>OW240915.1:55500037-55576038 GCA_933207985.1 Pelobates cultripes
TCAGGAGGTGGCGTGTGGAGAGGGAGAGGTCGGTGCTTCCGGCAGTCTGCCTCGGTGTCGATTGTTAGCACCCATGTGTGACACAAACACTGTTGCCCTGCCCGCATGGGGCGCCAAGAGCCCCGAGAGAGACCACCATCTCTGTGGAGGAAGAAATAGACTCCGCCGCTATCTTGTTCGGTAAGCAGGTCCTCCAATGCAAGTAGCTGGCATTGCTAGTAAGCTGGAAGTAGGGCTTCAGCTGTCAGAGTATTTATATCGGCAGACATTTTGTGCTATGATAGAAACTAAAAGTGTATATTCTGAGTCACTCTGAACAGACCAGACTCCATTTTGTTATTTCAAATTAACAAAGAAGACACTATATTTCTATCTGCAAGCTAACCACTTTCCCAGATCTGAGGAATGCATGGTATATACAAGCCAAGTGATAAGGAAGGGGGTTGGACAGACTGTCTAATGCTAATGGAATATAATCAAATCTAAACCCAGACAATTGTGACAGAGAAGATTAAATAATAAAATTTAACTGTCTATATATATATATATATAAGGTACCATTGTATGGAAAAGGGTAAACTTAGTTCATGATCTGTCATATCAGAAATTATGGCAGGAATTGCAGACGCTAAGTCTGGACAAAATTTAAGAAACCCTTTGAAATTTTAAATTATGGCGCTATAAAGATAACGCAAAATGACGTCAAAATAGCCACCAGGAAAAGTTAACTCTTTCCTGGATAGGTATGTTTAGTGGGACAAGACTGCCCTCTACAGACCAAATAACTAATTTGCGATCTGGAAGATAACCACACCTCTAGTGCTTCTATTGGGTTATCAACTGATGACGTACAGAGAGTCTGGCCCTTTAAAAGTTAAGACAAAGGGAAGATAGAGAGACAAGAGACAAAATACAGGAGAGGAGGCACATGCAAGATATGCAACGGAGAGGAGAGAGGAATTGGAAGTTTGGGGATTCCAACTCGGACAACATCTGAGAATAACACTCTACTCCTAAAACTCTAACACTTAGAATTTACTGACTTTCTAACCAACACCTCCATGCAGAGAGACTACCAATCGGATGAAATATCTACTCAACTGGTAATTATACTGGTTTCATTTAATTAAATTAAATTAATTAAAATGTATTAATAGCATTATATATGACTGGATAAAGCACGGTCAGATTTCCATATTAAGAAATCTTAGTTAACTAAGAATATATAGTTATAAACATTCCATTCTGCAGGTGGAATTAAGAATAATTATATATTGATGTGATATTATCACGTGTTAGCATACCGCTGTTTTTATCCAGGTGTATTGATTTGCTCTAAATTAAGATAGATATCTTTTAGACAAATTAAAAATCTGCTTATATAATGTGGTAAATTCTCTTATGGATGGTTTAAGAAAATGAATTTAAACTGGCTTAAATGTTATTTTATTTAAAATTTACATAAGAATAGATCTTAACTACCTAGGAGATCTAGCCAGCATTGAAAGGGTTATTCTAACTGTCTGCTAAACTTTACGACCTTATGCTGCACTCTGAGGAATTCTGTTCTTAGCTGTGAAAAGTTTGTGTTAAAGATAGTCATAAATCGTCAGAATTCTTGACAGATAATGCCGTTTAGCCATTGAAACGTAATACCCATTTCTTTGTATTGCATATCATTTTATACTGAATATTCATTGATTATTGTCATGCATGTTACATATATTATTATTAATTAATTATTGTCATTATAAATAAAAATCTATTTTTATACATTGTGATATTATTATATGAAATACATTCCACTTAACACGATAAACGTTCTTTGGGATCTGAGAATTGAAATAGTGGGCAATTCTCACTGTTACTATTATTATCCCATAAATATCCCCATATTGGAGGCACGGTGCTGAGATCGTTTAAGTTGAAATTGTATTTCATATATAATAATAATATTGGTGTAATTCATGCAATTTAATCTTAATATAGAAAAGAGTTTTGTATTGAGATTAATCAATAAAATAAAAATAAAAATGGCCAGTGGCAGTGATAAATCTGTAACAGATAATACTGAAATAATTGAAGACCTAAGAAAACATGCTCTAGTTCATATTCATAAACATATGAAAAATGATGCAACCTATGAGGTTTGGTTGAAAAGCATAGAATGGGAAGCTAAACACACCATTCTAACTGATGAACACATCATCATATATCTTAAAGAAATTGCTGAACAAAAGAACATAGAAAGGAAAATGGCGTTCATAATACACTCTTGGCCTTTCTTTATGACAGCACTTCTTAAGGTGTGTGATGAAAACAAGTCATTGAATGCCAAATTGGACACGTACAGTGACGATTTGGGCATTCAAAATGGGAAATACCAAGATTTACTTGCTGAGCATAAAACTCGTCAGGCTGATCATGAAAAAGAAATGAAAGCTTTGATGGATAAATATGCACAGGAAATAAATCAGCTTAAAATGCAATTGGATGAGTATGAAAAGGAGAGTCAGAAATTAGACAGTGAGGTTGGTAGTCATCATTCTGTGCCAAAAAGTTGCACAAAAATGCAAGAAAAGACTATTTGTAAATCCCCTCCTTATTATGATTTTCCCACACCAAACCAGGTTTTCATAAAACAGTCTCTAAGAAAAGAGGTGAGTAATTCTGAGAAAACACCTGTAGGTTCTTGGCAATCTTGGGCAGAACAGTTTGAAAAGACTGTCCTGGCCAAGCTTGACAGAAAGAATCAGATTCAAGGTGATAGGAATGAAAACAGACATGGTTCTGTACACTGGCAGAATTCTGATGCAGATCAGAGTTGTGACAGTGAACAAGAAGCTCAGAGTGATGGGAGTGAAAGTGATTGCACTGTCCACTCTGAAGGCCATGTAACTGATATGCCATCTGCACTGTTGTACGGGTCTAATTCCTCTTCAGCAGACAGATCGCATAGACGTTTACCCAAACACAGAAACAGAGATCGTAAATCAACGACGCCTGTTTATGAAACACCAAAGGTCATCAAATTCCTTAGAGAGACTGTCCCACAATTTTCTAGAGGTTCAGGAAACATATCTGAACATCTGGAAAATTATGATAGAGCAATGAATTCATTGGGCATGTATGATGACATTCATAAGAAATGGTTCATTACATGGACCTTTGATTCAATGTGCCGTGTTTATCTAGAAAGTCTTCAAGCTATACAGTTAATGTCCTGGTCCAAGATGAAATATGAAATAATCATGGAATATGGTAAGTATAAAACCATTGCCTCTGCAAAGAAGGCGCTTTATAACTTAAAGTGCCGTCCAGATCAAAGCCCCAGAGAATTTTTAATAATTCTTAAAAATGCATACTCCGTGGCCCAAAGAAAACCCAGGTATGAAAGCACAGACTTCAAAGATCTGTATTTTCATGCCATGCCGGTAAACATACAAATGAATCTCGCAAGAGATTACGATTGTAAGTTACCATTAGAATGGCTAGTCAGTCAATGCATGAAGTTGTACACTATACACCATGCACATGACGAAAATCAGCCAAAGGTTAAGAAACCTGGTGATAAAATGGTGTCAGAGACTAAAATTCAGTTAGGTTTAGAAACCCAACAGAAAAAGAGGACCTATTCCGAGGTTTTGAAAACACCAAAACCTCAGAAACAGGAAAATGCCAGAAGCAATTCTGCAAATTCCTCCAATAACTCTGAAAAATCCAATACCAATGGGAATAAACGCCCCTGGGTTAATAAGAACCAAGGCAATTCCCAATGGAGAAGGAATCCTCAGGGAAATAGGAGATATGGAAACAGAAACAACCAATCTGCTTCCAATAACTCCCAACAGTCTCAGCCATCCCAACCAAATTCTAATGGGCAAAGACAAAACGGCAATGGGGGAAATAATTTGCGTCGTCAGGTTGGTCAATTGACTGACCAGATGGGCAAATTAATGGAGGAAATGACAAAGATTAACCAAGTCTTTGCTCTAAATCCTTTTTTAGGGATAGCTCCAATTGCAGAACTACCTGTGCAACCGCAGCAACAACAACAGGTGCCGCAGCAATAATAGCCACTGTGACTAAACAGGCTAGGTTATCAGTAGATGTAATGCCTAACCCTGTTTCCTTTCCAGGTACTAACAGTCAAACAAATAATAGTTGTGTTAGAAAACCTATTGCCTATACCGTCACTTCACTTCCGGGTGAAGGAGGCGCAACGTGTTCCTCTGTTTTTTCATTTCAGCCAAAGGCTAAAATAGCCCCAGCAACCACTAGTTTCCAGGATCCAGACCTGAAAGGGTTAACTGATGAGATGCCGACCACTAGTTCCCGCTTGACAGTTCAAGATATTCCTAAAAAGGATGGGCCTGTGGGTAAGACTGAGCATTCCTCAGTACAGGTAGAAACTACTGCTGTGACCGGTAATGTATGGAAAACAAGTAATATGTTGACACATTCTAAATTCTTATGTGAATTAGAAGAACATGAAGGAAGGTACTACATGTCTGTAGAAATACAGGATTCGTTACCCCAGCCTTTTAAAGGGTTAATAGATACTGGTTCACAAGCCACTATCTTATCCAATACCTACTTCCAGCAGGTAATGGACTTAGCAACGGATAAGCCGAAGCTAAGAGATTTCCCCAATGCTCTGTTGAGTGTAGGAGGAAATGCCCTTCATGTTATTGGCAATACCTGGTTAAAGTTTAAAATAGGTAACAAAACCTTTAGACACCCGGTGATAGTGGTAGATCTCCCCTATGACCGACTGATTCTGGGTATAGACATACTCAGAAGACTTAACACGATTATTGACTGTGTGAATGGAATTGTATGGTCACAAGCTAAGGTTCCCATAACCTATGAGAAATCACATGTTCAATCTGATCGTAACTGCCATGTGATAGAAGAAAGACCTGACTCAATTGAGGTACATTTTAGAAATAGTCAGTCACCTGACGTGACTATCCTGCAGGTGAATGATGCAATCGCACCTGTAGATGAGCATTCCATAAGAATTGCTCCAGAGAGGATCCAGAATGTCTCTCTGGAAGGTGATGTTTTAACCATTTCTCTCCACAGGGACTATGTTGAATCTGTAGATCTGGCAGGTCATGCTCAATTCCTTGCCAGAATTGAAAGGGTTAATAACAACTTATTCTTTCCTATTCAAATACATGACTTAGGAAGAAGTAGGAATGCAAAGCTGGACTTACAGAGTGAGAACAGCTATATTAGCAGAAGTCTGTTAAAGCAGATCGCTAATCCTAAAATGATCAGGTATGCTTCCCCACATGACAGGTGGATCCAGAATCTGGATGGCGAATCAGAGAGTCACAATGTGATAGCAAAATGTTTACTATCTATTTCCATCGGAAATAAGACAGTCAAACATTTATTCCTAGTGATAGACGAACCTCGCTATCAGGTTTACGTTGGCAATGATGTCATACATCGCTTTGCCATACACCTTGACCTGATTAATTCCAACTTGTGGACAAGGTTAAAAGGTAATCCTTGTGGATACCTACACGAGGAAAACGCCCTGAAATCAGGACAAATACTCCCATATGCGGTAAGTATCCAAGTTCCTGATGACATAACCATTCCACAGGGGACAAGTAATTTTCTTTTACCCCTACAGGTCAAGGAGGGTCAGAGATTGGAAAACTCTGATGCCCTAATCTGTTTATCCAACAGGATACAACAATTAGGGATGGTGGTAACACATACACCAATGGTAAGTATTGGTAAGAATCCCACCTATATCATGGTCAACAATGTTACACCCAATAGTGTTACTTTACCAAAAGGAACATTATTAGGTCTAGCATTGGATGCTGAGTACTATACATTTGGTTTCCAAAACCAAATTATAGGCCTCATCCCTGAAGAATACTTAACTGAGGACGAAATTGTCGATCAAATATTCCATTCCTCCCCAGAAGGATTATTCACTATCCTATCTGTATATCCCTTCAACGTTGAAGAAGGCTCGTGTAAAATCGAAGAAGCATCTATCACCTTCGATCATCCGCTCAATGAGCAGGAATCACAAGAGTATCTCGACCAAAGAGAAAAGGTAAGTCAACACCGAACTGACCTAACTTCTAGGCTTGAAGAAGCTTATGAGATAGGCCAGCCTGAAATCTTTCCAGGATTTCAGGAAAGGCTAGAAGAGCAAATATCTTTAGCTGACGGTTGCTCCAACGATGCTGAGCGGCAACAGCTAAAGGAAATCCTTTTGGAATTCCAAGATATTTTTGCCAAAGATTCCTACGACTGTGGGTTAACTAACCTCCACGTAGCCAGAATACAAACTGATCCAAATTTACCACCTGTATTTATCAAACAATATAGACTCCCATTAGCGTCATATGATGGTCTACAAGACATCATTCAGAATTTAAAGGAAAGGGGCATTATACGTCCAGTGCACAGTTCGTATAATAATCCGATCTTGGGGATTCTGAAACCTAATGGACAATGGCGTTTATGCGCTGACTTACGACAGCTAAATAAACGCGTCTATATGTCTGGTTGGCCAACGCCATACATAGACCAATGTTTGGTACAAATGCAGGGATCCAAAATATTCACTGCCATTGACTGTGCGCAGGGATATTGGACTGTACCAGTCCATAATGAAGACCAATACAAATTGGCCTTCACATTTGGAAAGCAGCAGTATACCTGGACCCGTATGCCTTTCGGTTATATAAACTCTGGTCATGAATTCGCTGTGTTCATGCATAAAGCTATGCCTGACGCACTCGAGAGAGGAACGTTATCATATGTCGACGATGTCTTGCTGAAAAGCACTTCCTTTGATAAGCATATCTTAGAGATTAGACATGTTCTCACTCAGTTAAGAGAGGCAGGGATTAAACTGTCTTTACAAAAGGCACAATGGTGTCGCACCCATGTCAATTTCCTCGGACATGAGGTAACTTCTGAAGGATTAAATCCCCAGAGGAAGAAGGTTGAAGCCGTACTAAAGGCTAAAACACCTTCAAACATCAGGGAATTAAGATCGTTCCTTGGTATGACTAACTACTCCCGTAAGTTTATAGATAACTATGCAGAAATAACTAAACCACTCTTACACCTGCTTAAAAAGGAAACTACCTGGAACTGGGGGGAGCCTCAGGACCAAGCGGTAAGTGAACTGAGGAGGAAGCTCACTCAGGCACCCTGTTTAGCATACCCAGAGGGGGGTAAACCCTTCTATCTGGAGACAGGATATACCGATTTAAGCATAAGTGCTGTTCTGTATCAGAAGCAGGACAGTTTAAACAAAGTTATTGCATATGCTAGCAAGACTTTGTCACCTGTTGAAGTTAAATTCAACACGTGTGAGAAGGCGTTATTGTCGACTGTCTGGGCACTACAAAATTTTCGTAGCTATATCCAAGGTGAGAAAATAATTGTAGAAACAGCTCACCAACCTCTACAGTATCTGCAGAGTGAAAGAATTAGAGACGGTAATCTCTCTAACAGTCGGATTACTGCATGGACTCTATCCTTACAGGGATGGCCGTTAGAAGTCCGTTATAAACATAATAAGAGAAGCCCAGTTGCCCAAGGTTTAGCAGAATTACATGACTGTACTGCTCCATCTCTGGATGATAATGACACCGGAGATGACTTCCTAGAAGAGCAATTGCTATCTCCTTATAAAGTTTATGACGAGGAATACTGTCGACCACTACCGTGGGTATACATTGATGGTTGTTCATATCACCACGTCGCTGGTGCTGAACGGAAGTTAGTTGCAGGTATCGGAATCGCCTGGACAGGTGATTATCCCAATGTATCTATAGGATACAATATTGGTCCCAAAAGCAGTCAGATAGCCGAACTCTGTGCAGTATATAAGACCATTCAAATGGCAATAGAATATGGTATCAAAGAATTTGTTATCATAACTGATTCCAACTATGTTCGCAACAGTTTCGTCGAATATCTGCCTAGCTGGAAACGTAACCAAATGCTGAAAAGCAATAACAAACCTGTTAAACATGGGAAATTGTTTTGTAAAATCGATGAACTGGTTAAGGAAAATGGTTTATCCATATATTGGAAGAAAACCAAAGGCCATTCTAAAATAGAAGGTATTGACAAGGATGGTAATGACTTAGCCGATTCACTGGCAAAACAAGCTGCCATCAATGGTGAAACCCTAAACATTGATGATCTTATGGGTTCAATTCATGTTGAAGCCATAACTAGACGACAGGCTAGAGATAATGCCGACTTAAATGTCGTGCAATGGAGTCAAGAAGCTCCTAGTGAGGACCTGATTACTAGTCAAAAGAATGATCCCGTCATAGGCATATTCTATAGACATATAGAAGACCCTACTGCCAATCCCATCACAGATGAGGATTGCAAAGATAATGAAGATTTACGAATCTTGATGAGATATAAAGTCCAATTTAGTATCATGGATGGGTTACTGGTCAGAACTTCTAAACATGGTATACAACAATGGGTAGTCCCAACTGTATACAGAGGGTTAATGCTCCAACACGCACATGATGCACCTACATCTGGGCATCGTGGTGATAAGATCACATATGAGATATTGCGTGATTATGCATATTGGCCACACATGTTAAGGGATGTTAAGACATACTGTCAGGGATGCTTGATTTGTCCGCAATATCAACCCCATGGTCCAACCCATCGTGCACCACTTCAGAAGAGGGGGGTGTCATTACCCTGGTCTGATATTCAAATTGACTTTATAGGTCCTGTAACAAGATCTTCAAGAGGTAACAAATACATGTTAACCGTTACATGTATGTACACAAAGTGGATAGAATGTTTGCCTTGTAAAGAGAACACGAGTACCGTGTGCGCCACTTTGTTGATTAACCATGTCTTTTCCAGGTTCGGTCTGCCTCAAAGAATTGAGTCAGACAGAGGTAGTCATTTTACCAGCGAAGTAATGGCTAAGATGTGGAACATTCTAGGTGTTAAACGAAAGCTACATATTGCATACCGCGCTGCGTCTAGCGGGGGGGTAGAGCGATATAACCAGTCTATCGTTAATATTCTGAAGAAGTATGTTAAGGAGTCTGGTAAAGACTGGGACATTAAATTGCCCCTAGTTTTAATGGCGATTAGAGCTACACCTAGCACTGCTACCAAATTGTCACCTTTTGAATTGATGACAGGAAGAAAGATGGTTTTACCACAGCATTTACTATATCGTACTTCGGATCATAACTTGATCAATGCTGCCACTACGCATCAGTATATCGAAGATTTGCGCAAGCATTTACAGCATGCGTTTGCTTTTGCCCAAAAGAATCTAGAAAAAGCAGCGACAGGGGTTAAGACCTATTACGATCTAAAAACCACGAAAAAGGAATATGAGATCACAGATCAAGTCTATCTGTATAACTTTGCGCGAAATCAAGTCAAGGAAAATAAATTTTTACCTTCTTGGAAAGGGCCATATGTCATTATTGACAAAATTTCCCCAGTAGCGTACAAGATAAAAATTCCTAAGGATGGTGATTTTATTGAAAAGTGGGTTCACATTAACCAGTTGCGTGCTTGTCATCCTAAATCTCAATTAAGGATTATAGGTGTGGATTCAGACGCAGAAGGGTGAACGACTAACCTGGATGAATGCTTGATTCACGTGGTATAGTATGATGTGAAATGTTGTGATGTGCCATGATCTCATGTACGTTCATGTCATTAACCATTTCCTTGCCATCCAATAACTACATTTTATAAGCAGGTTACTAGCTTGTTTAACTGCTATAGGCAAATTGCTGAAGAGTCAGTAATAAATGTAGTGAGGGATGAAGTTATAAAAATAGAATTAGACAGAATACATATGTTGATGAATCGTAAAAATGTGTTGACCTAGGCCAAGTGATGTCACACTGTTATAAGTTTGTATGCTTAACAAACCTTGAATCATTAGTAGATAAGTCTGAAACGAGTTCCTGATCCGTGACTGTCGAAAGATGTCCAAGAAGGATGTGGCGTGTTTCTGGATCGTACTGCTCCTGTGCCAAGAGCTACGGACCGACCCGATCGCAGAGATGGGACCATCCTCCGGCATCCTGATTCAAGAGACACCAGGGTTCATCTTAACAGAGAAGAGGATCCTGACCAGACGTGTGTTCGTCAGCTTGGACCCCAAGATTTCCATCGAGAAGGCATACAACATTTCATCGATGCAGCTTCCTGAGTTACAGACTTGGTACCAGATGCACCTCCAAAGAGCACAGGACCGTGTGCGAAACATCTTGGAGCAAGCCCGGAAACCATTTGTATCCAGTTCTATTCCGATGAGCAACCGACCCAAAAGGTTCCTCACCGCTATAATTGTTGCATTAGTTTGTGCCACTGTCGGTGCAGTTGTCGCAACTGGAATGTCTGCAGCCAACTCTATTACTGTCCAAAAGCTGGATATGGAAATCTATGCGCTAAAGCAACACATTAACGATATTCATCAGGTGATACAACAGCAAAGAACACTTCTCCAAGACGTGTTAACTATTGTGGAAGACACAGTTGTTACAACAAATTTGCATTCAGAGTTAATTGCCAAATCCACTGAGTTGCACCAAAGTCATGACTTATTTAAGCGTGAACTTCTATTTCTGCATGACCCAATATTGTTCCACACACTTGCTTTTCTTGACGAAGTGCAAACTGGAATGATCGAATTGGCAGGGGGACGCATACCTCTGTATTTGTATCCAAGGATATTGTTCATGCGATGCTTGCCAATGTGGATGGAGAGACAATTGAGCCTATGCAATTAAATCTGGCCTTTGAGATGGGGAGCGCTATACCTCTCTTAATTGATCCGGAACGTATGGAGATTTGCTTTTTATTGGCCATACCATATGTAACTCCCAAAAACATTTTTCAAATGAAAACAATGTACTATGATAATAATGATATTATGGTTGATTGTACTAAATGTAAAGTTCAAAACTTTTACAGGTACAAATATATACAAAAATGTTCATTCCACGCACGGGCCTATGTTAGAAATGATGTGATTGCACAATATGTCTGGTAACTTCTATAGTGCTTATTCATAAGCTAAATTAATTTTGGCTATGAAATGCACTAAAGGGGGGTTATGTCAGAGTATTTATATCGGCAGACATTTTGTGCTATGATAGAAACTAAAAGTGTATATTCTGAGTCACTCTGAACAGACCAGACTCCATTTTGTTATTTCAAGTTAACAAAAAGACACTATATTTCTATCTGTAAGCTAACCACTTTCCCAGATCTGAGGAATGCATAGTATATACAAACAAGTGATAAGGAAGGGGGTTGGACAGACTGTCTAATGCTAATGGAATATAATCAAATCTAAACCCAGACAATTGTGACAGAGAAGATTAAATAATTTAATATTTAACTGTCTATATATATAAGGTACCATTGTATGGAAAAGGGTAAACTTAGTTCATGATCTGTCATATCAGAAATTATGGCAGGAATTGCAGACGCTAAGTCTGGACAAAATTTAAGAAACCCTTTGAAATTTTAAATTATGGCGCTATAAAGATAACGCAAAATGACGTCAAAATAGCCACCAGGAAAAGTTAACTCTTTCCTGGATAGGTATGTTTAGTGGGACAAGACTGCCCTCTACAGACCAAATAACTAATTTGCGATCTGGAAGATAACCACAGCTCTAGTGCTTCTATTGGGTTATCAACTGATGACGTACAGAGAGTCTGGCCCTTTAAAAGTTAGGACAAAGGGAAGAGAGAGAATACACGATACGAAGGAGGCAGATGCAAGATATGCAAAGGAGAGAAAAGAGAGGAATTGGAAGTTTGGGGACTCCAACCTCCATGCAGAGACACATCCAAATAAATTCCTGAGACTACCAATCGGATGAAATATCTACTCAACTGGTAATTATACTGGTTTCATTTAATTAAATTAAATTAATTAAAATGTATTAATAGCATTATATATGACTGGATAAAGCACGGTCAGATTTCCATATTAAGAAATCTTAGTTAACTAAGAATATATAGTTATAAACATTCCATTCTGCAGGTGGAATTAAGAATAATTATATATTGATGTGATATTATCACGTGTTAGCATACCGCTGTTTTTATCCAGGTGTATTGATTTGCTCTAAATTAAGATAGATATCTTTTAGACAAATTAAAAATCTGCTTATATAATGGTAAATTCTCTTATGGATGGTTTAAGAAAATGAATTTAAACTGGCTTAAATGTTATTTTATTTAAAATTTACATAAGAATAGATCTTAACTACCTAGGAGATCTAGCCAGCATTGAAAGGGTTATTCTAACTGTCTGCTAAACTTTACGACCTTACGCTGCACTCTGAGGAATTCTGTTCTCTGCGTGAAAAGTTTCACTTTCAGCCTGTGTTAAAGATACCTCATAAATCGTCAGAATTCTTGACAGAAAATGCTAGTTAGCCATTGAAACGTAATACCCATCCCTTTGTATTGCATATAATTTTGTACTGGATATTCATTGATTATTGTTATGCATGTTACATAATATTATTTGTTAATTATTGATTATCATAAATAAAATCTATTTTTATACATTGTGATATTATTATATGAAATACATTCCACTTAACACGATAAACGTTCTTTGGGATCTGAGAATTGAAATAGTGGGCAATTCTCAACTGTTACTATTATTATCCCATAAATATCCCCACAATGCACAAGCTCACTACAGTCAAGCTTACTGCCGCACACAAGTTCACTGACAAACATTCACTCAAGAACACTGCAGACAAACTCAGTGACAAACACAAACTCACTACAGACAAGGTCATGACACACACAACCTCTCTGACCCACACAAGCTCACTAATGACAAACACAGAAGTGATCTAAGCCCCACAAGTTCACTGACACACATAAGCTATCTGACCCACACAGGCTTACTACAGGGAAGGTTACTGACACACACATGCTTACTACAGTCAAGCACACCAACACATACAAGCTCCCTGCCCCATACACAAGATCACAACAGACAAGCTCACAGACACACAGAAGCTTACTACAGACAAGCTCACTGACGCACACAAGACCCCTGATCCATACACAAGCTTGCTGACCTACAGAAGCTCTCCTACCCACACAAGCTCACAATAGACAAGCTTACTACAAGTAACCTCATTGACACACACACACATGCTCCCTGATCCATACACAAGCTCACTACAGACAAACCTAGTGACACACACACAAGTTTATTACAGGCAAGCTCACTGACACATAAGCTCACTACAAGCTCACTGATATACACAAGCACACTACAAGCTCACTGACACACACAAGCACACTACGAGCTCACTGACAAACGCAAGCACACTTCAAGCTCACTGACACACACACGCATACTACAAGCTTACTGATACACACAAGCTCACTACAAGTTCACTGATACACACATGCTTACTACAAGCTCACTGCTACACATAAGCTTATTAAAATAGCTTAGTGGTGTACTAGCAAAACAGATTTATTTAACCAATCATTGTTAACAGGAGTAGTCCCAGAAGATTGGAAGTTAGCGAATGTGGTGCCCATTCACAAGAAAGGTAGTAGGGAAGAGTAGGGCAATTATAGGCCAGTAAGCCTTACTTCATTAGTGGTGAAAGTAATGGAAACCATGTTAAAGGATCAGATTGTTGAACATCTAAAAACACATGGATTTCAAGATCAGAGACAACATGGGTTTACTTCAGGGAGATCATGCCAAACTAATCTTATTGATTTTTTGATTGGGTAACTAAAATAATAGATCAGGGTGGTGCAGCAGACATTGCTTACCTAGATTTCAGTAAGGCTTTTGACACTGTTGCACATAGAAGGCTCATCAATAAACTGCAATATTTAAATTTGGATTCCAATATTGTTGAATGGGTAAGGCAGTGGCTGAGTGACAGACGACAGAGGGTTGTAGTCAATGGAGTATATTCGAAGCATGGGCTTGTCACCAGTGGGGTACCTTAGGGATCTTTACTTGGACCCATTCTCTTTAATATTTTTATTAGTGATATTGCAGAAGGTCTTGATGGTAAGGTCTGTCTTTTTGCTGATGATACTAAGATATGTAACAGGGGTGATGTTCCAGGAGGGATAAGCCAAATAGCAAATGATTTAGGTAAACTAGAAAAATGGTCAGAGTTGTGGCAACTGACATTTAATGTGAATAAGTGCAAGATAATGAATCTTGGATGCAAAAACCCAAGGTCAGAGTACAGAATATTTGATAGAGTCCTAACCTCAACATCTGAGGAAAGGGAGTTAGGGGTGATTATTTCTGATGACTTAAAGGTAGGCAGACAATGTAATAGAGCAGCAGGAAATGCTAGCAGAATGCTTGGTTGTATAGGGAGAGGTATTAGCAGTAGAAAGAGGGAAGTGCTCTTGCCATGGTACAGAACATTGGTGAGACCTCACTTGGAGTATTGTACGCAGTACTGGAGACCGTATATTGATATTGATACTTTAAGAGAGAGTTTAGAGAAGGGCTACTAAACTGGTTCATGGATTGCAGGATAAAACTTACAAGGAAAGGTTAAAGCATGGGTCGTCAACCTGGTCCCTGCCGCCCAGTAGTGGGCATTTCAGGATTCCAGGTGGGCGGTAGAGGGTTCAGCGGCACAAGATGCTGAATTCTCCTTCCATCGAGTGGGCGGGCGCGAGTGCACTAACGCACATGAACGCATACATACAGGTGCGAACTTGTGAGAATAAGAGAAGGTGTGCACGCAAACAAGAGAACATTTGCATGCGCGTGCGTGCCAACATGAGCAAGTGTAACACGTGGGAAGAGGAAGGGGAGGAGTGTGAGCTGATGCACGATAGCAGGGACATGCAGAAGCAGAGCAGAGCACTTGTAAAATAGGAGAAAGAAAATTTATAGGCAGGAGAAGGAGAGCATTGTTGTTGGCTAATAAGTGGGCTAACTAGAGGAAAGAAAGCAATGTTTAGAGTGGCTCATGGTTTGGCAAGTTAAGTTTTGTTATCTTATAAAATAAAAGAAAGAAAGAAGGAAAATAATTAAAGGGAGGAGTAGGAGAGAATAAAGAGAAAGGGAAAAAGAGACCCCTAATATATTGATATAATATAAGGAAGGTGAAGAAGAAGAAGGCAGGAAAAGTAGCAAAACAAAGGGGAATTTATTTTTATGGTGACAAGTAATAAAAGTTGGCACCTAATACAGCGTTGTTTTAGGTGTTTGTAATAAAAGGGAAAAGAGGGGGGCACTGTGTGGAGTGCATATTAAAATGTGGTAAGAGTAAAGGTAGTTGTTAAATTGTGCAACAAATTTAGAACCCAGTCTGAAAAAAAAAAAATATGCTCGTCGTGGCTATTTACCAGAGTATCTAAAGGCACTTGCTCCAAAAAGTTTGCGTTACTGCAGCACTGGTGGGCGATAAGGAAATTTTACCATCAAGAAAGATGCAATAGTAGGCGGTAGGTATAAAAAAGTTGACTACCCCTGGGTTAAAGGATCTTAACATGTATAGCTTGGAGGAAAGACGAGACAGGGGGGATATGATAGAAACATTTAAATATATAAAGGTAATAAACACAGTAAAGGAGGAGACTATATTTAAAAGAAGAAAAACTACCACAAGAAGAGGACATAGTCTTAAATTAGAGGGGCAAAGGTTTAAAAATAATATCAGGAAGTATTACTTTACTGAGAGGGTAGTGGATGCATGGAATAGCCTTCCAGCTGAAGTGGTAGAGGTTAACACAGTAAAGGAGTTTAAGCATGCATGGGATAGGCATAAGGCTATCCTAACTATAAGATAAGGCTGGGGACTAATGAAAGTATTTAGAAAATTGGGCAGACTAGATGTTTCTATGTAACTACAAGCTCACTGACACACACACACTCTCTCTCTATCTCTCTCTCTTTCAGTATCAATCATATAATTACCTTTCACTGGCAGTGTGGCCTCTAAGTTTAGTGTGAGGTTTCTTAATGAGGTACTTTTTGTACTTCCTCTTCCTGTGTAAAAGTTGGCCAGGCTGAGGCTGGCGGCGGAGCTCCAGTGCAGGAGTTGGATCTTACCACACTGAGTATGCAGAGGAGCTGGCAATGTGAGAGAGACTCTCACTCCTCCCTGCTGCAGGTGGCTGCAACCTCTGTCTGTGTACTAACCTAGGTAATTGTCTGCCCCAGCCCCCAAACAAAAACTCAGAGGAGGAAAAAATAAATGTGTCAGGTGCTGCACTGCTGGCCCCAAGTGCAGTGGCCCACCAGGAAATTCCCTGGTATCCTGATGGGCCAGTCTGGCCCTGGTGGAACTTTCATAAATGCAGTAGGGGTCAGACTGCAGGGTTCTCTTGGTCCCCTGATTTTGATCAGACCATTTGAAAATAGTTTGATCAAGAGCAAGGGACGGAACTTGCAGCCTTATTATTATTATTATTATGATTGCCATTTATATAGCACCAACAGATTCCGTAGTGCTTTACAATATTATGAGAGGGGGGGACAATTACAAGAAACCTTACAGGAACGATAGGTTGAAGAGGACCCTGCTCAAATGAGCTTACAGTCTATAGGAATGGCATAGTAATGACTGCATCACCATTGTGTCTAGACTTCTGTTTTAACAATGAATACTGAAGTTAAATGATTACTCCAAGCATCATAACTACTACAGGCCAGTTTGCCCTTGTATCTGGGCAAAAAGGTTCTTTATGGCCAATGAGACACATGAATGGAGTTGCTGGTGGTGAATGAGGCACATGAGGGGGCTAAGAGAATGGAACACATGAATGGAGGTAATGAGACACATGGGGACACTAGGGGAATGAGACATATGGTGGACGGGGGAATGGAACACATGAATGGAGGTGCTGTGGGGGAATGAGACTCATGGGGACACTAGGGGAATGAGACATTTAGGGGCTGTTGGAATGAGACACATGGGGACACTGGAGGAATGGTACACAATGATGGCTGGGGGAATGAGACACATTGGGACACTGGGGGAATGATACACTTGAGGGACCGGGGGAATGAGATTAATGAATGGAGGTGCTGGGGGGAATGAGACACATAGGGGTGCTGGGGAATGACACACATGGGGACACTGGGGGAATGAGACACATGAATGGAGGTTCTAGGGGGTGAGACATGGGTGGCTGGTGAATGAGACACATGGGATGACTTCGTAAATGAGACACATGGGGATACTGGGGGAATGAGACACTTGAGGGACTGGAGGAATGAGACTAATAGGGTGGCCTGGGGAATGACACACATTGGGACACTGGGGAATGAGACACATGAATAGGGCAGCTGGGGGAATTAGACACATGGGGAGATGGTAAATGAGAAACATGGGGTAACTTCGGGAATGAGACACATGGGGACACTGGGGGAATGAGACACTTGAGGGACTGAGGGAATGAGACTAATGAATGGATGTGCTGGGGGGAATTAGACACATAGGGGGGCTGGGGAATGACACACATGGGGACTCTGGGGGGATGAGACACATGAATAGGGGAGCTGGGGGAATTAGACACATGGGGGATGGTGAATGAGACACATGGGGTGACTTCGGGAATGAGACACATGGGGACACTGGGGGAATGAGACACTTGAGGGACTGGGGGAATGAGACTAATGAATGGAGGTGCTGGGGGAATTAGACACATGGGGGGCTGGGGAATGACACACATGGGGACACTGGGGGAATGAGACACATGAATGGGGAGCTGGGGGAATGAGACACATGGTGGGACTGGGGGAATAAATACTGGGAGGCAATATTACATATTGTTTTGTATTATGCTTAGAAATGTTGGCTTAACCTGTTTATTATTAAAAAAAAAAAAACATGACGCTACTATGAATATTGGGGTGCAGAGCAAAATAAAGATAGAAATAAAATAATTTTTTTATTGATTTTGTTCTCTCTATTCATTTATCTCTTGATTTCATTTTTTTGTATAATTAATAAATCATATTAATAAAAATGATAATTAAAAAAATGTGATTCTTTTGAATACTCCAATACATTTAATTGTGGTTCTTGAATATTTCTAAATTTTAACATGAGACTCTTACAGACATGAAGACCCTGATCTAGTGTCTCACATATTTTTTCCTAAACATATTTTGCAATAAATCATCTCTAAAAATGTTTACTGGGTATAGATATATTATATATAGGTTTTCTCTCTTTGGATTAAAAGTTTCAGAAATGTTTAGTTTGTGCTCCATTTAAAGGTATGTAAATTACCCATAATATAGATTTTACTTTGGCAAACAAAACCAAGTACTTTGAGATAACCTCTTAATTTCACGTAGAGCAGGTCTGTACAGAATAATCAATCAATATTTTTTATCGCATGCTGACCATTCTAGGATTTTATAGTACCCATAAATTCAGCACTCACCCCCCCCCCCCCCCTCAATTTGATGTGTCCAAATTAATAGGACAATTAGCCTCTCAACTCTGCACCTAAGATACCAGATCAATAAGTCATTTTTTTTTTCTTTGAACTTGTAACTCTAAGAACATAATTTTAGCAGCAATCCAAAGAATAGTACTGAGTGACTGTAATTGTGTCACACAATAAAACAGGCAGTCAGTAGCAAACCGCTAAAAGCTATAGATTGAACAGCTTGAACTGTGAAATAAAAACCTCTACTACTATGTATAGGGAAGGAGAAAAGATGGAATGGAATAAAAATGGTTTGGGCATGACATGTATACAATAACGAAAACTATGTTGCAGCCTTAAAGTTAAATAATGATGATACAAAGTGTAGTGTTCCTGATTGAAAAGACAGAAATTGTTCTTTTAGAAAAAGTAGCCTATAAACATTGTCTTATAATTGACAAAACTCTGAAGCATAACAAAAATTGTGTATACATCATGTATTGCACAAGTGTTGCTTATACAGTTAAAATGTCGATTGTTGAAAAGCTATAAATGGGGGAGCGGGGGGAATCTCTTTTGAAGAAGCAAAAAGGTTACTGCTCAATTGATGGATACAAATGACCATATTCTTGTAATGTTTAAAAAAACTAAAAGTATAGGATTAAATTACAATCCAGCATTAGTAGCCAATCAATAACATTTTCTGACTTTCGGTCGTTTTCATGAAAGTGCTTTCAATGTAATCACAATCCTAAAATGACAATTTTCTGCTGGTAGAGGTACCAAAGTCAGAAATCTTTATCAACTTAAATGTCGACTTAACGTCATCATTGTCATCATTAACCACCCAATATCCAGATCAATACTCTCAGATCATGAGGTTATTAATAAACAAACCGAACACATCTTATAAACATCTGACCTGCCTCTCTGACCCTTTTTATAGTGCAACGATGTTAGTAGATGACATGTGTCTTATTAATCTGGTGTGTTCCAAATCGACATTGATATACATGTGCGCTTTTTTGTCAATGTTCACATTAGACATTTTGGGTATTATCTGCCTGTGTATATGTTGTGTTATCAATGTTATTTTTTTGTTACATTATTTGTTTGTACTTTATTTGTTTGACTGATTAATGGACAATCCTTACTGGAGGCATTTGAGATGTTTGTTAAGCTCATGCGCAAACACTTTTACAATTTTTAGGGTTAGTTGTTAGCCAAGTGTATATGTAAGCCTTATAGGATAGACCTTCCTCTCATATTAAGGCATCCCATTGTGGAAAGAACAAATAAATAATACGCCCCACACAGCTTCTATCTTACCCACAAACTATCTAGCTGTGAGGCAGCTCTAAGAAATATAGCCTAGACCAGTTAGCAGCACTGTGCCGATATAGGATTGTGATGTCCCGTAGCGTGCCGATTCTATTTTTTTAAATTGAGGTGTGTATGCTGCCGTATTCTGCTTGTGTTATTTTTACTGTAATTACTTTGTATCATTGTATTTGTGCATATATGAGCTATTATATTGTATATGTTCATTAGTAGTTTATGGTATCGTGTATGATACATATGAAT
This sequence comes from Pelobates cultripes, assembly GCA_933207985.1. Lineage (NCBI taxonomy): Eukaryota > Metazoa > Chordata > Amphibia > Anura > Pelobatidae > Pelobates > Pelobates cultripes. The sequence continues at coordinate 55,520,062 of OW240915.1, forward strand.
GTGGGCTGTGTATGAGGGCTGCTTGTGGAATTGTGTGTGGATGGATATGTCACATTGTGTGTTTGGTAGTGTGTGGGGGCTGTCTGGGGTATTGCATGTGAGAGGCTGCATGTGGGGTTGTGTGCATGTATGTACATTGTTAGTGGTGTTATTTTTGTGGTGATTGTGTGTTGTGTGTGTGGGCTGTTCATATTATTTGTATGAGGGGAGGGTTATTCTACATTTCTGTGTATATCTAGCAGTGTGGGTGGGTTCCCTGGGTTCCAGTGGGGTCCAGGCTGGCCAAGCACAGGTCAAGGACAGTAGCTGCGATAGCTGTCGAGGGCTGCTCTACTACAGTGTGGATTATCATTCACAAGTGCTGGGAGGAAGTGATCTGAGATCACTTCCTCTATGTGCTGCAATGCATAAATTGAGGTTTGTCCTTCACCACATTTTTGTATTAGCAGATATCTGAAGTTTTACTGGGACTCCTGATAGGTCAGAGTGCGTTTGGCTCTAGCAGCCTTGAGTGCCGTGCAAAGACACCTTGAGTGCCGTGCATGGCACTAGTGCCGTAGGTTGCCTACCCCTGGCCTAGACTATACATACTCGCAGGCCTTACAGATAGGTATCAAAATAGGGGCTTTATGTGGTATGCTTTTACCCTGTTTAAGTGTCTTTTGGACACGGTATCTATCTAGGTTAGCTACTACTTGTCTACCCCCAGATACCTCTCTTATATTCTTTTGATCCAGCTTCAAATTGAGGCTTTGTGTGGTTTTCCTCTCTCTACTTTTGGTATTCTAACCAGTCTTTTCCTTACATTCACAACCAACTACTTACTCCAGATTAAGCACTTTTGAGTTGAGCTGTGTTGATTATTAAGGTGGGGGTAAGGAACTATTTCATATTCCTATCCCCCTGCTCCTTATAATCACGTTACTTAACATACCAGTCTACTGGATTATAGCTTTATAGACCTACGCTATCTCTACCGATATACTTACCTCTACCTAATTCTTATCCATTCTAATATTTCTAAATATTCCTAATATTTCTAAAACTTCTAATATTATAAATAAACACCTTGCTCTATCTTCCTGATATCCTTAGACCGCTGTAATTACGTCTAAATTGCTTCATTTTAGTCTTCCAAACGGAATAACATTGTAATGGTGAACAGCTGTTCTTTGTATACTATTCATCCTTTGATTTGGGTTGATCAGGGATTAGTAAATTTTCTGCATGTATGTTTAGGTTACCTAAGGCAGACTACCTAGGGTTTTCCTTTTTAACGTCACTTTTCACAATCGCATTTTTTTCACTTGTTTTTTCTTCAGTGTGTAAATATTAATAAAGATTATACAATGTTTTGTTCTTTTTAACGACTACATTGAGTTGCATGTCTCTCATTTGGGTAATCTTAATTATTTTTGAGAGTTGATACCCATAGTCTTTGACTTGGGTCCCTCTCTCTCAAAAAAAGATTTGTCTTTCTAGTTAAAGACACTATGAAGAAGATTACTGTGCTCCACATTCCATTTGATCCTGAGGAGTTCCTGAGTGGATCAAAGGTCCTATTAAACATATATGATGATGCACATGCTTATTGTGGCCAAAATGCCTATTGCCTCCACCTATTAGTCTAGAAATCCCCCTAGCATACCGACACTGAGAGATAGATTTGCCAAGACAACAATGTATAAAGAGCCTCGGCAACAATGTATAAAGATCCTTACCATTTTCAGACGGTTCAACCTCAAAGTCCTCTCAACAGCACCCATCCACAAGGCCTCTGTGCCTCGTCTTCTGTCCAAAGCTTCTACGTAGAAGCCTGCCAGTGGTCTCCTATGGAGAGAAATGCTTTAGAAAGTTATGTACCTACTCTCAAAGGTTGGCCAGTCACAGTTGGAGAGCAAGGGTGGACTGGGCTTTGGGAGGGGCAAATGCTCTTTGGCATCTTTTAAATTATTTTCTATTTGGCATCCCACAAAGTCAGGTTCTTTCGAATGCATTGTTCATAACATTAGTTAAGTTTGAATCTCTAGCACTCAAATTTCTTCATAGATTTTCTCCTTGAGCTCCTCAAGTGTTTATGGTTTGTTGACGTACAACCACTCCTTCAGATATCCCCACAGGAAGTAATCGAGAGCTAACAGGTCAGATGAATGTGGCGGCCAACTAATCTAAGAATTTCTTGAAATTATCCGCTTCCTGAACAGTTGTCTTAAGAGGTCCTTTTTTGCTCTGGCTGTAGGGGCAGTAGCCCCATCCTGTTGAAACCACCCATCCTATATAATAATATTGTATACCTATTTCCTTTTATTTATTTAATTATTTTTAAAGGGATACTGCAGTCACCAAAACAACTTTAGCTTAATGAAGCAGTTTTGATGTATAGATCATGCCACTGCAGTCTCACTGCTCAATTCTCTGCCATTTAAAACTATTTAAATAAATAAAAAATCATCTCACTATTTAGAGGGATAATGCAACTTTAAATATCTTTTATTATTCAAAAAAGCCTACCCAGAGTGGGTGATAAAATCATTCCAACTCTCCTTTCTCATTTTTATTAAGTCTGATTAGACAGCTACTGGGTTATTTATAAAATATAAACTAACTTTTCATTGCTATGCAGCAGTCATACACCATAACTCATAACGAAATACCAGTAAGTAAACTGTATTATCCCCAAATGATACAAAAAATCACCTTGCAAGAATCTTGTCCTACTAAATCAAACTCTTACTATTACTTCTGTTTCACTCCTCATCGTATCTATATTCATGACTGCATGTCACCTTAAATAGTTTTTCATTCATTTTATTTGATTTATTTGTATAAACACTGTACTTTGATATGGAATATATTGGGGCTCTGTAAATAATAATAATTATATTAATACAATATTTTTGTACCTCTGAATTCATCTTCAAAATGGCACAGTTGGAGATCAATGTGACTCGATATTATTTCTCAGTAATATTGTTTTCATATCAAACCAGGCTTGCATTTGGTAGAACTGTCTATAACTTGCTTGACATTGTGAAGTGTATCACACAATCAGATATTGCACTTTTTGTTTATTTTTGCAGAATAAAGCTGTGTTTAACTAAAGCATTCCTTTAATAATCAGGTGCTCTAGAGCACTTTTCTTGTAGATATAATTGTGATAACATCAATTTCTTATTCTACTGCAAGAATGAATAAAATTCAAAAATAGGAACAGGGCCCTTAAGTTAGGGATTTTCCCACAGAGCAAATTGTTTGGGCCCGTCACGTGGTTTGATGTAATTGTCTCTAGATATGGTCCCCCCCACTGTGGGTTTATTCTGAATCAAGACAACCGAGTAGCGGAATGAGCTTTGCGGGAAATGATTAGATAAGCAACTATTATGCTCTGCTGTTGTTCGTTAACTAGAACGACATCTATTTAATTCAATCATCAAAGCCTTTCTTTCCCCGATAACTTTCTGAAGCTGTATGGAGCGTGTTTTAAAAAGATCCTTACACCTTATTTTGCATACACCAGTAATGCCACGTGCAGAATAAGCATTATATTTTCTTGAAAATTACAGATACGTTAAATTGAAGCATAAGTAAAAATTAAAAAGTAAGCGAGGGAGAAGGAAAAACCAACAGCCTATCCAGCCGACAATGTTCTTTTTAATCAATTTGTAGAATATGGAAACAGACAAAGAATAAATTAGCCTTTGTGGGTGAGATACCCAACTAGTTAATGAACCCTTGAGTTCAACTGTTAGCTAATCTTCCTTCTTCTAAGACATGGTTTAAAGGAACACTTTAGGCACTATAACAACGTCATCTTATTGAAAGTCACACAATCTTACCCTCTGAATACTACCACTCAGAACCTTTTATTATAATAATGCAAAGGCTTAGAAGTGCGGCTTTTAAACTACGTTTCCAAGCCCTTTGATTATGAGAGCCAGGACTGTTATGCCAGGCTCTCACACCCTAACACACTGTGATGTTACGGGTGCATGCGCAGTGCCGTCACGGTCGACCATAGAGAATTATCGTATTCAATTATTCTCTATTGCAAAGTCAAAGGCGGATTGTGGCATGTGCCACGCATGCGCCTATGCTCTCCTATACTCCTCCTGAGGAGCATTAAAGGAACACTATAGTCACCTAAATTACTTTAGCTAAATTAAGCAGTTTTAGCGTATAGATCATTCCCCTGCAATTTCACTGCTCAATTCACTGTCATTTAGGAGTTAAATCACTTTGTTTCTGTTTATGCAGCCCTAGCCACACCTCCCCTGGCTATGATTGACAGAGCCTGCATGAAAAAAAAAAAAACTGGTTTCACTTTTAAACAGATGTAATTTACCTTAAATAATTGTATCTCCATCTCTAAATTGAACTTTAATCACATACAGGAGGCTCTTGCAGGGTCTAGCAAGCTATTAACATAGCAGGGGATAAGAAAATCTTAATTAAACAGAACTTGCAATAAAGAAAGCCTAAATAGGGCTCTCTTTACAGGAAGTGTTTATGGAAGGCTGTGCAAGTCACATGCAGGGAGGTGTGACTAGGGTTCATAAACAAAGGGATTTAACTCCTAAATGGCAGAGGATTGAGCAGTGAGGCTGCAGGGGCATGTTCTATACACCAAAACTGCTTCATTAAGCTAAAGTTGTTCAGGTGACTATAATGTCCCTTTAAATTGAACCATCATCCTGGGATTTAAATTTAGCCTTGTGGCTGCACGTCGGGATATAACATAAACTCCCAAAATGCATTGCTTGTCTTAGTGTTGGGCAGGGTAACAGACAGTAACAAATTACTCACATAGAATGTAGCCACGACTGTAGTGGTAAATAGGCAGGTACTTTATATAATATGTTATTTTTTAAAGGTGTCTTCATAAATTATAGTATTTTGGCATAATAATGCACTCGCTCTTCCAGAACTATGTTATTACCAGTTATTGTATATATTTTATATTAATGTTATTATCAGAATATTAGCTAGATAGTGAACGCCGTACATATAATTAATAATTATCCTCTCAGAATATAGTGTAGACCAGCATAAACATGTCCTCAGACCAAAATTGAGTTTCTTCATTGACCTTTCCGCCTCCTATCTCATGTTATATTAGTAATTAATTATGGCATCTGAGACATAATCATGCAACTAATCATTATAAGACTATTATATCTATTGCAAACTGGGAAATTGAAAGAATGATATCCCATGCTAGTCCTAATTAATTACTTGCAGTACATAAAAAGTGTGATGCTTGAACTGATCTATTGTTGCATGTTTCTAATTAGTTTGCAACACCTCTGTTTTGTCATTAGCTGACCTCAGGTTCTCATTAAAACGCAATAATTATATTGGACTTATATGCATACATAGAAAATGAATACATATATCTTCCACATTCGGTTAGCCAAAATACAAAATCTATGTTTAATAGGACAGCTAATATTTATTGGAATTTATTGATTCTGTAAATTAAGACGGAATATTATATGACAAAATGTTATATGATAACATTTTACTAAATGTATATGTACATATAATGTACTCTTTATAGATACATTGGCTTCAAATTATATTTCTGACATCTCACATGCGAATGTTGATTGATTGCGCAATGTTGATTGGAAATGAACAAATTGCTTGTGCACCTATTTTTACAGCGTGTTGAAAATAGAAGTTTTGGTTATAAAAAGTGTTGACATGTTTCCTTTTCAATGTGGAACATGATTTGATGAGCTTTGACATCTTCTGGCAACTTAAGAATTTATTTAGTTATGAAGTGAAATCTCTTATCCAAGCTGTTGAGTGAATTTGTTTCCAAGAGACGTTATGACAGCAGAGGAATTTGCACAATATAATAAATATATGCCCCCATGGAGCAACATCCACATTTGTGAAAAATCTCACATTTCTCTGATAGTTTACTAATAAATAAGAGGTCTATTCCTTGACCAAAATGGATCCCCATAGTATACGCACTGGCAGGGACAGATTAAGAGCCCATTGGGCATGTTGCTGACGAGTATGATGGGTCGTATTACAGAAAACACTAAAACAGTCATACCTCCCAAGTGTCATGTACCTGGTGGAGGTGGTGTCGGAAGGAAACTCACAGGATGCATTTATAAGAATACACTCTCTTGCTTTCATCTCTCAACCAAATCTATACCTCCCAACATCAGCATTCTGTGAAGCGAGATGCTGGTGGACGGGGTAAAAGGCAGTGGGCCATGATGTGCATCACCTCATTGGCAATGCCCAAAGGGACGGACCTGCCTGCAAAGAGGGCAGATCTGTCTGAAGAATTGGAAGGTCAGTCTAGCATGAATGCGTGCCTGGCTGTCTGCCAATCATGGATGCCAGACAACTAAGGGCAGACTAGGCAGACAGGACTGTTTCAGCACCCTGAGCTTGAGTTGAACACGTCTAATGATGCGCTTGCTCTACACTTTCTGGGGACAGTTCCCTGGGGTCCCCCAGAACTCACTTGTCCACTCCTCTCCTTCCCTTCTTACTAGCAGGTAGAAGCAACTGGTATGCAGCCTGGGACAAAGAAAAAGGTGGATGTAGTTAGTGTAGAATTAAGGGGACATGCCACAGTGTTAGAAAGATCAAAGCAGCAAGAGCATTTGCCCAGTGGGCAAAGTCATCTCTACCTTGACTAATTTATAGTCAGCAAGTCCACACAAGTTTTGTTACTCTGCATCCCTCCTAAGTTCCCATGCTTAATTATCACTGCACAGAGCAAGAGCATGTGAAAATAAGTAATTTTTTTATTTTAAATTAAAGTTTCTATTTCATGGGCATGTGCCTGTAGCTTCAGCTCCAATAGCCATTATGTTTATCCGGCCCTGTTCACTGGATGAACTCTCTAATGGTACATCTCAAAAACTGTTAGGAACACATCATAGATTTCTATAATGTCTGAGTCACGGGTCTTTGCTACGTTTCATTTTACAAAAAATAAAATAAAAATGTATGTTTAGTAGATATACCCTCAATGAAAACATACATGTATTTAAATATGCATTTTTATTTGGGTGGATATCTAAAAACAGCTTGCAAAACCTGTAGATCTTTTGTCTGCAGCCTTTGCAATCCCTCCCCTTCTAACCCAGACTTTCTGTGGCTGTCCAATCACAGACTTCCCAATGCAACTCAATGAGAAGTCTTTGCAAGTCAGGTGCTCTGAGCAATTGTTGCCTCTTGAGTTTAGCTCCACTGAGATAAACAACCAGGAAATAACAGGACATATTGTCTAATTGACAGGCAAAAGGGTGTAACAAAGTTAATGTTTAAAACTTTTTGTAAATTGAATAAAATAGGACACACTTCACACATAAAGCTTTTCAGCCGGCCAAATTGCTTTAGAAGTCTGGAGTTCCCCTTTAATGGCACAAAATGTATGGAGGCTTGACACTAGCACTCTTTAGTATCTTGTTTTGCAGGTTACATTAGTATAAGTAGAAAAGGACAGTAAAAGTGAACATATGGCCACTGCTAGTAACAGGAAGCCTCCCAAGGGGCACTCATTGTGTGCTTACATGGTAGCCATCATGGTAGCCATCAATCCTGGAGTCCATAACATATATGGCAAATTAGAGTGCTAGCTGTGCATTGACCTAACCCACATGTAAACACTTACTGCAATATGAGAGTAAGAGCTTCACTAATAAGGAGAGATATGATGGGGGAAAATCTGTAAAATAACATATATTGGAGTAGAGAGTGAATAGACGGGAGAGGACGGGAGAGGACATTTAAGGTAAGAGCTGGTATGCAAGTGGTAGACCGAGAAAGAACTGGAAGGGAACTGAAGTAGAGAGAGAAGAACAGAGAGTGAAGGGAGGGCAAGATTAAATTAGATAGAGAGGGGGATCTGATAATCAGAGAAACATTAGTTGGGCGAGAGAGATGGTATTGCAGAGCAAAGGAAAGTAGAACACATAGTGGGTATAAAGTATATACACATGGAAGTTTATAGAAGCACGAGGGTGAGTACTTAATAAGAGACTTAAATTAGGAAGAATAGAAATTGGATTTGGCAACTTTCAAATACATGATTTGATTTCTGAAGAAGAAGATTGGATTCAAAGGCTAAAAAAAAAATGTTTCCTCAGTGAATGGTATTCAATACAGAATGTAATGAGGTGAAACTGGCAGGGTCTTAGCAAACAAGATGCCTTTGTCAAGTGAAGTTGCCAGCTTCATTATTATTCTTGCAGGATTTGCAGTCATTGATATAGTTAAATCTCACTTTGTATGAACTTCCAGTCAGGATCTATTTAGTGCATGCCACTGTGCATTCTGCATCTGGTTCTTATAAACTCGGCTGCCAACTTTCCAATCCCACTGCTCCAGTGTCTAGCAGTGTCTAGTTTGGTCCTGCCATATTCTGGGAGTGTTGGCCATTATCAAATTCACAAAGGTAGAAAATGTCTAATGACTTAACCTGGTGACGTATCACCCATGACATCTTGCATCCGGTTCAAAATATCAACACCGATTGTTCCTGTGTAACTGTCTCATGTATTGTAAATCCCCCCTCCCCTTTCCTAATATTGTAAAGCCCTGCGGAATTAGTTGGCGCTATATAAATACCAATAATAATAATAATAATGACACCTGACCCCATCACGTTGAGCTTCAAACTGTATTTTTTATGGTTCTTTTATAGCAGAAATTTTGTAACAATTTTTGGACTGTAAATAATACAATCTCCAGGCACATTGGAGACCTTCTCCTTGCTATTATTGCTTGATGTGATAAACTATTTAACATATCAGAGTGAGTATTACTTACAAAAACTGCACATAGAGGGTTAAAGATATTCAATACAGAAGAAAAAAAAAACAAATAATCTTTACCAGCAAATAGTTTCTAAGGAAACATTTTGCAGCATTGACAGTAAAATGCTGTTTATGGTTAATATGTAAGACCATTTCATTGAGCTTAATAAGGGAGATGAACTGAATCTTTAATTACAAGATAATTGTAACTTGTCAGGCTATGAGGAACTGCTATTACAGCTGTTAGCACATAGTCTCCAGTACAAGGAAATCTAAGTACTTTTTATGTTTGCAATACTATAGTTAGTTGATAATCTCTCATATTTGGGAACAAAAATAATTCCAAACATTTTAACTTGATACAAATAAGCTTGAATGCTCCATGGGTAAAATATTTGTATGATTATATATTTGCTGATTGCTTTGCAATGCAAATAAAGAAAGCTTCGCTGCATTCGCAGAAAAAGAGACAGAATTTAGACTATTTATACAAAATCACGGTTAAAAAGGGATACATTAAGATAATTATGAAGAACTTCAATCACAGCATGCAGTAGTTCAATTTATAAATAATCTTATCACAAAATCAAAGTCATGAGAGGTCTGCTAGAAATGCCTTCATATTATCTTTTGGTTATTTTGTAAAAATGTTTAGAATTCACAATGTTGTGAGTGCTATCTCTTCCCAGCTATATATTAGAACACATATTACAGACTGGACACTGAGATATATAATATTCGGCTACTCTTTCTGCAAAGGCATGGAAAAGATGGTTAGAGGGAGTATGTAAGAGAATGTAATACATTTATATAGAAAACAGGTTAACAGAAAATGACTTTACCCTATCAAATGGCAAACAGCACAAGCCCGATATGTGACATTTTATTTATACGTAATTGAACGCGAAATAATAAATGGCCTAAATGCTTTTTTGGCAGAAAAACCTGTAATCCTCTTGGCTAAAAATACTTGAAGGTTTACTGTAAGCACTATGACCACTTCAATGGTTTGAAGTGGTCATGGTGCCTGGAGTCTGTATGTGCAGCATTTTGCTTTGAAATGCTGCACATACAGAGATTAACCCCTTAACTGCTGCAGGTGTAATAGAAACATAGAATGTGAGGGCAGATAAGAACCATTCGACCCATGTAGTCTGCCCAATTTTTTTAAATACTTTCATTAGTCCCTGGCCTTATCTTATAGCTAGGATAGCCTTATGCCTATCCCACGCATGCTTAAACTCTCTCACTGTGTTAACCTCTACCACTTCAGCTGGAAGGCTATTCCATGCATCCACTACCCTCTCAGTAAAGTAATACTTCCTGATATTATTTTTAAACCTTTCCTCCTCTGGCACCATCATTAGTCAGTCCTGATCAAAATAAAAAAAAATGGGCTGGCTAATGTGAATTCTGTGTCAAATTGGCAAAAGAAAATGACGTCAACCAAGGAGGATCGTACTGGTGGGAGAACTTGGACTAGATGATGGAATGGAGATAAGTTTTATCTGTTATTTTTTTTTTAAGTTTGGGGGAAGGACTCTCTCAGAAAGGGTTGTGGCCTAAGAATCCACGGGTCATTCATATCAGCTCATACAGCAGAGCAACAACAACTTCATTTTATATATGCAGCAATGTAGGACATTGTGAAGCTGCCAAAATCAGGCAAAATGTGCGTCCTAAAGCCATACTGACCTTCTGCTGTTACAATATTTGTGAAGCCAATGGTGCAAAACATGGAAGTGATGATACTCTTTGAGGAAATATAAAATTGGAAGGACTGCACCAGAGGTGGGCTAGTTAATGTGTAAGGGGGCAATTGCCCATAAGCAATGTTCCCCCACCCAGACTGGGCCACTGGATATTGAGTGCTGTAGTATCTAGGGCTGACTGGCCTGCCAGACTTTGATCAGTTTGTATGGTGTCCCTGGAGAGGTTTGTAAGTGTCTGTGGGGTGTGATAAGACATTGCTGAAGACAGTCATTGTATATCTCAGGCAACATTAGTGACAATGGAGTTGTGAGAAACATCCTGTGAACCAACAGATTTCTGTGAATGTGACATCAAGCTGCTCATGTCCAAGTGATGGAGGTTGCTAGGATATATCATGTCACACCTAGTGGCTCCTATCCAACCAATATCTTGCATGGGCTGTATGGGTAGGCTCAGCATAGAACTCTGAGTTTTGAACACCAAAAAGCAATAAGTTTGTCCCCCCTGCTAAAGTTTGCCAACCCTTCCATTGGGCTGAACCCTCAGGGCTTATTATCATTGCTGCTGGGAAATATCACGCGTAAGCTGTTGTTAGAACATCCAATAGATATAAGCTGTTGTTAGAACATCCAATAGATATTTGGTTCACCCCTGCTGATACGGAGTAATACTGACCACCACGTATTGCTTGCCATTCTGCAAATCTGAAAAAAATGCATGTAATAATTAACTGCCCGGCAATGCTACGTGTACAAAGTTCTAATTGACCCTTTGAGTGTTGCAGCAGCGAGCGCTCTGTTAGATATATTCCTCTCCACTGAAGCACTAAATAGTGTACTAATATCAGGGTTTGTTGCGTGGGTGGCTGACAGGGTGGAGCTTTGAGTGGGGTCCTGATTAGCCCTAGGACTCATTGTGGCACCATTTTGGTCCCCTGTAATACTGAGAGAGAAATAACACATTGAGTTGCATAATATGATACAGTGTTACTGTAATAGAGTAATTAGACAGTACATTGGGAGCAGGATTTTAATACAATAGCGTGAAAAGTTAATACAGCATGGTTTGAGGCTAACTCATCATAGAGAGCAACATTGCTCTTTATTATGCGTTTTTACCAATAAAAGACAGCACCACTGGACTAAGGCTGAGTCTCTGGGATTTGTTGGTTTATGGTGATTACGTGGAGGAACTGACTGTGGTTTCTCGTTTCCTTGCGTAGGCAGATGATAACGGAGCCATGCTGTACGAATTAGCAGACTCACTGCTCCTCTTTTCTTCACCTACCTTCTATTAACTACTGTTCTCTCCTTTTCACTCTAGCAACAACCTAGAAACATTTGACTCACCTTCTTTATGTATTGCAAGTTCACCTGTGGAAGATAAGGAGAGAAGAAAATGGTAATGTCTGCCGCCATACTTTTCATAGAAACTGAGAATTCATAAGAGGCAGGACAGAGATTCCATTAACTGCAAATCATAAACCTGCCCTCTCCTGCCCAGAAGTAACATTGTTTTTCCATGGCTGGAAGTGACCACGAGTGGCATGGCATTAGTTCCAGTTATGTGTTCATTCCATTTCAGAACAAATTCACACCTGAGGCTCTAACTACCCTCATAACCCCTTTACCAGCCAGCAGATCTCTCAGCCAATCACGGACATCCAGGTTGGATGGAATTGCACTTATGTGTAATTTCGGTGTAGATAAATAGGGGCCGAGCTATGGCTGCCACTGGTTTAGTCAAACCACTCCAAAACATATTGACCAAAAAAGGAAGTGATGTCATTCACAGAACTATAGTACTCTGACCTTAGCAGAGGCTATGGTGCTTCGCATGACAAGTCACCATGCATCTCTCCAATAAAGGTTCAGGGAACCTACTTACATATGCTAGACTAATTGGAGGTTTTGCCTTGATGTGGCAGGTGAGCTTACATTTTAATGGTGATACCAGAAAAAGTCACTTTTACATTTGGTTTTATTTCATGTATTGAGGGTTGGTGTGCACTATGGTTATTGCTGCTGCCCAGGAGTAGTGGGGGTGTGCGTGCAGGGCTTAATTATGTATGTATATATTAGACTAACTTTTACTGCTTACTGCTCTCTACATATAAATACTTTTGCATTCATAGTGTAATAATTTTTGGATATTCATTGAACGCAATATTGGCCTGAAATCCCCTGTAAAAAATGCTTAAGTACATTACTTTAAAGAAATGTAGAGATCTATTCACTAAACAGTACATTTTTATGAGCTGACAACACACTTCCTAACAAGTGAATATGTGTACTTGTGCATGAACTTCTTATTTTCAGCTTATCTACGTTTATTTCGGGTTTAAATGATGCAATTCTTTTGTCAACTCATCAAAATTTCCTTTTGCAGTGACGCTGTTGCCATCTCACCACAACTCACTGTTAAGCGAATATTCCCCTAAGATTAATGTAAATGTATTATAGCTATTGATTCTAAAGTCACATACTGTTTCAGTGCTAAATATATGTGGAATCTTAAGAAAGAACTTCTACCAATAGAAAAAAAAAAAAAGTGAAGTTTGGCAACCAGCCATTTGCATTAGGACAATGTGAATTTATCTAAATTAGACGAATTTTGAAGGTACAAGAGTGAGGTGGGTGGGTCCACACGAACAATAGCAGGCTCACCTTGGGATATGAATGTCTAGATTCATGAATAAAATGGAAAACGGTGTAAATTACAGAAAAGTATATGGATCAACTCTGTCAGAAAGCTTAAAATCACTTTGCCGTTTATATCCTAGTTTCAAAGCAATGCAGAGAAAAGCGTAAAAGCTATAAAAGAGACATAGAAAATTGAGACAGAGCAAACCCAGTCATTGAGAAATCTATAACAATGCATGCAAACAAAACCACTAAATTCATCAAATCACAAAAAAAGATGAAAACATGGCCTGATTGAAGAAAGGTGTTCATTACCAAAGGATTAACACCACCCACTTGCAACAAACTCACTTTTCACCCACCATGTAGTAATAACATCCTATACAGCCAGAAAACATTAGAATCTAGCGAAGGATTATGCTCAAGGAGTGAGAGGATTACGGAACAAGAAACTCTTGATGTTACGGAGGGAACGCTCAGCGGGTTCAGAATAAGAGCCCTTTTCGTTTAAAAAGAAATTAATGAAAGAAAAACTCAAGATAATAAAACATATTTGCATATTCAACGTATAAAAGACCTGACATGCATGGACCTGCGTATATTGTAATATTGACAGACACAGAAAAAAAAAGTTTCTCTCACTCATAGGAATTAAAAAAAATAAAAAAATATCAGTTTTATTGCAAAGGTATGCATGCCAAAATGAGCGTCAGCTTAGCGTGCTCAACTATCAACATGATCAGTTCTATTAGGGTCTCCTGACAACATGTCTGACACCGTACTGCTTAAAGTACACATATTCAGTGAACACAAAGCACAATTACCTCATTAAATGTTGCTCCTAATTCCTTTTTTTAAAATATTGACAGGAAAAATTAAAAAAATGTCATGGTTCATTACAGCGATACTCTAATGTCACCGTGTGGGAATTAACACAATGCCATGAAAATGCAGTTTATAAAGATGCAACAAAACAAGTTAAAGTATTTTGGGGCAGGTTAGGGTTAGGTTGCAATAGTAAAAAAAAAAAAAAAAATTACATATTAACATATTCAATAATTTAAAAGATTATCCAAAAATATTTAATCAAGGACTTTATCACTTTATCAGATGTGAGGTACCAGGGAACTAGATCAGGAAGCCCTGGATCCCACAATCGGGAAGGTTCAGCTGAAAATCAGGACAGTTGTATGGCATGACTAAACTTTGGGTGTTTTTTTTCTTGCTGTTGAATCTGGCTTCATTCTGAGGTTAGAATATTTCTTTCTACTCCCCCCCCCTAATTCATTCTGTTAACTGTTGGCTCATCTCAGCTGTCAGCCATGTTGCACAGCAAACTAACAGTGCAATATTTTATTCCCATGTTAAACAATAGCTTCAAAGCAGGACACACTAAGGAGAAAATTCAACATGCAGAAAAGAAAATAGAGATAAAAACTGAATATTGCATTTATTAATAAAGAAATTAAGGACATTTTAGACTGTTTCATATTTGATATAAAAACCATTGCAATGCCCTGTAGGTCTTATAGCATAAGGAGTCCATGGCTGTAGCCCCCAGTTTTGGTCAAACAGATTCACAAAAAACATTTTCAAAGCACCCAAATCTCCCTCTACTCTATGTCTGTTTATATTGTTTGTATTGCGTGCGGACACTGTGCATTAATAGACTCTGATCACTGGGGTAGTGGAGGATTTAGCTGTGCCAGATTGGTGCAGCACTTCAGTGTGGCTAACGACACAGGGAGTCTTGTCCTTGCCAGAGCTACATGTTGCGCACACGTTACATATATATATATATATATATATATATATATATATATTTTGGTCTAAAGATTATGCAGTCTGCTGTTGCTCTGAGTGTCATACACATTGCACATTGCTTTCACATTCATTTCAATTAGAACTGATCTGTCAGTGGTTTTGACATATTTGCTTCACTATGTCGAATGTTTAGCCCTTAAAGGACCACTATAGTGCCAGGAAAACATACTCGTTTTCCTGGCACTATAGTGCCCTGAGGGTGCCCCTACCCTCAGCGTCCCACTCCCGCCGGGCTGGATGGCAAGGAAAGGGGAGGGGAGCTCTCCTCCTCCTCTCCGCCTCCGATCCTCCTCTTCAGCTGAATGCGCATGCGCGGCAGGAGCTGCGCTCACATTCAGCCAGTCTCATAGGAAAGCATTCATAAGCACGCAAACGCCTCTAGCGGCTGTCAATGTGACAGCCACTAGAGGCTTTAGAGGCTGGATTAACCCATTTATAAACATAGCAGTTTCTCTGAAACTGCTATGTTTATAAAAAAAAAGGGTTAATCCTAGAGGGACCTGGCACCAGACCACTTCATTAAGCTGAAGTGGTCTGGGTGCCTAGAGTGGTCCTTTAATGTTGGACGTCTTGCAATTTTTGCATAATACTGTATGATAGATAACTTGTAGGTGTCATAGATAACTCTCCAGCCACTAAATATATTGATTTATAAAATAGAAGTCACATAGCGGCTTTACGATAAGTACTAAGTATTTTATTAAAATAAAATCTTAATGAAATACTCATGCAAGCTGCATTGAAACTTAATTGAAATTCCAAAGCAATCCAAAGACAGGAAAAGACAAAATTGGGACTACTTTGTCTTATGATAAAGCCTGAGATTGACAAAAAGCAAAGATCTGTCCGTTGTCGAATTTTATCCAACCCCAGCAGATGTCACAAGAGATCTACCGAGGCTCCCGCGGTCTTAGTGTTGTGCTATTGCACATGCTCAAGAATACAACACTGACATGGCTGGCAGATCAAGCTCCAGGAGCCAAAGAAGGCCCGCAGGAAGAGAAGAATTTCGAGTTAGGCAATAATATCTACGCAAATAAAAGGTCTTCTATTCAGCTCATGAAACCAGAGCACCATTTAGTGAATAGTAAGTGAGGATGCAGTTTCTAATGTTTCCTCTGGCTCGCTTGCATTTTTATTGGAACCATTTACTAATTGATGCTACAGCAATTTTACGCCAATTAGTGAATAGCTTTTGTGGTGCAACTTTGCTACAATGCAATTTTAAACAGACAAGACTCTTGTAAGTCAACCTTTAAGTTTTATTATTTAAAGGGGCACTACAGTCATCAAAACAACTTTAGCTTAATGAAACAGTTGTGGTGTATAGATCATGCCACTGCAGTCTCACAGCTCAATGCCATATAGGAGTTAAATCACTTTGTTTATGCAGCCCCCTGCATGTGACTTGCACAGTCTTCCTAAACACTTCCTGTAAAGAGTCATGTAATGTTTACACTTCCTTTATTGCAAATTCTGTTTAATGTAGAAATTCTTATCTCCTGCTCTGCTATTAGCTTGATAGATCCTGCAAAAGCCTCCTGTATGTAATTAAAGTTTGATTTACAGAGATAAAAACTTTTAAAGTAAGTTAATATCTAACTGAAAGTGAAATCATTTTTTTTTCATGCTGGCTGTCAGTCACAGCCAGGGGAGATGTGGCTAAGGCTGCATAAGCAGAAGCAAAAGTGATTTAACTCCTAAATGGGAGAGAATTGAGCAGCAAGACTTCAGAGGTATGATATATACATAAAAACTGCTTCATCAAGTTAAAGTTGTTTTGGTGACTATAATGTCCATTTAAGGTGTCACAATGTCATATTTGCATGTTAGGTGCCCTTCCAATGCACACTTACTAGTAATTATCAAATACATTGTAATAAAGAAGATTCTATGCCACAACGTAAATGTCTCCAAATAATATTTGGAGATATGAAGCACAACCCAAACCTAACAAGAAATGCCTGGAAGCCTAGGATAAAATAATCCAGATGTATTGTTATAGGAATCAGTTAAATAAATGTATTATAAAAGTATATTAAAATGTAACACAATCATTGGCAGTACTGAGGCAGAAGATAAAATTAATTTTGCATGCAACATAATTTTTGAAATGCTTCAAAATATAAAAAATATGCAGTACAATCTTTGAAAATAGAAACCCACTATGTAATCTATGAAATTACATTTACTAAGCTGTTTCGCATTTGCAAAGTTAGTAAATAACAAGATTGACTAACAGATGAGCGCAAAACAAACAAAAATAAAAATGTTGAGTTTTGTTTGCCATTTAAATAAAGTTATTAGGGATTTATTTTAGCATAATTCCAAATTGTTGTTGGAAAAGACTGATTGAATATCTTGAAATACATTATCATCCCATTGTTCTTGAAAATGTACATATTAATTAAACCCACCATGAAAACGAGCATTCACGCATCTACGAAGGGATGCATGATTAGAATTAAACAGGGTTATTAGAAACGGGAGAGTTTAAGAAGATCCATTTAAATGACAATATAGATGGGATATATGCAAATTCAAGGCTTTTTTTAGAGACAGTGGAAAAATGGGTAGAGCATGACTGTGGCATGCAGAAAGTTAATTATGTTGAATTGATACCAGCAATATTACAAATTCCGTTTGTTTGTTTCTTTCTTTAATATTCAGGTAAGAATAATTTACACTTATTTTTCATAATTAAAAAAACACGTCTCAATGGCGACCAAGATTATTTAATATACTGTGAAATGTCTGAAATTGCTAATTTTTGTTGAACTGGAAACATTTCTCAACTCAGCCATGGTTCCTGATATTTTGGCCTACAACGTACAACTAGTAATTTAGTTTATGACTATTCATGAATTAGGTTATAACCTTGGATGTGATTTCTTGAAGGCGATTCCAGTCAGTGTTTGCCCCCTCCCCCCTCCCCCCCAAAAAAAGATAATTTATAATTATTTGGGGAAAAATGCAAGGGCATGGCATGTATATCTTTTATATCACATATATAGTAATGTTACGTGACAAGAAGAATAGTTAAATATGAAAGGAGAGAAAATACATATAGTTCAACAGATTTTTTTACAATGTGCATTTTTTTTGCCAATTAAACAATGGAAAAAGTGTGATGAAATAAACACCATAAATGGACTATGGTTGTGTAGATGAAAGTTAACCAGACATGCACAAAAGACAAGCATCATATAAATGCTTAAAATGAATCAGCTTTGTAGATGTTGCCTATGTAAAACAGTATTGTACCTATGTTCTCAGTATTAGTTATTCTCTGATTCTCCAGTAGATGGCAGTAATGTTGCATTACAATGAATATATATAACAAATTTAGCCCAAGTCTAGTATTTGAAAAATCATTGAATCTTCCTAAACACTGTTGATTTGTTTAATTTGGATAAAGCTGAGACACACTGTAAATATCTGGTAAATAAGTGACTTGAACAAATTAGTAATCTGAAAAGATTTTAAATACACAAAGTTACTGTTTTGCATAAGATCAAATGGAAGCCATTCAAAGCCAATAATTAAGACATTTAAACTCACCTATACCATGTGTTAATCTTCTTTTTTTTTCATGTGATGTTATGTTTTTATTTAAATTCATATGGCAAGTGGCAAGTTAAATCACAATACATTTTAGACCTGGCACAGTTAAGGCACTATATGCAAATGAGCAAAAATAGATGCATTTCTTTATTTTTCCTCTTCTTTGTATGTTTTCTCTATACCAATCATGAGGTGTAAAGGACTGATTTTGTAAGAATAGCTGGCAGGGAACTAAGATTGGAAGGGTACCAAAGTAATATCTAGATTATTTTGCACCCAGAAAATAATTATCTATTGCCCTGCCATTTGTACATTTTGTTTTGACTGTTGCTTCAGCCCTTTTATGTTTTTTGCACCTGACTCAATCCCTTTTGTATATCTCCTAACCCCTCTTGCCCCCCTAGTGTATCTCTTGAACCCCTTAACCTGTGTGTGCGCCAAATAACACCTCTTACCATCTTGAGTGTCTCATAGCCCATACCACAGACAGAACATTGGCCTTTTGTGGTTTCCATACTCCTATCCAAGTGTGCCTCATGTGTTTATTGATCTATTGCTACCTGACACAGCAAGTTCTTCATTATTCTGTTGTCTATATTTGTTGACCTCAGTTTTCGTGCATCGATTTGCCATTGACCTTGACTTGTTACAGCTTACTCTTTGCCTATTTGTCTATTCTCTTTATTTGGTAGGGTTGATTTAAGTTCAGTGTATTAGGATCATTCACTATTTTAGAAGATCACGTAGAGCCTGCTGCAGTCCTATTCAGTACTACAGTGAGTGACAATTTGGGGGAGTGTTGTAAAATATTAATATGCAACTGTAAAGAATGATTTAACTCTGATTTTTAAAAGATTACAGTATAAAAATACAGACAAGCCAGGACTTTTTCTGGGTGGTATCGAGACCAGGGGCTTCAGCCTAAAGGTAAAATGTATGGCCCCTTCCACATATGTTGACTCTAATTCCTCCCTAAGCCCCAGCCTTACCAAGCACTATGCCACACTGTACTATTATCACACACAGATCCATACTATCACACTCTCACAATGTGAAACTATTTCTGTTCAGTTCTGTATCTCTTAAAAATGTTAAGTGATTGTGAAAAGTGCTACAAAACCAATATATAAATATGATATTTGCAAAAAAGAGGCCTATTTAGACAAGCAGCTTAAACACTTTGTGTGTAATACCAAAAGAAAAAATCCCACAAAACACACAAATAACTAAAATGCACCATAGTGGATGTGCTCGTACTGATAAAATTTGTGATTTTGTGATGTGTATTCACACTTATCTGAAAATTGTATCTTGCTTTCAAAAACACACAGTGCCTTTAAATTTAAATGAACAAAACATAATGTAACACATTTTAAAATGTATTACAAATACATCAAGCCAATTGAGCACTCACATATACTAGAGCTTATAAGAAAGTTCGAGCTGTACATGTCTCTGGGTCTGTTGAGGCGCCCACTCCCCTCAATACAATGTAGAAGCTACCTTACAGATCTTCTTTATGATAGTGTTGTAAAAGAGCCTCAAGCCTTGGCACTAGTTGAAGAGCGTTGTGCAGATAGAGCTTTACACCACATTCTTCTAAATATATATATATTTAAATTACACATGTAGGTTTACACACACACACACACACACACACACATATACATATATATATATATATATATATATACATATATATATATATAAAACATCCGATATAGAATGGCTGCTCACTGGTCTTTTAAAATGCAAATATTTATTAGATAAAGTTTAAAAACCGACCAACGTTTCAGTCCCCGCTCAGGACTTTCTTCAGGGTCAATAACAGGACAACAATTTCAGGACAACGTTTCATCTAGTATGATTCATATACATTTACACTCTTTTTTTATGTATTTCTGGCTAGGGGGTATTGACTTCTCTCATGTTATCTGTTACTTCTGTTTAGAGGTTCTTCACACTCAGGCATTGTATACTGTGACTTGTTGTCCGTAATCTTCACAGGTATACTCAGTTCTCTTAATTTGTACTTCTGGTTATAGATATTTAACTTTACATAGTACATGTATAATATATTACTCATAGGTCACAGTCTGGCTCTTCCCTTACGATAAATATATGCTCACCATCTATTACATAAAGGTATGTGGAGTTACATCCTTCTTTTCACTTCCTCTTCTTAACTATTCACATTCCATGGTTAATTGGATGATTTACTTTTATAGGTGTCTACTTTTACAGGTTCTCTCTTAGAGACTATCTTGTCTACCAAGTACTTGCGTTACCCATTACGCTCACCGATGTTATGAGTCAAGCCCCCGTCTAGAGACAGAGAACTGGCTGTTAGGTTTAGGCACTGGCCCTTACTTAGTTTAACTTAACCCCTTAAGGAACAAACTTCTGGAATAAAAGGGAATCATGACATGTCACACATGTCATGTGTCCTTAAGGGGTTAAGGACAGGTGAGGCCAACTCCCCACCTCAACATGGAGGTTTTAGCGTCCAATCAGTCCACGTCAAAGTTATAGCCTCGCATACCTTTCTATATGGTCAGTCAGGGCCTTACTTGTCAAAGCCACACGTTTAAAATATTTTAGTGTCACCGAGAGGCCATCACCCTACCAGATCACATAGTGGCCACGTGTCCCTTGAGTCAAATCATAGATAGAGCCTCTCACTGCCGCTGGGCAATTAGCAGGGCCTCATCTGCCACAGAGTAGTTAATGTTTTTGCCTTTCAGCACTAGTTAGCAAGCCAGTTCTGGATATGTTGTGTGGTTTCTCATTCCGGTTATTATTAGGTATTGTTACTCATTACATTTTTCTTTCTTGCATGTCTCATGAATCAGGTCACGGAGAGGATCTGTCTCTCCCCAGCATTTCAGTTAGGCCCTGCACCTCTGTCAGACTCAGTACTCATGCGCAGGGCTTGACAAATTTTCTTGAAATCTATGAGCCAGCTAAAAAAGTTAGGAGTCAGATTTTTCAACATCAAAAATAAAAATCACTATAGTCACCAGAACCACTAAAGCTTAATGTAGTTGTTCTGGAGTCTATATAGAAACATAGAATGTGATGGCAGATAAGAACCATTCGCCCCATCTAGTCTGCCCAATTTTTAAAAATACTTTCATTAGTCCCTGGTCTTATCTTATAGTTAGGATAGCCTTATGCATATTCCACACATGCTTAACCCCTTAAGGACACATGACGGAAATCTTCCGTCATGATTCCCTTTTATTCCAGAAGTTGTGTCTTTAAGGGGTTAAACTCATTTACTGTGTTAACTTCTACCACTTCAGCTGAAAGGTTATTCCATGCATCCACTACCCTCTCAGTAAAGTAATACTTCCGGATATTATTTTTAAACCTTTGCCCCTCGAATTTAAGACTGTCCTCTTGTTGTGGTAGTTTTTCTTCTTTTAAATATGGTCTCCTCCTTTACTGTGTTGATTCCCTTTATGTATTTAAATGTTTCTATCATATCCCCCCTGTCTCGTCTTTCCTCCAAGCTATACATGTTAAGTTCCTTTAACCTTTCCTGGTAAGTTTTATCCTGCAATCCATGAACCAGTTTAGTAGCCCTTCTCTGAACTCTCTCTAGAGTATCAATATCCTTCTGGAGATACGGTCTCCAGTACTGCGTACAATACTCCAAGTGAGGTCTCACCAGTGTTCTGTACAATGGCATGAACACTTCCCTCTTTCTATTGCTAATACCTCTCCCTATACAACCAAGCATTCTGCTAGCATTTTCTGCTGCTCTATTACATTTCCTGCCTACCTTTAAGTCATCAGAAATAATCACCCCTAAATCCCTTTCCTCAGATGTTGAGGTTAGGCCTCTATCAAATATTCTGTACTCTGGCCTTGGATTTTTATGTCCAAGATGCATTTTCTTGCACTTATCCACATTAAATGTCAGTTGCCACAACTCTGACCATTTTTCTAGTTTACCTAAATCATTTGCCATTTGGCTTATCCCTCCTGGAACATCACCCCTGTTACATATCTTAGTATCATCAGCAAAAAGACATACCTCACCATTAAGTCCTTCTGCAATATCACTAATAAAAATATTAAAGAGAATGGGTCCAAGTACAGTTTCCTGAGGTACCACACTGGTGACAAGCCCAAGCTTCGAATATACTCCATTGACTACAACCCTCTGTTGCCTGTCACTCAGCCACTGCCTTACCCATTCAACAATATTGGAATCCAAACTTAAAGATGGCAGTTTATTGATAAGCCTTCTATGTGCAACAGTGTCAAAAGCCTTACTGAAATCTAGGTAAGCAATGTATACTGCACCACCCTGATCTATAATTTTAGTTACCCAATCAAAAAAATCAATAAGATTAGTTTGGCATGATCTCCCTGAAGTAAACCCATGTTGTCTCTGATCTTGAAATCCATGTGTTTTTAGATGATCATCAATCCTATCCTTTAACATGGTTTCCATCATTTTCCCCACTACTGAAGTAAGGCTTCCTGGCCTATAGTTGCCCGACTCCTCCCTATTACCTTTCTTGTAAATGGGCACAACATTCACTAACTTCCACTCTTCTGGGACTACTCCTGTTAACAATGATTGGTTAAATAAATCTGTTAATGGTTTTGCTAGTACACCACTAAGCTCGTTTAATAACTTTGGGTGTATTCCATCAGGTCCCGTTGACTTATTTGTCTTTACGTTTGACAGTTGAAATAGAACCTCTTCCTCTGTAAACTCACATGTAATAAATGACTCATTTGTCCTTTTTCCTAACTGAGGCCCCTCTCCTTTTTCATCTGTAAATACTGAACAAAAATATTAATTGAGGCAATCAGCTAGACCTTTATTCTCTTCTACATACCTTCCTTCTTTTGTTTTTAATCTAACTAATCCTTGTTTTACTTTCCTTTTCTCATTTTATGTATCTAAAAAATGTTTTGTCCCCTTTTTTACTGACTGTGCTATTTTCTCTTCTGTGTGTGATTTGGAAGCTCTTATAACTTGCTTAGCCTCTTTCTGTCTAATCTTATAGATCTGTCTATCCTCCTCACTCTGCGGAGTACCACAGTGGTTTCTTGAATTTTTGTTTTTTCAATTTGACAAATATTTTATTGTTTGTCATGTTCAATGTGCGGCGCATGCTCACCAGGGTACAAAAAAGAAAAAGGAGTATTGCAGGAACATTAGGTTACAACACAGGGATTTCACAATGACCATTATTGTTTTCCTTGAAGCAGTCAACAATCAACACTTTATTTGCATTCTACCCTCCGCTTGTTCCTAGATCTTTAGTTAGTGGTTGTTTGATCTGGCTACTTAGCTTGCAGTCTACAACTCATGTCTGTCTCTCAGGTTTAACTGTCTATCGGTTATATGATCATTTCTGTTTCAGTGCTATGGCAGCTTAACTAGCACATCTTGGTCTTTTACTGGCTTTCCCCTCTGGGCTCTATTCTAAATGTGGTCATATACAGTGCTTTTGTATGCTAGTTCGCATCTGCCTGTTCTGTATATTCCATCCATCTGTTCCCTGCTTGTTTAGTGTATTTCTGTGGATTTCCAGGCTCTGGCCATTAGTGTCACTGCAGATATTAGTAGGTGAAAAATCAGTCTTTCCTCTACCTTGTCTGTTGTTGTGGGAATCATAAAGAGTACGCATTGTTCTAGGCTGAGTGGCCACCGCCTACCTATCAACTTCCCTGCTTCTTTTTCCAGCATTGCCCAGAAAGGTGTTAGTTTAGTACATGACCACCATATATGTCCCATCGTACCTCCCTGTGCCCCACATCTCCAGCATACGTTAGGGGAGCCTGGATAAATCACTGAGATCCTCTCTGATACCATATACCACCTATATTGTAGTTTTCTTATTGTCTCTAGGTGCACAGTGAGTTACCCCTATGGATTCCGAAGGCCCTCTTTCATTTTTCTGGTGACAGGGTGTATCCCAGTTTCCTATGCCATGCCTTTTGAAATGGCATTGTGGCTTCTGCCATTTCATGTTGGAGCTCACTGTAGAGTGTGGATAGTGTGTGTTTGGTTGACAGGCATATTTGCCCACCCCACACCCTTGCTGCTGCGCTGGGTTTTGTACCTTTACTCCTTTGAGCAGTGAATTCAATTGTCGGTATGGGAATATGGCTCTATTGGGGAGGTTATATAGCTCTTGGAGCTCTGGGAAGGGCATTATCTTTCCTTCTTTACATAGGTGTTTGAGTGTGGTGCACCCTCTGTCTCTCCATTGTGTGTGGTCAAAGGTTGGGATCCCCACCGCTACTGTGGATATCGGGGCATTCCCTGCTATACTTTTCAGATCTCCCTCCCCATCCCAGATTGTCAGGGTTAGAGATGTAGTTGGGAGGGGGTCTATGTGCGTAGGGCGTAGGTGATTTGGCAGCCAGAACAGGTTGTATAGGCCGTGTCCTCCCACCCAGTGAGTTTCTATTTTGGTCCATTGTGGGGTTTCCCCTTCTGCTGTGGATACCTTAACTGCTGATAGCTGTTCTGCTCTATAGTATGTGAGGGTATTTGGTAGTCCCAACCCCCCACACACACTGTAACTGGCTGCTGTAGAACGGAGGATGCTACCCTTGATTTCTTCTTTGTCCAAATAAAGCGTACGAAGAGACTCTGTAGTGCTGTCAGGTAGGTTTTTGGTAATTTTATGGGTAGTGTGCGTAGATACTGGAATTTCGGGAGCAGCATCATCTTTATTGCTGCCAGTCTCCCTACCCATGATAAATATTTGCCTTCCCAGCTGTCCAGTGTTGCCGCTTATTCCTTGTGGAGTTTAGTGTCGTGTCTGTCCAAAAGCTTATTTAACTGGGCCGGGATCTTAATGCCTAGGAACATGATGTGATCTGGTCTCCAATCAAATGTGAAGGCTGATTTAAGTCTATTGAGGGCTTCTGCTTGAATCCCTATCCCCATAGCCTGGGTCTTGCTGATGTTAGTTTATAATACGAATGTCATCCGTATTTTCTATAATGGTCTCCACCAGGTTAGGGAGGGATATCTGTGGCTGTGTCAGGGTGAGCATTATGTCGTCTGCAAATAGGTTTGTTTTATATTCCCTGTCTCCTATTTTCACCCCATGTATTGAGGTGTGTTGCCTTATGGCAGCTGCTAGCGGTTCTAGGGCTAGTACGTAGAGTAGTGGGGATAGCGGGCATCCTTGGCGGGATCCATTAGTTATGAGGAAGTGATCTGACACAAACCCCGCGTTCAGGACTTGGGCTGCTGGCTTGTTGTATAGGGCTCTGACTGCCGAGAGGAAGCCCTCTGGCACTCTGAATTTGGTTTCTTGAATTTTTTGCTTTTACTGACAAGCCTAATGCAACTTTCTGTTGCCTTCAGCAACACGCTGCACGCTTTTCAATGTAAGCACTGATGTTTCAGACTAAAGGCAGTGTTTACATTGCTGTCTGGTAACACCTCGAGTGACAGTCAGGGCCGGACTGGGAAAAAAATTAGGCCTGGGCATTTTTCAATTAGAGCAGCCCCCCAAGAAGGGGGCGGGGCCAGAGAGGGTGTGTTTTGTCATCACTAATGACAAGTACGCCCCTTCTGAAAGTGAGCATGTTGGTTCAATGCGCAGAGCCCCGCTGAAGAGCTCTAGAATTAGAAAAAGGCCCTGTATTTGTTCTGCGCAGCGCAAGCAAATGTAATAACATGCTTGCGCTGTGTTTGCTTTTAAATTGTCTCTGGTGTCTCCACAAGTGGGATACCAGAGGATAAAAGGGCCAGGAAAGTGTATGGTGCATGTGTTTGGCGCATGCTTGTGGGATTGCCTGTGTGTGTAGAGTGTGGTGTGGTATTGTGTAAATAGGTAAATTTTGTGGTGAAATATGTGTGGCTAGGGGCTGTAGAGAGCGCGTGTATAGGGGCATAGTGTTATAGGGGATGTAGCGAGTGTGTACATACGGGCAGTAGTGTGTGTGTATAGGTGACGTAGTGTGTGTAGGGGTTGTAGAGAGGGTGTGTTTAGAGAATGTTGTATGTGTTTGCTTACAAGGAATGTAGTGTGTGTGTAGGTGGTGCAGTGTGTGTGTAAGAGATCTAGTGTGTAAAGGACCCAGAGTGTGTATAGAAGATTGTGTGTGTATGTGTGTGTGTAGAGGATTAAAAGTGCATATAGGGTAAGGGATCTAGCGTGTATCTGGAGTGTAATGTGTGTAGTGGTGCAGTGTGAGGGATGCTGTAGTGTGTGTATATATATTTAGAATATATTTGGACGTATTGTATGTGTGAGGTGCGCAGTGTGTTTGTGTAAGAGGGGTGCTGTGTGTGAGGGTGTTTTTATCTGCCGTCACATTCTAGGTTTCTAATTATCTTTGTCTGTTAACTCACTGAGGGTTATTTTATATAATATATATATATATATATGTGTGTGCTGTATATGTGTGGGAGTGAGGGTGCTGTCTGTCTGAGGGTGCTGTCTGCGTCTGAGGGTGCTGTCTGCGTCTGAGGGTGTTGTGTGTGTCTGGGGGTGTTGTGTGTGTGTGTCTGGGGGTGCTGTGTGTCTGAGGGCGCTGTGTGTGTCTGGGGGTGCTGTGTGTGTGTCTGGGGGTGCTGTGTGGGAATTTATTTAAAATATTTTTTTTTTATTAATAATTAAAAAAAAAAGTTATGTTCCCCCCCCCCCTTCTTACCTTTATCCTGGGAGGGGGGGAGGAGATCCGTTCTGCCTGGGGGGTGGGGAGCCGTGCTGACATCCTTCCCTGGTGGTCCAGTGGTGAGAGATCTGAGCGTTACCGTGGTAACCGCTGCAACATTCAGAATCCTCTCTCTTCCCTCCCTCACTCCCCAGCCGGCGGCTGCCTGTAACTGCCTGTGGGTTGGTGAGGGAGATCTTTGATCTTTTTTATGCAGGTCAATGGAACGGCAATGGGAACCAAATTTGCGCCCAGTTACGCCAACTTGTTTATGGCGTACTGGAAAGAGCAATTTATTTTCACACATTCTTTATATGAGAATTTGGTTACCTATCACCGTTTCATTGACGATATATTTTTTATATGGAAAGGAAATGAAGCGAGTCTCACTGATTTTTTAAGTTCCTTAAATTCCAATGATTGGGGAATCATTCTCACCTCTACCTCAAGTAGACAGGAAATCAACTTTTTAGATCTCACCATCTTTGTGGAGGATGGGGACATTCAAACTAAGAATTATTTTAAAGAAGTAGATTGTAATGGTTACATAGATCTCAAAAGTTGCCACTACAATCCATGGCTCAAAAATGCCCCCAAGAGTCAATTCATGAGATTACGAAGAAATTGTATACAAGATAAAGATTTTAATACACAAACTGTAGTGATTAAAAAACAGTTTCTGGAAAAAGGTTACAAAGAAAGGGATCTAGATTTTAATCTGGATGAAGTGAAAAAGATGGAGAGAAAGGGATTACTGAAGTATAAAACGAAAACGAAGGAGAATAAAAATAAAGATACCCCATTCATTTGTAATTTCTCTGCTAAAAATAAACAAGTGCGACATGCCATTCATAAATATTGGCATCTTCTAGATAATGATCCCATTTTAAAAAACATTCTTCCTCTAAGACCCAGAATAGTACATAGAGGGTGTAATAATATTAGAAATGTCTTAGTGAAAAGAAATTATAAAGATTAATCAAATCAAAACAATTTTCTAATTAAGAATAAAGGCTTTTATGGATGTGGAACATGCGCAGCATGTAGGGAAACAAATAGCAAGAAAAGAAATATAAAGAATATTAAAGAGTTTACAAAAAAAGATTTTGAAATAAGAGATCAGCTTACATGCTTCTCTAAAAATATAATTTATCTATTAAAATGTCCATGTGAATTATTATACATAGGGAGAACAATAAGATGCCTACATGTTAGAGTTTCAGAACATGTAAGAAATATTAAAAAGGGAATAGAAACACATAGTGTTTCACATCACTTCAAATATTTCCACAACCAAGATCCAAAAGACCTCTCATTCTGTGCACTGAAAGTGGTTAAGAGAAATTGGAGGGGAGGAGATTTTACTAAAAAAATCGGAATCGAAGAAATGAAACTCATTTTTAATTTAAATACTTTAGCACTTCACGGCTTAAATATAGATTTTGAATTGTGCCATTTTTTATAAATTTATATAATTTTACAGATTTGTATACAAGAATATTTATCATATTTCATATATTTTTTATACATTATTTATTTTTACAATTTTTTATATTTTACCATAAAAGTAATAAGACCCATTTCTATATGGTTAATTCTCTTCCTCTCCAATATATTTGTGATATATTTCGTATTTTTTGTATATTTTATGGATTGGCACATTTATGAATTATATATATATATATATATATATATATATATATACACATGTATAGTACCATATACATAATATGGAAATATTAATGTACTTTGGATAAAACATATATGTCTAGCTCATGATCATTTTGCAGGATTAGTCATAATTTTAAAGATTATTTTTAGTTTATTGATATGATGGTTTATTGGTATTTTGGTTTACTGTTATTTTGGACAAATTGGATTGTTGCTGCTGTTTATATCTTCTTCTTTTTTTGAAGGAGTGCTCATGAACCGCAATTTAACATAGAGTGTTGCAAAAAGGACTCTTGAAGGGAAAAGGAACGCACGAATGCGTTCCACAGAACAGGAAGTCAAACAACATGATTGCAGGGAAGTAACGTGCGTTCCATTAGACGGAACGTGCGTTCCATAGCAACTACTTCCGGTCACATGGACGCAATGAATCAATCAATGGAGGTATAAATTCATTAAAAAGAAGCCGGACAACTTTTTAACCAACTGAGGAAGCCAGGTTTCTGGCGAAACGCGTTTTGGATTATATTTACAATTATTGTGGACTTACATAAGCCTATATATTTTATTATATTTTTTATTATAAGTGTTAATTTGTTTTATTAATAAATCTTGGATCCTTTCATCATTGGGACCTTCCTGTCTGCTTGATATACACAAAGGAGGAAGAAACCAGAAGGATACACGTTCAGTGGGTAGTTGATCTCCCCTTATAAGATCACAGAGCGCTTCACACTAGAGCCAGGTGACCTATTGGCTCTACTCTTGTGAGTTGTGAATTACCTCCCTCATTGAACTGCCTGCGGCCTGCCTCCCTCTTTGAACTGCTCCGCTACCAGCCTCCCTTAATGAGCCGACAGTACGCCTGCCTGCCCTCAGCCCTGTGTGAGCAGACTACTCAGAGGCTGAACAGGATCACAAATCACAGGCCTTAATCTAGCGAAATCACCTGTTCCCGCTACTCCTGGTTCCCTGAGGAACACACAGCTCAGAAGGGGAACTCTACAATTTACTATCAGCTCAGCCCAATGGACTTAGTGTTTTTATATTTGTTTTATCAATTTGTTTTACCATACTTTTGGAAATAAATTTGTATTATCTATTTAGCACAGTTTTGGTCCTATGTGATTCTCAACTCCAGAAGGGATCCATTTGAGGTTTTGCCAACCTTGAATTAGGCAACAGGTACTCAATTCCAGAGCCAGGATTTGTGGGCTCTGAATAAGGTGAGCTTAAAGTTTTTAAGCCAGTATATATAGGAATACAAAATATACTGTACCATTGGAGTTCTCTCTCTCTTGTTTCATATATCCACATTTCGGAGATCCACTTAATGAATGGTAGTATGCTACCATAAAGGCATAACAGCGTTGATTACAGAGCCAGTAGTTACAGGCTCTGGTCCATGTGAGTGGATCTTATAATTTATTATCCTAAATTCCATGTGTATTACCATCTGCACTACATATTCTTGTTTTTTGTTTTCTTCTTTTATGTGTTCGCTATACACCCGTGAAATACTATTGTACTGAGGGTAAATATAAATGCACTAGCACTTTCTTTAGTGCTCCACTTTATCACTTTTTGTCACATTTGTACTTTTTCTGTGTGTGGGCATAGGGGTACTCCCACATTTAAGTGTGTTGAGCTGCTATTACACTATTAGAATTTTTGGAGTAAAAGATTTTTGCTGAAAAACATATGTCCAACAACATCTATAAAATCAATATACCGTATCAAAATCGAAAATGAAAGTTTCCAAAATTTGAATGGGCATTAGATTTGATGGCGCATTACATTCGGGGTGAAATTAGAATTTCCTGGCGAATTCACACAGTTTCATTCCAAATGTGAATTTTGATGTATTTCGGGTAATTCAGACATTCGGGTTCTTCCGAATGTCAGAAGTGCCAAATTTCCAAATTGCTTCGGATTTCTGAAAAGTGGCAAAACAAGAGAGGGAGGGAAAATTATGTGAATGATGACAGGAGTAGGGTTAGGGGTAGGGTTACGGAGCCCTACATATGTTCCGAATTGCTGAAGTCCTGAATTGCCTAAGTGCTGAATTGCCAAAGTCCTGAATTGCCGAAGTTCATGTGCCGAACCGAAGTGACGAATTTCCAATTTTTTTACTTACCTGAATTTCTGAACTGAACCGAATTTTTGACCAATGCACATCCCTACTTAACATGTAACACTAAAATTTAAATACCATCAATGTTACTATGGTATATTGTAATAAACATTTTCATTGTAGCACAATGTTGCATAGTAGTATCTTTATAAATGTGCATTACATTCACCAGCAAAAACATTTTTCAGATTCCAGGTTTCAAAATTTGAGGTGCGCATCAGATTCGATGGTGCATTAGTTTCAAGTAAATATGGTAAAAATATGCAGGTAGTAGAAAGAAATATATTTGGAGATGAGTCCTCAGTGAAGAACAAATTTGACATTAAAGGGACACTGTAGTCACCAAAACAGCTATAGCTTAATGTAGTGTTTCTGGTGTCTATAGCATGTCCCTGCAGACTTTTTTTATGTTAACACTGATTTTTCAGAGAAAAGGCAGTGTTTACATTACTGACTAGGGACACCTCTAGTGGCAGTCACTTAGACAGCCACTAGAGGTGGTTCCTGAGTCAGTGCTGCATCAGAGATGCTGAATGGCGCACCGTGGTGGTACAATAGCCTCCCAATGCTTTCCTACTGGTAAAGAGTTGGATTGGCTGAGATTGTCACATTTGATTATCTCAGACATGTACGTGAAATGGGCCAGGGCCAGCTATGATGAGACACATGTGACACTGGAAAAAAGGTGAGTTTAACAACTTTTTAACGGAGGAGCATGGGGGGGGGCGGACACCTCAATGGCGCATTTAGAACTATAGTGTCAGGAATACATGTGTGTATACGTGTTCCTTTTAGGATGAAGTTCTGAATCCCATTCTAATACAAGGTTATTTAATAAAATGAGAATTCATAGTGAATTTTCAATTTAAGGTCAAAATAGTTAAACTGCAGTCAGCTATGCTTCCAATTACTTTGTCTTTAAATTTGAAATGCACTTTGAAGTCTCACTTTAGTAAATAATAATAGTGTGTGGACAAGGTGACACATACCTATATCATGCTCAATGTGTTTATAGTACACCAGCAATATAATGACAAACCTGGTGTTGTTGTATAAAACTAGTTGACAAAAAACATGATGAAGCGAAGGGCAACACAACATATTGGAGCACCCAAAGCAAGTACATCTGGGATTGGGAAATATCTCATAACTTAAATATGAAAGAAACTCGACCTTTCACAGTGTCCTATTTCCCATAAGATACACTAGGTGATCGTATGATGATACTTTCATGGAAATAAAAGGAGCAAGACGCATGGACAGAGATCATTTCTCATATATTGCTCTGTACCAGAGAGCAGCAGGTTTTCTCCGTAGAACCCAGACCCAGTGTAAGAACCAGCAGAGGGATGTTTATCTTTATGGGCTGCACACTCCGTTCTGTCTTTGAGTGCTGAAAAAGTGGATCTGATCACTTCCTGTTATAGGGTGTTTGTTTTATTAATCTCTCCTTTATTATGGCATTTGATTCACGGTTTACAGAAGAGAAAAAAAGGAGTTATACCAGGTAGACATACAACAGGCGTATCAACGCATAACAGAGGAAACTCCTAAGCTAGACTGTCACATTTTCATAATGTTAAGAAGACAGGGTATTTCATTCTAGTTATTAAAGAGACGGTTACTATGGAATAAAAATGCTAAAGACTATGTATATCTGGCTTGATTTTCTTGAGAAGATTAATATAGACTTTAAGGGACTCTCCAGTGCCAGGAAAATAATCCATCCCCAGTTGCTGAAGCGTTGGTTTCAGATCACCGCCGCTCCTCCTCTTCATTACGTCAGCCGGCAGGGGAGACTGATTCCGCCTGCCGGCTGAGGAGACCTAATGCGTATGCGCGGCAATGCCGCCCATGCGCACCAGAGCTCTCCATAGGAAAGCATTGAAAATGCTTTTCAATGCTTTCCTATGGGGAATTGAGCGACGCTGGAGATCCTCACACAGCGTGAGGACGTCCAGCGACGCTCTAGCACAGAAAACCTGTGCAATGAAGCAGGAAGTGCCCTCTAGTGGCTGTCTAGTAGACAGCCACTAGAGGAGGAGTTAACCCTGCAAGGTAATTATTTATCAGACATAGATAGACAAACAGGCAGATATATATACAGAAAGCTTACTAAAGCAGATTCTCTCGCTCCCCTATTTGCAACCCAACCAAAGCAGTGCACGCAATGCTTAAAATCCCCTTTGAAGAAGAACCAACTTTTGATAATGGGTATATGAGTAGCAGAGCAAAATATATTGCCCCATGCTAGAACCTCCATTGCTGAGATCAGATTGAGGGTAGTCAAGCTTCAAGTCTTCAGACACATCCAAGTGAAGTAGAGATCTCTATGCCATTGAGAAGGTATGATAACCATGAATCTAGGTGATGATCTGTCAGAGCCTCAGTTATAATAAAGAAGAAATAAAATGTTCAAGTAGTTGCAGCAGCAGTTATGTTTATGACATCACAGCATGACATCACCTACTATGATTTCACTGCTAAAGATCACAGTCTTTGATGTAAAGATTATCATGGACTTGCGTGACAAATTGCTTATTTTATGTTCATTTGTATCAGTTGATCATCACCACGCAAGTCCCTGAGGAAGTCCTATTTTTCTGGATGAAACGCGTAGGACCCCTGGTGGTGATATAGAAGGACTACAGTGATGATTTTATATTTTGATGTAAGTTATTAAAGGAACACTATAGTCACCTAAATTACTTGAGCTAAATAAAGCAGTTTTAATGTATAGATCATTCCCCTGCAATTTCACTGCTCAATTCACTGTCATTTAGGAGTTAAATCACTTTGTTTCTGTTTATGCAGCCCTAGCCACACCTCCCCTGGCTATGATTGACAGAGCCTGCATGAAAAAAAAAACTGGTTTCACTTTCAAACAGATGTAATTAAGTGTTCCTCCATAGCAAGACCACTTAATGTTATCTCACATATATATTATTATTATTATTATTATAGCCAAATTTACCACCCTAACTCCTCCCACAGTTTTTACACTACATAGACAGAAATATACCGAAACGTGCGGATTGTTCCAGATTGGATTGCTATTACTTTGTGGAACGTTTCGCCGAATGGTTCACGGAATATCGTCGTTATTGTGGCGAAATTGGTCCCATAGGAATGATTGGCAAAATGTTCAAAACTAGAGTGGGAGCTGGCAAAAGCTGAAAAATCAGGACATGATTTCTAAACTGCCACCACTCCTTCATTTGCAAGCCCACCTACACCAATCTTATATCAAAACATTCAGCTATCCCTGCTGCCACTAAAAATGTCCATGGCTAAGCCATAGTCCTGATAGTTTTTACATTATGACCATTTGTTTGCAACTCACGTCGTCTATTGACATTCATTGAAACTCCACTCTAGACAGCTCAAATTTGAAGGGCAATTTCTAAACTGCGACGGTGCCTTCATTTTTAAGAGACATACTATGCATCAAAATGTAGGCCTGGGTCTTGTGAGTCTCACAATATAAAGCTCTTCGCTGTAGGATGCACAGTTTTTAAAATACGACTGTTTGAAGATGGCAACCGCCAAAATACTGTGACCTGTGCCAGGCTGGAGCAGCAAGTGATGTCATAGACAGGGCCATTTGTACACCTGCTAATGTTTTTATAAATGTATGTTTTAATGTAACCGCGAAGCACTTTGGGCAACAACGTTGCAATTAAATGGCTATATAAATAAATAATAACAGTTACTCCGCACACTCCAGTTGTAGACTACTGGTGGAGGCAAGAACACTTCACACAATTTCCCCAGAAATTGTAGCTTTTCTAGTTTACCTTAAATAATTGTATCTCAATCTCTAAATTGAACTTTAATCACATACAGGAGGCTCTTGCAGGGTCTAGCAAGCTATTAACATAGCAGGGGATAAGAAAATCTTAATTAAACAGAACTTGCAATAAAGAAAGCCTAAATAGGGCTCTCTTTACAGGAAGTGTTTATGGAAGGCTGTGCAAGTCACATGCAGGGAGGTGTGACTAGGGTTCATAAACAAAGGGATTTAACTCCTAAATGGCAGAGGATTGAGCAGTGAGGCTGCAGGGACATGTTCTATACACCAAAACTGCTTCATTAAGCTAAAGTTGTTCAGGTGACTATAGTGTCCCTTTAAAACTCATTTTTGTACTTCACTCTGAATGTGCACCTTAATTTTATTATATTTCCTTTCTTGAGCACATATATCTAAATGCATCTATGGAGATTCTAACCCAGATATAAGATTTGGAATTCTCATCTTGAAGAGAAACAAATATTCAAGGCTTGCAAACTTCAGCAAAAGTGTGAGTGGCCACTTGTGAACGCAATTCCTATAATCTGTTTATATACACAGTTATACGCTATGTTGCTTTATTTGTGATTGGTTCTGCAGATCATCCCCCCCTCTTTTGCTTATACTGTGTGGAAGACAAAAGGAAGTCTTTGGCGATATCGCGGGATTTGGTTCCTTCTCCCTGGAGGGACAGAATGAAGAAGGACAGAATGAAGGCAGACAGAATGGAGGCAGACAAAATGAAAGAAAGACAGAGACATAATAAAGAGAGACAGAATGAAAGAGAGAAGGGACAGAATAAAGAGAGACAGAATAAAGAGATGAAATGAAAAGTATGCCATTTGCAATAAACTTTGCATAAAATAGTTAATTTGCAGTTAATTTTAATGGTTCAAAGAATGTCAGGCAAAATGGTCATCCCTCACTTCAACAAATCTGGCCCTCAAAAAAAAAGTTTGGACACCCCTGCCTTAGAGAATTAATATTGTTTATATTCTACAAGGCATATTACTTAAAAAAGGAAGGGTTGAGATGCTTATAGTACCCAACAGGGCAATTAAAAATAAAATATCCTTTTTTATATATAAAAAAAAAGGCTGGAGTACCCCTTTATTAAATGTTTTTTTTTTTTGTTTTTTTTATAAAGGAACACTATAGTCACCAGAACAACTATAGCTTAATGTAGAGGTTCTGGTATCTATAGCCTGTCATTGAAAGCTTTTTACTCTACTGCCAAGGAACACGTCACTCAGACGGCCACTAGAGGTGCTTCCTGAGTCAGTGCTTTATACTTATTTTCAGCGTCTCTACGCTCTGTATGGAGACGCTGGATGCTCACCATACAGAGATGCATTGATTCAATGCAGATCTATGAGGGGCTGCTGAATGGTGCAGTGTGGTGTTTTTCCGCGCATGTACAGTCATCTCCCAATGCTTTCCTATCGGCAGTGGCGTACATACCAGGGGGCCCGGCCGCCCTGCGACCGGTACGTACCCAGTGTGCCCAGCCTCCTCTTCTGGGGGTTCCAGGAGCCGGCCACCTCAGGGCCCCCCGAGGCTGGCCCTGGTGTCATATGACGTCATATTCCAGCTCATTACACGGCGCGCGAGGGAGCTGAAGAAGGAGCACTCAGGGGAGAGTGCTCCCTCGCATGCCCGCCAGCCTGCCCGGTGACCGGCCGCCCAGCAACACCACTGGACCCCAGGGAATCCCCTCAGTACTCCCAAAGGTAAGGAGGCTGGGGGATTAAATTTTTTTTAAAAACGTGTGTTAGAGTGTGTGTGTTAGTGTTAGAGTGTGTGTGTGTTAGAGTGTGTGTTAGTTTTTGTCAGTGTGTGTGTGTGTTAGTGTTAGTTTTTGTGTCAGTGTGTGTGTTAGTGTTAGAGTGTGTGTGTTAGTGTGTTAGTTTGTGTGTCAGTGAGTGTGTTACTGTGTGTGTTACTGAGTGTGTTAGTTTGTGTGCGTCTGTTAGTGAGTCTGTTTGGTGTCTGTTAGTGAGTGTGTGTTTTGTAAGTGAGTGTGTGTCTGTCTGTCAGTGAGTGTGTGTCTGTCAGTAAATGCGTGTGTCTGTTAGCTAGTGTGTATGCGTCTGTTCGTGAGAGTGTGTGTGTGTGTCTGTTAGCTAGTGTGTATGCATCTCCATGGCATTTTTCGTGTTTAGTTTTAAATGTTTTTTATTGTCATCACAGTGTAGATGCAGACAATAGCAGACATAGAGCGGGTGTGAAGAATTAATGCATTGTTGCCAACCCAGAGGCATAATATGTCAAACAAAGGTAAGGCACATTGCATATTTCACATCAATTCTGCCTTGGGCAATTGTAAGCTATTTGCATCATCTGAATAGCCAGTCTGCGTATGCATGCAGTATGGGTTTAAGCTAAATCTCATGCACTCAGCTAAACCTGCTTAGGAGATATACGGACAGGGCCGCCATCAGGGGGTGACAACCATAACGGTTGTCACGGGCCCGGCGGCCCTGGGGGGCCCGGCCGACCGGGCCCCACATGTGGGGTCCATCGGGTGGCCCACACACTTAGGGCCACCCGATGGGCCCTATATCTTCAGTGGCCCGGTCAGCGCTGTGGCCTCGACCGGGCCCATTTAAAAAAAAAAAAAAAAAGCCGCAAGTGCTGCTGGGAGGAAGTGGTCTCTTCCTCCCAGCACACTCCGCGCGGGAGGAGCGCGCGCGCCGGTGAAGACGTAGAGCCAGGCAGTGAAGAGGGAGCCGCGCCGATTCCCATCATCCCCAGTCACCCTCCTGCAAAGAAAAGGTAAGAGACAGGAGGGTGGCTGGAAAATGAGCTGTGTGTGTCTGTATGCATGTCTGTCTATCTGCATGTATGTCTGTCTGTCTGTATGTTTATGTATGTATGTCTGTGTGTGTCTGTGTTTGTCTGACTGTATGCATGTATGTCTATGTCTGTCTGTCTGTATGCATGTCTGTCTGTCTGCATGTATGTCTATGTCTGTCTGTCTGTATGCATGTCTGTCTGTCTGCATGTATGTCTATGTCTGTCTGTCTGTCTTCATGTATGTCTGTCTGTAGGCATGCATGTATGTCTATGTATGTCTGTCTGTGTGTGTATGTATGTATGCATGTATGTCTATGTATGTCTGTCTGTGTCTGTATGTATGTATGTATGTATGTATGTCTGTATGTCTGTCGGCATGCATGTATGTCTATGTATGTCTGTCTGTGTATGTATATCTGTCTCTGTATGTATGTCTGTCTGTATGCATGTATGTCTATGTATGTCTGTCTGCATGCATGTCTGTGTGTGTGTCTGTATGTATGTGTATGTCTGTATGTCTGTCTGTCGGCATGCATGTCTGTCTGTGTATGTATGTCTGTCTGTATGTATGTCTAAGTATGTATGTCTGTATGTATGTCTGACTATATGCATGTATGTATGTATGTATGTGTATGTCTGTGTGCATGCATGTATGTCTATGGATGTATGTATGCATGTATGTCTGTCTGTCTGTATGTCTGTCTATGTATATATATATATGTCTGTATGTCATTATATATGTATGTCTGTATGTCAGTATGAATGTATGCCTGCATATCATTATGAACGTGTGTATGTGTGTATGGATGTCTGTATGCATGTATGTCTGTCAGTATGTCTGTATATATGCATGTATGTCAGTCTGAATGTATGTATGTCTGTATGCCATTATGAATGTATGTCTGTATGCCATTATGAATATATGTGTGTATGGATGACAGTGTCTGTATGTCTGTCAGTATGTCTGTGTGTGTGTATGTATGTATGTCGGTGTCTGTATGTATGTATGTGTCTTTATGTCCTCATGCATGTGTGTCTGTATGTATGTTAGTATGTGTCTGTCTGTCACTATGTATGCCTGTGTGTATGTCTCAGTATGTATGCCTGTATGCGTGTAAGTCTGTTTCAGTATGTGTGTCTTTTAGTATGTATCTCTGTCTTTTTGTATCGGTGTGTGTGTTTGTGTCTGTGTGTGTATTCCTGTGGGTGGTATTTGGAGGCGGACCCAGTGGGCGGTATTTGGAGGCGGGCCCCAGGGGGCCCAGTCCCTGAGCTGAGTTAGGGGCCCCAAAATTTCTGGTGGCGGCCCTGTATACGGATACTTTGTGTGGGGCATAGAAAGCTAAATCATATGAGCGGATGAGAAAGAAAGCATCTGGTAATAATAAAAAAAACTTAGAAGTGATTAATATTTGTGCATATTATACTCGGATGCTAGGTGTGTAATGGCTGATGAACGTAACACTTGCTTAAAAGTATGTCAAATAAGGAGTGCAGGCATCCTATAAGATTACAGTTAAGTTAAAGCCTTCGAGTATCAGTCGGGTGCTACTCAGACTAGACGTTTGTGCTAGGTGTGTTAAACAGAGCGTACACCGTGGGTGCGAGCTGTGTGTAGCCGCCTACCTCTCTGTGGGGTGGTATATGGCAATACGGCATGTGATACGGTAGAGGAAGCTATATGTATAAGCCATTTGTCGAGTGTCATTCGGCCAATCAGGTGAATACCACCGACTGCACAGAAATGGTTTGGTCTAGTTAGTTAAGGGCAAATTATTAACAAAAAACTATAACACTAACAATACCCAGTAGAACTGGGAAACATCAGGGTTGCTTGTAATGTCCGCGGGCAGACAGTACAGTGCGTACACAGGGGCAACGTGAGTCCATGCAGCCACCCCCCACCCCACCCCAAGAGTCTGCAGTCCCAGTGCCTCCTGCACCTCCCCTGGACCGCAGTTACCTCGTTAGGGTCAACAGATGCCCATGAACGTCTCTCCCACTGCTGGCCACTCAGACACGGGAGAGGGCACACCGCCCCTCAGCCACAGGTCCGCTGGAGGCAAGCAAACCCCTGTCCCGCAGGGCTCGCGGCTGTGTGGACTTTTCTCTTCCGCCAGACCCAGCAGTTGGGCATCTGTGGCCTGTGGGTGGTCGGGGTCATCTGTCCGTGGCCCGGTCAATCCTGGGCTTGTAAGTGCAGTCTGTGGTGCCCCAAAGGACGGTGGTACAAGTCCCTTTAGTCCCTTTTGCTAGCAGGCCCCTTTTTGGTAGCCTTTGCCAGTCCATGAGGACAGCCCGGGTCCAGCACGGAAAACTCCCGTCTCGGCGCTTGCCGCCTCCATGAGGCCGGGATTACCGCCACCACCTGGTGGGGGGGAGTGGGGCAGTACCCCAAGCCAGCAGTGCCCGCCATCAGGATAGTTTCTTATTTGTGTCGTCTGTTTCCTGGCGCGGGGAGTCAGCATGCGTTCTGACTATCTAGTAGTCACCCGTGTCTGGTCTTGCGGCTGTGACTAGGCCGTGGAGTTCATTTGCAGTGCTCTCAGCATGCTTTTGGTTACCAATTATTGGTATCAAGTTGGAGCTGGGGTTGTTCTCCACATTGTTGCAGCGGGTAATCTGGACTTGGGGCCATCTGTGTTCATTTATAATGCCATTTTAGTATGTTTAGGCCTGGAGCCATGGCAGTCGGCTTTCAGGCAGCTCGGCGGCCCGGCCCCGCCCCCATTTTTTGTGTTTTGTTGCCTCACAACCTGGAATTAACATGGATTGTTTGGAGATTTGCATCATTTAATTTACAGAACATGCCCACAACTTTGAAGATTTTTTTTTTTTTTTTATTGTGAAGCAAACAACAAATAAGACAAAATAACAGAAAAGGTCAATGTGCATAACTATTCACCCCCCTAGTTAATACTTTGTAGAGCAACCTTTTGCGGCAATCACAGCTCCAAGTCGCTTTGGATAAGTCTCTATGAGCTTGCCACGTCTTACCACTGGGATTTTTGCTCATTCCTCCTTGCAAAACTGCTCCAGCTCCTTCAAGTTGGATGGTTTGCGCTTTTGACCACAGATTTTCTATTGGATTGAGGTCTGGGCTTGTCTAGGCCATTCCAACGCATTTACATGTTTCCCCTTAAACCACTCAAGTGTTGCTTTAGCAGTGTGTTTGGGGTCATTGTCCTGCTGGAAGGTGAACCTCCGTCCCATCCTCAAATCATGCACTGAGTGGTACAGGTTTTGCTCAAGAATATCCCTATATTTAGCACCATCCATATTTCCCTCAACTCTGACCAATTTTCCAGTCCCGGCTGCTGATAAACATCCCCACAGCATGATGCTGCCACCACCATGTTTCACTGTGGGGATGGTGTTCTTTGGGTGAGGTGATGTGTTGGGTTTATGCCAGACATAGCGTTTTCTTTGATGGCCGAAAAGTTCAATTTACCTTAGGTCGCTGTGCTGCCTCTCTGATTAATGCCCTCCTTTCCCGGTCCATGCGTTTTGTTGGGTGGCCGTCTCTTGGCAGGTTTGCTGTTGTGCCATGTTCTTTCCATTTGGTTATGATAGATTTGATGGTACTCCTGGGGATCATCAAAGATTTGGATATTTTTTTATAACCTAACCCTGACTTGTACTTCTCAACAACATTGTCCCTTACTTGTTTGGAGAGTTCCTTGGTCTTCATGGCAGTGTTTGGTTAGTGGTGCCTCTTGCTTAGCTGTTGCAGCCTCTGGGGCCTTTCAAAAAAGGTGTATATGTAATGACAGATCATGTGACACTTATATTGCACACAAGTGGACATCATTTCACTAATTATGTGACTTTTGAAGGTAATTGGTTGCACCAGAGCCTTTTATGGGCTTTATAACAAAGGGGGTGAATACATACACACATTCCAATTTTCTGTTTTCTATTTCTAAAAAATAGTTTTATGTATATATTTTTCTCATTTCACTTCACCAACTTAGACTATTGTGTTCTGATCCATCGCCGAAAATTCAGATTAATAAAACATTGAACTTAAGGCTGTAATGTAACAAAATAGGTAAAAAGTCAAGGGAGGGGGAATACTTATGCACGGCACTGTATAGTACACCAGCAATATAATGACAAGCCTAGTGTTGCTGCATAAAAACTAGCCAACAAATAATGATGTGGTAGGCAACTCAACATATTGGAGCACCTAGAAATATATTGATACTTTACAGATAGTTCAGAGAAGGGCTACTAAACTAGTTCATGGATTGCAGGATAATACTTACCAGGAAAGATTAAAGGACCACACTAGGCACCCAGACCACTTCAGCTTAATGAAGTGGTCTGGGTGCCTGGTCCAGCTAGGGTTAACCCATTTTTTTTTTTATAAACATAGCAGTTTCAGAGAAACTGCTATGTTTATAAATGGG
Source organism: Pelobates cultripes (assembly GCA_933207985.1). Classification (NCBI taxonomy): domain Eukaryota; kingdom Metazoa; phylum Chordata; class Amphibia; order Anura; family Pelobatidae; genus Pelobates; species Pelobates cultripes. The sequence continues at coordinate 55,562,052 of OW240915.1, forward strand.
TTAATCCAGCCCTCAAATCCTCTAGTGGCTGTCTTATTGACAGCCGCTAGAGGCGCTTGCGTAATTCTCACTGTGAAAATCACAGTGAGAACACGCAAGCGTCCATAGGAAAGCATTGTAAATGCTTTCCTTTGAGACCGGCTGAATGCGCGCGCAGCTCTTGCCGTGAGTGCGCATTCAGCCGAAAGGGAGGAGAGGAGGAGGAGAGGAGGAGGAGGAGAGCTCTCCGCCCAGCGCTGGAAAAAGGTAAGTTTTTACCCTTTTCCCCCTTCCAGAGCCGGGCGGGAGGGGGACCCTGAGGTTGGGGGCACCCTCAGGGCACTATAGTGCCAGGAAAACGAGTATGTTTTCCTGGCACTATAGTGGTCCTTTAAAGGATCTTAACATGTGTAGCTTGGAGGAAAGACGAGACAGAGGGAATATGATAGAAACATTTAAATGGAAGAAAAACTACCACAACAAGAAGACATAGTCTTAAATTAGAGGGGAAAAGGTTAAAAAGAATATCTGGAAGTATTACTTTACTGAGAGGGTAGTGGACGCATGGAATAGCCTGCCAGCAATGCATTCCTATAGGGAATTTGAAGACGTTGGATTTCAAACATAATTTCGCAGGATAAAAAACTCTGTTAGAGATTATGAAACATCTCTAGTGGCTGTCTGGAAGCGAACATTGCAGTTTTACATTGCAGAGTTAAACTGACAGGGGCACTTCAAACAGACCACTTTAATGAGATGAAGTGGCCTGGATGCCTGTAGTGTCCCTTTAACTCTGTTTGGCTTTTTTTCAAACCACTCTATAACTGTTTGACAAACAAATATGGAACTAAACTCATAACTGCTTACTGGTTATGATGCTTAGAGTGCCCCTTTAATTCCTCAAATGCTGTATGTCATCCCTCAATTAAATATTTAATATACATTATATGCCATATTAACCTGCAATTGCCCTAAATGATTCTCACTTTAGAAATGTCATCTTTAATCATTCCATATGCATTTATTAGCATCCTGTATTTGGTTGATAGAGTCTATGTCTGATTTAATGTGTGCATGCAGTGTGTTCTATATGAAGGTATATGTGTCAGTTGAATACATTGGGACCAGGCTATATGTGCACCTTGTTAGAACAGGACACCCAAAAAGCTGGTTCAAAATGGGCCCTTCCATGCCAGGCTAAAACAGTCTTTGGTTTAAAATAAAAAAAAAAGATCACACATTTATCAAGCTATTGTTGCTGAAAAAGAGGAAGGTTAGGTGTAGATAGGGCTGTAAAAAGAGATTTAACTCCTAAATGACAGAAAATCGATCAGTGCAACTACAGGGGCCTGATCTATACACCAAAACTGCTTTATTAAAGTACAACTAAAGACATCCACACTACTTCACCTCAATGAAGTGGTGTGAGTGCCTTTGCCGTTTAGTTTTAGGCCTGCAATGTAAAATAATGTAGCTTAGTAGATATGCCAATGATTTGGTTGGAATAACCCTTTAAGCTGAAACTATTTTGGTGCTTACAGTGTCCCTTTAAAAATGTTAAAACATTTTCAAAACACAAACTAAATGGCAAAAATCAAATTAATTTCAGTCGAGTTGCAAAGATAGAATTGCACAATTTTGTGCTACCATAAATACACTGAAATGTATACTTTAAGACGCCATACACCAAACATGTGCATTTTATAAGTGTATTCAATCTGGTGTTACGCTTTGTGACAAACTCTCCTTTTTACGTAAGAGTGCCACGAGTTCCTGGAGGAGCCTGCTTGCCAGCCTCCTGCCCACAGACTATGGATCCTGTGAAATATAATGTTAAAAAGACTCTGTTCGTGCAATTGGGATTATATGGTTCAGTTACCGAACAACGGCACGAACCAGAGACCACCCTGCAGCTTGTTAACACCTATTAACAACTTGGAACGTTTCTCACTGCAGTGTTCTAATTGTTCGTCTCGGTGGCCGCAATTCCTATGGACAACCACGAGGTGGTGGCCATCTTGTTCGCCTGAACACAGGCAGCAGTGTTTGGGCATGAATCTCATGGAACTAAAATCGGACACAGAAACTCCCGAACACCGCTGGACTTCCATCATCGCCTGCGTTCCTTTCTATACAACTTAGAAGGGCACTGTTCGGTGAAATCATTCGTCTGGATGAGGGGAACAAGCTCCAGGGTAAGACTATTGACTCTGGTCGGTAGTTTGTTCGTTTTCAAACTACCGAACTAGACAAGTCACCCAGATCAGGGCTATCAGGGGATGTAACGTTTTTGGTGTTTTATGTATTTTAGGGTACATTTGGGGTGTTTTGAAGAAGTATGTTTTTTCTGTGCTTGGAGATAATTGGATTAGAATTAGTAAAGTTACTGATTCAATTATCTCCCAGGCAGAGGGGTGGGATTGTATGCTTGTATATGGGAGTGTCATGTATTTACACACATTTGTCATTGGCCTGTGACTTTGTGCTGTAGTCCCCTACAAGGTCCAAGGAGGAGTCCCCCTTGCATGGGGACATGCATATAAGGCCAGTTGTGGCTGCCATTAAATTATTACAGCTTGCACTCCAAAACTGTGTGTCGTCCTGTTATTGGACACCCTGGGGTTGTCTAGAGCGAATTCTCCATTTGGCTCCACGAAGGAGCGGTTCCAGGGCCCCAGTCAAGCCACGATGACTGTGGGCAGAAGTGCTGCAGTTTGTCACCTGTTCCAGCTAGGAAGCAGCCCTTGGCAGAGGTACCCAGCCAGGGGTACAGGGAGCTCTGTTACACACTTGTTTATGTATTTCATAAATTATTTTACCACTGAAATGTTAGTTTTGAGGAGGATAACATTTGATATGCACTAAAATGGCATATCTTGAATTAAGTGAGGTTGGTTATCAATAGTAATAAGATAGAGTCAAATGTTCTACTTGTTTTGCTATATTAATCTTTACCAGAATCATAAAAATCACAGTAACCATTTAGCTATTTGTTTCTCTTGTGGATTAAAGAAAGATATTTTTATTATGAATGTGCAATATAGTAGTATAGTTTATTATCTAGACATGAGATGAATTTCCTGTTAAATAATTTCCTCATATTGTATTTCTATACACAAATTGGCTAAGTGATCTAGAACGAGGTTGTGTTTGGGAATGCAGTTACTGCTGTTGACAGTGGTTTGTAATTATAGGTTTAATGATTGAACTGTTTATCATTAGTGACTAGCTGTATCAAAGCATTAAGAATGTAATCTATTCAAAGTTACTTACTGAATATTACTTCTGTTTTGCTTAGTAAAACCACAAGGAAAGTATAAATGACAGACAGGACCAAAAATTGTTGACTCTTTTTCACTAGTACCAACTGGGCACCACTGCAGAGGGACAGTAAACTTAAATCTATAAAAAAAAATCAGTCATCATGACTGATCAGTCTTTGTGATGACTGTTAAAAGCTGAATTTTGACTGGCTGAATTTAAAAGCTGAATTTTGATTGGCTGAATTTAACAATCAAAGCAATGGTCAACCAGCTGACAGAGACATACGCAGGAAAAAATATATAAAATAAAAAAAACTTTCTAGTAGGGTGTAAATTTTAGAGAAACACATACATTTATTTTTAATGTTAAGAAGTACATGCAGTGTTTCACATTACATGGGCCTGCAGGGCATCGATCAACTGCCCATGTCGATGCTGGACATCATCCTGGTGTGACCTTTGATATTAACGCCCTGCATCACTCACGAGGCATGCTCCTCAGGACACCCTATTGATATTCCCCAAGACCTGCATCATATTTCCACAAAGAACCAATCTGCGTCAATTAAACAACGCAAGTCACTTACGTTTTGGAGTCATTATTGATGCAGGCCAACTGAATTCAGCCTAGGACAATATTAAGCCAGATTAACCACTTACCTTTGACCTGTTGTGGTTTCCGTATACTCAAGAGTGCGTTCCTTAGGCTTTTGACTATGGTTTGTCTGACTATTCTTGACTTCCAGGTTTCTGACCTTGGCCTGTCCCTCAAATTTGTGCACATTTGTAATCCTTTCACCTTAACCTGTATTTTTTACCCTTTGTAAATGAAAGCCCATGGCCACTCTAAGACTGTAAACATCTTTCCTAGGTTTGCATGTTGGGATTAGGCTAGTGTTGACACAGTTGCAATGCATAATGCTTGTGTCACTTAGACTGTTCCTTTAATTATTTAATTAGCAAGTTCTAAAAAGTCTGATTGGGCCAGGCAGCAGCATACATTATGGTTTATAAAAGGCCAAGCTGTGCATAAAGCAATTATAGCAATAAGGAGTGTTTTGCAGTAGTCAAGATGGGAAATAATAAAACAAACAATTTGTCTGCATCGGGTTTTAGATAAGGATGGATACGACTAGCAGAATTTGTACACTGCCTAGATGAAGGACACAAAAGAGATGTCAGAGTCAAGTATGATGCCACGGCAGTGATCCTTAGGAGTGGAGTTGATAAAATTCTGTTTTTCAACAATTAAGGCTTAGAAAATTGGTCATCTGATCAGATGGCTGAGCAGTAGATGACAATCAATTTGTGAAGGAGAGAGGTCAGGGAAGAAGAGTGTCAATAAAAGTGTAGAAGTACTCCAGACAAGGTGTTCAAGCAGCAGGCAGTTTTAATAGAACAGAGAAGAGCAGCAACGTTTCTACCTGCTAAGAGGTCTTAATCAAGCTTGATAAACACTTCTTAGCAGGTTTGAACGTTACTGTTCTTTTTAGTTTAAATTAAATTTTTATCAAGCTTCATAAAGACCTCTTAGCAGGTCGAAATGTTACTGCTCTTTTTTGTTCTATTAAAACTGCCTGTGGCTTGAACACCTTGAGTGCCTGGAGAATTTCTTTTTTGCCTTATCGTTGTGGGATTGTTGGTCCTGCTCCGGAGCACCGGGTGGCTGCTGGGATTGAGTGCGGCTCCTATTTTCATTATTGCATAAAAGTGTAGAAATTTCCTTTTCATTAGCTGGTGGTAGTATGCACTGAATAGAAGAAGACGCAGGGTAGCCTGAATGTGGAACAAGGTCATTGAAATGTCGGGAGATGTAAGCTTGGTGGGAGAGGGGTTGGTAATTGGCTGAAGTAGTGTGAAGAAGCGCTTGGAATGGAGAGAAAACCTGTTGATTGGGAAAGTACTTTTGTTTAGAGAGAGAGAATGCAAGGAGTACAGCATCAAATTTTAATGTGTAATTTAGATAATAGGCTTATAGACACTATACATTTTGGTAGAGTGGTACTGAATATTTAGTGACATTATGACTACACTCCTAAAACAACTGAAAATTAAATTGCTTTGTGTAACCAAGTCCCATTACATCCTGTCATTAAATTAAAATTAATTTTTTTCTCAAACTATAATAGCGTTTGGATATTGTCATACCAGCTCAATGAGCCTTTTGATTTCTTTTGTACTGTTTTAGGTAAAATAAAAATGCTGGCATTTCATAAAAGTAAATTAACATTTAAAATTGTTCTCTAGGTATTTAAGATAATATTTTGATTACATTGTAATAATTATCCTAGACATTCTAAGCGTAATATAAAAAAAAAAATTTAAAAAGGAAAAATTTACAAACTAGTACTGCATCACAAAAAATGTACTGGTATACTAAAGAGGAACAGGGGAACTTTATAAATGTAATAAACTTTATAAATGTATAAACAAAATTCCTTCCAAAAGTTATAAATAAATAATAAAAAAACACCCGTCTTCCACTTCCAACTATCGTTCCATATCCCTGCTTCCTTTTTCCTCAAAGCTTCTAGAAAGACTTATTTTTACTCGTATGACTCACTAACTAAAATCCAACTCCCTCCTTGATCCCCTTCAATCTGGCTTTGCCCTCTCCACTCTACTGAGACTGCTCTCATTAAAGTTACAAATGAACTAATCGCAGCTAAATCCAAAGGCCACCACGTCATACTAATTCTTCTTGACCTCTCTGCTGCCTTTGACACTGTTGATCATGGCCTCCTTCTCCTAACTCTACAATCCCTTGGTGTCTGTGACACAGCCCTCTCATGGTTCTCCTCCTATCTCTCCCAACGCTCCTTTAGTGTCTCTTTTTCCAACAGCACCTTCTCTCCTTGTCCTGTCTCAGTTGGAGTCCTTCAAGGTTCAGGTCTTGGTCCACTTTTGTTCTCTCTCTATACTGCCTCTTTTGAGAAACTCATTAATTAATCTGGATTCCACTACCACCTGTACGCTGACAACACCCAGATATATCTCTCCTCCCCTGACCTCTCCCTGCTGTCCTATAATGTGTCACCATTTGCCTTTCTTCTATCTCTGATTGGATGTCCTCCCGCTTTTCTGAAACTCAATCTCTCTAAAATTGAGTTTCTTATTTTCCTCCTCACAACACTGATCCTCCTCTTTCACTCTCCCTGCAGGTTGACGGTACCTGACTCACCCTTTGTTTTTCAAGCTCGCTGTCTTGGTGTCACTTTTGAATCTGGCCTCACCTTTGCGCCTCATGTCCAGTCTGTTGCTAAAACCTGTCGATTCCAACTTAAAAATATTGCCCGCATACGCTCCTATCTTATGCAAGATGCTGTCTAGGAGCTTGTTCATGCTCTAGCAATCTCTTGCATCAATTACTGTAATTCTCTCCTAATTGGTCTCCCCAGAAGCCGTACTTCCCCCCCTATAATCTGTGGTAAATGCTGCTGCCTGGCTGATCTTTCTCTCCTGTCGCTCTTCTCACCCCTCTGTCGATCCTTACACTGGCTTTGTTTCTCCTACGGGTGTCAATTTAAAATACTAACTGTAACGGATCACCTGGCACCCCGACTGGGTACCTCCGTTGAAAGATGCTACTAGTGCTTCCTGAGGACTCCAAGCACTGCAGCAGACACCACATCCACCGAATCGGAGAAGCATATGAATACTCTCAAGCATATGAATGTTGTATACAGCCGAATAGGAAAAACCATGAGAATAGGTTTACACTCCTAGCAGTCAAACTGGAACAGCATACAATAAATCCTCCCCCAATAATGAGACGACACTTCACTTTGAGGGTTAAGCAGGAACTGACTGGACTGGCACATACAGCCTCTTTTATTCTCAATCCACAAACTTAGTACTGCCCACAGGGTTTTACATAACAACCAATAACACACGTACATTACAGAAAGACACTCCCACACAAAATCCTCCCCTCTGGCTGTTATATGATTACTGAACACAATGGTTAATCTAATTATCACAGCCAGAGAAATACAGTTTTTCCACATTATTCATAACTTGAAAAGTATGCATCACATTCACATAAAACTTATATTTTCAGAATCAGCATACTCCAAATACAAACATATGTCAAAATCATACATATTGGTCCAGTGGTTCAAAAGTTAAGGAAAAGTCCTATTTGACCAAATGCAGCATGGCTTTTCTGCCCAAAACCAGTTCCACAGAGTCTTCTTGTCACGATTCTGGGAACCCAACACGCTGGCACACACACACACACACACACACACAAAAGGTGCCGTACCGGACCTTAGAGTGGCCGGGCTAAGCACACACAGAATAGTCAGGAAACAAGCCGAGTAAGGGGAACCAGAAGACAGAATAACGTGAAACGAGCCGAGGTCAAAGGGTAGGAGAAAGTCACAAAGTCGGATAAACAAGCCAGAGAGTACGTAACCAGAAACACAAGGTAAGTAGCAATACTAGCAAGCAAAGACCACAACAGGGCAGGGAGAAACAGGAAAGGTAAGTATTTAAACCATCAGGTTAATTCTGATTGGATAGTTTCCAATCAGAATTAACAATCACACGTGGGAGGTATCTAGACCTCCCACTGTGATTGAGGCACTGTGCCTTTAACGCCGGGTCAGGTGACTGACCCCGGCGTGTACAAACTTGGGCGGTCTCCCAGCGTGCAGCGTCATGTATGCTGCCGCTGGGGGACGTGGAGGGAACGGCGGGCGGCATCCGAGGCTGGAAGGATGCCGCTCGCCGGACCCAGGAGGAGGAGGGGACCGCGGACGGCTGGAGGGTGAGTGCCGCGAGCGGAGTGCAGCCTCCCCTCGCAGCCGCCCGCGGGATCCCGACACTTCTATCCTGGAGATAATTGGGGAAGTAATCCAATTATCTCCAGGACAGAGGCAAAACTCCATTAGCCACATGGCAGCAAAAGACAATAAAACACATAAAAACATATAACTGTGCAGCCATTGCACAAAACAGGTACATTCAACATATCCCCAGATAGCTCAGATCTGAGCGCACATTATTACTGAATGGCGCTCAGAGCACACCCATACAGTTCAATTGCCATGGAGCCAAAGTCTTTCCCATAGTCTTCATTATACAAATGGGCTCCATGGCATAGCTACCTCGGTAACACTGCTCACATAGGGAAAGTTCCGAAAGACCCATCTTTTGGGTCTTTGCAGGGGAAAATCCATCCTTTCAACATGGGGCTATAGTCACAGGGAAGGAGGCCGGCAATCAGTCTTCTCCAAAGCCCAGTGGCGAGGCTGGTTCCGCCACACTAACCCTTACCTATAAAGCTCTAACAAACTCTAGCCCCTCTTACATTTCTTCACTGATTCATAGGCTGCATCCTTCCAGCCTCGGATGCCGCCCGCCGGACCCCTCGCAGCCGCCCGCGGGATCCCGACATTACCCCTCCCTCGAAGACCGCCCGGAGGGCGAGAAGCGGAAGGCTTCAAAGGAAACCGGGCATGAAAGGAGCGGACCAAAGAGGGAGCGTGCACATCAGAGCTCGAAACCCAGGACCGCTCCTCAGGGCCGTACCCCTTCCAATCCACCAAATATTGCAGCCGGCCCCTAGAAACGCGAGAGTCGAGAAGAGCGGCCACCTCGTATACGTCGTCAGAGACAGCGCGAGGGGAAACGGGCCGCCCGAGGGGACGAGAGAACCGGTTACACAGCAAGGGCTTTAAAAGCGAGACGTGAAATGTGTTCGGGACACGCATGGAAGGAGGCAGATCAAGGGAGTAGGAAACGGGTTAACCCTACGTAACACCTTGTAGGGACCAAGAAACCTGGGGGCAAATTTCATCGAGGGAACCTTGAGACGGAGGTTCCTGGAGGACAACCATACCCTATCACCCGGAACATAAGAAGGGGCCGCAACCCTACGGCGATCAGCAAACTTTTTCTGAGCAGCTGCTGAACGAGACAGCGCAACATGGACCTGATCCCACGTCTTCCGCACAGAGGCGAGGTGCTGGTCCAAGGCGGGCATTCCCTTGTCGGAGAACGCACCGGGAAGGACAGAAGGACGAAACCCATAAGCAACCTCAAAAGGACTTAAGCCAGTAGACGAATGAGACACCGTATTCCTGGCAAATTCAGCCCACGGAAGAAGGCGAGACCAGTCATCCTGGTGCGCATTAGTGAAGCAGCGCAAATACAATTCCACAGACTGATTAGCACGTTCGGCCGCACCATTAGATTGCGGGTGATAGGAGGAAGAGAACGACAAGGAGACCCCCATCTCAGCACAAAAGCCCCTCCAAAACCGAGAGACAAATTGAGGGCCCCTGTCAGATACGATATCCTGAGGTACCCCATGCAATCGGAACACTTCTTTGGCAAACACCTGAGCTAACTGAACCGCAGAAGGCAGTTTCTTAAGCGGAATAAAGTGCGCCATTTTAGAGAACCTATCCGTCACAGTCAGTATCACCGTCTGACCATCCGACAGAGGCAGGTCTACAATGAAATCCATGGATAAGTGTAACGAGAATATACCCCTACACGCAGGATCCAGCTAAACAGAAGCCAATACAGAGGAGAGATACGTCTACCGGACCTTAGAATGGCCGGACTCGACGTATATGAGAGGAGACAGAGCCAGGAACAAACCGAGGTCAAGGGCACAGAGAGACAGCGTAAACTAGGACAAGCCGGGGTCTGGTACACGGAAAACAGCAAGCCGGCAAACAGTACAGATAAGGATAAAGCGAAAACGAAGTCAGAATACGAAGCCAAAGTCAATACGAGAAAACACAACTGAACACCACAAGCGCTAAAGGGAACTGAAACAGAAACCACGATAGGGCAACGAGCTAAGGGAAAAAGGTAAGTTTAAATAGCTTTTAAACGAAAGTGATTGGCTCCTGTCACTTCCACACCCCCAAAAGGTAATTGTATAGGGAGTGTGGTATGACAGGAGCCAATGGGAGCCATTTGGCAATTAGGCTCCCACTGTCTCTTTAAGAGCGCGCCCGAGACTCGCGGCGCGCTCTTAGTTTCAGGCGGGACACGTGACCGCTTCACGCGGTCACTGCCCGCCTTCCATCTAAAGCAGTCGGCTGAGCCGCGCGTGGTTCGTGCAGCCGCAGGACCGCGCGCGGCTTGAAGAGAGGACCGCGACCGGCCCCCGGTTAAGGTAAGTAACGCTACAGTACCCCCCCCTGAGGACACGCCCTCCGGGCGGGTAGGACCAGGCCTGGCAGGAAAACGAGAATGGAAAGAGCGCACAAGACGGGGAGCATGAACAGCATCAGCCGAAATCCAACTGTGCTCCTCAGGCCCATAACCCTTCCAATGTACCAAGTACTGAAGTCGACCCCTAAGGAAACGAGAGTCAAGAACAGCAGACACTTCAAACTCCTCATGACCCTCCACTGAGATAGGAGGGGGAGGAGGAGTATGCCGGGTATAGCGGTTGCGTACGTAAGGTTTCAACAAAGAGATGTGAAAGACATTAGGAATACGTAGATTCTTAGGCAGGCCTAAGGCATAAGAAACAGGATTAACCTTATGTATAATACGATAAGGTCCAATGAAGCGGGGAGCCAATTTCATAGAAGGCACCCGGAGACGAATATTCCGCGTGGAAAGCAAAACCCTGTCCCCACAACATAGGACGGAGCTGCTCTGCGATGCTTGTCAGCCTGAGCCTTCTGGCGAGTAGCAGAGTCCACCAAAGAACGCTGAACCTGCTCCCAAGTATTACGCAAACCAGCCAAATGCTCATCCAGAACTGGCATGCCCTGTGAGGAGAATGCAGCCGGAAGAACAACGGGATGCTGGCCATAGACAACGTAAAAAGGGCTCTTGCCGGAAGAATCATGAGTGGCGTTATTCCGAGCAAATTCAGCCCAAGGAAGCAGGTCAGACCAATTGTCCTGATGGTGAGACACAAAACAACGGAGGTATTGCTCCAGAGACTGGTTGGCACGCTCAGCAGCCCCATTAGACTGGGGATGATAAGCGGAAGAAAATGAGAGAGAAATACCCATTTCTGAACAAAAGGCCCTCCAGAACCTGGAAATAAATTGGCTACCCCTATCGGATACAATAGATACGGGAATCCCATGTAATCGAAATACTTCTCTAGCGAAGATATGAGCCAGTTCCTTGGATGTGGGCAACTTGTGAAGAGACACGAAGTGAGCCATCTTGGAAAACCGATCCACTATCATCAGGATTACTGTGTTACCATTTGAAGGGGGTAATTCAACAATAAAATCCATGGACAGGTTAGACCAAGGTCTCTCGGGAACGGGTAACGGATGCAACAGCCCACAAGGAACTCTACGGGAGGATTTCATACAGGCACAAGTAGTACAAGCACTTATATAGTCAGTGACATCCTTTCGTAAGGAATTCCACCAAAAATACAGAGAAACAGCTGACACCGTTTTGGAAATACCAGGATGTCCAGCAGTCTTAGTATCATGATATAATGACATAATATCCCGTCTCTCAGGAACATCAACGAACAGTTTATCATTAGGCCTCTCGCTAGGTGCCATGCTTTGTTTCGCTTGTATGGCCTGCAAGAGGGACGAGGAAATAGACAAAATAGTAGTAGCTATTATCCTGTCTGGGGGAATGACAGGAGTAACATCAATCTCCTGTTTGTCAGTAGTTTCGAACTGTCTGGACAGAGCGTCTGCTTTAGTGTTGCGATCACCTGGCCTATAGGTGATAATAAAATTGAAAAGGGACAAAAATAGTGACCACCTAGCCTGCCTGGAAGACAATCTTTTAGCTTCGCTAAGGTAGGATAGGTTCTTGTGATCCGTAAAAATGAGGATAGGATCCTTAGTTCCTTCTAACAAATGTCTCCACTCTTTAAGTGCTAAAATAATAGCAAGGAGTTCGCGATTACCCACATCATAATTTTTCTCTGCTTTGGACATTTGTTTAGAAAAGAAGCCGCATGGATGCAATGGCTTTTCAGGCGACTCTCTTTGGGATAAGACAGCACCTACCCCAATATCCGAAGCATCAACTTCAAGAATATAGGGCAGTGAGGGGACAGGATGCTGTAAAATAGGTGCAGAGGCGAACGTAGTTTTAAGAAATTCAAAAGCCTGAAGTGCCTCGGTAGACCAAACACGAGTATTGCCATCCTTTTTAGTCATACGGGTAATAGGTGCTACAATGGACGAGAAACCTTTGATAAAACGTCTATAATAATTGGAGAACCCAAGAAAACGCTGAATAGCTTTCAGACCTTGCGGTAGAGGCCATTCTATTACAGCAGCAAGCTTCTGGGGATCCATACGAAAACCTTTAGCGGAAATCAAATACCCCAAGAACTGAACTTCGGTTTGGTCAAACAGACATTTTTCTAGCTTGCAATAAAGACCATTAGCAAGAAGGGTCTTCAAAACTGTCGTAACATGTCTGTGATGAGTGTGTATGTCTGTAGAATATATTAAAATGTCGTCCAAGTATACGATAACAAATGTGTGAATAAAATCTCTTAAGACATCATTAATAAATTCTTGGAATACTGCTGGGGCATTGCAAAGCCCAAATGGCATAACAGTATATTCGTAATGACCGGATCTAGTGTTGAATGCAGTCTTCCATTCGTGATTTTCCTTTATACGTATCAAATTGTATGCACTCCTAAGGTCTAATTTAGTGAACACAGTGGCATGTTTCAGCCTGTCAAATAATTCTGTAATTAAAGGTATAGGGTATGCATTTTTGATAGTGATTTTGTTTAGACCTCTATAATCTATACACGGTCTTAAATCACCTTCTTTCTTCGATACAAAGAAGAACCCTGCTCCAGCTGGAGAAGAGGATCTCCTAATAAACCCCTTTTCTAGTGATTCCTTAATATACTCCTCCATGACACGGTTTTCTTGAACCGATAAGGGGTACACCCTGCCCTTTGGAGGTATAGTGCCAGGCAACAAGTCAATAGCACAATCATAGGGTCTGTGAGGCGGTAATTTCTCAGCCTCCCTTTTATCGAAAACAGTCTTTAGAGATAAATACTGAGGGGGTATAGCCGTAGACAAAGGAGGACTGGTAGGTACCTTAATAGAATTCAAAGGTGTGACTTCAAACGTACAAGACTCGTGGCAGGCCTCACTCCATGATTTTATTTGCCCTGTCTCCCAGTCAAAATGGGATTGTGAGCACGTAACCATGGATACCCTAATACTAACTGTGAAGAGGGAGAGGTGATGACCTGGAATCGAATGGTTTCATAGTGTAAAACCCCTGTGTACATGTGTAATGGTATAGTCTCATGAGTAACAACTGGAGAACTTAATGGTCTACCATCTATGGCCTCAACGGCCAAGGGTATCTCCTTCTCTCTGATGGGAATGTTGTTTCTCTTTATAAAGCCAGAGTCTATAAAAATTTCAGCTGCCCCAGAGTCAACCAGAGCATATATGTTGTCAACTATACAAATCTCTCCCATATATAAAGAAACCGGGAGAAGCAAGCGGTTAGGAGGCAATTTAGGAGACTTAGATATCACACCCAAGGCCAGTCCCCTATAAGGTCTTAGGTGCGAGAGTTTTCCGGGAGTAAAGGACATTCCTTTACCATATGGTCTCTCCTACCACAGTATAGGCAGAGTCCCTCCCTTCTCCTATGTAATTTCTCAGTATCAGAGAGCTTGGCAACCCCTAATTGCATAGGTTCCTCCTCAGACACTTTAACACTCTCTGGTATATTAACTCTGGGGTTAATGGGTGTAACAAAACGTCTATTCCTGTTCTTGGTATAGAGCC
>OW240915.1:55583894-55617786 GCA_933207985.1 Pelobates cultripes
CCCCGGTTAAGGTAAGTAACGCTACAGTACCCCCCCCTGAGGACACGCCCCCCGGGCGGGCAGGACCAGGCCTGGCAGGAAAACGAGAATGGAAAGAGCGCACAAGACGGGGAGCATGGACAGCATCAGCCGAAATCCAACTGTGCTCCTCAGGCCCATAACCCTTCCAATGTACCAAGTACTGAAGTCGACCCCTAAGGAAACGAGAGTCAAGAACAGCAGACACTTCAAACTCCTCATGACCCTCCACCGAGATAGGAGGGGGAGGAGGAGTATGCCGGGTATAGCGGTTGCGTACGAAAGGTTTCAACAATGAGGTGTGAAAAACATTAGGAATACGTAGATTCTTAGGCAGGCCTAAGGCATAAGAAACAGGATTAACCTTATGTATAATACGATAAGGTCCAATGAAGCGGGGAGCCAATTTCATAGAAGGCACCCGGAGACGAATATTCCGCGTGGAAAGCAAAACCCTGTCCCCCACAACATAGGACGGAGCTGCTCTGCGACGCTTGTCAGCCTGAGCCTTCTGGCGAGTAGCAGAGTCCACCAAAGAACGCTGAACCTGCTCCCAAGTATTACGCAAACCAAATGCTCATCCAGAACTGGCATGCCCTGTGAGGAGAATGCAGCCGGAAGAACAACGGGATGCTGGCCATAGACAACGTAAAAAGGGCTCTTGCCTGAAGAATCATGAGTGGCGTTATTCCGAGCAAATTCAGCCCAAGGAAGCAGGTCAGACCAATTGTCCTGATGGTGAGACACAAAACAACGGAGGTATTGCTCCAGAGACTGGTTGGCACGTTCAGCAGCCCCATTAGACTGGGGATGATAAGCGGAAGAAAATGAGAGAGAAATACCCATTTCTGAACAAAAGGCCCTCCAGAACCTGGAAATAAATTGGCTACCCCTATCGGATACAATAGATACGGGAATCCCATGTAATCGAAATACTTCTCTAGCGAAGATATGAGCCAGTTCCTTGGATGTGGGCAACTTGTGAAGAGACACGAAGTGAGCCATTTTGGAGAACCGATCCACTATCATCAGGATTACTGTGTTACCATTTGAAGGGGGTAATTCAACAATAAAATCCATGGACAGGTTAGACCAAGGTCTCTCGGGAACGGGTAACGGATGCAACAGCCCACAAGGAACTCTACGGGAGGATTTCATACAGGCACAAGTAGTACAAGCACTTATATAGTCAGTGACATCCTTTCGTAAGGAATCCCACCAAAAATACCGAGAAACAGCTGACACCGTTTTGGAAATACCAGGATGTCCAGCGGTCTTAGTATCATGATATAATGACATAATATCCCGTCTCTCAGGAACATCAACGAACAGTTTATCATTAGGCCTCTCGCTAGGTGCCATGCTTTGTTTCGCTTGTATGGCCTGCAAGAGGGACGAGGAAATAGACAAAATAGTAGTAGCTATTATCCTGTCTGGGGGAATGACAGGAGTAACATCAATCTCCTGTTTGTCAGTAGTTTCGAACTGTCTGGACAGAGCGTCTGCTTTAGTGTTGCGATCACCTGGCCTATAGGTGATAATAAAATTGAAACGGGACAAAAATAGTGACCACCTAGCCTGCCTGGAAGACAATCTTTTGGCTTCGCTAAGGTAGGATAGGTTCTTGTGATCCGTAAAAATGAGGATAGGATCCTTAGTTCCTTCTAACAAATGTCTCCACTCTTTAAGTGCTAAAATAATAGCAAGGAGTTCGCGATTACCCACATCATAATTTTTCTCTGCTTTGGACATTTGTTTAGAAAAGAAGCCGCATGGATGCAATGGCTTCTCGGGCGACTCTCTTTGGGATAAGACAGCACCTACCCCAATATCCGAAGCATCAACTTCAAGAATATAGGGCAGTGAGGGGACAGGATGCTGTAAAATAGGTGCAGAGGCGAACGTAGTTTTAAGAAATTCAAAAGCCTGAAGTGCCTCGGTAGACCAAACACGAGTATTGCCATCCTTTTTAGTCATACGGGTAATAGGTGCTACAATGGACGAGAAACCTTTGATAAAACGTCTATAATAATTGGAGAACCCAAGAAAACGCTGAATAGCTTTCAGACCTTGCGGTAGAGGCCATTCTATTACAGCAGCTAGCTTCTGGGGATCCATACGAAAACCTTTAGCGGAAATCAAATACCCCAAGAACTGGACTTCGGTTTGGTCAAACAGACATTTTTCTAGCTTGCAATAAAGACCATTAGCAAGAAGGGTCTTCAAAACTGTCGTAACATGTCTGTGATGAGTGTGTATATCTGTAGAATATATTAAAATGTCGTCCAAGTATACGATAACAAATGTGTGAATAAAATCTCTCAAGACATCATTAATAAATTCTTGGAATACTGCTGGTGCATTGCAAAGCCCAAATGGCATAACAGTATATTCGTAATGACCGGATCTAGTGTTGAATGCAGTCTTCCATTCGTGATTTTCCTTTATACGTATCAAATTGTATGCACTCCTAAGGTCTAATTTAGTGAACACAGTGGCATGTTTCAGCCTGTCAAATAATTCTGTAATCAAAGGTATAGGGTATGCATTTTTGATAGTGATTTTGTTTAGACCTCTATAATCTATACACGGTCTTAAATCACCTTCTTTCTTCGATACAAAGAAGAACCCTGCTCCAGCTGGAGAAGAGGATCTCCTAATAAACCCCTTTTTCTAGTGATTCCTTGATGTACTCCTCCATGACACGGTTTTCTTGAACCGATAAGGGGTACACCCTGCCCTTTGGAGGTATAGTGCCAGGCAACAAGTCAATAGCGCAATCATAGGGTCTGTGAGGCGGTAATTTCTCAGCCTCCCTTTTATCGAAAACAGTCTTTAGAGATAAGTACTGAGGGGGTATAACCGTAGACAAAGGAGGACTGGTAGGTACCTCAATAGAATTCAAAGGGGTGACTTCCAACGTACAAGACTCGTGGCAGGCCTCACTCCATGATTTTATTTGCCCTGTCTCCCAGTCAAAAATGGGATTGTGAGCACGTAACCATGGATACCCTAATACTAACTGTGAAGAGGGAGAGGTGATGACCTGGAATCGAATGGTTTCATAGTGTAAAACCCCTGTGTACATGTGTAATGGTACAGTCTCATGAGTAACAACTGGAGAACTTAATGGTCTACCATCTATGGCCTCAACGGCCAAGGGTATCTCCTTCTCTCTGATGGGAATGTTGTTTCTCTTTATAAAGCCAGAGTCTATAAAATTTTCAGCTGCCCCAGAGTCAACCAGAGCATAAATGTTGTCAACTATACAAATCTCTCCCATATATAAAGAAACCGGGAGAAGCAAGCGGTTAGGAGGCAATTTAGGAGACTTAGATATCACACCCAAGGCCAGTCCCCTATAAGGTCTTAGGTGCGAGAGTTTTCCGGGAGTAAAGGACATTCCTTTACCATATGGTCTCTCCTACCACAGTATAGGCAGAGTCCCTCCCTTCTCCTATGTAATTTCTCAGTATCAGAGAGTTTGGCAACCCCTAATTGCATAGGTTCCTCCTCAGACACTTTAACACTCTCTGGTATATTAACTCTGGGGTTAATGGGTGTAACAAAACGTCTATTCCTGTTCTTGGTATAGAGCCTGTCACGAATTCTATTATTAATATCAATGAGGTAATCGATAAGGTCCTCTAAGGCAATAGGAAGCTCCTTAGCTGCTACCTCATCCAATATCGTATCTGACAAACCTTCCATAAAGGCAGTAGTTAACCCATTGTTGGTCCAATCTACCTGCGAAGCAAGAGTGCGAAACTGAATAGCATAATCAGCCACAGACCTAGAACCCTGTTTAATTCTCATTAATGCTCTCGCGGCATTCTTTGACCTTTTCATTGTGTCAAAAGTTCTACGAAAAGCCGTAAGAAAACTGTTGAAATCATGTACCATAGGTCCATTAGATTCCCAAATAGGTTTTCCTCAATCAAGTGCCTTATCGGTAAGTTGGTGCATAAAGAACCCAACCTTAGACCTCTCTGTGGGAAATGAACGTGGATACATTTCGAAGTGAAATTCAATCTGATTAATAAACCCTCTGCAAGTCTTAGAGTCCCCTCCATACCTAGGAGGAGGTGTTAAATGGGCCGAAGTATTAGGCAAAGTAGATACTTCAGGGAGAAGGGGCGTAGGAGGGTTAGGTGTAGTTGCTGGAACGGTTCTAGCTAGGAGCGTCTGGAGAGCCTGAGCTATTTGATCCATACGGTGATCCTGCTCTACAAATCTTGCCTCATGGGACGCCATCTGTTGAGCTAAATCTGCGGGGTCCATGGCCCTATCGTAATGTAACGAGAATATACCCCTACACGCAGGATCCAGCTAAACAGAGGCAAATACAGAGGAGAGATACGTCTACCGGACCTTAGAATGGCCGGACTCGACGTATATGAGAGGAGACAGAGCCAGGAACAAACCGAGGTCAAGGGCACAGAGAGACAGCGTAAACTAGGACAAGCCGGGGTCTGGTACACGGAAAACAGCAAGCCGGCAAACAGTACAGATAAGGATAAAGCGAAAACGAAGTCAGAATACGAAGCCAAAGTCAATACGAGAAAACACAACTGAACACCACAAGCGCTAAAGGGAACTGAAACAGAAACCACGATAGGGCAACGAGCTAAGGGAAAAAGGTAAGTTTAAATAGCTTTAAAACGAAAGTGATTGGCTCCTGTCACTTCCACACCCCCTATAGGTAATTGTACAGGGAGTGTGGTATGACAGGAGCCAATGGGAGCCTTTTGGCAATTAGGCTCCCACTGTCTCTTTAAGAGCGCGCCCGAGACTCGCGGCGCGCTCTTAGTTTCAGGCGGGACACGTGACCGCCTCACGCGGTCACTGCCCGCCTTCCATCCAAAGCAGTTGGATGAGCCGCGCGCGGCTCATGCAGCCGCAGGACCGCGCGCGGCTTGAAGAGAGGACCGCGACCGGCCCCCGGTTAAGGTAAGTAACGCTACACTAAAATCCTTGAAACCTAACCTTGAGAAACTAACAGTGCCAGGCTACACTCTAAATGGATAGATGCCAAAAGGCCCCTCCCGTCGAGTGAGCTCCTCATGTTAACAAAATGGCGCTAAAACCTGGAGGAGACAATCATGACGAGGATAGTGACCTAAGATGGTACACCCCGTAGGGAGGGCATTTTACTAACTACTTAGCACCTAAGCCAATTAACAATGTCTATTTGTCTATATCTTGATTTTCTTCAATGATGTAATAATGCCTTTAAAAGGGCCTGCGAGCCTGCTTTTTAAACAGAAGCCATTAAACTTCTCCGAAGTTCTTTCATTAACCTGAACTCTGTGTCTCAGTGTGAATTTACTTCTGCGTGCACGCAACTTTATTATCTTTAATTTGGACAGGAACAGATAGTCATTCAAACTAATTGGTTTGCAGTAAATCATCTACTACACTATTAGGCCTCATGTATCATCCCCTGGTTCTGAGTGAAGCCATTTTAAAACAGTATGGCCAAAACCAGGGGTCCCTGCGGGACTCATAGCTTTCTGCTTGCCTAGGGCTAACACAGAAGTACATCAAGCACTGCCAAATTTGGTCAAACTGCTCCAAAAAAATATTTGACTCATAACCAATGGACTAATAGGGTCCAATGGCACCATAACCACTACAAAAGCATGCAGTGGTTATGGTGCGTACACTAATAATTTTAAGCCCATGTATCTTTTTTTTTTCCTGTGCTGAAGTCACAGTGTGGTGACACTCACTGTTTTGTGTTCAACATTGTAACTGGATCCCTAGGTAACATATATTACAGGGTCACGCTATAATCACGGCTACCCTACATTATGCATTTTTTATAGGCTTCTCTAGTCAGACTGAAACTTAATCATCCTACTTAGGGGTCATAGTGCAATAGGAAAGGTTATTTAAGCAAATTCTAAACGCACACAAAGAGACAAAGGTACAACATCATATTAACATAGCTGATGACGTGCTGTAATTCAAGCCACATCAACCATATTGTATGATATCGTGGCTACTGATTGCATAGGACTGGGATCGGCAGGTGTGATAAGAAGAGTTCACAGCTATAAGCATTAAATCGTCTACATTGCCCCCATCTAAAAATCTGACAGCTTTCTAATGCAGGGTAGTTAAGAGCAGGTCTCCTTAACTTAAACCACAACCTTCAACCAAAGATGCAGGATTTAAACATACAAAAAAACTGTGCACACACTGATATTTAATGAATGCGACACTGTCACTATACATATATATATATATATATATATATATATATACACACACACACTAATTATACACTTATACGGTTACATTAAACTGTCCAGAATTTAGCTAGGTGAGCTGGATACATGGATTAAAATTAATTAATTTTAGCCAAAAAATTGCAATTTCCTGTTAACTTGACATGTCACCATTTATGTTTACTCCAGGCACTATGACCATTTCAGTTATCTGAAGTAGTCATGGTGCCTAGAGTCTGTGCATGCAGCATTTCTCAACAAAGTTGAACCCCTCTCCTGCTGGATTTGTAAACCTTCCGGTAGTGTCATTAGCCAACCCAGAACAAGAGATGTGAGTGGCTAATATGAATTCTGTGCATATTGTAAATCTGATGTCAGCATACACAGATTGTAGATGGAAGGCTCCCAATGGCAGCATCCCCCCCATATCTCCCCTCCTTGTGACCCATCCTTCTACAGCAAGAGGGAGTGACGTCAGCAGAGGAGGATCGGGCTACAAAGAGAAACACATTTTTAGTTTCATTTTTTTTATTTGGGGAGGGCAAACCAGCACAGCAATGGTTACTGTAACCGACAACACTGTTTTCGACTGTTTTTTGCTTGGAGTAATCTTTTAAAACCCTGACTTTCACTGGAACTCCAGAGGAGAAAGAGACACACAAAAGGAGTTTGGGTGCAGAAAGAGGCACTCAGAAGGGCTGGGTGGAGGGAAAAAGAGACACACAGAGGGTCTGGGTAAGAAGGGAAAGAGACACACAAAAAGGAGCTGGAGAGAAAGGACAAACAAAAGCTGTCTGCAAGAGAGAGGGGAGAGACACACCAAGGGCTGGCGAAGAAGAAAAATAGACACAAAGAGAGGCTGCAAAAGTGGTGGGAAAAAACACACCAAGGGGCTGGGGGGCAGGCACACAATGGTGTTGGGGGAAAGAGACGCACAGATGGGCTTGGGGGAAGAGACATACAGAAGGGCTGGGGAAAGGGAGAAAAACACACAAAAGGGGATTGGGGCTGGAGAAACACAAAAGGAACTGAGAGGAGAAAAAGACAGAGGAGCTGGAGAAGGGGAAAAGAGACACACAAAAGGTCTGGGGGAAATAAGAGACACATAAGTGGGGTGGTAGGAGACAGAAAGGGGTGAAATGGGGATAAAATACACTAAAGGGTGTGTAAAACACTAAAGAGGGAAAGGCATTGAAAAGAGGGGATAGGAAACACAAAGGGGGCAAGAAATTCAATGGGGGGTATAAGACACACAGCTGAAGATGCTTTTTGGAATGGGGCTCCAAAATACATCTTCTTCTGTGTAGCAAAAAACCTTTCACCAGCCATGCTTTTGCCACCACAAAAATCATGTTATGCCAAAAATGACACTGCTACTTCTACAAGACCAGCTCTGTCATGGCAACCAGGGATCCATGCGGGATTCATCAACTTCTTTCAATGCATCCTGTAAATCTGCAGTGTTAGGTGGTCAATTCCCATTACCCTTAGTCAGCCAACTCTAACTGTGTGTGATGGTGGTTCAGCAACAGAAGTTGCATGGGAAATGTAAATGATTATATATACGTATATGTATTGCATTCATCCTTCTTGCATTCTCTTTGGTCACAGGGGAGGTAATGGGTTCACATATAGTCACAGTTGGTCCTAATAAGGGCCTGCACAAGACGTCATCTAACCCACACTCTTGCAATGAGTGAAGATGCAGTAGCAGACCTGCAGTCACTGCTGTTTCTGCATGATGTGTGATGACCCTGCTAATGGATAGACAGAGATATGACATCATACCCTACTATAGAGCCTTCACACAGTCACAGGGCAATGCCAAGGCAGCATTTACTACTCGGATACTTGTATTCATAGAATATCACCTGGACATTGTAGTGCTATATAAAAGTACTGCTATATGAATATATACAAGTGGCACATTAAGTATCCCCCCTTATAATATTGTAAAAGTCTGCAGAATACATTTGCATAATATAAATACCAATAATAATAATAACTTTTTTGCACATCCCCAACCCAGGAACACCCTCTATACATGATGCTAGGCATTTTTATCCCCTCCATATGCTGTATAACCCATTTACACCTTCCCAGTCCATATAATCCACTTTATATACTTCCAAATACCCTGTAATAACCTGTACATGCTTCCTGCCCCTTTCTGATCTTGTACATGATCTCCGGTCTCTTTAAAACCCCACTTTACAGACTACCATTCCAAATAATCCCCCTATAGGTGCTCCAGGTCATTTAATACCCTGAGCCCATTGCAGTGGAGCTGGAATAAAGGATACCTACCTATGGTTAGATATGAGCCATACACCTGGTGGCCCATCTTCTGGATACGCAGCACTTTTTACTTCCAGGTAAAAATATACCACTTCCTTTAGGCCTAAAATTATTTATTATTAATTATTTGTTAACGATTGAACAGCCATAAAAAAAGAAATAAGGGTAGCGCCACAATTTTGATATGTACAGTGATATATACAGTATGTATTATATAATAGATAAACAAATATATATTTAAAAGTCCAAAATGGTAAAACAAGTCCAAGAGATAATGCAGATATGCACTTATCAGAAGTATTTTTCTACCAAGTGTCTGGTTAATTCCTCAATGGGCGTAGCAGGGTGGGATTCAGCAGTGGACTCCGTATGAAACAACAGAAAGGAATAATAGGGTAGTATGTTCTTACAGGGAAAATAAAAGGAAAATGATATAGGCTACTCACGTTTTATGGAGCTGTAACTAGCTCCAGTATGAATGACATACAGTGGTACAATCCCCACTTGCAAGGATACGTGAGGATGAAGTCTTTGTAGTAGGTAGACCATAAAAATAAACAACAATAGTGCTCCCTAAATAAAATGCCAGGAATAAGGATAAATGGAAACGTACTCACATTTGCCAGAGCAGACGGACTGCTCTATGGATCAGGCGTGGGTGGTATAATCCCCACCAAGGATGTCTTTGGAGTAGTACTCACTGGAGATAAAAATCAGGCGATTCCTGATTTTTATCTCAAGTGAGTACTGCACACCTCATTTTTATAAAGGAGAATACAAGTGGGGCGCTTCTAAAATATCAGTATATGGAAGGGTGAAATAGGTGTTTCCCCAACACCTTAGTAAAGACAATAATAACAATACCAGCAACAAAGTGTATAAAAAAAAACACACAGAGTGGAAGTGCACCCATCCAAATGAATACGAATGTATAATAAATAAGTTAATACTTATATGTATGTATGAATGGCAAAGAGGTCTTCACAACGCCTACAAAACAGTAACATAAAACATAGTGTGTCCATGGACCACTGGTGACACTGTATCATTTTTATCAAGAAGGTTTTTATTTACTCGATGTGTTTTATTCAATACATTTTTGATACTTTCATCCTATGCTGCTGCTTCATCTGTATCTCCGTGATCCATCTGTCACCAGTGGTCCATGGATATCCATCATTAGCCTGTATAGGCACCCTTGGGCTTATTATACAGAGCCTGGCACGGCTCTAGAATTTGTGAGTTTAACCATTTATCGTCTGATATTCAATTATGTTTGTATAGTACACACTATGTTTTATGTTACTGTTTTGTAGGTATTGTGAAGACCTCCTTGCCATACATACATACATATAAGTATTAACTTATTTATTATACATTGATATTCCTTTGGAAGGGTGCACTTCCACTCTGTGTTTTTTTATACACTTTGTTGCTGGTGTTGTTATTATTGTCTACACCTCATTTTATCTAATGTGAGTACTACACACCTGATTTTTATCTCCAGTTTTAGACTTTTAACTATATATTTGTTTATCTATTATATAATACATACTGTATATATCACTGTACATATCAAAATTGTGGCGCTACCCCTAACTCTTTCTTTATTTCTGTGTTTTTTTTTTCTTTAGTAGGAAACGAGGGATCCCTACTCTTGGGGATCCCAGCCTGCCAGCCTCTTTTCACTCCCTCTAGTTAGATATCTACAGCACTGGTCCATGATCCATGATTTTATTAAAGACACGGAGGCTCATATTATGCATAACTCTTTCTTTATTTCCTCAGCAGCAAAGATAGAGGAATATAAATATTGTCAAAAATTAAAGAAAAAACTGTATAGATACACAGGCAACCAATCACATAACAGAGGAAGTGACTATAAAAGGCCTGTGTCTCCCACAATCCCCCTCTTTCTTTGCTGCTTCCTCAGACAGCTAAGTACTTTGCTTGGTCCATTGTATTTATTTGCTGTATTTTATATTTACATGGTGTTATGCTGTACTGTTATGGTACTTTTCTTATGGTTGTTTGGGTTTGCACTGTGATTGTTCACACTTATTTCTGATGTGTTTTATCTCTGCTTCTTTCCTTCTGTGAGCTGCTTCTTAGCAGCTCCTACTCTGTCCCCTGCGCTGGTGCCCCCCACCCACCCCTCCCTCACTCCGCCCGCAGCGACCGCTCTGTCGGCCGGCGGGTGCCTTCTATTCCCAGGTCGGCTTTCAGCCGCGGCTCTCTCTGGTACTCCCGCGCGAGGAGTGGCGCGCGCCCCTTCCCCCGCCGGGTTGCAGGCCACGAGCGCTCCCTACACGTGCGGCGGCCATCTTGGGGGCGGTCCTTATCCCCGGTCGCTCCATTCTGCTGCCGTGCGCTCTGCCTTGTTCCTGGGTCCCTGGGGTGCACCAGTGCTCAGGTTTTTCTTCCTATTTTCCTCTGCAGGGTTAATCAACCCTTTAGATACTGTTTTAGATACTGTTTTAATTTGTAAGCTGTTTGTGTTGGGTTCTTCCCCTGGTAAATTACTTTCACTATGCAGGAGAGGGAGGATGGGCCTGAGGGCCTCCCCACTGATTTCAATCCAGATAATCCTGTGGGGGCTACTGCTTCCCAGGAATTCCAAGCCCTGCTGGATGCCACTATGGCCTCTTCCCTGCAGAAGGCTTTTGCTTCAGCCATGGGGGCTGTATCATCCTCCTTTTCCCAATCCCTGCATTCTCTCCTGCTGCCTTCCATGGTGACTCCCGCCCTCCTGGGCATGGGACTACCCTCTCCTACCCCGACTGTGCCGGGGGCCCGTAAGGCTAAGGAGAAATCTAAACACATCGACTCCCACTCCTCGATGCAGGTTCTACCTGCCATGATTGACACGCTAGAGGCGGTCACAGACAGCGCGCCTCCCACGCGCAAAAAAGAGCCCCTGGCCGGGCTAAAAAGGCTAGGTTGTGGAAACGGGCTAAAGCCCTGGATGATGGGTCGGATTCCGACCGGAGTGTGGAGGATGAATCAGACGTTCTGGAGTATGACTCCTTTGATGAGGGTGAGTCGGGTGAGGACTTACCGCTTACGGGTGTGACCCCTTCTGGGGCACCCGCCGCTGCCCGTAGTCAGTTGATAAACCCCACTGGGGATACCAAGGCACTGGTTGACCCTCAGGGCAACCCCTTATTTGACCCCGACGATCTTCGTCACCCTAGGTCCGCAGAGTGGGTTCCCCCGGACCATGTTGCTCAATATGTGGCACGGCGCATGCACACCCCCTTTCCAAAGAAGGTCGCAATAAGTTGCGGGCGGAATGCCCCAGACCCTCTCTGCCCGGTGCAGCCTGCAGAACCCCTGACATCGACCCTCAGATTGCTCAATTCATGAACAAGTCGGGCTGGAAGCCCAAGAAGGGCTTGGACTATTCGCTCAAGGGGTGCCAGGACAAGCTCTTGGACACCCTGGGCCCTTTATCCAAATTATACGAGCTCCTGGACGGCGCTCGGGCAGGCACTTCCATGCTGGATGTTGATGTTGCCATAGGATGGGTCCAGAGAGCTATCTGTCTTTTGGGGAATGCGAACACTGCCATGTCCTCAGAGAGGCGTAAGGCAATTCTCCTCAAGCTTGACCCAAAACTGGCTGCCATGACTGTGGCGGAGCCTGGTCCTTCCGAGGAGGGGATGCTGTTCGGTGCTTCCTTCGTTAAGGACTTGGGGTCGTATGTTAAGACCTTTACGGCCATTGACAAGGCGCAGGCAAATATGAAGCGCATGTTCGCGCCCAAGGTTTTCGGAGGGGCCGGGCGTAGCAGGAACCGTCCACCCGGCCCTGGTTTCCGTGGCTCCTCACGTGCCCAAAGAGGTTCCTTCTTTCCGTCCCGGGGATTCCAGGATCCGAGGACGCCTCCTTTCTTCCCAGCCAGAGGGAGGCCTTGGGGCTCCAGATACCCACGCGGTGCCGCTTCGGGAAGACGCCCTTATGGTAAGTACCCCTTCTTCCCATATTACTCGGGCGCGGGTAGCGGGCAGGCTGGCTCTGTTCCACCAAGAGTGGGCAAGTATTACTTCGGACGCTTGGGTTCTACAGTGTGTGAAGGGCTATCGCCTGGAGTTTGTTTCTCTCCCTGTCCAATTTCATGTCCCCAGGGAATTGTCTCTCCCGCTAGACCAAGACGAGATGATCTCGGCGGAAGTCGAGGAGATGCTGTCGAAAGGCGCTATAGAAGAGTTGCCGTTCACCGCTCAAGGCTTTACGAGCAATCTCTTCCTAGTCCCCAAGAAAGGGGGCGGAGTCCGCCCGGTGATAAATCTCCGTCCCCTCAACGCATTCCTCCGGTACCAACACTTTCAAATGGAGGGTATACACTGCCTCAGGGACCTCCTCCGTCAGTCAGACTGGCTGGCCAAGTTGGATCTGAAGGACGCGTATTTCACGGTCCCGATAGCGATGGAGTACAGGGATTACCTGCACTTCACCTGGCATGGGAGACGCTGGCGCTTTACCTGTCTGCCTTTCGGCCTTTCCTCGGCGCCATGGTGCTTCACCAAGATCATGAAGCCTCCAATGGAGTTCCTCCGTACCCGTGGGGTGCGTTTAATCATTTACCTGGACGACATCTTAATCATGTCCCAGTCCAGAGACCAGCTTCTCATGCATTTGGGATGGACGATCGATCTACTGCAAAACCTGGGGTTCTTGATCAACTGGGACAAATCGATCCTGGACCCATCACAGTCGATGGAGTTCCTAGGTTTCCAGGTGGACTCCATCCGCCAATTCCTATACTTGCCGGATTCAAAGATCAGAGCCATCCGAAAGGAGCTTCGAAGGGCCCTGCGTGTACAAGATCTATCCATCAGGCAATTGGCACGCATTATCGGTCTCCTTGCGGCCTCCATTCAGGCGATATTCCCGGGCCCACTCCATTATCGTGCCCTCCAAAGGCTCAAGGGTTCTCACCTCCGATCGGGTCATTCCTACGAATCCCGTGTACAGCTGGACGTGGAGTCCAGAGACGAACTGGTGTGGTGGTTAGCCCACATGGAAGCCTGGAACGGGAGGGCCATCTTCGGTTCCATCCCGGACGTGGTAATAGAGTCAGATGCCAGCTTACACGGCTGGGGGGCTCGTTGTGGCAACGTTTCCACAGGAGGCAGATGGTCCGAGACGGAGAGATCCCTGCACATCAACTGCCTCGAGCTCCTGGCAGGGGCATTCGCGATTCGCAGCCTTACCCCAGGACGGGCGAACTGCTGCGTTCTTCTCAAAATGGACAACGTGTCGGCTGTACGTTATATCAACCACCTTGGGGGCACCAAGTCCAGGATGTTGGCCCTGCTAGCGAAAGATTTTTGGCAATTTTGCCTTTTCAACAATGTGTCCGTGACAGCGGAACACATTCCGGGGCTGGACAATTCGGACGCGGATTGGAATTCCAGACATTTGAGAGACTCGGGAGACTGGCATTTGCACGTTTCGGTATTCCAAGGCCTGGACAGACTATGGGGGCGGTTCAGGATGGATCTGTTCGCGTCCCGTCTGAACGCTCAACTACCGGAATTTTACAGCTGGAGGCCGGACCCGGCAGCGGTCGCGACGGACGCCTTTCTCCAGGAATGGCCACCGGGCTGCCTTTATGCCTTTCCCCCGTTCAACATGATCGCCTGCACGATATCGAAGTTGACTCGTCACGAGTGCCGCCTGGTTTTGATCACCCCCCTGTGGAGATCCAGACCATGGTTCCCTCGTCTGTTGGAGTTGTCAATAGACTATCCCCGGTTGATCCCGTGCTTCCAGGACCTCCTTCTGGATCCGGACGGGAACTCTCACGATCTGGTGCGTCAACGACAATTGCCTCTTGTGGCGTGGCTCCTTTCAGGGGAACCTGGGCTGTCCCAAATGTTCCGCGATCAACTCTCCTGCTCCTCGATAACGCCTGGGCCCCCGGTACGAGATCAGCCTACCGTGCTTCATGGAATTCGTGGTCTGATTGGTGCATGGAACGGTCTGTGGATCCCGTATCTGCCCCTCTCCATCTGATCCTAGAGTTTCTCACGACACTGTTTGAGACGGGCAAGGCATACCGCACCGTCAACCTCTACCGCTCGGCGATTTCGGCCGGGCATAGTGGTTTGGATGGCTCACCAGTCGGCAGACATCCTTTTGTGTGCCGCCTTCTCAAAGGCATCCGCCTCGCTCGCCCTCCTAGACCTCGCTTCTCTGCCTTCTGGGACGTCAACGTCATGTTACGATTCCTCTCATCTTGGTATCCTAACCACGCACTGAGTCTCAAGCAGTTATCCTCCAAACTAGTGATGCTACTCTGTTTGGTTTCATGTAAGAGGGTGTCTGATGTTAGGGCCCTTGACTGGGACGCCATTGTATTCACCCCGGAGGGTGTTACTTTCAACATATCCAGGAGGACAAAGTCGGCATCCAAGTCGTTCACGTATCCTAGGTTCCCGGGCTCTCCAGCATTGTGTCCGGTTGAATGTCTGAAGACTTATCTGGATGCTACTCGACCTTTTCGTTCCTTGGACTTGCATCCTCTGTTCGTGTCTTTTAGGACACCTCATAGGCCTGTTTCGACTCCGACTCTGGCACGATGGGTGCGCTGGCTTTTATCCTCGGCGGGTATTGACACTTCGGTCTTTACGCCTCACTCTGTTCGGGGTGCTATGGCTTCGAAAGCATCCACGGTCGGCTGTCGACTAGAGGACATCATGCGGGCTGCGGACTGGTCTAGAGAATCGACCTTCCGTGACTTCTATTTCAAACCTATTGAGCATATCGCATCTCAGGTGATCGCACAGCTTTAAACTTGCATAATATGAGCCTCCGTGTCTTTAATAAAATTCCCAGATTTTACTATTAACATGACGTAAAGTCATGATTTTATTAAAGACACGGAGGCGAGTATTATTCCCTCCCACCCTCCCGTGAGGGTATAGGGATGAGATGCTATTGAGCTCTTCAGGTATGTTTTTTCATGTCGGTATGTTTTTCTATGTCGCTATGGGTATGTGACTCACTTGTTATATCACATCGACTAATTATTTATTTATGTTTTTCAGATTCCGGTTTATCATGGAACTGCTAATGTTTGCTTTGATCCCTATATTATCTGTCGTTGAGTAACCAACAGTTTGTTTTGGTAAGTCTACAGTTTGAAGTCTGGGTATTACCATATTTCTCTCTCTCTTTTTAGCTTGAAGTTTTCGGTTCGTTGCCTTTTTCCTGTTATGGACAAGTTGGATTTCGTTCTTCTTATCTGGTCTTCGGTTTCCGCAAGAAAGAGGGGGATTGTGGGAGACACAGGCCTTTTATAGTCACTTCCTCTGTTATGTGATTGGTTGCCTGTGTATCTATACAGTTTCTTCTTTCATTTTTGACAATATTTATATTCCTCTATCTTTGCTGCTGAGGAAATAAAGAAAGAGTTATGCATAATACTCGCCTCCGTGTCTTTAATAAAATCATGACTTTACGTCATGTTAATAGTAAAATCTGGGAATTGTACAGCCATGCCAGCTATGAATAAATGTACAGAAAAAAAAAAGGCAGGTGTAGTTGCTCGCTATAATGTGAACAGACAGCAGTAAATTCTACAACAATTCCCAAACCTTGCGTAAGATACAGAAATGTGACAAAACAACAGGTGATAAACCTCAGAAGTAGAAGCCCTGCTGGGAGAAATGCATAGTTTGACCTTAGAGAAGTTCTTTATATCTATATATTTTATTCACTTGTAAAATTACTTTTAACTACTATATATATATAAATAAAATTAATTGTCTATAACATCATATACAATTTGTTGTTTTGCTGCTGAACAACTTTTTGATACGAATAAATGTACATGTATATGAATAAATGTACAATAATACTCACTGTGTCATTCAAAGTCTTCTACTTTCAGTATCAGAGATAACATGAAAATATTGTGCGCTCCATTAGCACAGCTGTCCTGCTATGTTTACATGCTGTGTATGCTAGACGTTTCAACATGGATGTCTGGCAACACTAGTGTTGGCACCAGCTGCTGGAATCGTGTGCATTAAGCGTGGGCAAAGGGTAGAACACAACATTAGACTCTATATGCCAATATGATGCCAGCTTCGAGCAGCCTAGAGTAGTCTTTATGCCACCCTATCTCATCAGCTGTGCCTATCATACAGACCCAGTCTGCAGAATGGCACCAGCTGTCTGAAATAGGATGCCCAGCACATAAATTATATAAAAATAAACATATATTGATAGGCTTATTAGAACACACAGCATGCAAGTCTAGATAAAGAGTCTATAAACTATGCAAACCATTAGTATATACCGTACAGACCTTCTCTTCTGTCTCTTGCCAAACCAGAAAAAAAAATATATATGAAATACCGGCACTCCAAGGTTTTTTCAAATAAATCTTCTTTTATTCCAAAGTTCAATCAACGTGTCAGTTCCTCTGTGGAGCTTTCATCAGGACACCTGATGAAAGCTCCACAGAGGAGCTGAAACATTGATTGAATTTTGGAATAAAAGAAGATTAATTTGAAAAAACCTTGGAGTGCCGGTATTTCCTTTATATAAATCTCCCAGTGACCAGAGCACCAGGTATCTAACTACTTTTTGTTGGAGTGCAGGAGCTATTTACATGTATATATATATATATATATATACACACACACACACACACACATATATTAGAATTGAGAGCACTCACTGGATTTAGTGAAAAAAAAAATCAAACAATTGTATTAAATTTGCATAAATAGGGGGGCGGAGCCTGACCACGAGCTGGAGCGGACACAACACAGCATAGCTCCCGACCAAAACCCGCATCAAAGCCTTCTGATTGAGGCTTAAAACCCTCACCTGACCCACTCCTGACCAGGGACACCATTTGTGCACAGCCCAGCAGCCCCCCATGCCGTTTGTGTATCCGGCACGGGTGAACCGACGAAAGCGCAGACCCGCGTTCTACAAGCCCACAGTAGCCCTCGACTGGTCGACGCTCCTGGGCAGACTTGAATAACCCGAGGACCCAGAAGTGGAAGACCTCCCCACAGCACTCTTAAATACTCAGGCAGCAATGGGCCACTGGTCTCAAAAACCTCCACCGGAGACGCCATCAGGGTCCAGGGACATAGGAACCATGCTGCAACAACCACGGCCGCCGGCCAAAATGGCGGGAACAGCGGAACATGACACCATGCAGGTACCAAAAGACCCTATACTGCCTGACCTACCCCCAGAAAGGCCACAAACGCTCATGGGGATTCCATATGGGCCTGCCCCAGTCACCCAGCGGGACTTTCAACACCTAATTGGGGAAATCAAAAACCTCTTGGCAACCAGCATAGCAGCCATTAAAACAGATGTGCAGGCTATCGCTGACAGGGTGCAGTCCACGGAGAAGGATGTCTCTGGCATCAAGCAGGGATTAGCAACCTTACAGGACTCTGTACTGGCCCTACAGGTCCCACAACGCAACCACATTAAGATCAGGGGAGTGCCAGACGCCATCATACCCGATGAATTGCCTCACTATTTGAGGCACCTCGTGGCCGCCATCCTGCCGCCAACACATGCTAAAAAATTTAACACAGACGAGATGTACCGCCTACCACCCTCAGGCAGAACATCCCTAAACATGGTCCGAGATGTGATTGTACGCTGTGCCACTTCCCAAGACAAGAAAGTCCTGATGACGGCTCTTTGGGGCATGACGCCACTAAAATTTGAGGGCGCACAGCTTGCCATTTACCAAGACCTCACCAGATCCACGCTTCAATGGCAAAGATCGCTGAACCAAGTCACCAGCACCCTCAGAGAAGCGGGAATAGAATACCACTGGAGATCTCCCAGATTCCTGGTGGTCACACATAAAGGAACTGTCTATAAACTCTCCACACTTGCAGAGTTCCCGGCATTCTGTCAGGCACTGGGCCTTCCAGCACCCACGCAAGACACCAACCAACGATCCACACCGGAGGCCTGACTCTCCCAAGAGCCGCAGAGGCATCAACAACCAAGGCACGCACTGTTCAGCTAAAGACGTGATGTTTATGATCAGTTAGCCTTGAGCCATACCCAGTTTACTTGTTCCCCCATCAAAAAGAGAGATCGGCCGCTCCATATCCAGTCCCCCCCTCCCACTGAGGCCCTCTCGGACTTGGGGTTCGCTTAGAAGAAGGCCATAACTCTAAAACCCGACAGAGTTGCATTTAAACCCATCCCTACCATACAGCCTTTCTCCCGGAGCAGTTCACACACTCCTGATAATGTACCAATGCTGGTCCACACCTTCTGTGGCTAACTTATGTTCACACACTGCTGTTCATCTTATATTGCAACATATGAATAAGTATACTGTATGTTTATTGTGTTTCAAGACCCGCATGGGTACGATAAAAAACACAAATTTCAATAAAAAGAGATTGAAAAAAATATTTTTGCATAAATAAATCAATCTTTCGACCAATATACAGTCTTAATCAAGTCTTTATCAGCTTCCACCCCTTCCATCCTTAACAGGGCATCATTGACAGCTAAGCAGCTAGGTACCCTCAAATATGTTCAGGCTCTAATGACCGTAATTCACATCTAAATGTACTCTCCCTGTCGTTTAGACAGAAAGGATTCAAATCAAAGACTATTACCGAATAAATCCACTCTGAAAACTCCACGCATACCCTTGCTACAATACAGGAAGAAGGAAAAAAAATGACCAGATTTTAATAAATTTCATGACGTTTTATTAAGGACACGGAGGCGAGTATTATGCTTATCTCTTTCTTTTATTCCCCAGCAGAAAAGAAAGGATATTTAATATTCAAAGAAAAATAAAGCATGTACCCCAAAGGGTTAACCACAATATAAACATGTTATCCAATGAGACTGTTCCTAGCACCATAATGTCCCATGCGACCTTAAGCCACTCCTCTTTCTTAATGATGCCAACGATAACCGAAAACTGGGCGTCCAACTCGGTGCAAAGAAACCATCGCCTCCAGAACAAATCAACACTTGAAAACTCCAACTAGGAAACTTGTATGCATCCGCTCGACCGTGCATAAGACAATGTTGACCGGTGTGCAAACCGATTAAGAGGATGTAGGAGATTGAGAAAAAAGTGGTAAAATATGTTCCTGAACGTAGGATTTATCCACAGTGTATCAATAGACCTACAGTATGTCCGACGTTACAAACATTAATATCATACAGTTTGGTCAAGAAAAACAACAAGCAGGACCAAAAGTTCGTAAGCCCAGCTCATGGAAAAAAAAATATATATATATATACACACACACTCTAGTGAGGGTGTAACATACCTGTATCGGGTGGGATAATACTCGCCTCCATGTCCTTAATAAAATCATGACTTTACATTAAGGAATTAGACAAATCTGGTAAATTTATTAAAAGACAAAAGGCTCACATTATGCTAGTTCAAAGCTGTGCAACCACCATAGTAGAAAAGTGAGGCACTCTTGAAAAGTAGATTCCCGGGACCAAATCAGCGGCAGAGGAGATCTTCTAATCTGCATGCCAAGGAAAAGGCTTTAGATGCCATGGCGCCTCTAACAGAGTGAGCTCCATATGCGGAAGTGTCAACGTCTGCCAATGTCATCATCCATTTTACCCAACAAGATAAGTTGACTGTAGAAACAAGTAGATGTGGACGTGGGATTGCAAGAAACAAATCCGGATATATAGGGTCGCGTACTGAAGAGGTCCTTTCTTCAAATTCCTTGAGACAAGACACTGAGCATAGATTTATATTATTTGGAAAGGCTTGGTAAAAGACTGAGGTAATAGATGTCTTTGTGCGTCTTGAAATGTCAAAGGAAATGCCATTTAGAGTAAGGGAATGTGCTGAAATGTCCAGGGCACGAACATCTGAGACATGTTTACAGAATTCTTTCGCCAGGTCTTCTAAGACTGTTGACTTTGTACACCCGAGATGGTTGATGAAGCTGAACCGCTGATATGTTGTCCATGAGCAATAGGATGGAGCAGTTAGTCAAGACACCCACAAGGCTCCATAGGGCGAGAGAGTTGGCCAGTAATTCGAGGCAATTGATATGCATTCTCCGTTCTTCCAGGGACCATTTCCTCTCAGTGGAGGTAGGACCGCAGCGTGCGTCCCATTCGAGCGTGCTTGCATCTGATTCTACTACGAAGTCCGGAGTGGTGCCAAAGATTGCTCGCCCATTCCACGCCTTCATGTGTTGTAGCCACCATTGTAGTTCCTCTTTGGCTGTGCAGTCAAGAGGAACAGAGTCTGAATATGAGTGACCCAAGCGAAAGTTTGGGTCTGGCTTTTAGGCGTTGAAGTGCTCTGTAGGGTAGTGGGCTGGGAAATATGGCTTGAATCGATGCTGAGAGAAGGCCGATGATTCTTGCCAATTGTCTCAAGGTCAGGATAGGTCGGGCTAACATACGACAAATTTTTTTTCTTTATGGACCTGATCTTGGATGGAGGCAGTAGGAGTGCTCCACACACGGACTCTATGGTGAATCCCAGGAATTCTATGGATTTAAGAACCGACTTTTCCCAATTGATCAGGAAACCTAGGTTGACCAGGAGGGTCATCGTTCAAGACAGTTGTTCATGAAGTAGGTGAGGGTCCTGTGCTATTAAGAGGATATCGTCCAAGTATTTTATGAGGCGAACTCCCCTGCTTCGGAGCAGAGCAACAACTGATCTCAGAAGCTTTGTAAAGCACCATGGGGCAGAAGAGAGGCCGAATGGAAAGCATTTGAATCACCACATGGTCGGTTCCCAACAGAATTGCAGGAATTGCTGGCAATCTTCGGCCATCGGAACGGTGAGGTACACGTCCTGCAGGTCGAGTTTTACCATCCAATCCCCGGAAGGAGGCCTCAGAAAGAATGAATACCTTCCATCTTGAAATGGCGGTATGCAACAAACTCGTTCAGGGGTCGTAGATTGATGACCGGTCGAACGCCTCCACCTCTTTTGGGGACTAAGAAGAGGTTGCTCAGGAAACCTGGAGCTTGAGGATGAATTTCTAAAAATTGCACATTTGGATGCGAAGGACTGTATTTCCTGCGTCACCAGGCACCTGACGTGTTGGGTAGAGTAGAGACCACTGAACAGGGTACTGAACTAAATCTATGGAATAACCCAGGGCAGCTTCGAGGACCCAAGCATCTGAGGTTAATCTGCGCCAAACATTGTCAAAATGACCTAGTCTGCCCCCCACCGATATCGAAGACTATTGGTAGGAAATTGGACTTGCAATAAGGCCATCAGCTATAGGAAGCGCCTCTGGGTCCACGAGACTGTCAAGGTCTGCCTCGGACCGGGAAAAAACAGTGAGGTGGGTTTGGACTCAGGTGTTTGAAACATGGAGTGAACAGAGCCACGAGAACCATGGTATAAACCCCGGGAGGAACAGCCGGGCAGACGGCCCCGCCAAAAACTTTCTGGGAGAACACTCACTTCATATTGGCTTGCGCCTTAAACAGTGCCGTGAATGTCCCTACATGGGAGCCTTACTCCTTAACAAAATTGTCTCTGAACAGGAGGCCTTTTGCCTGTAGCCCAGGCTCTGAAATAGCTAGGTTCACTAGCTTAGGTTCTATTTTAATAGGTATACCCTTCCTTCTCTCAGTGGCTAGTGCTGTAATGGCATTGCCAAGTAAGCATACAGACCATTGGATCCACCGCCTGATAGCTAGCAAGTCTGCAGGGGTTCTACCTGCTAAGGCTGTCTCGACCATGTCAAAGATCTGAGCACTTGGCCCCAGGATCTCCTAGATTTTATCCTGGCAGTTGCGCAAGGAACAATCCAGCCCTTTATTAGCCTTCCACCCTGTTGTGCCCAGGAATTGGGCGATTTCAGGGTCCACATCTGGCGTGATGCAGGCCATATCGGGGAGCTTTGGCCGTGGGCATTCAGCCCTAAGTTTGTTCCGTGCCACCCTGTCCTGTGGTTTCCTTATGAGCGCAGCAATGTACTTTGCCACATGATCTAGAGGATACCACTCGGAAGATCTCGGATGTTGTAGAATATCCGGGTCAAAGAGTGGTTTGCCTTGAGGGTGGAATCATCCACCCCAGTCTTCGGATCAACCCCAGGCCCGGTCAAGGAAACTTGTTCAAGAAAAAATGCACCTGAATCGTGAGTCTTCATCAACTGACTCACTCAGTGCCTCCTCCTGTTCCGACTCGGATTCGAAGATTCAATTGGGGCTTTTGCCCGCTTCCAACTCCTCACTGATTTTGCCCGGTGGGTGGCACTTTGTTGTGGTGCAACCACATCATCTATGACATATTACCCTGTCCATCTGAAACATTTTGGAGGCATCCTCTTCTAAGTGACGGGATTTTTTGGTGGATTTATGCCCACTAGGAGCAACCAGCTTACTCTCTGGAGGGTTAGGAGAAAGGAGAGTAGGTGGCTTTTGGGACATTAGGACCAGCGTGATAGAATGGGATATGTTATCTGACATAGTCCCCATAGCTGTAAAGATGGCTTGTGTACTGATTTTTTTTTTTTTTTAATCCTTTATTTTTGGTGTGCAGTGAGTTATACATAGCTTGCCTTGCCGAAATTAGTGGTACCCGGCTGGAAAGAGAGGTTGCAGGCATGGGGCAGGCAGCAGAGATCTGATTCAGTGAAACGGTCGGGAAATAAACAAGCCGACCGGGAACGCAGGGTATGGTGGGATAAGGGGAGGAGGGACACTGTCAAGGAAAGAAGGGAAATAAACAGTGTTCCCAGAAGTACTGACAAAGAAACAGAATAACAAACACTCAAATAAATGCAGTTAATACCTGACAATCCCACAATTAATATAGAGGGTATAGAAAATTGTACTTAGCTGAGGAGACAGCAGCAAAGAAAGAGGAGTGGCTTAAGGTTACATGGGACATTATGGTGCTAGGAACAGTCTCATTGGATAACATGTTTATGTTGTGGTTAACCCTTTGGGGTACATGCTTTTTTCCCTTTGAATATTAAATAACCTTTCTTTGCTGCTGAGGAGTAAAAGAAAGAGATAAGCATAATATGAGCCTCCGTGTCCTTTAATAAAATCTCTACACGTGTATCACTTATCGTCACCTAGGACCCAGCTCTCGAAGAAACACGGAAAATTATTCGAAATCTACTACCAATGCTAGCAGAAGATGAAACTTTGAAGAACGTTCTCTGAAACTCCCATTTTGGCCTTTAGACAACCATAAAACGGTCAACAAAAATTCATCAAAATTAACCCCATTCTATAATAGTCTATATACCCCCATACTATAATAGTCTATATTACTGTATTATAAAAACCAAAAGAAAAACAAAGGTTACATGCTCACTATTCAAATCCTTATGCACATTTAAAAAACTGCCTACCCCATGTCCCATATTAAGAGTTAATAAGTGTGTAGGGGTTTATAAAAATTACTCAGAGATTTTACCTTTTAGCTAAAAAACAAAGCAAGGTCTGCATCTGCAATAGTATATACCCCTATACGTTAATAGTTTATATACCTCCATACTATATAATACCTTATGCTCCCCAATACTATAATAGTCTACATACACCCATAGTGCTATAGCCTATATCCAATCCATACTGTAATAATTAATATACCCTTCTGTAATATTCTTTACCTCCATACAGTATTTAGTCTATATTCCCTGTAATGCACCAGTCGGTATGCCCCTCAAATAATATTTAGTATATATGCCCCCATAAAGTATTAGCTTATATTCCTCCATACTATATTATTATATATCTCCCCATACAATATTTAGTCTATATCCTTCAGAAGTATTAGTTTATATTCCACATAGAGTATTTAGTCTATTACCCCCATGCTGTATTAACATTTATCTCACCATTCAGCATTTAAGTGATACCCCATACTGTATTCTACATTGTATAGTCTACTCTATATCCCCTATGAGTGTGTACCTCTCCATACAGTATTTAGTCTACATCTCAACATGCTGTATTAGTATAACTCCTCATACAGTATTTAGTCTATATACCTTATATAGTATATACTACATATATTATTTACTTTATGTCCCTACAGTTTACAGTATAGTATATATCCTACTATACTACTATAGTCTATATCCCCCATACAGTATATCCCTCATACAGTATACCCCCATACAGTATATTTCAGTCTATTTGCCCCATACAGTGTATATTAGTCTATGTCCCCCCCATACAGCACAAAGTCTACATCCCCCCATACATTATATATTAGTCAATATC
The DNA here is from genome assembly GCA_933207985.1 of Pelobates cultripes. Lineage (NCBI taxonomy): Eukaryota > Metazoa > Chordata > Amphibia > Anura > Pelobatidae > Pelobates > Pelobates cultripes. The sequence continues at coordinate 55,608,674 of OW240915.1, forward strand.
CCCTCCATGCAGTATATAGTCCACACCCCATACAGTATATTTCAGTCTATATCCCCCAATACATTATACACTGCTCAGAAAAAATAAAGGGAACACTTAAACAACACAATGTAACTCCAAGTCAATCACACTTCTGTGAAATCAAACTGTCCACTTAGGAAGCAACACTGAGTGACAATCAATTTCACATGCTGTTGTGCAAATGGGATAGACAATAGGTGGAAATTATAGGCAATTAGCAAGACACCCCCAATAGAGGAGTGGTTCTGCAGGTGGTGACCACAGACCATTTCTCAGTTCCTATGCTTCCTGGCTGATGTTTTGGTCACTTTTGAATGCTGGCGGTGCTTTCACTCTAGTGTTAGCATGAGACGGAGTCTACAAGGCACACAAGTGGCTCAGGTAGTGCAGCTCATCCAGGATGGCACATCAATGCGAGCTGTGGCAAGAAGGTTTGCTGTGTCTGTCAGCGTAGTGTCCAGTGCATTGAGGCGCTATCAGGAGACAGGCCAGTACATCAGGAGACGTGGAGGAGGCCATAGGAGGGCAACAACCCAGCAGCAGGACCGCTCCCTCCGCCTTTGTGCAAGGAGGAACAGGAGGAGCACTGCTAGAGCCCTGCAAAATGACCTCCAGCAGGCCACAAATGTGCATGTGTCTGCTCAAACAGTCAGAAACAGACTCCATGAGGGTGGTATGAGGGCCCGACGTCCACAGGTGGGGGGTAGTGCTTACAGCCCAACACCATGCAGGACGTTTGGCACTTGCCAGAGAACACCAAGATTGGCAAATTCGCCACTGGCGCCCTGTGCTTTTCACAGATGAAAGCAGGTTCACACTGAGCACATGTGACAGACGTGACAGAGTCTGGAGATGCCGTGGAGAACGTTCTGCTGCCTGCAACATCCTCCAGCATGACCGTTTTTGCAGTGGGTCAGTAATGGTGTGGGGTGGCATTTCTTTGGGGGGCCGCACAGCCTTCCATGTGCTCGCCAGAGGTAGCCTGACTGCCATTAGGTACCGAGATGAGATCCTCAGACCCCTTGTGAGACCATATGCTGGTGCGGTTGGCCCTGGGCTCCTCCTAATGCAAGACAATGCTAGACCTCATGTGGCTGGAGTGTGTCAGAAGTTCCTGCAAGACGAAAGCATTGATGCTATGGACTGGCCCGCCCATTCCCCAGACCTGAATCCAATTGAGCACATCTGGGACATCATGTCTCGCTCCATCCACCAACGTCACGTTGCACCACAGACTGTCCAGGAGTTGGCAGATGCTTTAGTCCAGGTCTGGGAGGAGATCCCTCAGGAGACTATCCGCCACCTCATCAGGAGCATGCACAGGCGTTGTAGGGAGGTCATACAGTCACGTGGAGGCCACACACACTACTGAGCCTCATTTTGACTTGTTTTAAGGACATTACATCAAAGTTGGATCAGCCTGTAGTGTGTTTTTCCACTTTAATTTTGAGTGTGACTCCAAATCCAGACCTCCATGGGTTGAAAAATTTGATTTCCATTTTTTTTATTTTTGTGTGATTTTGTTGTCAGCACATTCAACTATGTAAAGAACAAAGTATTTCAGAAGAATATTTAATTTATTCAGATCTAGGATGTGTTACTTTGTGTTTCCTTTATTTTTTTGAGCAGTGTATATATAATATATATATATATATATTTGGAAGTATTGTATGTGTGTGAGGGGTGCAGTGTGCTGGGAGTGCTGTGTGTATGTGTGAAGGATGCAGTATGTGTGTTTGTGTGTGTGAGAGGGGTGCAGTTGTGTGTGAGGGTACTGTGAGTGTGTTGTGTGAGTGCTATGAGTATAAAGGGGGCAGTGAGGGTGCTGTGTGTGAATATGTTTTGAGGGATTGTGTGTGTGGGGAGAGAAAGATTAATTCAAATATATTAAATGTGTATTTTTTAATAAACAAATAAACTTTATATTCCTCCCTCCCTTCTTACCTTATGCCTGGGATGGGGAGGCTTTGCTGCTATCCCTGGTGGTCCTAGTTGTGAGTGAACTTTAGTATGCGAGGCTAGACCGCGGCAAAGCTCCGACCTTGCAAAAGGAACCACGCTGTGCTGCTGGCTAGAGCTCCCCCAGGTCCTGCTCTCCTACCCTCCCCAGCTTGCGGCCGTACGTAACTGTCTGTAGGACAGTGAGGGTAATCTTTGATCTCCCCACCGGCCCATGAAGGCACACAGATAGTGCCATCTCTGCATGGGCCGACACCGGAGATCCTGTGACCTCCCCTGCCGGCCTCGGCCCATGGCCATCACGTCCCACGGGGCCTGGTTAGGAGTCCTAAAGCTGTTAATGACATAATGTGTTGTCATAAGTTGTAGCGGATGGCACTGGGCTGTCCTGCAAATGTCTTGTGAATAGCTGCATTCGTGTAAACTGTTGGTTTTATATGTGTTTAAAAGAATTGTATTCCTCTGATTGTTCGGTAGAATCATTCGAATAAACTAAGGGAATGAAACTACCGAACAATCAGACCTCCCCTGTGTGAAGTGTGTCCTCAATTACCCGTTGCAACATTGTTGCGAACGGGTAATTGACAAGTGAAGTAGCAGTCCTTTGTTCTCGGGGGTGGCCGCCATTCGACAAACGAACACGTGGCTGCGGCCATTTTAAAACTCCCGAACAGCGGTGTTTTGCCGTCGAGTGTCTGGAACTCAAATCGGACACTCGACTAGGCGAACACCGCTGAAACCTCCACAAGCCCGGTCCGTTCGGTTCCAAAAAAAAAAAAGATAGAAAGAACCGAACGAGGGGATTCAGGTGAACCCTCCCTAGCCTCTATAGCTAGAGGCTTTCGTGCAGTTTGTTCCCTTATTCCAGGACCGACCGCAGGGCCCATTCGCATGGAACCGCATTCGGCTGTCTCAGTCAGTGCGGTCGGTCATTTTATTCCCTCCATAGATTTCCCGAACCCCTGGTCTGATCTGGGTGATTTTTGGATATGTTGTTCACCCAGATCAGGGCTATCAGGGGGTGTGGGATTTAAAGGGGTACCCCTACGTTTAGGGGTACATCCAGAAACGGGGGGAATTGCTAGACTGGATAAGGGGATTATGATGCTGGCTGAGGGGAGGAGATGTGTGGGAGGTTACCAGGACAGGATTGGCTACTGTACTAATGATTGTAAATCCCTCCCTTGCATGGGAGCATGCTTTATAAGGAGACTGTGGATTAAAGCTTTCAGTTCTGCTCCTGAAACTGTGTGTCGTCCAGTTATTGGGATTGCTGTTGGGATATTGCTGTTATTTTACCTGCTGGAAACTTTGCCTGTGGATTTACTATTTACTTGTTCCTGAGCCTCCCTTGGATTATAAGCGGAGATAACCTGGGGAATATTGCATCTCCGCTACATAAGTGTTGTTAGGGGGCTTTGTAGGCTGAATCCCCAGATGTGGGACATTTTAGCCCTGGATCTCTTACAGGTTGTAAATATACATTTTTATTTTTGCTCAAAGCAGCCACCTGATATAAAAAGAAAGATCACTTGTATAGCAAGGCTGCTATGGTGGAGAGATTGGTACCCCCATGGTAATTGTCGGGACGGGGTGCTGGGAACAGAACTTTATTAGTTAGTTTGCGTAGCAGCATCACATTGGATACCGGGCTGTACAGAATGTGCTTGTTTCTGCCTCTAATTGAGATCCCACAGAGCATAATCAGCTCACAGTTTATGGGTAGAGAGGAGCGGACAGAACACAGAGAGATGGGACGTGGGATGACATTATGTCTCTGTCAGTGTAGCGGTCATTAAGGCTTCGTTTGGGCTCAAGTCCCATGTGTTTCTGGATCCTAGTAATGTCCCTGTGTTTAACCAAACTTGCCACTCCAGATGTTTATCTAAGCATCATGGGAAATGCAGTTCTCATACATTAAATAAAGTTGTATTAAGGAAAGTGGACAAGGTAACCCCATTCAACAACTCAGCGTGATCACCTTATTCACTTGCTCTATGAATGTTTGATTCGCCGCAAACAGTGGGACCCAAAGGTCAGTGATCACAGCTTTAGAGTAAACTGGTTAAAGGACCACTATACTGCCAGGAAAACAAACTCGTTTTCCTTTCACTATAGTGCCCTGCCTATAGGGTCCCACTCCTGCTGCGCTGAAGGGGGAGGAAGGGGTTAATCCCTTACCTTTTTTCCAGCGCCGGGCTCCCTCAGCGCTGGGGACTCTCCTCCCTCTTCTGATGTCATTGGCTGCAAGCGCTGCAAGAGCCGCGCGCACATTCAGCCAGTCCATAGGAAAGCATTCTCAATGCTGTCCTATGGACGCTGGCGTCTTCTCACTGTGAAAATCACAGTGAGAAGAGCGGAAGCGCCTCTAGCGACTGTCAATGAGATAGCCACTAGAGGCTGGATTAACCCATTTATAAACATAGCAGTTTCTCTGAAACTATGTTTATAAAAAAAGGGTTAACCCTAGCTGGACCTGGCACCCAGACCAATCATTGAGCTGAAGTGGTCTGGGTGCCTATAGTGGTCCTTTAAGGCACCTGGTTATTATATGCCTTGATTGTCCTTCATTTGATGTAGAATTCCTTATATAAGAGATGGTGTGTGAACGCTAATATTAGGACATGTCACTGTGGGATCTGATGGTTTGTAATGATAAAGTTGTTTCACAGAAGGCTGGGAGGATAAAAAGAAAATCAGAACATAACACACCATTGTCTTTATTGAAAGTAGCTGCCATGCTAATATAAAAATGTCTAATTACAGGCTGGCAGTCATTTGCATTCATTCCTGTGTCTATCAGGCGAACAATCAGATTCCCAGCTTTATGCCCACGAAGTCGTGTCAGAATTACAGCTCAAACTGACATGCAGAGATGTGCTATATTGATAGACAATGGGGGATAGATTATGCAGCTGGGAGCAACGTTTTGTACAGCTCTCTTAATAACTTTCTGGAGGCAAAGGGTGTTGAAATGAACACCGTCTATCAAGAAACCATGTATCTGCCTTTTGCTTGCGAAGTCAATGTTCCCTCTAAGTTCTGTTTATGAGCAGCTCAGCAGTGTCACAGTGAAGAGTCCTAACTACAGATTTTATGTAAACGGCTCGCGGTTGTCCACAAACACTGTGTTACCTGCCACAGGATATGGCTCACTGAAAATACCATTCTTAATCTCTTCACCGCTCTCCCTGTATACACTCAGACGGAATGTCTTTGCTGTACAAACAGGGGTTGGTTTTATTAATTACTGCATCGCAATGAAAATAAAAAAGTATTTACCTTTCCCCACAGATCCTGCACAGTTTTCTTTTTTCTACAGAAAAACATTATAATGTATACCGTATAGGGATATAGATAATAGACAGTGAATGTTATTAATGTATGCACAGTTTTATGCTGTTAAGCCTATCGCGTCGTCCTCTAAAACACATTCTTAATTCTGGGCACTCAAACTTTTCCTGAAAAATCTGAGTGAGTAAAAGGGTACCATACACTCAAAAATAATTTATACTTCCCTCCTCTTTCTACCGGAGATTAATAACTCATTGGTTGAAATTATTCTTCATTAAATTTATTTTTTACAACAGCAGACATTGATTCACAAATATTTGCCATTTTTTTTGTAATTATTTTGTCGAATGGATTTCACACATGCCATGACAGACAGGTTTCGGTGGTGGTGAACGGGATTTATTTATTTTGATCATTTTTTGGGGGGTGTAAGAAGTTAACTGTTACAAGGCTGAACTGCTCCTATAATCTCAAAAATAGTCTGAATCCTTGGGATTTCTTTTATATCTTTCTATCACATTTTTAACTTTCTGTGATTCAATACCTATTAAATTCTAGCTTTGTGGCAAAGTGTGCATTATAAGGTCTCGCTGTCGTAAAAAAGTAGTCAGTGAATAAGATTTCCCCAGAATTTATACTGCAGAAAGCTAAATGCTGCGATCTTGACCCTAGGATTTTTTTGTAGAGTAAAATAGTTTATTTCCGTTGATTTACAAGACTCCTTTAAGGTTAGCGCTGTGCACGACCAGACAAAAGTAAAGAACACAATGAGAGTTGTGCAGGATGTATGTAGGCAAGTCATTCAATGGAAACATTCCGTCCAGTAATATGCTGGGGATTACTCACAATGTAAAGCAAGGACCGCGGGCTGCTTTTCCATTCATTGCTCATACGTTCTATTTCTGATTAACTACGATTAAAAATGCATTTGAACAAACAATAGCATGTCTTGTTAATTACTGAGCAAGAAAATAAAATGCTCCTTGCTTGAGCTTACATGGTTGGAGGGTTTGTGCAAGCTCACAATTTCCATTTATTAGCAGTACCCAATCTAACCTGTAGGGGCTCTAGTAACATATCAGACAGCTGTGCAGTATGTTGAGACTAATGGCAGTGGCAAAAACACCAGAGGATACAGCCAGAAGGGTAAGTTGTATGGCCCCTCTCACATATAACTGATTTACGCTCCTGCCATCCCCATACTACACCAACCCTATGTCCAACTATACACGCGAACATGTTCTGTGATTCATGTTATGCCATCAAATCTGAATTCATTCATAGTATTATATAAACCTATATTCACACCTGCTGTATTAACCCCACACCTGCTGTATTAAAGGACCACTCTAGGCACCCAGACCACTTCAGCTTAATGAGGTGGTCTGGCTGTCTGGTCCAGCTAGGGTTAACCATTTTTTTTTATGAACATAGCAGAAGAGGAGGAGAGCTCCCCGCCCGGCGCTGGAGAGAGAGGTAAGATTTTAACCCCTTCCTCTCCCCAGAGCCTGGCGGGAGGGGGCACCCTCAGGGCACTATTGTGCCAGGAAAACAAGTATGTTTTCCTGGCACTATAGTGGTCCTTTAACCTCACATCTGCTGTATTAATCCCACACCTCCTGTATTAAACCCCACACCTGCTGTATTAATCCCAAACCTGATGAATTAACCTCACATTTGATGAATTAACCCCAAGCCTGCTGCATTAACCCCACACCTACTATATGAATCCCCACCTTTGCTGTATTAACCCCACACCTGTTGTATTAACTCCAAACTTCCATCAAGGTGCTCCAGCACCTTTTGCAATGAGAGCATGCACCCTCAACAATACCCCCACATTGAGCTGTATAATTACCTCTACATATGTTGCATTAAAGTGACATTGCCACAAATTATTTACTTGGAGATGTTATTTCTTTCTCAATATTACAGGGACTCGGGCTGACAATAAAAGGGTGCCAAAATCAGACTTGGGGCTTTAGAAGACCACACCTGGAGTCTCATCCAATGTCAGCCACCCCTTAGTAACTCGACTGATTTAACACTGACAATCAGAAATGAATAGAAAATTCTGCAGCAAACAATAGGCGTGAAATGGAAAGTTTAATTTACCAAATCAGTTTCACATATATTGTGTCACTGGAGCAATCTGTTGAAAAGCCACAAACTGAAGGAATTCAAGCAAACACGTGATATTTGTTAATGCTGTTCATGACCTTTATTGCACCAATAAATGCCTTCCCGTTCCTCTCTACAATACAGGCCATGGGCAGCAGCCACTGAGTGCCTAGTCGTGGTTGTTTTTTTTTGTTGGTAAAGGAAGTGGCAGAGCCCTTGGTCGTAATATATATACGTCCAACTAACCATAACCTGTGCAATGTATGCAATACACATAAAAACCAGCAGAACCCTGATGTATTTACTTATCTGTTCTTTAGATAGCCTAATGTGTTACATGTTTAGCTTTTTTACTTATCTTCCTGGCTAGTAGAATTAGTGAAGAGAGATCAGCATTAAGTGACTGTCACTTATTCGTGACTTTTGTATGACCTACTGGTTTTTTTGCTCGCTGTTACCATTAAGACGGTGGTAGAAAATATCAAGTCCTGAAGATATTTTTATAAGTCTGTGGGTACTTCCAATTATATGTCTGACTTCCATTGTCCTTACCCCAACAGGTCAAACATTTCGAAAAATATCACAGAGTAACTATACGATGACGAAGGGCAAAGAGCTAATTTTGCTTGGGTTCTGTAATTTGGGTAGGAGAGGGGGAGAGGGTTCCTCTATATATACACACACAGTATTGCTGGAAGGCAGCTGCTGTGTATTTGCAGGGTCAGCTGAGTATATGATGCTCACTCATGCATTTTTTACTGTTAGTCATAAATCACTACTTCACAGGAACACATTTTCAAGTGATTATTTCCTAAACTACTTCACAGGTCAGCTCTACGGCATGAAAAACCTGAAGATATTCTATCTTAGTTTTCTGGGCCTGCTAGGCTGCACAACTTCATGACTTTAAAGCAGCCAGTGACCTAAACTGGGCACTCACCATGTTACTGGACTACATTCCCCATGATGCTTAGCTTAAAGGTAAATGCACTTTAGAAACATTTGGTTTCTCAGTGCTTTGAAGCAACCGTGACTTGCCCCCGCTTTACTGTGTCACATGTGGCACTGTCACCCACTCAGCTTTTACATTTGCTCAGTATAGGACAGTAGCACCTGCAAAATGAAGAAGAGCACTCAGGAACAGGAGAATATAATTTTGGACATGCTGGTACATGAGTTGGATGCATCTATTTTACCGGACATTAAAACCTTAAATGGTTATTCATTCCAACCACCATGGTGACTTCTGCATTACCGCAACCAGTGTGTCAGTGCAGAGTTCGGCTTGAAACATTCCCTATAAAGAGAAAATACTTTGTGCAGGAGTGTAGTTACACCTCCAACACACGTGACCTTGTCATACTGACTAAAGTAAATTCTGTGCAAAACATGCGTTTGTCATCAGCATGCACTGTGTACTGGCAACGGAAGTAATCAGCCTCCATACATTGAATATGCTCTCCCTCTGTCCAGCCCTCCCCTCCTCCATACATTGAATGTGCTCTCCCCCTGTCCAGCCACCCCGCCTCCATACATTGAACATGCTCTCCCCCTGTCCAGCCCTCTCCGCCTCCATACATTGAATATGCTCTCCCCCTGTCCAGCCACCCCGCCTCCATACATTGAATATGCTCTCCCCCTGTCCAGCCACCCCACCTCCATACATTGAATATGCTCTCCCCCTGTCCAGCCACCCCGCCTCCATACATTGAACATGC
>OW240915.1:55617886-55650540 GCA_933207985.1 Pelobates cultripes
GTATTTGTTTAAGTCCCTTTTACCACATCCAACCTGTTTAATTGGAAGACCCATAACTCCTCGTACACCGATAAACCTCAAGCCATGATTGACTTGGTCACCTCTATTATACAGACCCACAATCCCACCTGGGCTGATTGTCAGCAATTATTACTGACCTTTGGAGCGTAAATGACGCTGACATGATCCATCGAAGGCCTATCAACAAGCCATTATTACTGGCATAAAGGCAGGAGGGAAAAAGGCAATTAACATGTCCAGGACGGCTGAAGTGTTACAAAAAGTTAATGAATCAACCAGTGCTTTTATGAGTGACTGCTTGAGTCAAATAGATTGTACACTCCTTTCAATCCTGAAGCCCCTGAAAACTTCTGAATGATAGACTCAGCATTTGTCAGCCAGGCCCAGAGCAATATTAAGAGAAAGCTACAAAAATTAGAGGGATTTGCAGGGATATCTATATCACAGCTAATGGAGGTTGCAAATAAGGTGTGTATGAATAGGGAAACTGAGAGAAATTGTGAGGAGGAACATAAGATGAGGAAGAAAATAGTTAGTGGTAGCTATTTCAGGTGTAGCTTGAGAAGGAGGGGAGATGAATAGAGGAGTTGAGAATAGGATGAAAAGGGTACCACTAGGTAGAGATCAATGTGCATATTGTAGAGAGGAAGGGCATTGGAAGAGTGACTGCCCATAGAGGGGATATATTGCAGGTGGTAGTCAAGAAGAGAGAAGAGGACGAGGTGGTTATGGTAGCAGCTATAGAGGACGAGGTAGAGGAAGTTTTGGAGGGAGATATTATCCCGCTACCCAGAGATTAAGGGATAGGGAAGATAGAGATTTTGTAGGTCTGGCTGACACTGTCATGGAAGACTATTGATACCGACCAGGCTCCATCCCACTTGGCCGAGCAGAGCCTATGGCCGATGTATCAATAGGGGGAAAGAGAAGTCCTTTCATGATAGACGTGCTGAACATTCTGTGGTGACCAAATTGGTAGCTCCTCCTTCTGAGAAGATTATAACTGTGATAGGAGCTACTGGGAAAAGTGCTGCTAGACCGATTCTCAGGTGTCGTACTTGCATTCTAGGAGGCCATCTCGGGGTGTATCATGTTAGCCTTTGTATGTTGTTCTTTTATCTACCCCAACAGCTGTAAAGGTGGCGGAAGTGACTCCTTGGATTCATCACTCTAAGGTTAAACCAGCGGCAGACTCTCGGCAAGCTACTCCAGATCCTGAGAATCCTTGCAAGATCCGGTTGAAGCGCATAACCCAGTTGGATTGAACGTATCGTGAGAAAAAGTACGAGGGGATATCGAGACATTCTAGTTAAAAATAGAGAAAAAGGGAAAGAGTCTGCGCTGACTCAATTGAGCAGCAACCCTGAAAGGGAATCCCTCACAAAACCCTTATAAGGCAAAAAGATACAGAAAAAGGAGTTGAGGGCTGCGCTTTACAAAGGGTAAGTAAAAAAGAGTAAAAATAAATAAAGGTAAAAACCAATGAGTTCATCCAAATATAAGAGAAATATAAGTTAAAACAATCTCACCTAGCCTACACTAAAGAAACTTCAAACCGGACGGACGGACCAACCGTTCAGTATATCCGATAGTGGGGATCAAACCACTAAGTGCCTCTTCTCCGAGAGCTGGATAAAGCTCCAACAAATGTGAGTGAAATACCTTTTCCTTTGAATATATATCACACCTTGGACATACAATATTTCACCATTGGAAGCCTTTTTTTCTTTCATTTTTGTCTTCACATATATGGACCACCTACCATAAGGACGGAGTGACACTTGAGGACTTATATTATATTACTGCACATCAGTGAGATTGTTTTAACTTATATTTCTCTTATATTTGGATGAACTCATTGGTTTTTACCTTTATTTATTTTTACTCTTTTTTACTTACCCTTTGTAAAGCGCAGCCCTCAACTCGTTTTTCTATTCTAGTTAAAAGTCTACAGAGATCATCAAGTAGGTGTTTTGACGGCCATAATAGAGCCTGACCACCTGCCTATGTGTCATAAGCCAAAGTGTTTCAAAGAGATCTCTGTGAAGGAAAGTGAGGATCAGAAGGACAACAATCCTTGCAGCCCTCACAAGCGGGAAGCTGAGGTGCCGTTGCACGGTAGAAGAATAAGATGAGGACCACAAGAATGATGTGCTTAATTACATGCTTTAGTATTTTTATAATTTTTCTGGAGGGTAAAGGTAAGGATATTCAAAGCTGTGTTAGTTGTATTAAGACTACAAAAACAGGTAATCAAATGTCCCAAACTCTTATTTGGCACTCAGAGTATGAATGTAAGGGATCTGTATCTAAATGTAGATATTGATTACAGTGTGTGTCACCCAGCAGTAGGAGAGCCTAAATGTTTTGATCCCCAATTCCAACCCCGTACAATTTGGTTGGTAATTCGGAATAGTAACTCCCAGGGGACATTAATAAATAGGACTGTGATAAGCACCATACATTCCATGGGTATTCTATTATTTGATGCATGTAAGGTGATTTTGGGTAGCAGAAAACCTTGGAATGTATGTGGTAATCTGAAATTGGAACAAACTTATGGGTTTGACAATAAATATTTATGCCCTAGTAAAAGATCTACTGATCCTTACTGCCCAAATAGAGACTTTAACTTTTGCCCCTATTGGTCATGTGTAGGTTGAGCGACCTGGGGAAAGACAGTAGATCAAGATATGATTATCCAAAGGTTGCCCACTACACCGTATTGTAAAACTATGGAGTGTAACGCCGTTCACATGACCATTTCAAATCCGCAGCACTTTATTGACAAGTTTGGAAATCTATTTGGGTTCCAAATATATGGAACAGGGTTGGATACTGGGTCTATTATATATGTAGGCATCGAAATGGAGACAGTAGCAACCCAGACTCATCAGATTTTTCACTCCTTCTATGAGGAGATGAGTGTTGAGGATAAAATTCCCCATAATGTTAAGAACCTATTTATTGATTTGGCTGAGAGTATTGCAGGTAGTCTTAATATAACTAACTGCTTTGTATGTGGAGGTACTAATATGGGAGACCAGTGGCTATGGGAAGCAAAGGAAGCATTGTACCCTGGTTCTGAGACAGATGAACATCAGATACTTTCTCAGTCTGATCATCAAGTAAGTACCAGAGGTAAATCAGGGTGGCAGTTAAAAACATCTATCATAGGTCATGTTTAGCTAGAAAACGGCCAATGTATAATACACCTGTTGGAGAGTTAACCTGCTTAGGACAGAAGGCCTATAATGCTGATACAAAAGATACTACTTGGTGGTCAGCTTCAAATGTCTCAGAACTTACTAATCCGTTTGCCAATTACACTAATTTGAAAGAGGTATGGTTTGATTTATCTGCTACATCCAATTGGAAAGCCCCAGCAAATCTATACTGGATTTGTGGTAAGAAGTATTACCATTTTTGTTAAACAGCACAGTTTACATTACATTATGCAGTTGTCATGTCTATATGGCTGTCATTCAATAATTGAATCTATTCTGCATCCGGGATCAGCATGCAAAATATGCTGATGCTGGACTCTAGATATCTATCCACTGCTACTCCATCCAGTGATTTGCGTGCATATGTCATATTTCAACAATACAGCTCTATGAAAAGAATTTAGACAAAAGTCATCAATCTTGATAACTTGGGCTAGGGCAGATCAGGCTGCAGTTAAAAGTCTGTCTCAGCACTGGATTACATGTAGGTCTAGCAGCATTCTGTTTTAAAGGGAACACAGTAATTAAAAATTATTGAGGAACACAAAGAACTAAATAAGTAATTTTTTTTTTAAAATAGAGAGCTACTTTAACATTGCATTAAAGAATATTAGTGTTTCTTCTCACACGTTAAACATGAAAGGCGAAGCAGAAGGATACCTTCTAAAAGATTGGCAGAACACTTGAATAACAATATTCCAACATGTTTATCACATTGACTAATGACAGAAGGTGATTCATGTCAGTGGTACTAAAGCAGATGTCCCTTATAGATCCGAATAATCATTATACCAAATGTGCTGGGAAGAAAAGTTAATTTATGAATGGTATCTATTGTACTCGATCTTTAATGAAACCTTCTCATTTGCAAATTGTAGATTTTCTATTGCATGACTAAAAATAAAGATTGAAAAAGTATCTCTATAAATGTTTGTATTATGCTTTAAGATGTATTGTTTTTAGCATATATGTGTATATATATATATATATATATATATATATATGCAAGCTACTAGTGTTTATGCTTTAAGATGCATTGTTTTTAGTATACATACATACAAGCTACTTGTGTTTATGCTTTAAGATGTATTGTTTTTAGTATATATACACAAGCTACTTGTGTTAATGCTTTAAGGTGTATTATTTTAGTATATATATATATATATATATACAGTTGCAAGAAAAAGTATGTTAACCCTTTGGAATGATATGGATTTCTGCACAAATTGGTCATAAAATGTGATCTGATTATCATCTAAGACACAACAATAGACAATCACGGTCTGCTTAAACTAATGACAAACAAAGAATGAAATGTTGCCATGCTTTTATTGAACACACCATGTAAACATTCACAGTACAGGTGGAAAAAATATGTGAACCCCTAGACTAATGACATCTCCAAGAGCCAATTGGAGTGAGATGTCAGCCAACTTGCGCTTGCAGAATTTCTCCCGGGCGACTCCCTTCCTATGAAATAGCGTGCCTGCCCCATCAGACTCTCCCCTAGTCTTCAATCCTTTAGGAAATGACTTAAAACCCATCTCTTTAGGAAAGCTTATGGCCTCCCAGAGTAACCTCTACCTTACATACCTGTCTCTTGCACTCTCCTATAGGGCAGTGCTTTACTCTCTCCTCCAGCCCTACTCCACTCACACCCTATTTGATTGATATTTCCTGTCGTAACATGTCTTGTAACCCACCTCCTATAGACTGTAAGCTTGTTTGAGCATGGTCCTCTTCAACCTATTATTCCTGTAAGGTTTCTTGTATTTGTCCTATCTATAGTTACATCCCCCCTCTCATAATATTGTAAAGCGCTACAGAATCTGTTTGCGCTATATAAATAGCAATAATAATAATAATAATAATATATATATATATATATAAAATATATATATACACACACTAAATACAATACATCTTAAAGCATTAACACAAGTAGCTTGTGTATATATACTGAAAAAACAATACATCTTAAAGCATAAACACAAGTAGCTTGGCACTCACCCATTAGTTCATAATTTCCAAATACAGTGCCTTGGTGCAATCCCACATTAAATATCTAAAATTAGAAAAGCGGTGCACTCACATGTCTTTTCATAAATTAAATGGTGTTTATTGGAACATAAAGTCACAAAAATAACTGATCAATGTTTCGGGATCTTGATCTACATCAGGATCTCTCTCTCTCTATATATATATATAAATAGATGTCAATCATCTAAGTAATTATGTGCAGTATAAATATTCACATAATATTAGTTATTACTATTTACATGTCTCGTTTTATATTAGGAAATTATTTCCACTATTTTGGGTGTACCCATACTTAATTTGTTTGTTAACTAAATGAGGGGTTATTGTGATGATCATGTAGGACCAAGAACCTATGCATGAAACTGGTAATGCTCAAGTTCCCTCCCAAACCAAATCTTATCCATTAAAAGAAGCATCCTATTTCATAAACTTGCATAATTGAATGAAATTATGTTTTAATTTATAAAGTCTAAATATGAATGATCATATTTCTAGGTGAATACATATTGTACACAAATATATATATATATATATATATATATATATATATATATATATGTATGTGTGTGTGTGGCGAAACTAACCTCGCCACTGGGTTCTGGATTAGCCTGGTTGCCTGCCTGCTGCCCAGGATTATGGCCCCCATGTAAAAACCTTTATTTCTCCCTGCAGAAAGGCTTGTTCGTGCCTTTGTGCCAGGGCGTTCGGTAAATTGAATTTACTGAACAAACAGACGAATGACCGGACCACCTGGGTAAGGAGTGTGCCAGCAATATACCTCCTAGAAGCTGCAGTTAACCGCAGCTTAATTGATGAACGCTGGGTGACATTTGTTCGTATAGCCGAACACGTGGCAGCTGCCATCTTAAACTGTCAAACGGCCAGCGGTGTTCAGCTACAAAACTCTGGAACTGAAAACTGACACTTTTCTCCATAAACACCGCTGAAGCCGCTGACCTGCCTTCTCATATTGCCGGGCCGTTCAGGACATTAAATAGACAAACAGAGCTACCCCAGATTGCACTTTTAAATCACCATCTTCTAAACTAGAACATGGCACACAGGTATTTTTCTCTTTTTTTTCCATTCTGCACATAATAATTTATTGGCAGGATTCATATATACACTTGGTATTTCCCAGTCTGATGGTAGACACAATCTAGTGCTGTCCCACCATCTTTATACACTTCTAATATCGACTTAAACCTTGTATCAGTTTGCTATCAGACCCCATTGCGCTTAATGATGGTTGTTGGGTTTCTTTTGATCAGTAATTTTTATGTACGATTAGATTTCACGTTGGTTGCTATGGAGACGCCGGAAAGCCGATCAACGATCCACCAACAGGGCGGGTTAGTACTCTCATTGCCGTCCAATGAAGGACGAGCATCTGGTGTTTCCATGTCGGCATGTATACTATACAGCATCACAGCTACACATAATAATTAATTGCGTTGACACGCATGTGCAGAGGGCACTGGGGATGCGGGCGAGACACACCTAGGATAAGTTAATGTACACCTTACTCTTATATAAAGGCACATTGTTATATGTACCGTTATGCTGTCCTGAGGAAAGTCCTGAATCGGGACTGAAACATTGATTAATTATTGGCATCTTTTCTTTTATATATAATCAATAAAAGCTATATTTTAGTGAGTGCGGACCATCAGCTTGAACTCTGCATATTCGATGACCCAGGTCCAGCACCCGTCATTTCTAAGTATACACACATATTTTTTCAGTCAGATGTGCAAGGGAACTATGGATAAATATATATATATAATCTAAATAAAAGTACACTGAGCATTTTCCCATTATTTAAAACACAGATTAAGTGGAAAAAAGTAACCAACAGAGAAGAGAAAATACTGGAGGAGCATTTCAATTATCCCATAATTCATGTATATTTATGTATATTTCTTAGCTCCCATAAGATAATTCTTACTTGGTATGTATTGGTCTGATTAAGGCTGATGTTGTAGAATCTGAATGACACTAAAATAGCAGGAGCTCTAATAAAACTAGTGTGTGACAAGGCTTAGGATCAGACTAAGGATCCGTCCTGTCTCCTATATTAACCACAGATTCCCTGCACTTTTCAGGCAGGTATTGACTCTCTACCTATCCTTCCTCTTCCAGACAGGTATCACCCCTCTGATTGCACTGCCTCGAATTACTTGGACTTGCAGCTCACCTGTCTAGCTTTTGCCATGGTCTTCATAAACACGTTTTTGGCACTCAGGGAAATACTTCAGGTACGAAGCAGGTCCTAAACCCTTCTACTGTAATTCCTGAATGAACACCATTTAAAATATACATTGCATATTAATTACTTATCCCAGCATGCATAACTTTGTATGCATCCATATTGATGATTCATGTCTTACTTGCCTGCAAGTTCCCTAATTTATCTAAGTGACCTAGTAAAAAAATAACATACTGCTCAGACTATATTACTTGACCTAGTTTTGTACCAACTGTAAATATCAACATGTTACTTTCAAACATTTATAAATAGGTTATAGGAGAGTTGACCCAGGGTAAAACACAGAGTTATTCCACTAATCACTTCTGTCAAATTGAACATATCCCATTTCCCTCTCTGTACGCTCAAAGTAACCCATACTCTTACTTTAATGTAGTTGGCAGGCTTATGCAATGTATGATCATACAATGTAACTAAACCCCCATCATTTTTTGCCTAGGTGATGTGTTTTTAAATAAAACTATTACACTCTCTAAGATTTGAAATCATTGTTTAGTAAATAAGCGAGTGCGCTGGATTCCGTATTTTGTATATTTTGGCCCTAGCAACACCCTATAATGTATGCATGTTCAGGTGAGTGCAGCCCTCTTGATTTTGTATATATATATTGTGATAAAGTGAAGGCAGATAGGCCTTTTAACCCCAGGGGGAGTATGTGTAGTTTGTGTGTGTTACACAAAGCTCTGTTTAGTTATGGGCCCCTGGGGTGGAGCATTTGGAGAGAAGGGTGGGCCAGTGCTCCACTCCACAGTTTAGTGGTTTTCTGGGGAGACATAGATCCAGGCCAGGGTTTTTTGGACCGTCTCCAACCCACTGCTCAGCTGCAGTTAATGAGCTATTGCAGTGGGAATAAACCCCTCCCGGCTAGGCAGGAAAAGGAGAGGGATTGCTGGCTTCCTCCCAGGAAGCAGGTAGGAGAGAAAGGCTGTTCTCTCCAGATAGTCAAGGTGACTAGGCACTTGGAGTGCAGAAAGGAAGCAGTCAGGGCAAGGCTGGCTTGGAGCACTGGGAGTGCAGAAAGGAAGCAGTCAGGGCAAGACTGGCTTGGAGCACTGGGAGTGCAGAAAGGAAAGCAGTCAGGGCAAGGCTGGCTTGGAGCACTGGGAGTGCAGAAAGGAAAGCAACAGGTTAGATAGCAGAGCGGTGCTCTCTAATAAGGTTGGTGCAATATTGTGTTTAGTTTAACCCTGAGAGATAGGGAACTAAAGTCAGTTAGTGCTCAGACGAGCCAGGTTTTTGTTTATAGGGTTTTCTGTTACTTTTGATTTTCATTTACTGCTGTATCCTGTGTGGATTTACAAATAAAGTGCCTGGAGTATTTGCAACTACAAGGACTGTGCATGTTTTTGCCCTAGAGGACCGTGCTACCTGGTGACAAGGATCACAAAATATATATATATATATATATATATATATATATATATATATATATATATATATATATATATATATATATATACCTATATATATATATACATATATATATGTATATATATCTTATATACATAATGTCAAACTAAGTGTATTTTTATATTTATATATACATATATTAATATAAAAATATACTTATAGATATATATATATATATATATATATATATATAGTTGGTTGCACTCTCGGAATTCCATTAAAATATAATATATAATGTAAATTAAAAGAAATAAAAAAAGTAAAAATATTTTACATTTTTTTTACAAAAATTATATATATGTATATATATGTGTGTGTGTATATATATATATATATATATATATATATATATATATATATATATATATATATATATATATATATATATATCTCAATTTAGTAGAAATGCAGGCTGCACTCTCAAACTTTAAATATCAAATAACTGCTTTATTCCATATAACAAGTGAGTCACATAATCCTGAGGAAGGTCCCTGCGTAGACCGAAACGTTGATTTACTTGTTATATGGAATAAAGCAGTCATTTGATATTTAAAATTCGAGAGTGCAGCCTGCATTTCTACTAAATTGGTATACATCAGGATCCCCTGACAGGATCCCCAACTATACCACTGCATCAACGCAGTAGGATACTTACACACACACACACTTAGAATGAAATTATATATATATATATATATATATATATATATATATATATATATATATATATAGTATAGTAAAGTAGGCTATCGATTTTAAGTGATTTTCATTAAAATAAACGTTTATGGGGCCTCTACTGTGATCAAACAGTACTGATCCTGATGAAGGCCCCTGCGTGGGCCGAAACGTTGATCATTTTTGTTTTTTGGATGGAATAAAATTACACTTGAAGTTTGAAAGTCCGTGAGTGCAGCCTGCTTTGCTTTGTATACTACATTGAAGGACCCTAAAGACTGGCACCCGGCAAGCCTAATAAGGCAAATTGGACTACTTAAGCGTGAGTGCAAGGAATATTCTACTTTTTATATATATATATATATATATATATATATATATATATATATATATATATATATATATATATATATATATATATATATATATATATATAAAAATAATATGAAATATACATATGTCCATATACAAAATTACATAAATAATTTCATAAATATACATGTACACTTCAGATATATAAATATGTATATATATTTTTACATAATTAAGTAATTTTATTAATTGCAATTTGAGGGACCTGCCTGCCAACCCAGGCCAAAAGTCCGGAGAATTTCATTGGCTAGCTACTGTTTTACTCAGGAGACTTCGCTGAACACAAATATTAGTATTTCAAAACAGTAAAATATATCACAGCGATGATATTGCCAGTGAAAGTGAATTGTTTTGCATTTTTCACACACAAATGGCACTTTCACTGGTGATTTTATTGTTGTGGTACGTTTTACTGTTTTGAAACACTAATATTTGTGTTTAGCAAAGTCTCCTGAGTATAACAGTACCCCCCATGTAGAGGTTTTATAGCATCTTTGAAAGTTACAGGGTCAAATATAAGGCTTGATTTTCCTTTTTTTTTTTACATTGAAATTTGCCAGATTGGTTATGTTGCCTTTGAGAGCGTATGGTAGCCCAAGAATAAGTATTACCCCCATGATGGCATACCATTTGCAAAAGAAGACAACCCAAGGTATTACAAATGGGGTATGTTCAGTCATTTTTATTAGCCACTTAGTCACAAACACTGGCCAAAATTAGCGTTCATAATAGTTTTTTTGCATTTTTAACACACAAACAAACATAAATGCTAACTTTGGCCTGTGTTTGTGACTAAGTGGCCACTAAAAAAGACTGGACATACCCCATATTGAATACCCTGGGTTGTCTACTTAAAAAAAGTATGTACACGTAAGGTGTGATTCAGGGATTTATGACGGATAACAGTGTTACAATGTCACTATTGATACATTTAAAATATATATATTTTGAAACAACAATTTCCTACTTTTACTTATAGCTCTATAACTTGCAAAAAAAAAGCAAAAAAGCTCATAAACACCGAGTGTTTTTAAACTCAGGACAACATTTTGAATCTTTTTAGCAGTTTTTTTCAGTAGCTTTTGTAGACCAGTAAAAGATTTTTCAAGTAAAAGTCCAAAAACATGCTTTTTTCACTTTTTTTTCATTTATGTTTTTTTTAATGTAAAATATATGACAACAAATGATAATGATATAAATAATGGTATGTAAAGAAAGCCCCTCTTGCCCTGAAAAAAAATATATAATTTGTATGGGAACCTTAAATGAGAGAGAGGAATATTACAGCTAAACACAAACACCACAAACGTGTTAAAACAGCCATGGTCCTTAACGTACAACATGGCCAAAACAGTCCAGTCCTTAAGGGGTTAATAACAAATAAACAATAACAGCTATGCATAACAACAAACAACAGTGTCTAGTCCATTGTGTTCTTTATATGTTGCAAATCCTTTTTGATTTGCACAAGTGTGGCTCTGAAATACATAAAGAACTTCCTCAAAGCAAAGATAAAGATGATTAAATCTAGTCAATTAAAAGCACTGATTATGAACACTAAAATATGCAGAAACTGACTACCCATAGTTTGGTGTTTGCCAAGATCCCTACTATATCACTTTAAATAATTATTACAATTATTTGACATGCCATTCTTGCAGATAGTTAAAAATCACATGACATGGACGTTCATTAAGGCCCCAGACACTGCTGGGGATATCCCTGTCAGTGAAACAGAAGGTGACACAAAACAGAAATATCAGTCAAGCTGTAAAGAAATTGCACAAGAAGTTAAAACTTGTATGTGCTGAGGTTGTTATACAATATGTATAACCTGCATTTTGCAAAACATAGACTTCTCTAATACTGTCAAAACCTCTCAATATGCATCATCAGTCTTCAATTTGAAAAAAAAAGAATTGAGAGATATAAGGAAAAATAAAAATACTGGACATTATAATGATTATAATGAAAACAGAGGAATCACTCTAGAAAGCTTATCAAATTGAATATTGGATATCTAGATGTCTCAGAAGTTTGTAATAATAACAAGATATTTCTGTTTCCAAAAATATAACAAACAGATATATTAACCAAACAGTTATTTGTATACTTGTTAATTTGTTTTTGGATGAATTGCAACTTTTTCAAATTGTGGGTGATAGCCTGGTTGACCGAATTCCATAACTAAGGAGCATCATATGGACAAATAACCGAGAAGATGGCTTGATCAGTGGATGAGCATGTTCATTTGATTTGTAATTCCGAAATCAGTCCATGGCGCCACAAAAGATTATTGATGGGAAAATATTATTTATGTTTAGGGAACAGCCACTAAATGTTTATTTTATGTATAGAAGTTACCAACAGTGGGAGAAAGAAGGAAGAACAGTAAAAAAAATAAAAATATATATATAATATAACCTTTACCAGACTCTGGGAAATTGATGTTTCCACTCTACAATCCATAAAAAGGGTTGTTAATGCCATATGCTTAATACTGATGCCATGCCCCCATTACAGTTCATTATTTATGTAGTTTCCAATCAACAAATATTACCAAATGTTTATAGACTTCTTTCTAGCATTAAAATGTAGACTGCAGAACAGTGATAATTCTAGCTGAATTGTCCAACTCAGATTGCTACATAAGAATCATAATCTGAAAAGAACAGTTCATTACTGAAAAACAAAACACGCACATATACCACTGAATTTCTCCAGTGGGCTATAAACAAAAAAATACAAAAATATATTGCTCATTTTGAAATCCCCACAACATCACAAGAAGAGAGCTGGGCATGGGGATATATCTAAGAAATCAAGACATGGAGGAAATTACGTGTAGGACCTATGTGGAATTTAAATGTACTTTATATACAAGCAATTGGGTAGAATGAATTCAAGGTACATAAGGAAGAAATAAAGTGTTGAAATTCTTAGTGAGCTGTCCAGGAGATGGGTGGGTCTGGGAGGGAGGGTCTGCTGCTGATTGGCTGGAATGTGTCTGCTGACTGTGAGGTACAGGGTCAAAGTTTACTCAATGATGAGTCCGTGGCGAACTGTTCGCAGCGAACCGTTCGGGACATCACTATTGATGAGATACAAAATAAAAAAGTAAAAATAAAGCTCATCTCTTCATTCCACTAAATGCCTTAATTATTATAATGTTAGCTAAAGGAAGCACATTTAATTCTGCATTTACATAAGTTCAATAATTGTTTTTATATTTTAATTTAGAAATAAATGCATCACAGTTTTCAGTAATCATGAAATTGCTTCAAATGAAAATAGAAATGTGAATTGAGCAAACCAGCATACATTTGCTGTTTAGCATGAAATATATTTGCAATGTTTACAATAAAATATACTTTATTAATTTGATTTTTTTTTTTTGTACTTCAGGATAACACTTCATTTCTGGTACATTGTTGCTGACATCTGCATACCATTGGACATGTGAGTGGCTCATCTTGGCATAATTTTGCTCTTATACAAATATTCCACATTCTGCTCATGAACACAAGTGACAGGCTGTTCATTTTATGTATTTCCTGCCAGAGATTACAATGCTTTACAAACATCTGATATTGCTTTAGCCATTTGCAGATTATTTTCTCCTTCCATTTGTACTAAACAGAATAATTTATTTTATCTTTACACTCTTGTTTTTAATTTATTAATCACCCTTTCATGTTTGCACATGCTATGGGTAAACTGCTTTATAAAATCATGATAATAAATGCACACTGAAATGTGAATAATTAATTCAAGCATAATAGGTTTAACTCCAGAGAGAAATCTCAGTTTCTAAGGGGCAAATTTAAATGCTAATACATACTTTAAAGTGTGTATGCTCCATAAAAATTAGAAATATAAGTCCAACTGTATATTATAAATTCTTTAATTCTGTGTCATGCACTATAGTAATAATTTTCTTTTTCTAGTTATTAGAGTAAATGATTTGATAAATTTATACAAAGATAGTTTTAGTCCTGTAGACACATTAGGTGAGTAAGTAGTTCTGAAATAAATTACTAATTTAACCTCCTCTGTAAACATAGGGTCTATTCACTAAACTCTTGACTGTGGTGAATTGAAAAATTAACATCATTTAGGCAAACATAACCAAGCTATTACTATAGCTGAGTTAAATTAGACTTTTTCTAAATAACCTGAACATTCATGCAGCATTTCTGTGTATTCAGTGCAAATGTAACTTTATTTTGTGTGTCTATATTTTACTGAAATATTGAGGAGTTAAATTTTTAGAGATTTTTTGATAACCACATCAGCTAGGTTATGAAAACTAGTACAAAATCAGAAACATCAGTTTTTTGCTACATACATTAGGTTTTGAAAACACGTCACAAGAATGTATAATTATATTTGTAAATTAACAAAATGCTACATAGATTAAGTAGTTTGCAAGCATCAAACATCTGGATTATAGACTACAGAGGCATACTTAGGTTATATGTCACCCGGGGCGGAAATTTATGTTGGCGCCTTAACCAAACCCTCGTTGGGAAACATTGAGAAATTGGTATGCATGGACAACAAAACGCTGCGTTACAAATGCTGTCTATGAGAGCTTCTGATAGAATAGCCACATTTAACTTGGCTCTGGGGGTGGGAAAATATCTAACTGCTGTCAACCACAAGAGGCATGTTAACTCTGCTTTGTTAACATTTCTGTTCCTACAGAACAGTTTACATTGCGGGGTAAACAGACAGGGGCATTGAGACAAAGTGGACTAGGTACCTAAAGTCTTCCCTTAATGAAAAATATTTGTTGTCACTAAAAATGGATTTGCAAACCTTTAGCTAAAATAACAAACACAAAATAGCATAAGTAGAGAATTTCAATACAAGAACTATTTTAGCTTTACTTTTGCTATTCTGTAATTTTCCAGTTACGTGCATAAACCAGCAAACATTTTTTTTTCTTCATTTCAGTTACCAAAATAGATAAAGAATATTGCATGTCTGGAACAATATGCATGTATTCTAAACTGACATAAAGCTTAGGCTTTATATCCCCTGGTAGCTCCGTGTACTGGGTTGAGACAAAAGTGTTCTGTCACAATAACCTTACTATAACATCTTGTTGTGTTCACTTGATGAAAAAAATGACAGCTCTTCAGCAAAGTGCAAGGCAGGAAACAATTTAATTTCCCTGTCAGCTTTTTACATAATGTACAGTTGGGATCTGGGGTCTTTAGACCTTCCAAATACACATGTAGAGAGTCTCTAACAGATGGCCAGTCTCTGACAGCCTGCTGGTTAGATGGCAGCAGGATTTGGCTGATGTCCTTTTCCTAAAACATTATGAATAACTTAAAAGAAAGCCAATACAATTTCAGCTTAACACTTTTCTATCCTAGATTCAAACTAAACTTTAGATAGAAAATAATGTTTCTATGGAGAAATGCATAATTTTACATGGCAGATAGCATTGGATTCAGCATTGTTACTTAATAGAAATTTTTAAACTAGAGAAATGCAGATTTCTGACTGCAATTATAAAACATAAACCTTGCATAAATTGTTTTATTTTTATCCCAACCTAAATAGTTTTTTTTCAACTAATACTCTAGAACCTTCTTCTTGTTATAGACTCTATCCGGGCTTTATTACCTTGATCCTACTAAGCCGTCTTCTACCCACTTGTGTGTCTCCTTATTATAGCTTACTCATTCTATATCCTGGCTCACACTATTTGCTCCAATTCATATGTATCACACTAAATACTCTTTTATATATGTACCCTTTACAATGCATTGCTCCCCTTTCATCCACTAATTTGTCTCTTTACATGTCTCTATTGCCCATATGTCTCCCTATCGTCCCTTGTTGCTTCTCTGTTCCATTTCCCCCAGTGTTGATGATGCATCATAGTGTCTGCAGAACTTTAGTTTGAATATGTTCCTTCCTCTCAAGCACAAACACACCTAATTAGGAATAGAAATATTAACAATTCTGTAAGCATCTATTCTGTAAGCATGTATAGTGATCCAGGCCAGCTCACCAGGTGATTTTGAACTTTTATTCATTTTTATTTGATTTATTTTATAAGTGAAAAGAAATTCATATTGCTTTACAATTTATTCCTGCCCTCTGTAGTATTAATTCTAGATATCAGATTGATCTGAGTTTAATATCGGCAGAATACAACTGATTTAGTGTAATTTTGCATCTCAGAAAAATGTCCCTTTGCACAGGTCTAGTACATGCAATGCCTTTACACGTATTTAGATAAATACACACAAAGTGAAAATGAATTGAGCAAAATATAGTATTTTTTTATAATTAATAAATAATCCACTGGATTCATAATAATCTCATAATTTTTATTCTGTAAGCCATTTGTTTATATATTTTCAAATTTCCTGTTTTTCCATTTATTTCACTTTTCTTTCAAATGTATTTTATAAATATTATGAGACAAGATCCAGGATGTAAGGGGTATAATAACATCCATTAATATACACTCAGTGTTTCCAAGTTTAATAATAGATTAAAATGTCCTGTTTGTCAGGTAAATTTAATTTTTAGAATAAATGTTATAATGAATAAATGTGTATGTTGTATTTAATGTACAGTTCTAGTATTTTTCCGAGAACCAAATAGCTATGTAAGCCATTTTTAGGCAATCTTAAGCTTGAATCTGACAGATATTCCAATAGTTTTTGTTAAAATGTAAAATCAAATTCTACTCTAGATACAGCTTCTGTTGTTATTCATTTGCTTCTTCAAAAGATAAGATGTGATGAAGGAAGGCATTGCCAGTAATAGCTTCACATTTGTAAACACCATGGCAATAAATAGAGTAGGTGTTTCAAATATAACAAAAACAGTAAAGGAGCTATACCTAAGTAACAAAAGGACCATATATAGATATATATTTAAAGTACAGTTATAATTATCATGTAAAAATGAGTACAATCCAAATGGCAATATAAAGCTATTTATCTATCCAAAACAATAAAAAATGCACAAAATAGATGAAAATTAAAATTATACAATGCAAAATGACAAAGATGGATGAGGGTATGAAACAAAAAGAAAAATAACAAAAAGTAAGGATTGGTATAGAGTAAAGAAAACATGCAATGCATTTATATAAAATTATTTAATAAACAATTACTTACAAAATGTTTTGCACTAAAAAACAAAGCGCTGAATAGCAAACACACATGAAATATAAAATTAAAGAAATAATAGCTCTAGAAAGCACCAACACCTATGCAGATAAATTTGCACTCACAAACATAAGTATTAGAGAGCCTTCACTATAAACCCACTTTTCGTCACAGCTTCATGGATCATCAGTTCTCAGCCATTAAGGATTAGAACCTCATTAAAATAAGATAAAGTACAAATGCAATTGCAGGAAACTAAAGATCTAAAATCAACAGCACATTTATTATATACATACCTTAAAAACATATAATAAAAGCATGCAATCAATTTCACCAGTGATGAGGTCTCTAATGTTCCCCGCCCAACGCATTTCGTCACCCCAGGTGACTTCCTCAGGGACTCTTTGGATAATAGAGATCCTCTAATTCTAATCCTCCCCTAATGATGCACAATTAAAAATCCCTCCCTACTCTCCTATAGGTTCCCCCTTTAATGGTCCATCCAATCTCTGTGTTTTTAGATGACATATGTGCTCTACCTTGCCTACCGGAAATTATGTTAGCTTTTCAACATATTGCTTGTGTCTGGTCCATACCAGAAATGGCACTTGTGTTTTACTCTGCAGATTCCAAGATGAAGTTGCGTTGATGAAGGCTCTTTAACACTTACATGTTTTCTGGAAGTACTGCAACATTATTAATTTTGTTTTATATTTCATAGGATTATGCTGTTCATCCCTTTGTTTCTTTGTTCATACTGTGTCTATTTGGGACCTGGGGAGTCCATTGGAAACCACTGCTCTTGATAAGTATATTCCTATATTTATACAACTTAGTGTGAACCATTTCTAGATTGTTTTGAAAATATATTTTGCATCTGTATCTGGGGAAAATACATACTGGCAGATTTGTGCCCATAGAAATGTCATATACACATTACCTAGAAACTAATAACATTGTATAAGAACTGAGAAAATATATTCAGATATGCATTTATACTTCAATCTAGCCAACACATCTCCACACTATACAATATTTGTATTCGATTTAATTGCAGTGCTGCTTGAGTTTATTTTTATTGACTATCTCTTGTGGTTATTTTTGACAATGACACATTTATTTTTGTAGATCTAGATAACATTTTATTTATTATTTATGGATAAATACATATTTTTATATGTCAGCATTGAATTCAGCATTATTATTTGATGGAAAGAAAACTGAAGTTAGACCTTCTGAATAAAATCACTAAATTTAACCTTTTTTAAATGTTTCATTTTTATCCCAGCCTAAATAATTCCACTAATACCATAGATTTTCCTTTTTAATATAAACAATACAAAGAGTTTATCTCAGATCCAACTAATCCATCTCCTAGCCACTTATGTCTCCTCCCAACACTTTTATTATGTATCAACTTATTGTACTTCCTGGATCACAGCACCTGGCTCCTTGCTTTTCTATACCAGTAAAACTGTCATATGAATATTATTTAAGAACAAAGAATATTGTATAAGGACTGAGAGAATTTTTTATACTTATATATGCATGTACACTTCAATCTAGCCATTAAACATATCTACACTATGGAGTATTTGTTTGTTCTCTAATTGCCGTGCTACCGAGCTCATTTTTATTTACTATCTCTTGGAGTTATTTTGACAATGACACCATTTATTTTTGTGGATTTAGATCACTTTTTATTAACAGAGTAAAAATTAAGTACAATTTAGAAATATAACTTAAAAGTGATTTTCTAAATAAATAAATATTATAATCTGCTAAGAATGGGGTACATTGGTGTTGTGGTAGGCTTATGCAATGTACGATCACATACTGTAACTAAATCCCCATTATTTGTTTTCTGTTAGGTGTTTGCAGGGCCGCCATCAGGGGGTGACAACCATGACGGTTGTCACGGGCCCAGCGGACCTGGGGGGGCCTGGCCGTCCGGGCCCCACGTGTAGCGGCGAAACTTCTGCCGGTGCACCCGATGGGCCCTGTGTCTTCAGGAGCCCGGTCAGCACTGCAGCCGTGCAATTGCGCGACCAGGCCCCTTTAAAAAAATCTCAGCCGCAAAGTACTGCTGGGAGGAAGTGGCCGTCACTTCCTCCCAGCTCCCTCCGTGCCGCGCGGGAGGGAAGAAAGCCAGGCTGCGGGAACCACGCTGACTCCCATCAGCCACAGCCTTCCACCTGCAAAAAAGGTAAGCAAAATTAGCTGTATATTAGTATGTATGTATGTTAATATGTATGTATGTATGTTAATATGTATATTAATATGTATGTATGTATGTATGTATGTCTGTCAGTATGTATGTATGTATGTTAATATGTATGTATGTCTGTCTGTCTGTCTGTATGTATGTTAATATGTATGACAGTATGTATGAATGTCTGTATGTATGTTAATATGTATGTCTGTATGTTAATATGTATGTCTGTATGTTAATATGTATGTCAGTATGTATGTATGCTAATATGTATGTCAATATGTATGTATGTTAATATGTATGTCAATATGTATGTATGTATGTATGCATGTCAGTATGTATGTATGTATGTTAATATGCATGTCAGTATGTATGTATGTATGTTAATATGTATATCAGTAGGTATGTATGTATGTTAATATGTATGTATGTTAATATGTATGTATGTATGTATGTAATGTGTGTCAGTATGTATGTATGTGTGTATGTGTGTGTGTCTATCAGTATGTATGTGTGTCAGTATGTATGTATGTATGTGTATGTGTGTGTGTGTCAGTATGTATGTATGTCAGTATGTATGTTTGTGTGTGTGCAGGGCCGCCATCAGGGGGTGACAACCATGACGGTTGTCACGGGCCCAGCGGACCTGGGGGGGCCTGGCCGTCCGGGCCCCACGTGTAGCGGCGAAACTGCCGCCGGTGCACCCGATGGGCCCTGTGTCTTCAGGAGCCCGGTCAGCACTGCAGCCATGCAATTGCGCGACCAGGCCCCTTTAAAAAAATCTCAGCCGCAAAGTACTGCTGGGAGGAAGTGGCCGTCACTTCCTCCCAGCTCCCTCCGTGCCGCGCGGGAGGGAAGAAAGCCAGGCTGCGGGAACCACGCTGAGTCCCATCAGCCACAGCCTTCCACCTGCAAAAAAGGTAAGCAAATTAGCTGTATGTTAGTATGTATGTATGTTAATATGTATGTATGTATGTTAATATGTATATTAATATGTATGTATGTATGTCTGTCAGTATGTATGTATGTTAATATGTATGTCTGTATGTTAATATGTATGTCAGTATGTATGTATGCTAATATGTATGTCAATATGTATGTATGTTAATATGTATGTCAATATGTATGTATGTATGTATGTATGCATGTCAGTATGTATGTATGTATGTATGTTAATATGCATGTCAGTATGTATGTATGTATGTTAATATGTATATCAGTAGGTATGTATGTTAATATGTATGTATGTTAATATGTATGTATGTATGTAATGTGTGTCAGTATGTTTGTATGTGTGTATGTGTGTGTGTCTATCAGTATGTATGTGTGTCAGTATGTATGTATGTGTGTGTGTGTGTCAGTATGTATGTATGTCAGTATGTATGTTTGTGTGTGTGTGTCAGTATGTATGTATGTATGTCAGTATGTATGTTTGTATGTATGTGTCAGTATGTATGTATGCATGTCGGTCTGTGTGTATTTCAATATGTATGTATATGTTTGTACATACATACAGAGTAGGTGGAGTATCTTGGTTTGTTGTAAAATAGCATATAGTGTACAATAAGAACTGTAAAAACAGAGAAAACAAAATCTAGTGCAATATCGTAGAGCACAAAGGTGACTTTGAGTATAATTTGTGGTTAGTACTCACAAACCAAGAGCCAAAGTAAACTGGCTCAATTCAGACACATGTGGGATAGTTGTAAGGGTTCCCACTCCCTCTCTGTGTGGCAGCTGTTTCTGTGTTCCTTATGATAGTTGGGAAGAAGGGACCATACCCATTTCAATAGAAGGAAAATCTTCTTTACTGAAACATAAAACTACAACTCCACTTAGGTAAAAGTTGAAAATAAAATATATTAAAATATATTAATAAACAAGCAAAAGTCTCTTAATATAAAATAGTCCACTATGGGACAAAAGTCAATAATCCACTCTGGGAAAATCAAGCAAGACGCGTTTCGCCCAATATATTGGCTTCCTCAGTTGCTCCTAAAGATGTTCTGTTCACTCTCACCATTGTATACCCTTTTGTGATGGGGGATGCCGGGCACCTGTTCCGTCTTCATTTCTTCCGGGTTCCGTCATCACTTCCGGTTGATGACCTATGGTATGTTTCCATTTTCCTTTTTGTTTCAGTGTCCTGCAGGCAGCTGCTCAAGGCTTCTGCCGTTTCTTGCAGAAATATTATTTTTAAGAACAAGCAATATATTGAGAATTCCTTGGGGGACACTCAAAGGACCATAAAGAGGAGTATCCAGCAACCAACGACAGAAGGGTCTGGACAACCCCCCAATGGTCCAAAGGAACATATCTCTAGAGTCATATGATGGTATGACTCTAATCTTGTGAGTTTAACCATTTTATTTCTACTTTTATAGTAATCATCTGTTCAGACTTTCTACGCTATTTGTATTTATTCTGTTTTACAGATCATACAGGACATTATACAGCTCCACCTATTATTTTGTATGTATTGTATCGTTTTTATAGTGGTGTAAGGGGTACCACTTTATAGGTGTTTCTAGAGCTATTACACTTTCTAACACTGTGTACTATTTTGTTTCAGCCCAGACCCTGAGCTGAGTTAGGGGCCCCAAAATTTCTGGTGGTGGCCCTGGGTGTTTGTAAAAACCTATTACATTTTTTAAACTTTGAAATTAGTGTCTAGTGAATAAGTTTGCTGCATCTTATATTTGAAGTTAGAATTGTATTTGAAATTAGAATTTTAATATTTAATTAGGAAAAGACACATAATCACCATATAATGAACTTATAAATGAACAAATGGGTCACTGACCAAATGTCATTTGGCTCATATGATAAATATAAACAATGCTGCAGTCCATGGCAGTGCAGCTACTATGTATTGTAAGTGTTTTCTGACCAATTCTGTGACCATATTCACGGACCAATCATCCTGGAGTGCAATCAATATCTAGTTCCTGCTAAACTAGATATTTTTTTTTACTTTAAAGGGATGGCTTTGAAATTTCGTAAATACCTAACAGTTTTTCATTTTCTGTTGACACTGTGACAGTAATTAGCAGCATTGTGTTGGTTGCTGTATTGTATTCTATTTCTTGCAGTGTACAGTCTAACTGACTAAGATAAGTATAGCTAGCTGTTCATTAATAGACATATCATTTCATTAGTAGTTTTAACCACTGGAGATTTATATATTTTATTCTCTAACATTTTGATTTAATTATTATTTTTTTTTTTACATTGGAAGTTAGTATTTTAAAGGGACACCGTAGGCACTGTATCTGCTTCATCTCATTAAACTGGTTATAGTGTATGGAGTCCCCTGGTGCCATCATTTCTTTCAGCGTTAAACAGTTTTTAATGTTGTAATGCTTTAATGCTAAACAAGAGACCCCGGCAGTCCATCCCCTCTGTGCTGCTTTGGCTAATAAGGAAGTATTACCCTGAGCAGCAATGGGCAGCTGTGATTGGCTGAGAGTGTCAGCTGACTGCTTTTAGCCTGTCAGAGTTCCAACTGACGGTATGAATGGGTATGACAACAAGGAAGTGTGTAATCTCTGCCTTAGCTACACATACAGAAGGAGCCGGACTGTGAGTGGCCAGGGACTCTTATTTTGTGGCATACTGCACAAACATGGTGCAACTCTGAATGGAGGGACAGTGCCAGGGCACTCCAGTCACTATAAACAATTCAAAGAGACAAAGTGGTTATAGTGACTACAGTGTCCCTTTAAGTTAAGGGTAGGGCTGTCTGACTGCTACTTGTGCAACCCCTGTTAAGAACTGCAGGTTTGTTTGTTTTTTAGTTGCTTCATTTCTTCCGCAAACATTTTACGACCATATTTTCCAGGATCGGACTTCTTCTTTTTAGACTCTTTATTAATATAATGCATGGACTCACTTTTCCCCTGCCTCTGAAGTTTACAATATAACAAATAGTACAGATTAAGAACATTTTACTACTTTTAAAAATTATTTAAAATCACTTATCTCAGCAAATAAATATGGGGATTCAGTTCCTCCATATGGACATATCGTGGTAAGCCCACCACACTAATTCCAACGTGGGAGATACATTGGATAGTGCCAAGGCTAAATAAGCTAAAGTGTATAATGCAAAATTAATGTAAAAAGCACAATTTTAAAAAATGCAGTGTCAAAATTAAACAATTAAAGTGATAGAGCTTTGATGTGTATACTCATAATACATATCATGTATCTGCACTATACCAAATTAAAATTATAGTTAAATTGACGTTACTCTCCTGTGGTCACCTCCATCTGAAGTTAGGGGGCGGGGTAGGGTCCACAGCCGAAAAAGGAATCTGGTCTTGACTTAAAACGTGCGTTGAGCTCTATGGTGATGCACTATTATGTTTTTTTATCTTTATTCTGGGGTTGACTTTCTTTGTTTGCCATGACTCTTTAGTGTCTTAACGCTAAATTCAAGTCAGCACTTTGGGACTTATAAGATAGGCTGTCTTGAAGCAGCAGTTCTAGATGGATAGTGGATATAGGCTGCCTTGACGCAGCAGGGGTAGCTGGTTAGTGTCTTTAATTTGCACTCTGCATGCAGCTGGTTAGTCTACTATGTGGGGGCTGAGAGCTTAGTATCACTATGCACAAGTTAGAAACTGTTTCAACACTGCCATACTGTTTGGCTGTTTATATAAGTTTATTTTTCCTTTGGTGTCTAAGTTTTTTCTTATACTCGTTACAATGTATCCTTTAAGACATCACTACTATCCTTATCACTAGGACTATTCATATCAGCTATACTTCTCTGCTAACAATGTCTTTTTAGACCACTTTATTGCATGCAGCCAAGATTAGTAATTAGTATAGACCATAGGACTTATCACTTGGACATAGCATGTCCAGCGTCTAATTATTATAAGGCACTTTATCACCTATACCTGAGACAGAGCATGGGATGAACACTTCTTCTATATTTTGAGCCTGACTTTAAATATAAATATAAGAGCTCTGTCTACATATTCTGGTTTAATCCAATAGTATATACTACAGATACTGATCTCCATATATACATATGTATATGAGTATTCCTACCCCAGGTTTTTAAAGGTGTATTGCTGTGTTTTTTTGTCTTATATATGGTGGGTTGTGTTTACACCTTTTTTACCTGGATTTGTTCATGTGTACTTGGTTTTCAATAAAGTCTATTACCATTTATAATATTTTAACAATAGAAGTAATTCCAGTGAGGTGGGTCCCATATAATTTTTATTTGGAGACCTAACCTCACTTTTTTTCTATTTTTCAAGTGTTAATTGGGTTCATGCCCCCTATTACCTTGGTAACCTTCTTTATGGCAACAGTGTAGGTTTTTCCTACATCTGAGGCTGTATCTTCTCTGGTCTTGACCTATATAGGAAAGACAAAAAGGGAATTGGGGGCACACCAGGAACATACACTTTGCAGGAAAGGTGCTGCTGTAGAGACCAAAATGTATACATAATACAGATTAAGGAACAGTCTTTACAATATAATACAGGCATTACCTTACTAAGAGGTCAAGGCCAGACATCTCTTTTCAAGGTTGTTGCTGCTGAGTCTGTTCATCCATAATATTGCTGCCTGCATCTGTACATGCTGCAGATGCTGATGGCATTAGCTCTGGTACATCACCTTTTACGGGGCCAGCTTCCCTTACAGCCTTCTTGTCACGTTTACATCCTCTCCATATGCTATGCACAACATAAATCACCTCTCCAGGAATTAGAGAAGTGCTGCTCTGAGGACCTATGCCATAAGACCGGGGTTTTGCGACATGCCAGTGGATGCCGGCCGCTGCGGATCCACACTGTTATGTGTTTCGTTCTGTGTTCCTGACCTCGGCTAGTATTTGGACTATTCTTTGGTACGTTAAGTCCGGCCATTCCATGGTCTGGTTAGACATTATCCATATTCCTAAGTGTAATCCTAACACTTCTCTTAAAACACATAAAATGACAAAATCATAATGTTGGAGAATGGAAAGAATAAATATTTCTAAAACCCTAGCTCAATTTCTCTCTATAGTAAGACTGTACACTGAGAGAAACAGAACACAAGTCAACAATCCCAAACAATGCTTCTGGTTTACTGTTTTAGTGTCTAATGTTTTGTCCCTGCAGAACAGTTCCTGCAAAATAAAAATAAATAAATAATAAATAAAAAAAACAAGCACAGTTATGAACAATCATATCTGCACACATCACAAGGTGACTGAAGGTTCAACAACAGCAGCTAGAAGTGGGGAAAAATTCAAGCTAGTCAACAAAGAAATGGGTGCAAAAAAAGACAAAGCTTTCAGATTCCAATTTAAGAGTTTGGTGCTCTGCATGTAAAAAAACAGCTGTCAAACAAGGTGAAAAGATTGATAAGCTGTCTTACTGATGTTGAGGGAGCTTCGCTTGCCCTGTCAAAATTTCACAGAGTGAGGACATAACTGGTATTTATCCAGGAGACATATTTCCGCAAAAATATAGCACCAGTCTTCAAAAACTAACACTATCCCACAGTTTACTTTAGTAATTCCTCTGAATCCACATCCTGTTGTGTGACAAAAGTACATTCGTCATTGGGATTTGGAGAGGCCTGCTTGCCAACCTCTTGCCCTGTGACTATGGCCCCTTGGATATATTGCCCTTTAAAAACACTATTTGGGCATATTGAATTTTAGGCACTGTTTCTGCCCTTTGGACATTTAACTGGAAAATATTCAAACATGTGGCGGCGGCCATCTTAAATTGTCCAGCATTGTTTTGCCGTCGAGTGTATGGAACTGTTTTGGGTATGAGACGATGTGCACGGTGGGGCAAAAATAAGACTTCCAGGAAATTCCTGAACCCCTGAACTGATCTGGGTGATTTTTGGATATGTTGTTCAACCAGATCGGGGCTATCAGGGGATATGTTGTATTTTGGGGTACTTTTGGGGGTTTGTAAAAATTTATGTTTTTTCTGCTTAGAGTTAATTGAGTTAGTTCATTGTCTTAATTAATTGTATCACAGGCAGAGGCTTGTGTGCTGTATGTGAGAGTGTCAGACACACAGGCTTGTGTGCTGTATGTGGGAGTGTTGGACATTGTTGTATTGTTCTTATTGGTTTGTGTCATTTGTGTGCCTGTGTTCCATCAGGTCCAGGGGGTGTGCCTCTGGCCTGAGGAATTGTATAAATTGTGAGTGCTGGCTTGCATTAAACTGATCTGTTCTACATGAAGTCTTGGCTCATGCTTGGGGGATTGGAGAACTACACTCTGGGGATTGCTATAATCACTATACTCCCCAGAGTATAATCACTAGCTCTTGTAAGAGCTGTTCCTGCTCTCTGGATTTAAGAGCGGTCTACCTACTGGAAGCTGGACCCTGCTCTCGGGTCCAGAGTTGGTGGAAGACGGCGAGACCCCAACCAAGCTGTGGTGGTTCATGGGGTCTGCGGTGGTTATAATGTCAAGTGCAGTGCTGATGGTCCTTGGCGAGCACTTGGAGCATCGTTTGATGGAGGCACCCAGTCGTGGTTGCAGGTGGTCCATTACATGTGGGTTAGCAATTCTCATTGGAGCAAACATTCCATTTATATACAAAGCCCAACCTAGTCACCTGGGAGGGTTACATTTTTATTTAGGGCCCCCACCCACCGCTCAGGGTGGGGGCCATGGGGAGGACATTAGTCTCCCCCCAATTTTAATTTATGGCCTCCACCCACCACTCAGGGGTGGGGGCCGGGGGGAGGACAGTAGGGCCCCCACCCACCGCGCAGTGGTGGGGGCCTGGGGGGAGGACAGTAGGTCCCCCCCACATTCTTATTTATGGCCACCACCCACCGCTCAGGGGTGGGGGCTGGGAGGAGGACAGTAGGTCCCCCCTATTGTTATTTAGGGCCACCACCCGCTGCGCAGGGGTGGGGGCCGGGGGAGGACAGTAGGTCCCCTCCCTTATTGTTATTTAGGGCCCCCACCCACCGCGCAGGGGTGGGGCTGGGGGGAGGACAGTAGGTCCCCCCCACATTCTTATTTATGGTCCCCACCCACAACTCAGTGGTGGGGGCCAGGGTGGAGGACAATAGGTCCCCCCTCCACTTTCTTATTTATGGCCTCCACCTGTCGCACAGTGGTAAAAACAAGGGAGCCTTTTGGTAGATAGCTCCCTAATACTGTGGGATTTAGGGAGTTACCTACTAAGCGGCTGCTTATTTTATGTATTTTATATGTTATTTTAAGTGATTTCCCTATCCACATTTGTTTGCAGGGCACTTGTCCTACTCTTACCCCCATTTTACTTCCTTTTGCAGCCCTCTAGCCCTTTCCAGGACTTTTTTTAGAGCCATTTTTGTGCCCAAACGTTCGGGTCCCCATTGACTTCAATGGGGTTCGGGGTCAAGTTCGATCCCAAACACGGACTTTTTTCTGAAGTTCAGGCCGAAACCCGCCAGACCCGAACATCCATGTGTCTGCTCAACTCTACTTAGAACACTTGTTCCATTCATAAAAAAAGGGAACAATATAGTGTAATACTGTAAATACCATTACTAACCTACACATAAATATATGCACACTCACAAACAGGGAGCAGGTAAAGAGTGCTCAGGCTATAGATGCTCCAAAAAATCAATTGGATAGGTATCTCACAAGGAATCCGGCAGCAATGTTTTCTTTTTTTTCACTTTAAAGGCATAGTGCACTTTTTATATAAGAGTGGAAATACTCATGAAAAATATTTAAAGTTACTGTGCACATTAATTTTTGTTTTATGGCTTCTTACCACATAGTTTACTACATTTTATTACATTTTTCTCTTATGGTTCTATCTCCTGTTTGGGCCATGCACCCCTGTTTCTTGCCATTTCAATTATCTCCCTTTATCCCTACATCAATCCCCTGAACTTAAAT
Source organism: Pelobates cultripes (assembly GCA_933207985.1). Lineage (NCBI taxonomy): Eukaryota > Metazoa > Chordata > Amphibia > Anura > Pelobatidae > Pelobates > Pelobates cultripes. The sequence continues at coordinate 55,646,142 of OW240915.1, forward strand.
AATATGCTCCTGAATGACCCAGCAGTAGTTTCCCAGATTCAAACCACCTCTTCTTATTTCATCCTTTTTAGCACACACACTCTCACTTACCCATACATATGCTTAGGGCACACACACACACACACTGTTTAACCAACACACACTTTCACATACAGATAACATGCCCTCACTGATACATACACACTTACCCTAATATACACTCACTGACACACATTCATTGTCTCACACACTGTTTAACAGACAGACACACTGACACAAACACACTCTCAGATACACATATGCATACACAGACTGACATACACACACTCACTGACAGACACATACCCTCATTGATTTGACACACCCTGACAGACACATATAGGGCCGCCATCGTCACAGGCCCTTGGCCCTATATCTTTAGGGACCCAGTCAGTGATGTAGTCGTGTAATAGTGCAACCGGGCCCTGAAAGTGATACTGGGAGTAAGTGAGAGACGGTCACTTTCTTCCAGTTCACTCCATGAGGGAGGAAAGACAGCCAGGCCGTGAAGAGGGAGAGCCAGGCTGACACTCATCAGCCCCAGCACCCTACTGCAAGGAAAAGGTAAGAAACAGGAGGGTGGCTGAAAAATTAGATGTATGTCTGTCACTATGTATGTATGTATGTCTGTATGTCAGCATGTATGTCAGTTAGTAATGCTGATTGGCTGGAATGTGTCTGCTGACTGTGAGGTACAGGGTTAAAGTTTACTCAATGATGAGTCCGTGGCGAACCGTTCGTGGCGGTATGTCTGTCAGTATGTAAGCATTTCTGTATGTCTGTCAGTATGTATGTCTGTATGTATGTCAGTATGCATTTATGTCTGTCAGTATGTATGAATGTCTGTATGTCAGCATGTATGTCAGCATGTCTGTCTGTATGTATGTCTGTATGTAAGCATTTCTGTATGTCTGTCAGTATGTATGTCTGTCAGTATGTATGTCTGTCTGTATGTATGTCTGTCAGTATGTCTGTCTGTATGTCTGTCTGTATGTCTGTCTGTATGTCTGTCTGTATGTCTGTCAGTATGTATGTATGTATGCATGTATGTCTGTCAGTATGCATGTCTGTATGTCAGCATGTATGTCAGTATGTCTGTCAGAATGTCTATCTGTCAGAATGTCTATCTGTCAGTATGTATGTCTGTTAGTATGTATGTCAGCATGTATCTCAGTATGCATGTATGTATGTCTGTCTGTATGTATGTGTGTATGTATGTATGTATGTATGTCAGCATGCATGTCAGTATACCTGTATGTCAGTATGTCAGTATGTCCGTATGTATGAATGTATGTCTGTATGAATGTATCTCAGTATGTATGAATGTATGTTAGTCTGTCTGTATGTATCTATGTCAGTATGCATGTCAGTATGTATGTCTGTATGTCTATATGAATGTATGTCTGTATGTATGTGTCTGTATGTATGTGTCTGTATGTGTGTGTGTGTATGTCCTTATGTGTGTGTGTGTGTATGTATGCTAGTATGTGTCTATGTGTCCCTATGTATGTCTGTGTGACTGTATATGTGTGTATGTCTCAGTATGTGTGTGTCAGTATGTATGCCTATAAGTATGTATGTGTTTCAGTAAGTGTGTCTGTTAGTATGTATTTGTGTCAGTATGTGTGTATCTTTGTGTGTGTGTGTGTATCTGTGTCCTTTTGTATCAGTGCATGCGTTTGTGTCTGTGTGTGTTTATTTCTGTGGGCGGGATTTGGAGGCGGTCCCTGTGGGCAGGCTTGGAAGCTCCCCGTGGGGGCCCAGACCCTGAGCTGAGTTAGGGTCCCCAAAATTTCGAATGGACGCCCTGGACACACACACATTCACTGACACACTGACAGTCACACACTCAATAACAAACACACACACATTAACTGACAGACACAACACTGACAAACACAGACTCTCACTGATTTGACACACACATTCACTGAAAGACACAACACTGACAGAAATGCCTAGTATGCCTTGAGCAAGATGTAGCACTGAACCTAATGTCAGACATTACTAAAGATTTTCAGGACTTCTATACTAAAGTCTAATCTTTGAGACACACTAACTTTGAAATTCATGATTTCCTATTTCCCAGACTAAAAGCAACAATTCTGCAAAATGCTCTGGAGTCCCTGGAAGATTCAACCTCATTTGACGAGTTCATACAATTCATTAAGATGCTACCATTGGGAAAGAGCTCAGGCTCTGACGGCTTCATGGCAAAGTACTATAAGTTCTTCACTTCTATACTATGAAACCCCTTCATTCATTATTTTAATTCCCTTCTCAATGCACCTAAACCAGGTAAAGACCTGAAGAGCTGTGGAAGTTATCGTCCCATATTTCTTATCAACATTGATCTTAAATGTTTTACAAAAATACTAGCAAGCAGGCTATGCATGCTTTTCTTGGGACTAGCCCACCCTGATTCTTTATACCTAGGAGAGAAGCAAAAGAACACCACAAAACGATTAAAGGGACAATGTAGGCACTAGTGATGTCGCGAACCCGAAATTTTCGGTTCGCGAACGGCGAACGCGAACTTCCGCAAATGTTCGCGAACCGGCGAACCGCCCGAAACGCCATTGACTTCAATGGGGAGGCGAATTTTAAAACACACAGGGACTCTTTCTGGCCACAATAGGGATGGAAAAGTTGTTTCAAGGGGACTAGCACCTGGACTGTGGCATGCCGGAGGGGATCCATGGCAAAACTCCCATGGAAAGGTATTGATACAGAGTCTGGTTTAATCCATAAAAGGCAAAATACTTCAACATTCCTAAATCACAATCAATATGGATTGACACCTGACATATGACATATTGACACCTTGACATATGGATTGACACCTGTCCTCAGAGCCCCCACAGTGCACACGGACACAGAGCAAGAATAGAGACTGGTCCCCTACATGGGGTCACTTGGCAGATATGGATTGGCTGTCACAGGGATCCCCTGATACACACTGACACAGAGCAGAATAGGGACTGTTCCCCTGCATGGGGTCACTTGGCAGATATGGATTTACACCTGTCCTAAGGTTCCCTGATACACACTGACACAGAGCAGAATAGGGACTGGTCCCCCTACATAGGGTCACTTGGCAGATATGGATTGACACCTTGTTACAAGCTGCTATTTGTAACGGGCCCTTTAAATGGCAAATTGCCCTGCTTCCCTGGGTTGTGGAGAAGCCTATTTGCCAGCCTCCTCCCGCATGACTATGGCCCCTGGGAGATTGTGAAAATGTATGCACTTTTATTTGGTGTGTGTGGCCCTTTAAGACTGTCGGTGGGCATATTGGGGCTTATGGACTCTTTATGTGACTGGTGCTGGCCCTTTAAACACCTTTTTTGGGACATCAGGAAGATTGGGACACTGCCCCTTTAAGGCCGTGTCCCCAGACTTGTTGGGGACACGGCCCCTTTAAGACGGTGTTCCCTGTGTCCCCAGACCTGGTGCAAACCCTTTGTGCCTGCCTTGCTATTTCCCACTTGGTTCAGTAAATGGGAAATTATTTCAGCTGCAGAGACTAAGTCCCATTCGTCGATGGGACTTAGTCTTTTTTTCAGCCGTTTTTTTCAGCCTTATTTCAGCTGCAGAGACTAAGTCCCATTCGCGATGGGACTTAGTCGCTTTTTCAGCCTGAAATAGACCGACCTCACAGCCCAAATCTATGGAACTGTTTTGGGCAGGAAAATGTGCTTGCAGTCGGTCATAAAGGGACCTCCAGCTAACTTTTTAACCCCTGGATGGATTTGGCTGATTTTTGGTTATGTTTATGTTTTAAGTGTCCTGATTCCAAATATGTAATTATGAAGATGGGATGTAGTTTTAAAGTTGCGGCATGGCTAAAAACCGTATTTTACCGCCCGTAAAGTTTAATATGCTAATCTCTTCCCAAACGTCATTTCGTTCAAAGTGGACAGAATGTTAAAAAAAAATATATTTTGTTCTGAGTGAGAAATGCTTCTTCAAAATGCTTCTCAATCTTAAGCATCATTTGAGTGAGCCATACAGGAGAGAAACCTTATGTGTGGTGTGTTTAGTATTGTTCTGATCAGTTTAATACCTTCCGCGTCTCCTATCAGTGGACGTGTATATGGCAGCCATTTTAGGAACCGTACACCTGGGACCCGAGCAAGGTCACCTCGTTCAACAGGTTTGCAGCGTATCCTCCAGGAAGAAGAGCCTGAACCCTTACCGGCTGCACGTGTTTTACCTGTACATGGAAAGCTGCTGTGGTTCCTTGATGAGCCAGCTGCCCGTGAGTTAACATGTCCCGTGGAGAAGCACTCTGTCCTGTAAAGCCTCACCAAAAAAGGAGTGGTGTGTTTAGTATTGTTCTGATCAGTTTAATACCTTCCGCGTCTCCTATCAGTGGACG
>OW240915.1:55650640-55673385 GCA_933207985.1 Pelobates cultripes
TGGGGAAATGGGCACAGTATGCACTGTGAGCCTGACACAGAAGCTGGCAGCAGTGGCAGACAACTGACTGCCATTCAATCTATAACAGTGAAAAAAGTTTTTTGTTTTTAAATCCAAGCTATTGTGACACCAGATGTAATTGGTGGCACTGACTGGGGAAATGGGCACAGTATGCACTGTGAGCCTGACACAGAAGCTGGCAGCAGTGGCAGACAACTGACTGCTATTCAATCCATAACAGTGAAAAAAGTTTTTTGTTTTTAAATCCAAGCTATTGTGACACCAGATGTAGAAGGTAATTTGGCACGGCTGAGAGAAATGAGCTGTAATATGCGCATGAGCCCTGACACAGAAGCTGGCAGCAGTGGCGAACAACTGACTGCTATTCAATCTATAACAGTGAAAAAAGTTTTTTGTTTTTAAATCCAAGCTATTGTGACACCAGATGTAATTGGTGGCACTGACTGGGGAAATGGGCACAGTATGCACTGTGAGCCTGACACAGAAGCTGGCAGCAGTGGCAGACAACTAAGTGCAATTACATTACATAGAAAAAAATTTTTTTTAAAAAGCATACCCTTATCCCTAACCTAGCTATGCTTTTCCCTATCTTATGAACAGCAGCTACACTTTCCCTCCTCTTACTAAGCATGCAGCTTGAGAATGAATCTAAAATGGATGCCTTCCAGGAGGTGGGAGGGTCTGCTAGGGAGGGTGTGCTACTAATTGGCTGGAATGTGTCTGCTGACTGTGAGGTACAGGGTCAAAGTTTACTCAATGATGATGAATAGGGGGCGGGTCGAACCGTGCATATGTTCGCCCGCCGTGGCAAACGCGAACATGCTATGTTCGCCAGGAACCGTTCGCCGGCGAACCGTTCGGTACATCACTAGTATTTATAGGATATTTTTATTCTCACTATTATCAAAGGTGTAAGTTATACATAGGTTATATTTTATTATTAGTATACAAGAAGTTGAATCTTTTATAGTAGTTTTTTTCGCTCAAAATCTGTTGATATATTATGTGACATTATAAGCCTCTTAGGCTCTGGAGAGACTTGATGTTAGGGGAACAATCACATGGATGGCCGGATCTACATTCAGAACGCTGCGTTCCAGCGTGCGTTCCACCAGGCCGAAAGCGGAAGTGATGTCATCAACACAAACCGGAAGTGATATGCTTGCATTTTCAAACCACGAACAGATGAGTGGGGAAGAAGAACCAGATATAAGGAGACTGAGAGGACTTGAACTTGAAGAAGGCTGATTGCCGAAACGCATTTGCTGATTGAGGTTTATATTTGAACTCTGAGTGACTTTCTATAGGGGTGAGTGGAACTCTGGCTGATATATATTTCATATCAGTTTTCTATCCTGGGTTCCACCCCCATGGTACTAAGAGAACGTAATTACTTTATTTTATTTTTTATTTAATACATTATATATACACTTTTAACCTATTCCAAGTTCTTCCTTACTATTAGGTGGAAGATAAAAGAAAGGGGAGGGTGCAAGTCTCCCCTATTGAGGGCGCTAAATACTAATGACAAGAGGATTTATAATTGAAAATCCAAAATTTAATATACAAAATATAAAAACAAATAAAGCAGTGCAATTGTAAGACCAGTTTTAAACAAACACCAACCACTAGCTAGCAAGTATAAGGATACTACACATAGCCCTAGGTCGCGACTCTTAGGGCTGGAAATACTTGCAGCTCTCGACACAAAGGTGGAGGTGAAAGAACTGTCTCTGGACTGCTGTCTTTCGAATCTCAGGCTCAACGCGTTTCGTCCCGCGCTTTTCGGGACTTCCTCAGGAGCTGTGGAAGTCCCGAAAAGCGCGGGACGAAACGCGTTGAGCCTGAGATTCGAAAGACAGCAGTCCAGAGACAGTTCTTTCACCTCCACCTTTGTGTCGAGAGCTGCAAGTATTTCCAGCCCTAAGAGTCGCGACCTAGGGCTATGTGTAGTATCCTTATACTTGCTAGCTAGTGGTTGGTGTTTGTTTAAAACTGGTCTTACAATTGCACTGCTTTATTTGTTTTTATATTTTGTATATTAAATTTTGGATTTTCAATTATAAATCCTCTTGTCATTAGTATTTAGCGCCCTCAATAGGGGAGACTTGCACCCTCCCCTTTCTTTTATCTTCCACTTATTATCTATAGGCCTTTTTGGGGTGTGCCTATTTTTGAGTGGCAGCTTTTTACTTGTATGATATTCTTATAGAACCTAGATTCTGGATCTCTTTTTACTTTGTATCTTCCTTACTATTACCTACTACTGGAACTGGCACCGTTAGCCTGAATTGGCACCCTTGAGTCTGCTATACAGAGCCTGGTACGGCTCTGTGAAATGTGAGTTGTAGTCCTAAGCAATAATCTTGTTCTTTGTTTTTAAACGGTTCACACTATGTTGTTTATTTTTTTAGGTATTATCCTAGTTTATTTCTGCTCATGGTAGTATTTTCATATTTTTTGTACTATTTCACACATTTGGAGTGTGCATGTAGACTGGTATATTTTGTTTATCTTTGATAATATGAGCCTTAGTGTCCTTTAATAATATCATCGCTTATTGAACACTTACTGTGATTCCTCTAATATCTCTGTAGCAATCTGCTAGAAGGCACATTTTTGCATATGTTACATGCACATTTTGCATGCATTGTCCATTTTAACCTGTTGACTCTATCATACTAAAGCAAAACATCATTTAGCTCCTTGTCTGTCTAAAAATAATTGTGTGAGAACAAAGGAATTTGTTGTGACATAACTTAAAAAAAATTAATTGACAATAATAAACAGAAATAAAAGGAAATTGCAATTGCCAAAGATGACAAGCGGTGTCAAAACCTAAAAATATCACAGTTCACTTCAGTGTTATAAATTACCACAAGTTCCTCCAGGCTCCAACTCCAGTTTAAATCCGGTATCCATTTCCTTAAATCACTTATTGGATTAAAAAGAAATATAGCCTTAAACACAAAACTGTTGATGCATTTGTAAACAATATCAGAGAGACTTAGACAAACATGATTTTATATTCCGAGCTTTTGTGCATTACAGTCCATATCCCTATTACAAGCATGTGAAGAATCACCTTATGCAATCAACCTTGTGATAACACACAATGCCTAATGGTAGTGAAAAGGGAATAGTTCTTGCATTGCAATCATTATCTACAGTGGAACAAAATTATTTCCATTTGTAAAAAAGTGATATGGCTCTAGTTTGTGCAAAATTACCCCTTTATTATTATAAAAATAACTTGTGTGCTTGTAACTAATCATAAGACTCTACTGACCATTTTCACACTGCCAAGGGAATAACAAATATGTCAACGACAAGATTACAGCAATATGATTTAGAATGGCATACTAATGATGTGGAAATCAATCAATAAATTGGTTATCTTGCATATCTCCCCTGGCCAAATTAAAGAAGTTATGCGTGCACGCTCCTAAAGTAATACACACCAGACACAAGTTACGGGTTAATGAAAAACTTGAGGAATGTTTATTCTGAGGGGACGGCGTGTCCCTTATAAAGAAAAATTACATCATATGCATTGTCAGAGATAACATGAAATAATACATCAATAATTGGTTAGGTGTTAAGTGGTTCATTTAGTGCTCTTCCTACCGGGTGTGATGTCACTGGTATCCTGGAGGTCTCCCCCAGATTCCAGCGCCATCTTGTTAATGAGGGTGTTAGTCGATGTCAAAAAGGAAACTCCCTAGCAGCCATTTTAGGTAAATCACATAGAACGTTGAATAATGCTGATTGTAGTTATGCTGAGTAAATAGGCATTTTACTAACATGGATTGGGTTAATATTTTTGTCCACAACAGTCCCCCCTTAAAATGACTATTTACGAAAGAGAGAAAAGGACATATAACTTCTAACTAACCCTAATGATGTCCCTAATTGGCTGCAACTCATCTGTCTGAACAGGCCTCGAACACTTCACTGTGCAGGTATCCCGCAGTTGCTAACCCACTACATCTTCTACGTCAGACTTCTGCCCGTAGAGACAGACGCTATCCCTATGCTGTCCCTGCATGGAAGTTGTTGTCTGTTTGAGGTGGTGGGACTGAAGAGGTGTGTGTGGGGTGTCACAGTCCATGTCATTAGCATCCTGATGTAGGAATGTAGGTGTAGTGTGGTCAATAGTCTGTCCTACAGCCTTCTGTAAATATTTCTGCACACACAACATTACACAACAAGTCAGGAAGATAAGGAGAACTACCACAGTAAGAACTGCCATACCTACTTGAAGGAGAGTTTTCTGCCATCCACTCATCCATCCAAACCATTTATCCCATAAATTGGGGACTCCAGAACTCGTCAGAAAGACTTTCCAGTTTCTCTATAGCCAGGGTTACCTTACCATTAGGGCCTGTGTTGTCTGGGATAAAGGTACAGCATGTCATTGTATCGGGGAGTATCTTACACACCCCCTCCTTTTCTGCTAGGATCATGTCTAAGGCCATTCAATTCTGAAATGTCATTTGGGAAGTAGTCTGTAGTTGTTCTGCCAAACCCTGGAGGGCATCTCTAGTATAATTGACAAATCGTTGTTGGTTATAATAGATATAATTGATCCAATTAACATTCTTGTTAGCGGTAATAAGTGGGATCAAGGATTCGAATCCTGCCGCCACCTCATCTCTGGCCTTGAATTCATTTGGTACCCCCCTTGGTACTCCAATAGCATCAATATATATGTGTGGGTCGAAACTACCTTGAATGGGGGTTTCTCTTTTTACTCTAAGATACGTATGTGGTGAATCGTGTGGGCCTTGGTGATTATCAGAAATTATATGTATGGACATAACTATACTGAGCACATTCTCCCCACCACAGGCCAGTCATTCTTGATCTAAGTTGCATGTCACCGCATAGCCAATACATATCTCCCACGGACTTAACTTGGTTCACTAATAGGGCAGTGGGAGGTTCTCGATAAGTGGTACAGTAGCCAGAAGGGAATCGACCTACATATTTACCTGTGGCTCCATGTATTGTATAGCAAGTGTAGTTACCTGGGTACATGGTGACTCCATCAGGTGGCTTGGTATTCCCTTGGGTTATTGGGTAAACCTTTATCCATGACTCACACATTGATGACTTCACTGCTGTCTGCGCATAGAGGCTTAAGAAACACATCTCAACATCGGGTGGTAAATTTAAAGGCACTGTACCCAGATGGGGCCTGGCCCCACCACAAACATAACAGTTAGTTTTGTTGTGAGAATTAGCATTATACCTCATCCATTCAAGCCATAGATTAGTATCTGAAAACCCGGTCTCCACAGCCATAGTGTCTTCAAATGTAGGATTGGCAATTGCCACCATGTTTCTAAGGGTTTTAACGTGTGGTTTTAGAGGGTCAATGGTCATGTGTGTGGAGCCTACCCAGTCAAGTGATGTAAGCATGTCTTGTAAATAGAAGGTCCCTAATTTGTTATGTGAGCCACCCCCTTTCCAATACATTCCCATCACGGACTCCCCAGTGTCTCCTGGGCTAGGATGTTCTATGTTTAAGGTGAGCTTCATTGGGGTAGACCCTGTCGGCTTACACAAGGTCATTCTATACAAAAAGGGTTTCCCATTTCTGTCAACTCTATCTATAGAAACATAGAATGTGACGGCAGATAACAACCATTCGGCCCATCTAGTCTGCCCAATTTTCTAAATACTTTAATTAGTCCCTAGTCTTATCTTATAGTTAGGATAGCCTCATGCCTATCCCACGCATGCTTAAACTCCTTTACTGTGTTAACCTCTAACACTTCAGCTGGAAGGCTATTCCATGCATCCACTACCCTCTCAGTAAAGTAATACTACCTGATATTATTTTTAAACCTTTGTCCCTCTAATTTAAGACTATGTCCTCTTGTTGTGGTAGTTTTTCTTCTTTTAAATATAGTCTCCTCCTTTACTGTGTTGATTCCCTTTATATATTTAAATGTTTCTATCATATCCCCCCTGTCTCGTCTTTCCTCCAAGCTATACATGTTAAGATCCTTTAACCTTTCCTGGTAAGTTTTATCCGCAATCCATGAACCAGTTTAGTAGCCCTTCTCTGAACCCTCTCTAAGGTATCAATATCCTTCTGAAGATACGGTCTCCAGTACTGTGTACAATACTCCAAGTGAGGTCTCACCAGTGTTCTGTACAATGGCATGAGCACTTCCCTCTTTCTACTGCTAATACAACCAAGCATTCTGCTAGCATTTCCTGCTTCTCTATTACATTGTCTGCCTACCTTTAAGTCATCAGAAATAATCACCCCTAAATCCCTTTCCTCATATGTTGAGGTTAGGACTCTATCAAATATTATGTACTCTGCCCTTGGGTTTTTACATCCAAGATGCATTATCTTGCAATTATCCACATTAAATGTCAGTTGCCACAATTCTGACCATCTTAGTACCATCAAGACCTTCTGCAATATCACTAATAAAAATATTAAAGAGAATGGGTCCAAGTACAGATCACTGAGGTACCCCACTGGTGACAAGTCCAAGCTTTGAATATATTCCATTAACTACAACCCTCTGTTGCCTGTCACTCAGCCACTGCCTTACCCATTCAACAATATTTGAATCCAAACTTAAAGATTGCAGTTTATTGATAAGCCTTCTATGAGCAACAGTGTCAAAAGCCTTACTGAAATCTAGGTAAGCAATGTCTACTGCACCACCCTGATCTATAATTTTAGCTACCCAATCAAAAAAATCAATAAGATTAGTTTGGCATGATCTCCCTGAAGTAAACCCATGTTGTCTCTGATCTTGAAATCCATGTGTTTTTAGATGTTCATCAATCCTATCCTTTAACATGGTTTCCATCACTTTCCCACTACTGAAGTAAGGCTTACTGGCCTATAGTTGCCCGACTCCTCCCTATTACCTTTCTTGTAAATGGGCACAACATTCGCTAACTTCCAATCTTCTGGGACTACTCCTGTTAACAATGATTGGTTAAATAAATCTATTAATGGTTTTGCTAGTACACCACTAAGCTCTTTTAATAGCTTTGGGTGTATTCCATCAGGTCCCATTGACTTATTTGTCTTTACATTTGACAGTTGAAATAGAACCTCTTCCTCTGTAAACTCACGTGTAATAAATGACTAATTTATCCTTTTTCTCAACTGAGGTCCCTTTCCTTTATTTTCATCTGTAAATACAGAACAAAAATATTCATTGAGGCAGTCAGCTAGACCTTTATCCTCTTCTACATACCTTCCTTCTTTTGTTTTTAATCTAACTAATCCTTGTTTTACTTTCTTTTCTCATTTATGTATCTAAAAAATGTTTTATCCACCTTTTTTACTGACTGTGCTATTTCCTCTTCTGTGTGTGATTTGGAAGCTCTTATAACTTGCTTAGCCTCTTTCTGCCTAATCTTATAGATCATTTTGTCTTCCTCACTCTGGGTTTTTTTATAATTCCTAAATGCTAACTTTTTGTTTTAACTATTTTGGCCACATCTGCGGAGTACCACAGTGGTTTCTTGAATTTTTTGCTTTTACTGACAAGCCTAATGCAATTTTCTGTTGCCTTCAATAGTGCAACTTTTAAATAATCCCATTTCTCTTGGACTCCATTTAAATTGCTCCAGTCTGATAATGACTCCTCTACCCATATTCTAATTTTAGAAAAGTCTGTTTTTCTAAAGTCTAAAACTTTTGTTTTTGTGTGATGTGACTCAGTCACTGTTCTTATATTAAACCCCACTGACTGATGATCACTGGATCCTAAACTTTCACTTACAGTAATATCTGATACCAAATCTCCATTTTTTAACACTAAATCTAGTATGGCCTCTTTACGAGTTGTCTCCTCAACAACTTGTTTTAGAGACAATCCCAGTAGGGAGTTTAGAATATGTGTGCTCCTGGCACAAGTAGCTAATTTTGTTTTCCAATTTACATCAGGAAGATTAAAGTCACCCATGATGATAACTTCCCCCTTCATTTTCATTTTAGCTATTTCCTCAACTAGTAAATTATCTAACTCTTCAATTTGTCCTGGGGGCCTATAAATCACACCTACACGAGTTACTGTGTGATTACCAAATTCTAACGTAGCCCAAACGGACTCTATGTTTGCCTCACTAACTTTTATTAGGTTAGATTTTATGCTATCCTTCACATACAAGGCCACCCCTCCCCCTTTCTTGCCTTCCCTATCTTTCCTATATAAAGAGTACCCTGGTATTGCTATGTCCCAGTCATTTTTCTCATTGTACCATGTCTCAGTAACAGTGACTAAATCTACACTATCAGTTGCCATTATTGCCACAAGTTCATGGATCTTATTCCCTAAACTGCGAGCATTTGTAGACATGACTCTAAGCGTATCATTTTTTAAACACACTTGCTACAGGCACCTTCTGTCCTTGTTTTGGGGGACAATTGGATTGATGTTTTATCACCCTTTTGCCCCCCCTCCTAGTTTAAATACATCCTAAGGGGTATGATGGCAGGGGGTGTAGTGGGTTAATAGATGGTATGAAGCAGGGGTGTAGTGGGTTAATAAATGGTATGAAGTAGGGAGAGTAGGGAGAGTAATAGCAAGACATTCTAAAAGTCTCAATGTGTTAATTGACTGAAAAGTAAGTGTGTGTGTGTTTTTAGCTGCTTAATCAATGTAATCATTAAAATATATATAATCAACTCCCCCTCCATCTCATTACCTTGCCTGTGTACAGGGGAGCAGGCTGATGACGATCCCTGGTGGTCCAGCCGGCTGGTCATTTGGTCTGTACCTCCGCAGGCTACAGACCATGCTTCTCCCTCTCACGAGCGCCGGTCTATCAGGTATCAGAGCCCGCGAGAGGGAGACAGGCACACACGGATTCACATTTGAAGTTCTACCTTATTGCTGCTTGTACCTATGATTCAATTGCTAGTTTCTTTAATTTAAAAATTAGGTATTTATAATCTCTATGTCACTAAATGTGAAATGTTTGTAATGTATTACTCACATATACTTTAATAAAAACATATATCAACAGAAAGAAAAAAGGAATAACAAAGTTGAATCAGTAAGGTAATTTCTGCAGGAAAGTCCACTTTAGGGAGCTTGAGTACTCTAACACCGCCAGCGGCTGCAATCTGTATTACCTCTGAATCTCCGGCTTAACTATGTTAAACACTTCGACCCGATCCTATTGTTCCCTAATTTTAAACCACTTCCTAATGGACTAGGAGAAAGCTTTTTGGAGAGGAGATACAACTCATCAGTGTGACCAATCACTACCTATGAGCCAGAGGGAGCCCCACTACTTCGAGCTGCTAGAGCTCCCATTAAACGACCGGTATGTGACGCCCGCTGCATGGAACTATTTGTTGGGCAGAACTGTCTTAACACCCCATGAATCCGAGCGCTATTTTCAAGGAATGGGTGCTCTGATCAGACCTATCCGGGGATATATAATATGTGGAGGTTCAAAGATGTTTTATGAATGTTTTTGAGTTTATCCTATGTTGCACTCTCTGTACCCGGGAGATAATTAGTTTAACCGAGCGCTGACACAATTATCTTCCAGATGCAGAGGCGCCTGGGCAGGCATACTGGATATTCAATGGAGACTCCATGCTGGCGGTTTGTGTATATTTACCTGTGTTTCAATAAAACTAGTTGTTTTACCCTTCATCAAATCTCAACTGATGTATGGGTAAGAAAGAGCTATATTCACTATTAACCTTGCAGGATTTGGGAGAGACTTACAACTGAGGTACCGCTCTAGGTACAGACGTTTCATTACAGCTAAGTATCTTTAAGCCCATGGTTTCAGTAAAGTTAGATCATACATTAATATCTGTCTTTTTTGGAGTAGAATTTCCTCAATAACATATAAATCATCCATCTATTTCAATTGAGGATTTCTGTAAGGATTTCAGAATAGTTTCTATATCCTCCGCACTTGGTGAATAGCAGTCTGCCCTATCTAACACTGCAATAAATATATTTATGATCTATCACTGATTGAAATGCACTTTAAATATATAAACAGATGGTATTAAGTGCCAGAATAACTGGCTAAAATCTACCCTGTGATAGCGATAGTAACTGCTGACTCATATATGCATATATGGTGAAATTGTAACCCTATAAGACTTGGGTTTTCGAACCTACTTACAGGGAGTGCAGAATTATTAGGCAAATGAGTATTTTGACCACATCATCCTCTTTATGCATGTTGTCTTACTCCAAGCTGTATAGGCTCGAAAGCCTACTACCAATTAAGCATATTAGGTGATGTGCATCTCTGTAATGAGAAGGGGTGTGGTCTAATGACATCAACACCCTATATCAGGTGTGCATAATTATTAGGCAACTTCCTTTCCTTTGGCAAAATGGGTCAAAAGAAGGACTTGACAGGCTCAGAAAAGTCAAAAATAGTGAGATATCTTGCAGAGGGATGCAGCACTCTTAAAATTGCAAAGCTTCTGAAGCGTGATCATCGAACAATCAAGCGTTTCATTCAAAATAGTCAACAGGGTCGCAAGAAGCGTGTGGAAAAACCAAGGCGCAAAATAACTGCCCATGAACTGAGAAAGCGTGCAGCTGCCACGATGCCACTTGCCACCAGTTTGGCCATATTTCAGAGCTGCAACATCACTGGAGTGCCCAAAAGCACAAGGTGTGCAATACTCAGAGACATGGCCAAGGTAAGAAAGGCTGAAAGACGACCACCACTGAACAAGACACACAAGCTGAAACGTCAAGACTGGGCCAAGAAATATCTCAAGACTGATTTTTCTGAGGTTTTATGGACTGATGAAATGAGAGTGAGTCTTGATGGGCCAGATGGATGGGCCCGTGGCTGGATTGGTAAAGGGCAGAGAGCTCCAGTCCGACTCAGACGCCAGCAAGGTGGAGGTGGAGTACTGGTTTGGGCTGGTATCATCAAAGATGAGCTTGTGGGGCCTTTTCGGGTTGAGGATGGAGTCAAGCTCAACTCCCAGTCCTACTGCCAGTTCCTGGAAGACACCTTCTTCAAGCAGTGGTACAGGAAGAAGTCTGCATCCTTCAAGAAAAACATGATTTTCATGCAGGACAATGCTCCATCACACGCGTCCAAGTACTCCACAGCGTGGCTGGCAAGAAAGGGTATAAAAGAAGAAAAATCTAATGACATGGCCTCCTTGTTCACCTGATCTGAACCCCATTGAGAACCTGTGGTCCATCATCAAATGTGAGATTTACAAGGAGGGAAAACAGTACACCTCTCTGAACAGTGTCTGGGAGGCTGTGGTTGCTGCTGCACGCAATGTTGATGGTGAACAGATCAAAACACTGACAGAATCCATGGATGGCAGGCTTTTGAGTGTCCTTGCAAAGAAAGGTGGCTATATTGGTCACTGATTTGTTTTTGTTTTGTTTTTGAATGTCAGAAATGTATATTTGTGAATGTTGAGATGTTATATTGGTTTCACTGGTAATAATAAATAATTGAAATGGGTATATATTTGTTTTTTGTTAAGTTGCCTAATAATTATGCACAGTAATAGTCACCTGCACACACAGATATCCCCCTAACATAGCTATAACTAAAAACAAACTAAAAACTACTTCCAAAAATATTCAGCTTTGATATTAATGAGTTTTTTGGGTTCATTGAGAACATGGTTGTTGTTCAATTATAAAATTAATCCTCAAAAATACAACTTGCCTAATAATTCTGCACTCCCTGTAGTGTAATACTTGGGGCTATGTTGAACTAACCCCAGAGAAAGGTTTGTTAAATTTAAACTTGTACTCTCATTCAACAGAACAAGTATACGTAATAACACATTTATGTGCCGCAGCAAAGATTTTTATAGCCAGAGGTTGGAAACAAAAACATACATTTTCACAGAAAAAAAAATGAGCTGCCAAAATGGAAAACTGCAAGATATTGTTATTTTAAATTTGTCAAAGGTTGCATGATAAAGTAAATACTTATTTCAGTTCCTTGCAGAATCAACACTGTAGTATATAGTGGCATAACTACAGGGGTTGCAGTGGCCACAGGGCCAGTCACTCCAGGGGGCCTGGCCTCTGCTATGACCCCTATGACAATGAGCCGCCGGCATACCTTTAAAGCTGGTGCACAGTTGCACTGGCTTCTGCCCATGGCCGCAGGCTAACCGGCAGGATGGGAGTGATGTGATGTGCTGTTCCCCTCCTGCCACTGTGTGTACTGTTGCCGAGCGGTCTGACAGGAAGTGCTCAATGAGAGAGCACTTCCTGTCAGGCGGGTTCTGCAACCGTGGCCAAAAGGTGGGGAGGACGGGGAGAAATGGAGTGGCTGCAGGGGAAGGGAGGGGGGAGATGAATAGAGGGGCTGCAGGGAGGGCAGAGAGAAATGGAGGAGAGGGGGAGAGAAACATTAGGGGGTTGCAGGAGAGGGGAGAGAAATGTAGAAGTTACATAGCCAAAAAGAGACTTGCATCAATCAAGTTCAGCCTTCCTCACATTTGTTTTTTGCTGTTGATCCAAAAGAAGGCAAACAAATCCCAGTTTGAAGCACTTCCAATTTTGCAACAAACTAGGAAAAAAAATCCTTCTTGACCCCAGAATGGCAGTCAGATTTATCCTTGGATCACGCAGCTATTACTCTACATTGAAAATTATATCCTTGAATATTCTCTTTTGCAAGTATGCATCTAGTTGCTGTTTGAACATCTGTATGGACTCTGATAAAACCATTTCTTCAGGCAGAGAATTCCACATCCTTATTGTTCTTACAGTAAAAAAAAACTTTCCTTTGCCTTGGACAAAATCCTCTTCCTTCCAGTCTAAACTCATAACCTCTTGTCCTATGTAAAGTCCAGTTTGTGAATAGATTTTCACACAATAGTTTGTATTGGCTCTGAATATATTTGTATAATGTTATCATATCCCCACTCAGACAACGTTTTTCTAAAATAAAGAGGTTTAAATTTGTTAACCTTTCTTCCTAGCTGATATGTTCCATTCGTTTTATTAATTTTATAGCCCTCCTCTGCACTTCATCTAGTGCTATAATATCCTTCTTTAGAACAGGTGCCCAAGTTTGCACAGCATATTCAATATGTGGATTTACCAGTGATTTATAAAGAGGCAAAATTATATTCTCATCCCGAAAATGAATGCCCCTTTTCATGCATGATAATACCTACAGGCCTTAGCCACTGCTGATTGACATTGCACATTGTTGCATAGTTTGTTGTCTATAACAATTCCCAAGTCCTTTCGTGTGTTGTTATCCCTAATTCGCTTCCATTAAGGGTATACGTTGCTTGTGCATTCTTTACGCTGAAGTGCATAATGTTTAACATTTTTCAACATTAAATTTCGTCTGCCATTTGAGTGCCCAGTCCCCCAGTCTATCTAAATTGTAGCTTATACTAGCTTTAGTGTAACGATAATCTTAATTTTATTAAAGACAGGAGGCTTCATATTTGCTTAAGTCTCTCTTTACTAGAACTCCACAGCAGCACATTTACATAGAGATAAAAAAAACAGAGACAAAAAAAATCAGGAATCTATAAAAGGCTTCTCCCAACTAACTACTTCCTCTTTCACGCTGCGACAAATAAAGTACATAAACAATACACCACAAATACAATAACAGGAGAAACAAACATAACATAACGATGAATGCCATCCGAAATTGAAACCGTGGAACCAGTGGGTGAAGCCTTGACCTTTATCCTGTAGAGTAGTCGGATCTAAGAACTGTAGCCAAACCATTAAACTGAAACGAGATAAACAGAGTCGAAAACACTGATTAGCGAATTAAATGTACTGAGAAAACATGAATCCCCATCGTAAAAACTGACAGTATAATATCCCAGATAGTGAAAAAAACCTGAATCCCCATCATAAAATACTGACAGTACCATATCCCAGATAAACCCCAACTCCCCCAGATAACCAACCTAGCCCAGGAGACCAGGTGAGTAAATAACAAGTCAGTCAAACCAACAAATAACAAGGGGAGGGAGAAACTGGGAGGGAAATATTCGCCTCCTGTCATTAATAAAATCAAGATTATAGTTACACTAAAGCTAGTATAATCTACAATTTTATAGCATGACAGGAGGCTTCATATTTGCTGTTTTAAAGCTCGGACAGCAAAGACCAAAAAACACGATCCGCTGTACCAACATAAACTCTGCGAAGATAGCTCCTTGTAACCGTCAGGAAAGCGTACGATGTCTTAGAGAAAAACGCCCGCCATGTCGGTACCTGAAGTCGCAGTGTTACGGACTGAAGTGAACCGAAAAAACCTATACGCCCCGCCAATGCCAACCACAACCAAGCGGTACATGAAGGGCGAGAAAAAGGGAAGAACCATTTAAACAAATGGTGATGTCGAACATCGCCTAAAGGTGGGAGCGCTACCAAAGTAAGAATATGAGCCACGGGTCCGACTAAGGCTGATAGACAACTAAGGTCTGAACCCCCGAAACCATCTGAAAGAAAAACAAGGTATAATAACGGAAATAAATCCAGAATCACTAAATGGGCAAAACCCGACAGAACCCCCCATAGGAGCATGACAAAAATGCGTGTACCCCCTGGGGAGATTAATACCCGTCCTCAGGAATCGTAAAGGGAATTCTAAGCAGAGCGAGGCCCGCCAACAGAAGTCGTACACGCTACCTAATCTAATTAACATGGCAGTCCCTGGTAATAAAGTGACCAAACAATACCCGAACCCTGTAGAAGCGGTAGCAAAATTAGGAGATCCGTACCAGACCCAACTACGTCAGGGTCGCCATGCAGACCAGTCTCACAATCCCCGAGATCAAATGAGCAAGGGTCCAGGGAATCCAGTAACTAGGTTCGACTCTGTCGAAGCAGAGATTATAATTCCAAAGTACCAGCAGACCAAGGCACCTGTAGAAAGGTCCTGAGACCAAACAAACTGAGGAGACTCGTCCGCGTCTCCGTGTCGAACACTCCTGGAGGGAAGCGTCCATCGCTGAGCAAACGGGTCCGTCATCCAGCCGAACTGGTCGGGGCCTGATGGGTTCTCCTCCGTGGACTAAAGTCTTGACGCCGGGTCCTCCCAGAGAAAACTATTCCATACGTACAAGAACTCGGGCAGAGGAGAGCGTAGGAGGCACCCCTCTGCATCCAATCCACCCTCCAGGACTCCACTCCTTGAGATGTAGAGGAGGTCGATATTTCCCTGGTTGAAAACGAAATACAGGGACTCAAACATGGAAAACGCAGGGAGCATCTGACCTTTCGGTCTGGGAGGTACCTTGCAGGGAGTCTGGCAAGTCCGTCCAGGTAGACCGTACAGCAAAATGTCTTATATCGATGAAGAGTCGCATCCGGCTCCCAATGCATGGAAAACGAGAAAGATCTCTTCAGATAGTTCTGGTATTCCTGAATGTCCTCATTTCCTCCGAACCTGCCAACCAGGTTGTATTGTCGCCCAAATGACTGATGCACAAGATACCTTTTTCACCAGGGAGAAAATAGAGGCCACCTTACCAGAACTGGGCCCTGTGGTCCCTAGAAGTTTCTTGAGGGTCACGCCTAATTCAAAGTAACTAATGAACATAAGTTCAATCGTAAACTCATGCTGGGACTCCGAGGGGATCAGATCCCTTTATCCCAAGCACCTTCAGCGGTCCAAGTTGCGTTTAGGTTAGGGTCGTCTGCCACCCCAGACTCAGGGTGGCGTCTGGGATGTCATCCTAAAGTGGAGGCAAGTGTGAAATTCCCCTATAAAAGGTACCGGTTGGAGCTGAGATAAGCCTCCATCAAGTATTTCCATGTAAAAAAGGACACAACTTATACTTCCTCGTATGTTCCACTAGCACAACTCACTCGTGTAGCGGAGAACAATTGGCTTGCCAGTGAGGACTTAAAAGTATAGGCACTGCAGTGGGCCACACTCAGGATCTCCTGAATACTAGACAGGTATACTAGAATACTTTAACCAGGAAAACCGCAGTGCCCCATCGGGGTCTAAGTCTGGGTTTGCGGCTACTTTGTTCGGGAGCCCGGCTGGGAATACCACTCAAATTATCTTGTGGGCTTCTCAAGCCAGCGGTCTACGGTCCCAGAAACGCACCAATGGTGCTAGGTGATCGGACAGAGACCATTCCAAAGAAACCAGGTGAGCAATGGATCGAGGGTCGAACCGGGGTTCGTTTAAGGCGATCCATGAGACGACCTCTTCTTCCACGGTCGTCGGGGCCCCTGTAGTGGACTTTGTTCTACATCTCATGGTGCCACTAGGGGCCGTCATCATAATCCACACCCCCATCGTCTTCTCCCTCCGAGGGGAACCGGTCCGCCCACCATTCAGCTAGGGCGGCCATGGTGGGGGGGTGGTTATGGGGACCTTCACCCCTGCGCCACATAGGCAGTGTCGTCTGGCCATCAAGGCCGATCATATCAGGGCTAGACACTTCTCCGGAGTCTAATCTTTCCAGGCGTCTGGTTCCAGGCCTTCACCCTACCCGTAGTGCTTATGCGCCCTTGCCTGCTCTCCACTCGGAGAGTCTGACTCCTTCAAGTCGTCTGCCTTTTTAAGAAGGTGGTCACTGCTGCATCCGGCGGTCATCACCTCCCCCGCGCCATATAGGCAGGGCCGTCTGGACGATTGCAGAGGGGTTAGCCGCTCCTCGGAGTCTTATCATTCCGGGAGCCTGGTTCAGGGCATTCACCCTTCCAGTAGCACTCATGTGCACTTGCCTGCTCTCCTCAAGGAGAGTCTGACTCATTCAAGTCACTGGTTCAGGGCCTTCACCCTTCCAGTAGCGCTCATGTGCCCTTGCCTGCTCTCCTCTAGGAGAGTCTGACTCATTCAAGTCGCCTGCTGTTTTAAAGGTGGGCCCTCTAGCGTTACGCTCCTGATAAGCTTAAGGGAGGACTCTGGCTGAAGCCTAATTCCACGTAGGCGGTCACTGCCATAGTAGTCATTGTCTGCGCTGTTAACCTGGATAAGGTTTCTCCTGTGCAGCGGTCCCAGGCAAAGCGACTTCAAGGAGTATAGAGGACAAGTGTCACCGGCAGGAAGATAGGGGCAGCACCCCATATAGTGACCGAGGCAAGTTGGGCAGCGCATGCAATGCACAAGCGTGAGTATGTAGCAGTAGTCTTGGCATGCAGACATTCTGGCACAGACAGCACAGGCCAGATCAATGGGGCACAGACAAAGCAGGCCAATCAGTGGGGCACAGACAAAGCAGGCCAATCAATGGGGCACAGACAAAGCAGGCTAATCAGTGGGGCACGGACAAAGCCGGCCAAGTCCTGGGGCACAGACAAGTCAGGACCTTCAGAGATGTACAGGTGAGGAACTGCGCATTCCATTCTTCTGATAAAATTTACCTTTCGCTCTTCAGATAAGATGTACATAACACTTCTTCAGATTAATAGCACATAACACACTTCTGTGTAACGAATTAACACTCTTCTATGTAACTGTACATAACCTTCTTCTGTGTAACTGTACATAACACTCTTCTGTGAAGCCGTACATAAAATCCTTCTGTGTAAACATACAATACATTCTTCTGTGTAACTGTACATAACACTCTTCCGTATAACTGTACATAACACTCTTCCGTGTAACTGTACATAACACTCTTCCGTGTAACTGTACGTACATTCTTCTGTGTATTTGTACATAACACTGTTCTGTGCAACTGTACATAGCATTCATCTGTGTAACTGTACATAGTATATTACTGTGTAACTGTACATAGTATATTACCGTGTAACTGTACATAGTGTTCTCCTGTGTAACTGTACATAGCATTCTTCTGTGTAACTGTACATAGTATATTACTGTGTAACTGTACATAGCCTTCTACTGTGTAACTGTAGATAGCATTCTTCTGTGTGACTGTACCTAGCATTCCATTGTGTAACTGTAGATAATGCACTTCAGTTAAATAGTGCCTGACACTCTGTAAATAGTGAACTTGCATATTGAGTACACCTGTAGTCAGGGAACTCACCAAATGAGTTACCTCACAAGAGGTGCTCCATTGGTCAATATGATAAAACAGAGCGCTGCAAGAAATCATCTGAACAAACAAAAATCTGAACAAACAAAAAGGGGGGGGGATGAGTATAAGTGGTAACACTGCCAGTTGTGCCTGTAACCCTTGAGGGGTTGTGCACAGCTCTATATAGCATGCCTGTGATCTATATCATCCACTAAGGTTCCCAGTAGCCTAACTTGCCAGCCACATGGGGCACAAAGCCAGGACAGCTTGAGGGTCCAAGTCATAGCTGAGTCCCAGCCAAAGCTACAGAACATGTGCCTGCCATCGACGGAACTAATGCGGCAAGTATGGTAACTGGCCGGGCCGCCGCACTCCCATGCCGCGGGAGCAGTTATACCGCAAGCGGAAGCGTGGGTCGAGTGGGGGGTGGAAGTAGAGGATCTGGCTCGGTGGACGGAGCCGGTGGGCGGGATCCAACACGTGGGACCGCCGGAGTCTTACTACGGGGTCCCGGCGGTCGGCAACGGAAAGCGGTCAGAGGACCGCTTTCCGGCAGCCGCAAAACAGACGAAAAGTGAAGGGGGCAAAGCCACCCAGAAAAGGTAGAGGGAGGGAAAAAAGGAAACCCCCCCAAACCTGAGAAGAAAACGATCCCCAGACAGGGGGCCCAAAACAGGAAAATGCAGAAAAGTCATAAGAGAAAATACATCCCTACAGCAAAAAAGTAGGGACAGAAAAATACAATCTAAATAAATGAATCATAATGGCAGTAGGAAGGTAAACACATTCTAAACAAATAAATCCCTGCAGCCCATAAGAATGTAGATGCAGAAAAACAGAGTAAATAAATCAATCAAGCAATCACTACAGCACTAAGCAGGTAGGTGTAGAAAATACATTATAGCTAAATAAATCAATCACTAGAGCACTAAGAAGGTAGATGCAGAAAATACAGTATAGCTAAATAAATCAATCCCTACAGCACTAAGTAGATAGATGCAAAAATACCCTCTAAACAAATAAATCAATACAGTAATAAACATATAAATACAATAAAATATCCACAACCACCCATATAAAACAGGAGGCAGTGGTACTCTGATCTGTACTGACTCCAGAGCAGCAAAGAAAGAGGAAATAGTTAGTAGGGAGAAGCCTTTTATAGATTTCTGATTTTTTTTTTGTCTCTGGTGTTTTTATCTATATGTTAATGTGCTGCTGTGGAGTTCTAGTAAAGAGAGACTTAAGCAAATATGAAGCCTCCTGTCATGCTATAAAATTCCCAGATTTTACTATTAACATGACGTAAAGTCATGATTTTATTAAAGACACGGAGGCGAGTATTATGCATAACTCTTTCTTTATTTCCTCAGCAGCAAAGATAGAGGAATATAAATATATCAAAAATGAAAGAAAAAACTGTATAGATACACAGGCAACCAATCACATAACAGAGGAAGTGACTATATAAAGCCTGTGTCTCCCAAAATCCCCCTCTTTCTTGCGAAAACCGAAGACCAGGTAAGTAAAACGATATCTTGCTTGGCCAAAACCGGGAACTGGAACAATCCGACAATTTCAAGCTAAAAAAGAGAGAGAAATATGGTAATAACCAAACTCCAAACTGTGGACTTACCAATACAAAACTAACGACCATTCATATGGTTAAAGGAATGAAATCTGAAAAATATAATAGACATAATTAATCAGTATATGCAATACAACACATGAAGTACTCACAAGGCAGGCCAAATCTCAACATACCTGAGTACGCCAATCGCATCTCGCTCCATACCCCACTCCGGGAGGGTGGGAGGGAATAATACTCGCCTCCGTGTCTTTAATAAAATCATGACTTTACGTCATGTTAATAGTAAAATCTGGGAATTTTATTAAAGACACGGAGGCTCATATTATGCAAGTTCAAAGCTGTGCTATCACCTGAGATGCGATGTGCTCAATAGGTCTGAAGTAGAAGTCACGGAAGGTCGACTCTCGAGACCAATCCGCTGCTCGCATGATGTCCTCCAGACGACAGCCGACTGTCGAAGCCTTGGAAGCCATAGCACCCCTCACCGAATGGGGTGTGAAGATAGACGTGTCTATACCAGCCGCAGACAAAAGCCAACGCACCCAACGCGCCAGGGTCGGTGTCGACACAGGTCGATGCGGTGTACGAAAAGAAATGAACAAAGGTCGTAGATCTGGTGAGCGAAGAGGCCGGGTCACCTCCATATAGACCTTCAAACACTCCACTGGACAGAGTGCCGGACATCTTTGGAATCTAGGGTACACGAAAGACCTTGACGCAGATTTAGTCCGTCTGGAAATGTTAAAAGTCACACCCTCAGGGGAGAAGGTAACGGTGTCCCAATCAAGGGCCCTAACGTCAGAAACCCTCTTACATGAAACCAAACAAAGCAACATAACCAACTTGGAAGACAGTTGCTTAAGGGTCAGCCCCTGGTTCGGGTACCAGGAAGACAGAAACTGAAGCATAATGTTAACGTCCCAAAAGGCAGAGAAACGAGCCTTGGGCGGACGGGCGAGGCGAATGCCCTTGAGCAGGCGACACACGAAGGGGTGTCTGCCCACGGGCGAACCATCCAAACCAACATGACCAGCTGATATAGCGGAACGAAAAAGGTTGATAGTTCGATACGCCTTGCCCGAATCAAACAGAAAAGTGAGGTACTCTAAAATCAGATGGAGAGGGGCAGATACGGGATCCACTGCCCGTTCCATGCACCAACCAGACCATGAGCCCCATGAAGAGCGGTAGGCCGATCGCGTACCTGGAGCCCAGGCATTATCGAGGAGTTGTAGAGTCGTCCGCGAAATGTTCGGGACAACCCAGGTACCCCTGAAAGGAGCCACGCCATCAGAGGTAGCTGGTGTCGGAGCACCAGTCCGTGCGAGTTCCCATCCGGATCCAGGAGGAGATCCTGGAAGCTCGGAATCAGTCTGGGGTAGTCTATCGACAACTCCATCAAGCGTGGGAACCATGGACGGGACTTCCAAAGAGGTGTGATCAGTACCAGGCAGCAATCGTGCCGGATCAACTTCGATATCGTGCGAGCGATCATGTTGAACGGTGGGAAGGCATACAGGCGTCCCGGAGGCCAGTCTTGGAGAAAGGCGTCCGTCGCTACTGCTGCCGGGTCTGGCCTCCAGCTGTAAAACGCCGGGAGTTGAGTGTTCAGACGTGAAGCGAACAGGTCCAACTCGAAGCGCCCCCAGAGACTGTCCAGACCTCGGAAAACCGAAACGTGCAAGTGCCAATCTCCCGAGTCTCTTAAGTGCCTGGAATTCCAATCCGCTCCCGAATTGTCCAGGCCTGGGATGTGTTCCGCCTGCACCGAGACGTTGTTGAGGAGACAAAATTGCCAGAAATCCTTCGCCAATAGCGCCAACATTCTGGACTTGGTGCCCCCAAGATGATTTATGTACCGGACTGCCGACACATTGTCCATCTTGAGGAGAACGCAACAGTCTGCCCGGCCTGGGGTCAGACTGCGTATCGCGAAGGCCCCCGCCAGCAGTTCCAGACAATTGATGTGTAGGGACCTCTCTATGTCGGACCATCTGCCTCCGGTGGAAACGTCTCCACAACGAGCACCCCAGCCGTGTAAGCTGGCATCGGATTCTATTACTACATCCGGGATCGAGCCGAAGATGGCCCGTCCGTTCCAGGCCTCCATGTGTGCCAACCACCATACCAACTCGTCTCTGGACTCGTCGTCCAGCCGTATTCGGGACTCGTAGGAGTGGCCCGAACGCAGGTGTGAACCCTTGAGTCGTTGGAGGGCACGATAGTGTAGCGGGCCCGGAAAGATCGCCTGAATCGAAGCCGCCAGAAGGCCGATAATCCTTGCCAGTTGCCTGACGGACATATCCGGCACCCGAAGAGCCCTTCGGAGCTCCTTCTGAATGGCCTTCATCTTGGACTCCGGCAAGTACAGGAATTGCCTGGAGTCCACTTGGAAACCCAAGAATTCTATAGACTGGGTAGGGATCATGACCGACTTGTCCCAGTTGATCAGAAAACCCAAATTTTGGAGAAGGTTGGTTGTCCAACCCAAATGTAACAGCAGAGATTCTCTGTATTGGGACATGATCAATATGTCGTCCAGGTAAACGATCAGTCGCACCCCACGGGTACGAAGGTAAGCCATTACTGGCTTCATGAGTTTGGTGAAACACCAAGGGGCCGACGAGAGACCGAACAGCAGGCACGTGAAGCGCCAGCGTCGACCGTGCCACGTGAAGTGGAGGTAATCCCTGCAGTCCAGCGCGATGGGGACTGTAAAGTATGCGTCCTTCAGATCCAACTTGGCCAACCAATCTGATTGCCGAAGGAGGTCTCTGAGGCAGTGTATACCCTCCATCTGGAAATGTAGGTAGCGGAGGAATGCGTTGAGGGGACGAAGATTTATCACGGGACGAACCCCGCCCCCTTTCTTTGGCACCAGAAAAAGATTGCTCGTGAAGCCCGGAGAGGCCAACGGCATCTCTTCTATGGCACCTTTCGTGAGCATCTCCTCTACCTCCTTGGAAATCATGACGTCCTGATCCTGTGGGAGGGACAACTCTCTGGGGACGCGAACCTGGACAGGCATAGAAACGAACTCCAGGTGATAACCCTTTACACAATGCAGAACCCAAGCATCTGAGGTTATATTTGTCCACCCATGGTAGAATAAGGCAAGCCTCCCTGCCACCCGTACATGATCGAGAGGGGAAAAATGGGTACTCACCATAAGGGCGT
>OW240915.1:55673485-55711396 GCA_933207985.1 Pelobates cultripes
ACTTGAAATTGCAGTTGAGACACATTGTGCGCATCTTCCTGAAATTCCTTACGACTAGTAGATCTGAGATGCTGTTATGTATAGATGTTTTATGTTTAGATATACAGTGTTTGGTTTTTCCTACCTAGCCCAAGCCACAACCACTGCAAACTCCGCAAGCCGTAGCTTGACTGGAGTCTCGCCATCTTCCTTCCACCCTGGATCAGCTTCTGTCCTCCAGGACCATGTGGGAAAGACCTCTTCCTTCCACCCTGTACGAACCTCCAGCATCCAGGACTGTGTGGGGAAGACCTCTCCTCTAAGGAGAGCGTAACAGGAACAGCTCTTAAAAGAACTAAGTGATTAAGACACAAGGGAGTATGCAGAGCATAGCAATCCCCAGTGTGAGTATAGCTGTCCCCTCCAATCACGAGACAAGACTACGTGTTGAGGGTCAAGAAGAACTGTCTGTACATTGCTGTGAAAACTCAATAAAATTACAAACAGTCAAATCATAGCAGGCAACATACAGTGACTTATTATAACACAATGGCATATTTTTAAAGAGGTGGGGGAGACAATAATTAACAGAAAATATCTCACGTGCCTGCAGAATTAGCAATTAGCAAATCTACCCGAATATGCAAATGAATCAGTCTTGCTATTCAGGTAGTGCATATTGCTGGTGCTACTAACAGAGGGCACTAGACAAGCTCCATAGCCAAACCCACCTAGTTGGTAGCAAACCTCAGCAGTACAGGAGAGCAGGCAATACATCCCAGGGGCCATAGTCACATGGCAGGAGGCTGGCAATCAGTCTTCTCCAATGCCCAGTGGCAAGGCTGGTTCTGCCACAGTGTCCTACTTAATATGTTACTTAAGAAATGATTAACCTGGTTTATGAATGTAATGTATTGTTATGGACGTAAATTAGGATTAGTAAAATGTCTATTTACTCTGTACATCTGTGCTCATTATTTACTGTGTTAACCTGGCTGCTAGAGCAACCCCTCCCCTCCTGTGTTCACTAACTGCTCCCCCTCCCATCAACTAACTACCTCGTGTAACAAGATGGCGCTGAAATCTGGAGGAGAACTCCATGATAAACGTAACATCACGCCCTGTAGGTTGTGCATTAGATAAGACACTTAACACTTTACCAATTAAAGATGTATTTTTTCTGAAATCTTGCTTTCTGCATATGACGTATTTCTGTCTTTATAAGGGGCTCCCTGCTCCCCTGATGAAAACATTCCGAAGTTTTTCATCAGCCTGAAACTTGTGTCTGGTGTGATTTACTTCAGAGCGTGCACACATTTTATTTCAACAATTTGGACAGGGGCAGATATTCAAATAATCAAACACTTGATTTGATCCACAACAGTATGAAAAATAACAAAATATATTCAGTGTATGTTTTATGTAGATATTCTGTAAGCTAAAGAATTTATGCATGATACTTCATGGACATTCTCTGCAACTCAAATAATTTTTTTTCCCTTTATTTCTAAATATCTTTTCTAGCTTAAACAAAGAAATGGCTGTTAATGCCTTTGCTATGATGTATTCTATTGAAGAGATTAATAATTCCACTCTCTTGCCTGGGATTAAATTGGGTTATGCAATCTATGACTCGTGCTCTGATGTCTCCAAAGCCATTCAGTCAACAATAAAACTATTTCCAGAATTGAACTCACT
Source organism: Pelobates cultripes (assembly GCA_933207985.1). Classification (NCBI taxonomy): domain Eukaryota; kingdom Metazoa; phylum Chordata; class Amphibia; order Anura; family Pelobatidae; genus Pelobates; species Pelobates cultripes. The sequence continues at coordinate 55,675,163 of OW240915.1, forward strand.
GTACAACCCACCTAAATGCAGCTCCGAAATAATGCCTACTGTGAAAGCAGTCGTAGGAGAAATGAATTCAGAAATTTCTATTGCAATTTCTCGCATTCTCAGTCTTCACTCTATACCTCAGGTAAAAACACAAAAATGGACATTGATGTAATGTGTTTCCTATATGCAGACAGAAATTAGAAGTCTGAGTATCAAAATAAATTATTGTCAGCCACAGTCGTCTTTAACACAGGGCAAAAAGGGCACATGTCCATGGCCCGGGACATCTGCAGAGGATCAGGGCAGTTAATCCTTGTGTCAAGCATTTTCTGCTTCTTTTTTTCTTTTTTTTTTTACACCCTCCTTTCCCAAAGTTCCTGTTCTAAATTTACTGAGATCCATTTCTGTCTAGTGCTAAGAGAGAAAGGGAACCTGCTCTTTGTGAGAATGAGGTAATCATTGGTACACAACTGTTGGCTAAAGCCCTGAGGAAAACATACAGGGTTATTCACTAAAGTGGGAATTGTCAGAAATTCACTAGAGAGTAAACTAGTCTCTGTAGGTTAAATGAGATCCCTATTCAGAGCGAAACAAATCAGAAGGGAATGAATCCATAATTTTACCAAAACCTGGATTGCTAGTGATGGCTGGTCTTACTCAAGCAATATGGCTAACATTCCAGATATTAAAAAGGATGGAACTATACTTGTAGTAAACGTCTGTGGAGAAATATTTTAGATTTTCAAGATTATCTCCAAAATCTTGCTTCAGAGGAAGAACACCTCTCTTCCTTTTTCTAGTTGGGGAAGTTTGTGTTTCATGTTGCATTATTAATAGACTTTTTTCTAAAGTAGCTTATTGTGCTAACTTGTGCCCATTTATCTACTGTGTATGTAAAGGAATAACATTGTGTCTGTATTTTCTTAGCTAATTGTGTATTTTGTTGTAATATGTGCTGCTATTTTGAACAATGCTTGTTTGACAAAATGTATTCCTCACAACAAAACAAAACAGCTTAATGTAGTTGTTCTGGTAAGTATACTCAGTCCCTGCAGGCTTTTTTATTTTTTTAAAAACACTGCCTAGGGACACCTCCAGTGGCAGTAACTCAAACAGTCTGCATGTAGGCTCTGAATTTTCCCATAGAGATGCTTTGATTCAATGCACCTCTACAAAGAGATGCTGATTGGTCAGGGTGGCGTTTGGCTCTGCCCCCACCCCGCCATCAGAATTGACAATCTCAGCTAATCCAATGTTTTCCCATAGGAAAGCATTGAATTGGATTGGATCGTCAATTCTGATTATCTCAGCCAAGGAGGCGGATCAGGGGTGGAGCCAGCAGTGGCAGACCAGTGTGGCACTGGAATAAAAGGTAAAATTTTAAACTATTTAAGTGGGGCAAGGGAGACCGGCACCTTAATAGTGTTTTAACACTATAGGGTCAGGAATACATTTGTATTCCTGACCCTGAAGTGTTCCTTTAAAAAATATAATAGGTACAACCCAGAAAATGAATCTGAACTGGAAGGGCAGACAAATACAAAAGTCACACGTTTAGTTAGTGTGTGAAATGTTTTTCTTATTATGAGCTTAGTAGGTGTAAGACAAGCATGTCAAACTTACTTCCCACAATGAATATATTTGCGGCCCACCTGCCATGGTCCCGCTTTGTGCTGTGGTTGCGAGTCGAGGGGCAGTGTATGAATTTAAGGGAAAGAGGTGGCCAGGGTATTAAATTGGGGAGGGAGTGGGCAGTGTATTCATTTGAGAGAGGGAAGGGCCAGCATATTAAATTGGGGAGGGGAGGGGGGGGCAGTGTATTAATTTAAGTGAGGGAGAGGGCCAGTGCATTTCTTTGGGTAACGAGGGGGCCAGTGTTGATCCAGTGCAATAGAGTGGTGAGAGGGGAGGTAGTGTGTTAAATTGAGGGGAGGGCAGTGTATTAATTTGGGGAGGGAGCGGGGCAGTGTATTAAATTGGGAAGGGGGGAGTGTATTAATTTGAGTGTGTTAAATTAGGGGGAGGACAGTATGTTAATTTGGGGAGGGAGGGGCAGTGTATTAGGGTGGCAGTGTATTAAATTAGAGTGGTGAGAGTGGGAGCAGAGCAGGTGTCCGTTGGCACCTGAGGCTGGGCAGACACCTGGGTGTGCTGGCAGCCGCAGGTGGAGCTCTGATGGTGGCCGCAGGTGGAGCTCTGATGGCGGCCGCTGGGGGAGCTCTGATGGCAGCCGCAGGTGGAGCTCTGATGGTGCCCGCTGGGGGAGCTCTGATGACAGCCACAGGGGGAGCTCTGATGGCGGCCGCTGGGGGAGCTGTGCGGTGTCTGCTCCACCACCCACGCGCGCTAGTTAATGAGACTGGGGCCGAAATATGATTTCATATTCCAGCCCCAGTCTCATTAAGCTGTGCACTAGGGGAGCAAAGACAGCACAGCTCCATCCAGCGGCCGCCATCAGAGCTCCACCTGCGGCCGCCATCAGAGCTCCCCCTGCAGCCGCCAGCACACCCAGATGTCTGCTCTGCACTGTGTCTGTGTGTGTGTGTCTGTGTCAAGGTGTGTGTGTGCCTGTCTGTGTCATGGTGTGTGTGTTTCTGTCTGTCTGTGTCATGGTGTGTGTGTGTCTGTCATGGTATATGTATGTGTCTGTGTCTGTCATGGTGTATGTGTCTGTTTAAAAAAAGTGTTTTTGTTCACCTTTTTTTTTTTTTTTCCACACCATGCAGGTTTCTCCTTGACTGGCCCTGCCTCCATGGCTGAATGATCTCAGCCAATCCAATGCTCTGCCATAGGATTGGCTGTAAAACGCTACACCAATCAGCATCTCCTCATAGAGATGCATTGAATCAATGTATCTCTATGGGGAAGTTTGGCGCCTTCAGAGCATGAAGGCCCTGAATGTAGGTGTTGCACACTGTGCAGCACTGACACAGGAAGCACCACTCGTGGCAAAAGTAACCTCGCCACTGGTTTTTGGAGGGGCCTGTTTGCCAGCCTCCTGCTCTGCGACTATGGCCCTGGGATGTATTGCCCTTCTAGGAACTGATTTGGGCATAATTGATTTTTATATTGCTGTTTCTGGCCCTTTAATTCCCAGAGAAAGGATTTGTACTTTTAAACTGTACGGCTAATTGTGTTACCTCTCAGGCTAAAGGGGGGAGATGTGTGGGATGTAACCAGTGTGTGATTGGGTAATGTCTAATTGTCTGTGGGCATCTCCCTTTCATGGGAGAATTGCATAAAAGCAGAGTATGTGTCATTAAACCAGAGTTCTTCTTCACCCTCAATCTAGAGTCCTGTCTCTTATTGGGGGAATTGCTATATCACTACAAGGGATTGCTATGCTCTGCATACTCCCTTAGATAATCACTACTAAGCTCTTTTAAGAGCTTGTTCCTGCTTCACTCTCTTGGAGGAGAGGTTCACCCACTGGAACCTGGAGCCTTGTCGTAGGTCCAGGGTGGATAGGAGATGGCGCGACCGCAACCAAGCTGCGGTGGTTCGTGTGGTCTATGGTGGTTGTGGTGTCTGGCGGGGTGCTTGGAGCCCTCTGTAAGCGCTAGGAGCATCCTTCAACGGAGGTACCCAGTCGGGGTGCCAGGTGATCCGTTACATCGGTGGCAACGGTGGGAGTGCGAGGAGAAACAGCTCAGAGACACCAGTAATGTCTTGGAGGAGGTGCAGCATCAGCAAGGCGAGAAGCTCTCCACTGAAGAGCAGTGTATCCAGAGGCAAGTGGCTCTACAAATGTCTTTCCTGGGAGAGCAGCCCCTGGATGAGTGGGTAACAGAGCTCGAGAGACTGGTATGGAAGGAGATTTGGCTGGAGGATGCCTACCAGGCCCTATGGTGGTATACAGTACAGCATACCCCTGGAATGGAGGAGCTCGACAGGCCTGAGGGGGACGAATACGATGGTCCTGGTTTACTACTGGATGCCACGGAGGAGGAACCTGATTTCAGCAGCATGGAGGATTTCTGATTTTAGAACATCCTTGACTACAGGATGGCCATGCATGATTGGCCTGTCGACTGCGCGGTGAAACCAGACATGATGCACCTGGCAACCATGGAGTGGATACTGGAGCAGGCCTACCAACGTCTGCTCTGCGCTATTCAGCCCCAGTCTACCCTGCAAGCAGAGCTAGAGAACTGGGTAGCAGAAGAGGTTTACTGGGAGGAACCCCAGCCAGCAGGTAGAGATGGGACCGAGGTCTCTCTACCGGCCCTACAGGGATGCTGGGCAGTCGGCCCAGATCCCCAACCCCAGAGTGAGTGTCAGGGAGTGGAGAGCATTGACCTCCATCCCCAGTGGCAGTGTGATTTCCAGGGAGAGGGGACAACCGGTCTCTCTCCCCAGCGGCAGTGTGCGCCCCAGGGAGCAGAAGGTGTCGTCCTTCCTCCCCAGCGGCAGTGTGAGTTCCTGGGAGCCGAAGGTGTCATCCTTCCTCCCCAACAGCAGTGTGAGTTCCAGGGAGCCGAAGGTGTCGTCCTTCCTCCCCAGAGGCAGTGTGAGTTCCAGGGAGCCGAAGGTGTCGTCCTTCCTCCCAGCGGCAGTGTGTCCTACATGGAGCAGAGACAGTTGGTCTCTTTCCCCAGCAGCAGGACAATGTTTCCCCAGCGGCAGCTTACCCTACCAAGGGGAGACATCAATCTTCCAGACAGGCCAGATGAGACTGTGGTCTCTGTGCCTGACCCACAGGGATGCTGGACAGCCTGTCCAGATCCCCAACTACCCTCGCAGGGATACCAGGAGGAGGGGGTAAGTACTATTTCCCCTCCCCAGCCAAGGCCTAACGCAGCTGCCCCAGCAGAAGCACTGGCATCGGGGCAGAGTGCAGCCGGCCTCTGCCCCCAAACCCCCACAGCGTGTTGCCCAGTGACCTCAGAGGAATACCCAGGTGCTGTAACTGTTTGTTGTGGGTGGGCTGCTCTTGCACTTTGCTGTTGTGGGTGGGTTGTCAGACTAACTCAGGCACTGACCGACAGAAGGTCAGGTACCTGGTTAGTCTACCCCCCAAAGGGCAACTTTTTTTAAACTGTACTTTTCTAAATAAACCTACGTTTCTATGACAACTGAAGCTTTTGTTTTTTTTCCTGCCACATAAACTTAAAACTTGTTTATTTGGCCCATGTTAGCCTTTCACATGCTTGGTGTAAGAGAAGTGTGTATTAGTATAAACTCAGTATTTGAGATTATTGTGTAGTTTAGTGCAGACTCAGTAAGTTTAAAATTAGTGTGCATTTTAGTGTGAACTCCATATCATACCCTGAGAAGGCAGGCTGAAACCTAGCCAGATAAGAGGAATGTGTGGGTAAGGGAAGGTGTAATATGGGGGGAGTGGTAAAAGAAGGAAAGAAGGACCTGGACTATATATATAGGCAGGCATTTTGCCTTCTGACTTCAGCCATCTTAGAATAATGGCTTGGTAACAGCTTCCAGTGTTTACTGTTCCTGGGATTGTGTTGCCAGTGCTAACCAGATGGTCAGGGCATGGATATTGATTGTATTCTTGCTGCTGTTAGGGCTGAGGCCCTCCGTGACGGTGGTCGGCATCTGCAGGCCCAACTGGAGTGTCTGCAGGGTGCCGCCATGGTTGCTGCCTCCTTCGCTGGCGGTCCCCCTGCCCGTTTTAATCCCTCTTGAGAGCACCAGGCTAGGGGATGGAGCAGGAGACCTGTTTCTGGATCGCGAGCCAGCTGCTCACAACTGTGAGCCGTGGGACGGCCTCCCCAGCCCCCACTTTCACCAGGGCCAGGCGCCTTGCAGCCGTGAGTAGTCCTAGGGCCAGGAGGCAGAGCAGGACCCCAATATCAGGCTTGCCATGCCTCTAACTGCTCAGAGTGCCCAACCTTCACCTGCCTTGCAGTCCGGGACCGCGACAGCCTACGCTACATCCACAGGATCCCTAACTGTCAAGGGCCTTTGCGACCTGTGCAGAAGACCAGGACAGTGCGACCTCCATCAGCAACATCCTCATCCAGGAAGTCCTACGGCGGCGAGGCTGCAGATAGGCAGCAGGGCTAATGCTCTAAGGGGTTGGGGAGGCAGGGAATGGATCCTGGGAGAGGCGACACGATGCAGTGGGCAAAATCCCTGTGCCGGTTCCCCCGATCAAAGACAAGAGGCCCCGCCCCCTTGGTGCTATGCTGGGCGAAGCCTCTTGTCTTTGATCGGGGGAACTGGCACAGGGATTTCTCCCACCGTGTCGCCCGGTCAGTGCAGAGCGGGATGTTATTGGCAGTACAATGACAGCCAGTGCAAGTATGGTGCTGGCTGTAAATTCAAACACGAGTGCTCAGGATGCGGGGGATCCCAAGTCTTGAAACAAGGGGGAGACTTTGGGCGCTAAGGGCGAGGAATCCATTGGCACGATGCGCCTCTGCGTAAGCCTTTATAGAAATAGGAAGGTGGCAGCATTGCTGCTTGAGGGTTTCGGTGAGGGATTCTGGATCCATCACCGGGACAGGGTAGCACCTGCGTCTTTTCAGAACCTTCGGTCTGGGGGGAATCACCCCTCGGTGGTGCGGGAGTAATTGGCTAAAAAAGTGGTGCTGGGACACATGGCGGGTCCTTTTTGGGAGCCGCCTCTTCCCCCACCTCAAGGTTTTACCCCTGGGGGTCATTCCAAAGAAGGGACAAGTTTAGATTGATTCATCATTTATCACATTCTCATGGGGGTTCGGTAAATTATGAAATTTCAGCAGAGCTGTGCAGGGTGTCATATGCTTTGTTTGATGCAGTGGTACGGATGGTGCAGGCAGCGGGTCTGGGGGCATTAATGGCAAAAACAGATGTCGAAGGCCACGTGGACTCGGTATGGTAAGGCATGGGGGGAATGGTGGGCCATTGAATGAGAAATCAGGGGCTTCAGCTCGGTCCAGGGTCTCTTGCATCTTCTGTGGTTTTGGAAAGCTATGGGGTGTTCGCCGGCAGTGGTCTCCAGGGAAATTATCGGGTCTTTGGTTTAAGTTAACCAGGGTTGTGGGGATATTTATGGGATAATAATAGTAAACAGTTGAGAATTGCCCACTAATTCAATTCTCAGATCCCAAAGAACGTTTATCGTAAGTGAAAGTATTTCATATAATTAATATTCACAATTTTATTATAAAAATAGATTTTATTTTTAATAACAAATTAATTAATAATAACATGTAACATGCATGACAATAATCAATGAATATTCAGTATAAAATTATATGCAATACAAAGGAATGGGTATTACGTTTCAATGGCTAACTAGCATTTTCTGTCAAGAATTCTGACGATTTATGAGGTATCCTTAACACAGACTTAAGTGAAACTTTTCACAGCGAAGAACAGAATTCCTCAGAGTGCAGCGTAAGGTCGTAAAGTTTAGCAGACAGTTAGAATAACCCTTTCAATGCTGGCTAGATCTCCTAGGTAGTTAAGATCTATTCTTATGTAATTTTAAATAAAATAACATTTAACCCAGTTCATTAGCCGTTTTCTTAAAATCATCCAATAAGAGAATTTACCACATTATATAAGCAGATTTGAATTTTAATTTGTCTAAAAGATATCTTATCTTAATTTAGAGCAAATCAATACACCTGGATAAAAACAGCGGTATGCTAACACGTGATAATATCACATCAATATATAATTATTCTTAATTCCACCTGCAGAATGGAATGTTTATAACTATATATTCTTTAGTTAACTAAGATTTCTTAATATGGAAATCTGACCGTGCTTTATCCAGTCATATATAATGCTATTAATACATTTTAATTAATTTAATTAATTAAATGAAACCAGTATAATTACCAGTTGAGTAGATATTTCATCCGATTGGTAGATAGTCTCAGGAACTTATTTGGATGTCTCTCTGCATGGAGGTTGGAGTCCCCAAACTTCCAATTCCTCTCTCCTCTCCTTTGCATCTCTTGCATCTGCCTCCTATCTCTATCTTCCCTTTGTCTTAACTTTAAAGGGCCAGACTCTCTGTACGTCATCAGTTGATAACCCAATAGAAGCACTAGAGGTGTGGTTATCTTCCAGATCGCAAATTAGTTATTTGGTCTATAGAGGGCAGTCTTGTCCCACTAAACATACCTATCCAGGAAAGAGTTAACTTTTCCTGGTGGCTATTTTGACGTCATTTTGCGTTATCTTTATAGCGCCATAATTTAAAATTTCAAAGGGTTTCTTAAATTTTGTCCAGACTTAGCGTCTGCAATTCCTGCCATAATTTCTGATATGACAGATCATGAACTAAGTTTACCCTTTTCCATACAATGGTACCTTATATATATATCGACAGTTAAATATTAAATTATTTAATCTTCTCTGTCACAATTGTCTGGGTTTAGATTTGATTATATTCTTATCACTTGTTTATACTATGCATTCCTTAGCTCTGGCAAAGAGGCCAGTCTTACAGAAAGAAATCTAGTGTCTTCTTTGTTAATTTGAAAATAACAAAATGGAGTCTGATCTGTTCAGAGTGACTCAGAATATACACTTTTAGTTTCTATCATAGCACAAAATGTCTGCCGATATAAATACTCTGACATAACCCCCCTTTAGTGCATTTCATAGCCAAAATTAATTTAGCTTATGAATAAGCACTATAGAAGTTATCAGACATATTGTGCAATCACATCATTTCTAACATAGGCCCGTGCGTGGAATGAACATTTTTGTATATATTTGTACCTGTAAAAGTTTTGAACTTTACACTTAGTACAATCAACCATAATATCATTATTATCATAGCACATTATTTTCATTTGAAAAATGTTTTTGGGAGTTACATATGGTATGGCCAATAAAAAGCAAATCTCCATACGTTCCGGATCAATTAAGAGAGGTATAGCGCTCCCCATCTCAAAGGCCAGATTTAATTGCATAGGCTCAATTGTCTCTCCATCCACATTGGCAAGCATCGCATGAACAATATCCTTGGATACAAAATACAGAGGTATGCGTCCCCCTGCCAATTCGATCATTCCAGTTTGCACTTCGTCAAGAAAAGCAAGTGTGTGGAACAATATTGGGTCATGCAGAAATAGAAGTTCACGCTTAAATAAGTCATGACTTTGGTGCAACTCAGTGGATTTGGCAATTAACTCCGAATGCAAATTTGTTGTAACAACTGTGTCTTCCACAATAGTTAACACGTCTTGGAGAAGTGTTCTTTGCTGTTGTCTCACCTGATGAATATCGTTAATGTGTTGCTTTAGCGCATAGATTTCCATATCCAGCTTTTGGACAGTAATTGAGTTGGCTGCAGACATTCCAGTTGCGACAACTGCACCGACAGTGGCACAAACTAATGCAACAATTATGGCGGTGAGGAACCTTTTGGGTCGGTTGCTCATCGGAATAGAACTGGATACAAATGATTTCCGGGCTTGCTCCAAGATGTTTCGCACACGGTCCTGTGCTCTTTGGAGGTGCATCTGGTACCAAGTCTGTAACTCAGGAAGCTGCATCGATGAAATGTTGTATGCCTTCTCGATGGAAATCTTGGGGTCCAAGTTGATGAACACACGTCTGGTCAGGATCCTCTTCTCTGTTAAGATGAACCCTGGTGTCTCTTGAATCAGGATGCCGGAGGATGGTCCCATCTCTGCGATCGGGTCGGTCCGTAGCTCTTGGCACAGGAGCAGTACGATCCAGAAACACGTCACATCCTTCTTGGACATCTTTCAACAGTCACGGATCAGGAACTCGTTTCAGACTTATCTACTAATGATTCAAGGTTTGTTAAGCATACAAACTTATAACAGTGTGACATCACTTGGCCTAGGTCAACACATTTTTACGATTCATCACATATGTATTCTGTCTAATTCTATTTTTATAACTTCATCCCTCACTACATTTATTACTGACTCTTCAGTAAGTCGTCTATAGCAGCTAAAAAGCTAGTAACCTGCTTATAAAATGTAGTTATTGGATGGCAAGGAAATGGTTAATGACATGAACGTACATGAGATCATGGCACATCACAACATTTCACATCATACTATACCACGTGAATCAAGCATTTATCCAGGTTAGTCGTTCACCCTTCTGCGTCTGAATCCACACCTATAATCCTTAATTGAGATTTAGGATGACAAGCACGCAACTGGTTAATGTGAACCCACTTTTCAATAAAATCACCATCCTTAGGAATTTTTATCTTATACGCTACTGGGGAAATTTTGTCAATAATGACATATGGCCCTTTCCATGAAGGTAAAAATTTATTTTCCTTAACTTGATTTCGCGCAAAGTTATACAGATAGACTTGATCTGTGATCTCATATTCCTTTTTCGTGGTTTTTAGATCGTAATAGGTCTTAACCCCTGTCGCTGCTTTTTCTAGATTCTTTTGGGCAAAAGCAAATGCATACTGTAAATGCCTGCGCAAATCTTCGATATACTGATGCGTAGTGGCAGCATTGATCAAGTTATGATCCGAAGTACGATATAGTAAATGCTGTGGTAAAACCATCTTTCTTCCCGTCATCAATTCAAAAGGTGACATTAAAACTAGGGGCAATTTAATGTCCCAGTCTTTACCAGACTCCTTAACATACTTCTTCAGAATATTAACGATAGACTGGTTATATCGCTCTACCCCCCCGCTAGACGCAGCGCGGTATGCAATATGTAGCTTTCGTTTAACACCTAAAATGTTCCACATCTTAGCCATTACTTCGCTGGTAAAATGACTACCTCTGTCTGACTCAATTCTTTGGGGCAGACCGAACCTGGAAAAGACATGGTTAATCAACAAAGTGGCGCACACGGTACTCGTGTTCTCTTTACAAGGCAAACATTCTATCCACTTTGTGTACATACATGTAACGGTTAACATGTATTTGTTACCTCTTGAAGATCTTGTTACAGGACCTATAAAGTCAATTTGAATATCAGACCAGGGTAATGACACCCCCCTCTTCTGAAGTGGTGCACGATGGGTTGGACCATGGGGTTGATATTGCGGACAAATCAAGCATCCCTGACAGTATGTCTTAACATCCCTTAACATGTGTGGCCAATATGCATAATCACGCAATATCTCATATGTGATCTTATCACCACGATGCCCAGATGTAGGTGCATCATGTGCGTGTTGGAGCATTAACCCTCTGTATACAGTTGGGACTACCCATTGTTGTATACCATGTTTAGAAGTTCTGACCAGTAACCCATCCATGATACTAAATTGGACTTTATATCTCATCAAGATTCGTAAATCTTCATTATCTTTGCAATCCTCATCTGTGATGGGATTGGCAGTAGGGTCTTCTATATGTCTATAGAATATGCCTATGACGGGATCATTCTTTTGACTAGTAATCAGGTCCTCACTAGGAGCTTCTTGACTCCATTGCACGACATTTAAGTCGGCATTATCTCTAGCCTGTCGTCTAGTTATGGCTTCAACATGAATTGAACCCATAAGATCATCAATGTTTAGGGTTTCACCATTGATGGCAGCTTGTTTTGCCAGTGAATCGGCTAAGTCATTACCATCCTTGTCAATACCTTCTATTTTAGAATGGCCTTTGGTTTTCTTCCAATATATGGATAAACCATTTTCCTTAACCAGTTCATCGATTTTACAAAACAATTTCCCATGTTTAACAGGTTTGTTATTGCTTTTCAGCATTTGGTTACGTTTCCAGCTAGGCAGATATTCGACGAAACTGTTGCGAACATAGTTGGAATCAGTTATGACAACAAATTCTTTGATACCATATTCTATTGCCATTTGAATGGTCTTATATACTGCACAGAGTTCGGCTATCTGACTGCTTTTGGGACCAATATTGTATCCTATAGATACATTAGGATAATCACCTGTCCAGGCGATTCCGATACCTGCAACTAACTTCCGTTCAGCACCAGCGGCGTGGTGATATGAACAACCATCAATGTATACCCACGGTAGTGGTCGACAGTATTCCTCGTCATAAACTTTATAAGGAGATAGCAATTGCTCTTCTAGGAAGTCATCTCCGGTGTCATTATCATCCAGAGATGGAGCAGTACAGTCATGTAATTCTGCTAAACCTTGGGCAACTGGGCTTCTCTTATTATGTTTATAACGGACTTCTAACGGCCATCCCTGTAAGGATAGAGTCCATGCAGTAATCCGACTGTTAGAGAGATTACCGTCTCTAATTCTTTCACTCTGCAGATACTGTAGAGGTTGGTGAGCTGTTTCTACAATTATTTTCTCACCTTGGATATAGCTACGAAAATTTTGTAGTGCCCAGACAGTCGACAATAACGCCTTCTCACACGTGTTGAATTTAACTTCAACAGGTGACAAAGTCTTGCTAGCATATGCAATAACTTTGTTTAAACTGTCCTGCTTCTGATACAGAACAGCACTTATGCTTAAATCGGTATATCCTGTCTCCAGATAGAAGGGTTTACCCCCCTCTGGGTATGCTAAACAGGGTGCCTGAGTGAGCTTCCTCCTCAGTTCACTTACCGCTTGGTCCTGAGGCTCCCCCCAGTTCCAGGTAGTTTCCTTTTTAAGCAGGTGTAAGAGTGGTTTAGTTATTTCTGCATAGTTATCTATAAACTTACGGGAGTAGTTAGTCATACCAAGGAACGATCTTAATTCCCTGATGTTTGAAGGTGTTTTAGCCTTTAGTACGGCTTCAACCTTCTTCCTCTGGGGATTTAATCCTTCAGAAGTTACCTCATGTCCGAGGAAATTGACATGGGTGCGACACCATTGTGCCTTTTGTAAAGACAGTTTAATCCCTGCCTCTCTTAACTGAGTGAGAACATGTCTAATCTCTAAGATATGCTTATCAAAGGAAGTGCTTTTCAGCAAGACATCGTCGACATATGATAACGTTCCTCTCTCGAGTGCGTCAGGCATAGCTTTATGCATGAACACAGCGAATTCATGACCAGAGTTTATATAACCGAAAGGCATACGGGTCCAGGTATACTGCTGCTTTCCAAATGTGAAGGCCAATTTGTATTGGTCTTCATTATGGACTGGTACAGTCCAATATCCCTGCGCACAGTCAATGGCAGTGAATATTTTGGATCCCTGCATTTGTACCAAACATTGGTCTATGTATGGCGTTGGCCAACCAGACATATAGACGCGTTTATTTAGCTGTCGTAAGTCAGCGCATAAACGCCATTGTCCATTAGGTTTCAGAATCCCCAAGATCGGATTATTATACGAACTGTGCACTGGACGTATAATGCCCCTTTCCTTTAAATTCTGAATGATGTCTTGTAGACCATCATATGACGCTAATGGGAGTCTATATTGTTTGATAAATACAGGTGGTAAATTAGGATCAGTTTGTATTCTGGCTACGTGGAGGTTAGTTAACCCACAGTCGTAGGAATCTTTGGCAAAAATATCTTGGAATTCCAAAAGGATTTCCTTTAGCTGTTGTCGCTCAGCATTATTGGAGCAACCGTCAGCTAAAGATATTTGCTCTTCTAGCCTTTCCTGAAATCCTGGAAAGATTTCAGGCTGGCCTATCTCATAAGCTTCTTCAAGCCTAGAAGTTAGGTCAGTTCGGTGTTGACTTACCTTTTCTCTTTGGTCGAGATACTCTTGTGATTCCTGCTCATTGAGCGGATGATCGAAGGTGATAGATGCTTCTTCGATTTTACACGAGCCTTCTTCAACATTGAAGGGATACACAGATAGGATAGTGAATAATCCTTCTGGGGAGGAATGGAATATTTGATCGACAATTTCGTCCTCAGTTAAGTATTCTTCAGGGATGAGGCCTATAATTTGGTTTTGGAAACCAAATGTATAGTACTCAGCATCCAATGCTAGACCTAATAATGTTCCTTTTGGTAAAGTAACACTATTGGGTGTAACATTGTTGACCATGATATAGGTGGGATTCTTACCAATACTTACCATTGGTGTATGTGTTACCACCATCCCTAATTGTTGTATCCTGTTGGATAAACAGATTAGGGCATCAGAGTTTTCCAATCTCTGACCCTCCTTGACCTGTAGGGGTAAAAGAAAATTACTTGTCCCCTGTGGAATGGTTATGTCATCAGGAACTTGGATACTTACCGCATATGGGAGTATTTGTCCTGATTTCAGGGCGTTTTCCTCGTGTAGGTATCCACAAGGATTACCTTTTAACCTTGTCCACAAGTTGGAATTAATCAGGTCAAGGTGTATGGCAAAGCGATGTATGACATCATTGCCAACGTAAACCTGATAGCGAGGTTCGTCTATCACTAGGAATAAATGTTTAACTGTCTTATTTCCGATGGAAATAGATAGTAAACATTTTGCTATCACATTGTGACTCTCTGATTCGCCATCCAGATTCTGGATCCACCTGTCATGTGGGGAAGCGTACCTGATCATTTTAGGATTAGCGATCTGCTTTAACAGACTTCTGCTAATATAGCTGTTCTCACTCTGTAAGTCCAGCTTTGCATTCCTACTTCTTCCTAAGTCATGTATTTGAATAGGAAAGAATAAGTTGTTATTAACCCTTTCAATTCTGGCAAGGAATTGAGCATGACCTGCCAGATCTACAGATTCAACATAGTCCCTGTGGAGAGAAATGGTTAAAACATCACCTTCCAGAGAGACATTCTGGATCCTCTCTGGAGCAATTCTTATGGAATGCTCATCTACAGGCGCGATTGCATCATTCACCTGCAGGATAGTCACGTCAGGTGACTGACTATTTCTAAAATGTACCTCTATCGAGTCAGGTCTTTCTTCTATCACATGGCAGTTACGATCAGATTGAACATGTGATTTCTCATAGGTTATGGGAACCTTAGCTTGTGACCATACAATTCCATTTACACAGTCAATAATCGTGTTAAGTCTTCTGAGTATGTCTATACCCAGAATCAGTCGGTCATAGGGGAGATCTACCACTATCACCGGGTGTCTAAAGGTTTTGTTACCTATTTTAAACTTTAACCATGTATTGCCAATAACATGAAGGGCATTTCCTCCTACACTCAACAGAGCATTGGGGAAATCTCTTAGCTTCGGCTTATCCGTTGCTAAGTCCATTACCTGCTGGAAGTAGGTATTGGATAAGATAGTGGCTTGTGAACCAGTATCTATTAACCCTTTAAAAGGCTGGGGTAACGAATCCTGTATTTCTACAGACATGTAGTACCTTCCTTCATGTTCTTCTAATTCACATAAGAATTTAGAATGTGTCAACATATTACTTGTTTTCCATACATTACCGGTCACAGCAGTAGTTTCTACCTGTACTGAGGAATGCTCAGTCTTACCCACAGGCCCATCCTTTTTAGGAATATCTTGAACTGTCAAGCGGGAACTAGTGGTCGGCATCTCATCAGTTAACCCTTTCAGGTCTGGATCCTGGAAACTTGTGGCTGCTGGGGCTATTTTAGCCTTTGGCTGAAATGAAAAAACAGAGGAACACGTTGCGCCTCCTTCACCCGGAAGTGAAGTGACGGTATAGGCAATAGGTTTTCTAACACAACTATTATTTGTTTGACTGTTAATACCTGGAAAGGAAACAGGGTTAGGCATTACATCTACTGATAACCTAGCCTGTTTAGTCACAGTGGCTATTATTGCTGCGGCACCTGTTGTTGTTGCTGCGGTTGCACAGGTAGTTCTGCAATTGGAGCTATCCCTAAAAAAGGATTTTTGGCAAAGACTTCGTTAATCTTTGTCATTCCCTCCATTAATTTGCCCATCTGGTCTGTCAATTGACCAACCTGACGACGCAAATTATTTCCCCCATTGCCGTTTTGTCTTTGCCCATTAGAATTTGGTTGGGATGGCTGAGACTGTTGGGAGTTATTGGAAGCAGATTGGTTATTTCTGTTTCCATATCTCCTATTTCCCTGAGGATTCCTTCTCCATTGGGAATTGCCTTGGTTCTTATTAACCCAGGGGCGTTTATTCCCATTGGTATTGGATTTTTCAGAGTTATTAGAGGAATTTGCAGAATTGCTTCCTGCGTTTTCCTGTTTCTGAGGTTTTGGTGTTTTCAAAACCTCGGAATAGGTCCTCTTTTTCTGTTGGGTTTCTAAACCTAACTGAATTTTAGTCTCTGACACCATTTTATCACCAGGTTTCTTAACCTTTGGCTGATTTTCGTCATGTGCATGGTGTATAGTGTACAACTTCATGCACTGACTGACTAGCCATTCTAATGGTAACTTACAATCGTAATCTCTTGCGAGATTCATTTGTATGTTTACCGGCATGGCATGAAAATACAGATCTTTGAAGTCTGTGCTTTCATACCTGGGTTTTCTTTGGGCCACGGAGTATGCATTTTTAAGAATTATTAAAAATTCTCTGGGGCTTTGATCTGGACGGCACTTTAAGTTATAAAGCGCCCTCTTTGCAGAGGCAATAGTTTTATACTTACCATATTCCATGATTATTTCATATTTCATCTTGGACCAGGACATTAACTGTATAGCTTGAAGACTTTCTAGATAAACACGACACATTGAATCAAAGGTCCATGTAATGAACCATTTCTTATGAATGTCATCATACATGCCCAATGAATTCATTGCTCTATCATAATTTTCCAGATGTTCAGATATGTTTCCTGAACCTCTAGAAAATTGTGGGACAGTCTCTCTAAGGAATTTGATGACCTTTGGTGTTTCATAAACAGGCGTCGTTGATTTACGACCTCTGTTTCTGTGTTTGGGTAAACGTCTATGCGATCTGTCTGCTGAAGAGGAATTAGACCCGTACAACAGTGCAGATGGCATATCAGTTACATGGCCTTCAGAGTGGACAGTGCAATCACTTTCACTCCCATCACTCTGAGCTTCTTGTTCACTGTCACAATTCTGATCTGCATCAGAGTTCTGCCAGTGTACAGAACCATGTCTGTTTTCATTCCTATCACATTGAATTGGACTCTCCCTCTCAAGTTTGGCCAAGACAGCTTTTTCAAACTGTTCTGCCCAAGATTGCCAAGATGGCTTGGTAATGTCATGAGATGGGGAATCTTGTTCCACAGGTGATTTTTTAGAATTACTCACACCTTTACTTACAGACTGTTTTATGAAAACCTGGTTTGGTGTGGGAAAATCATAATAAGGAGGGGATTTACAGATAGTCCTTTCTTGCATTTTTGTGCAACTTTTTGGCACAGAATGATGACTACCAACCTCACTGTCTAATTTCTGACTCTCCTTTTCATACTCATCCAATTGCATTTTAAGCTGATTTATTTCCTGTGCATATTTATCCATCAAAGCTTTCATTTCTTTTTCATGATCAGCCTGACGAGTTTTATGCTCAGCAAGTAAATCTTGGTATTTCCCATTTTGAATGCCCAAATCGTCACTGTACGTGTCCAATTTGGCATTCAGTGACTTGTTTTCATCACACACCTTAAGAAGTGCTGTCATAAAGAAAGGCCAAGAGTGTATTATGAACGCCATTTTCCTTTCTATGTTCTTTTGTTCAGCAATTTCTTTAAGATATATGATGATGTGTTCATCAGTTAGAATGGTGTGTTTAGCTTCCCATTCTATGCTTTTCAACCAAACCTCATAGGTTGCATCATTTTTCATATGTTTATGAATATGAACTAGAGCATGTTTTCTTAGGTCTTCAATTATTTCAGTATTATCTGTTACAGATTTATCACTGCCACTGGCCATTTTTATTTTTATTTTATTGATTAATCTCAATACAAAACTCTTTTCTATATTAAGATTAAATTGCATGAATTACACCAATATTATTATTATATATGAAATACAATTTCAACTTAAACGATCTCAGCACCGTGCCTCCAATATGTGGGGATATTTATGGGATAATAATAGTAACAGTTGAGAATTGCCCACTATTTCAATTCTCAGATCCCAAAGAACGTTTATCGTGTTAAGTGGAATGTATTTCATATAATAATATCACAATGTATAAAAATAGATTTTATTTATGATAATCAATAATTAACAAATAATATTATGTAACATGCATAACAATAATCAATGAATATCCAGTACAAAATTATATGCAATACAAAGGGATGGGTATTACGTTTCAATGGCTAACTAGCATTTTCTGTCAAGAATTCTGACGATTTATGAGGTATCTTTAACACAGGCTGAAAGTGAAACTTTTCACGCAGAGAACAGAATTCCTCAGAGTGCAGCGTAAGGTCGTAAAGTTTAGCAGACAGTTAGAATAACCCTTTCAATGCTGGCTAGATCTCCTAGGTAGTTAAGATCTATTCTTATGTAAATTTTAAATAAAATAACATTTAAGCCAGTTTAAATTCATTTTCTTAAACCATCCATAAGAGAATTTACCACATTATATAAGCAGATTTTTAATTTGTCTAAAAGATATCTATCTTAATTTAGAGCAAATCAATACACCTGGATAAAAACAGCGGTATGCTAACACGTGATAATATCACATCAATATATAATTATTCTTAATTCCACCTGCAGAATGGAATGTTTATAACTATATATTCTTAGTTAACTAAGATTTCTTAATATGGAAATCTGACCGTGCTTTATCCAGTCATATATAATGCTATTAATACATTTTAATTAATTTAATTTAATTAAATGAAACCAGTATAATTACCAGTTGAGTAGATATTTCATCCGATTGGTAGTCTCAGGAATTTATTTGGATGTGTCTCTGCATGGAGGTTGGAGTCCCCAAACTTCCAATTCCTCTCTTTTCTCTCCTTTGCATATCTTGCATCTGCCTCCTTCGTATCGTGTATTCTCTCTCTTCCCTTTGTCCTAACTTTTAAAGGGCCAGACTCTCTGTACGTCATCAGTTGATAACCCAATAGAAGCACTAGAGGTGTGGTTATCTTCCAGATCGCAAATTAGTTATTTGGTCTGTAGAGGGCAGTCTTGTCCCACTAAACATACCTATCCAGGAAAGAGTTAACTTTTCCTGGTGGCTATTTTGACGTCATTTTGCGTTATCTTTATAGCGCCATAATTTAAAATTTCAAAGGGTTTCTTAAATTTTGTCCAGACTTAGCGTCTGCAATTCCTGCCATAATTTCTGATATGACAGATCATGAACTAAGTTTACCCTTTTCCATACAATGGTACCTTATATATATAGACAGTTAAATATTAAATTATTTAATCTTCTCTGTCACAATTGTCTGGGTTTAGATTTGATTATATTCCATTAGCATTAGACAGTCTGTCCAACCCCCTTCCTTATCACTTGTTTGTATATACTATGCATTCCTCAGATCTGGGAAAGTGGTTAGCTTGCAGATAGAAATATAGTGTCTTTTTGTTAACTTGAAATAACAAAATGGAGTCTGGTCTGTTCAGAGTGACTCAGAATATACACTTTTAGTTTCTATCATAGCACAAAATGTCTGCCGATATAAATACTCTGACAGCATGGGTCAGAGAGCGTTTGTGTGTATCTGTGAGCTTGTCTGTAGTGAGCTTGTTTTTGTCAGTGAGCCTGTCCATAGTGAGATTGTGTTTGTTAGTGAGCTTTTCTGTAGTCAGTGTGTGTGTGTGCCATTGAACTTGTGTGATTTATTAATGTGGAACATGCTTTTTATTATATATATTTGCTGAAATTATACCATTGACACACTGATGCTGATATGCTGATATTGGCATGGAGGATTGCCCTGCTTAAAGAATTGTCCCCAATCAGGCCAATCACAACAGACAGGGGGCGACCTGGAGGGTGGGTGTTACAGCACTGTAACACCCATGGATTATCTGGAGCGAGGGGCTGTAGGAAGAACAAATTCTTCCAAAGCTTATACATGTAAAAAAATACAAACATACTATGTGACACAATGAATTAGAGGGCTGGAATTATTTTTTCCAGGGCTTCTTTCTGTTCCCAGTCTGGCCCTGAGTTCCACTTTTACATTATAAGTATCAATTTCATCCTCATTGCAAAGACATTTATTGCCTGAGCTCGTCACCTGTCCCACTCAGCCAATGAATGGCTAATGTAGGAATAGAACTTCCACATTAGTAATAGCCAAGGAGGAGGGGGGAGTCAGATCGATACTCCGGCCCATCCCATCCGGTGGTCTTCTATCAGCAGGGACCCGGTTGGGTGCTGTGGCCCTTTAATAGCACGACCGGGCTCTTGCTTTTCGGCAACATGGGGTGAAGTCACTACCGCATGTCACTTCCTCCCACAAAGAGGAGGGAGCAGGAGGAGCAGAGCGGGAGGGAGCAGGAGGAGCAGAGCGGGAGTGAGGAAAAGGCAATGAGGATGGGGGCTTCTCACTCCCATCAGCCTCAGGCACCACACTGCCCCCCAGGGAAGCCACCCTCCAGAAAAAGGTAGGAAACTCGAGGGTAGGTTTAAAATAGTTTTTACATGTGTGTCAGTATGTCTGTGTGTATGTCAGTATGTCTGTTTCAGTATGTCTCTAAGTGTGTAAGCATGTCTGTGTGTGTATCAATGTATGTGTGTGTGTGTGTTAGTATGTCGGTCAGTGTATGTGCCTGTGTGTGTGTGTCTGTATGTCTGTCAGTGTATGTGCCTGTGTGTGTGTCAGTATGCCTGTCTGTGGGTGTCAGTATACCTGTCTGTGGGTGTCAGTATGTCTGTCAGTGTTTGTATCTATGTATGTCAGTGTATGTGCCTGTGTGTGTCAGTATGTCTGTCAGCGTTTGTGTCAATATGTCTATCATTGTATGTGTCTGTATATGTGTCAGTATGTCTGTATATGTGCGTCTGTGTGTGTCAGTATGTCTGTCAATGTATGTATTTGTGTGTGTCAGTATGTCAATCAGTTTATGTGTCTGTGTATCTGTAAGTTGTCAGTGTGTGTATCTGTGTGTGCCAGTATGTCTGTTGGTGTATGTGCCTGTGTGTGTGTGTGTGTGTGTGCGTCAGTATGTCTGTCAGTGTATGTGTGTGTGTCAGTATGCCTGTCAATGTATGTATTTGCGTGTGTCAGTATGTCAGTCAGTTTATATGTCTGTGTATCTGTAAGTAGTCAGTGTGGGTATCTGTGTATTTGCATGTCAGTGTGTCTGAGCACCAAAATTATATATAAACACACATTCAAAAAATAACACTACACATAAATGCATCCAAACTCCAACACCACATACAAACACAGACAAACATACTTCATACAAAAACATGCTTACATTCAAACAGTGCAAAATAAAACCCTGCAAGCATGGGAAATTGGTAAAACCCCACCTGTCAATGCATTGTTGGAGTTGCACGACAGATAGGGTTCTATCTTTTGTCCAACCTTGCAATTGGGGGGGCCAAATAAAATTCTTGCACCAGGGATCTTTATACTTTAGATCCGCCAGGGATGAATGTAAGGGATGGGGGGGCACGGTCTATAGGGGCCCAAGCAAATACTTACCCAGGGTCCAATTAATATTAAAGACGGCCCTGGTTCTTTATGAGGTTGAACAAACTCCGAAGGGCCCTACTCAGCACAACTTGCCTGGCCAGTTAATTTTACCACATGACAGGAGGCTTTATATTTGCATAACTTTCTTTACTGAAAACTCCAGCAGCATAGAAACATAACTACCAATCAGAAGAAGTTATGATGCCCATAAAAGGCCCTGTCTATGACATCACTTCCTCTTTCTTTGCTGCTCCAGCCTACAAAGGCCAGAGTATTTTGCCTCTCTGGTATAACCTAGATTTTACATTGATAACATGATAATTAGTTTGTCTTTATTTTAACTCTTTTTCTCCTGGCCCTCTTATACCTGTCCCCTTCCCTCCTATACTTGTTTTTACCTTCTCATTGTATTCACAGTGTCTTGATATTGCACTGATTACTGTTGCAATCCGTGGACGTCACGGCTGCCCGTGCCGCGCTCGCTTCGCGGACCCGCCTTATAGACTTGTGGGGACTGTGTGGGGACGGGTGGAGGGAGGCCGGGTCGGTGTTTTTGTTTCTCTCAGCGCTACGGACCCGCGAACGCTAGTCCGTTGCGCACTTTCGAGCTCGAGCGGCGGCCATCTTGGCTCTTGCGGCTTAAAAGATACACGACGGCCGCCTTCCCTGCTCGCTCTGCGAATCAGGATTCACCCAGTCGGCACATTCAGCAGTGTCAAAGCCTCAAACAAGGATTTTCTCCCAGATGCTGGGATGGCTGAAACTTCAGATGTTTTGTTTATTCATGCCTTACCACATGGCTCAAACAGGCCCATTTGGTTAAATTGGAATATCACTCTGAACTGTCAGTCTCATGTATACAAACACTGTTTCCCATGCCATGATGGATATAAACCATGCAAACATTAAAGGAGACTGAATGCACTGTTGTACCCTGCATAGGGTCATACTATATTACTGTACCTAAATGTACAAAATTAATGTGGGTGTCCTCTGGGTATTTTTTCATGGCACACCACCTAAGGGTGAGCCCCCAGATATGCATGCTAGGTCATTCGCAGACCATTAAATATAACGTGGGTGTCCTATGGCTTACCACGGCACACCACCTGGGGTGAACCCCAATCACATGCAGAGGCTTACACCTCTCAACATAAGTATTATCTCTAATTACTAACGATTCGTGCATACAGCTCTGGTGTACAACTGTGGTGAACCCAAACTCACCACTACCACTGACACATACCAGACTGCTCAGTACAGGTGGCCCTATTAAGACACCAGAGCCATACACTCCAAGTCTCCATTTATATGCGATTCACTAATCTGGGCGACCGCCAGTTCTACCAGGAGTCTGGCACCCTATGTATTGAACCTTCACCTCTAAACCCCACTGACTCCTCTTATTGCCCAACAGGACGAGAATACATTGAGTCATGGAAGACACTCAAACCAGCCAAGGCTTTCAGGCAATGATAAATGCCACAGTAGCGGCCTCAGTAGAAAAAGCTCTCTTGAGGGCTCTACCCCAAAGCCAGGGCGACGTGAGCCCCTCTGAACTGATGGAAGCCTCCGGCTCCAAAGTATCCAAAGCAAAACGACAATGGAAGGGCTCTATCCCCCCTTCCACTATAGCCAGAGGCAAGATATCCGTTAAACGGATCAAGTGCACGGTACAGCGACAGCCCAAACCCTGTCCACTACAATCCTCCGACGAGGAAGATTATTATGCACCACGTACCTTGGACGTGGTAGACGAATGCCACGAGGACGGTTCACCTTCGGAGGAGGAAGAGTGGCAAGACGTACCTCCCACCTCCTCGAAATACGTCAGGGAGACCATACTTGGCGACGACGACCGGGACAGAGAGAGCACCAACACCGGAATGGCCGAGGATGGAACGTTCATGAACGATCAAGGGCACCCACTCTTTAACCCCCGTAACATCCGACACCCACGATCCTCAGAGTGGAGCCACCCGGACCATCTAACGCGGTTCGTGCATTATTGGTTGCGCAAACCTCTGGAAAAAGAGGTGCGGGCACGCCTCAAGGCCCAATGCCCCAGACCACTGCTACCTGACAAAGTAGCACTTACACCCGAGTTTGACAACAGGGTGGTGGTCTTTATGTCGCGTTCGGGGCGAGATCCTCGAAAGGGTGTGGAGAAAGGCATGAAGGCAGCACAAGACAAAGTGCTAGATTTGCTCGGCCCCATCGCTAAGATGCTCTATTTTGCGGATTTAGCACTCAGTCAGGGCTCTCAACTCGATCCTAACATCATACGAGAATGGGCTCAGCGATCAATATGCCTTCTGGGCAACGCAAACGCCGCATTGTGCACCGAAAGACGCAAGTCGGCACTGATCTGCATAGATAACAAGCTCCTGGATCTAGGGGCAAAGGAATTCAGCCCGAAGGCACAAGGACTATTATTTAGCAACGCTTTCATCGCAGAGCTTAAAAAACACGTAAACCTATTCACCACCTTGAATAAGGCCCAAACCTCACTCAAGCAGGTTTTCCACACCCCCACAGGAAGAGGTGTTTTTGGGAGGGCTGGTCGGCAGCGGAACCGAGCCACCAGCCGCGTTTGGGCGACAGGTTCCAGATCGTACCCGCAAGCTCCAAGCTTCTTCCCGTCTACAACACAAAGGCCCTCATCGTACAGAGGGGCAGGAAGAGCTAGAGGCTTCAGAGGTCGAGGACGCGGACGTTTCCCTAATGGTGAGTCCACCTACATACCAAACTGTTTCCAATTTTGTAGCAGACAGTCTGTCCTTTTTCTTACAGAACTGGGAGCTAATTACCAAAGACGCCTGGGTGCTCCAGATGGTACAAGGCTTCGTCATAGAGTTTTACTCACGACCCGTACAAACCGCCCCCCCACATCCAATACATTTGTCGGCGGAACAAGAACGCCTGGTGGACGAGGAGATCCACACACTCTTCGAAAAAGGCGCAATACAATACGCACCAGGAAGGGGAGGCTCCCTAAGCAACATCTTCCTGGTCAAGAAGAAAATAGGCGACTACAGACCAGTTATTAACCTCCGGAAGTTGAATTCCTACGTAATATACAGACATTTCAAGATGGAAGGAATCCATCTTCTGCAAGACCTTCTCATCAAGAACGACTGGTTTACGCATCTGGATCTCAAAGACGCGTACCTATCAGTACCAGTGGACGTAAACTACAGTCGCTTTCTTCACTTCCGATGGAGAGGACAAATATGCCAGTTTACATGTCTGCCGTTCGGGCTCAGTTCGGCTCCGTGGTGCTTCACGAAGCTGCTGAGACCGGTGATGGCACACATCCGAACATTGGGTATACGATGTCTCGTATACCTGGACGATTTGCTAATCTTTTGCGAATCCGGTACCAGACTGCGATTGCAGACGAAATTTGTCGTTCACTTTCTGGAATCTTTGGGTTTTGTAGTGAACAGACAAAAATCGTCTCTCTCTCTCTCGCAGTCGGTCCAATTCCTCGGTTTCGACATCGACTCGAAGGACTGCATTCTACGGCTACCTTCGGCGAAGAGAGCCTCGATAAGGAAGGAAATCAGACGGGTACTGAGGATGGATACGATACCGCTAAGAATGCTCGCCCGGATTGTGGGACTCCTCTCCTCCTCCATACAAGCGATATTCCCGGGCCCGTTACACTACAGGGCCATGCAACGGCTAAAGGCAAGATATCTATGCACCGGACATTCATACGACCACTGGATCCCACTGTCGGCAGAAGTGAGAATGGAACTTCGATGGTGGTTACTTCACATACAAGCCTGGAATGGCAAGGCAATCTTTGGTTCTTCCCCGGATTTCATCGTGGAGTCGGACGCCAGCCTATGGGGATGGGGCGCCCACTGCGCGGACGCCTCCTACAGCGATTGGAAACTCAACAAAGAGATATTCCAGGAACTACGACGGTGGAAAGACCCACTAATAATAGATCTGTTTGCCTCCAACCGAGATACTACAGTTGGCACCCGGATCCAAAAGGCGAAGCTGCGGACGCATTGCTACAAACCTGGCCCACACAAGGGGCATATGCATTCCCACCATTCTCCATGATTCCACGGGTACTTCGATATACGCGCAACCACAGGATATCGCTCCTTCTCATAACACCCCTCTGGCGGAGTCAACCATGGTTTCCGGATCTTCTGGAGATGTCTCACGAAACCCCACTACCGACCTTCTCTCTACTTCTGTGAGGGGAAGCCCACACCCTCGTCCTGGAAGGACAACTGGAGCTTGTGGCCTGGACGATTTCAGGGGATCCTGGTCAGTCCTCAGCCTATCACAATCAACTAAAGACCTCCTATGGGACTCATGGGCTCTCGGCACCAGGAAATGCTAGATTTCCGCCTGGTCTGCCTGGTGTAATTGGTGTGTGGAAAGGGGCTTCGATCCCTTTACTGCCCCGTTCCACTAATCCTTAACTACCTATCTCATCTGTTCTCGTTGGGTCGATCATATTGATCCCTCAATGTGATCAGATCAGCCATATCGGCGGCACACGTTCCGGTACAAGGCAGCCCAGTGGGTCAAGATCCACTGGTTTGTCGGCTACTGCGAGGTGCCAAATTAACAAGGCCTCCGGCACCCAAATATTCACGCCTCTGGCAGATGGATGTAGTGCTGAAATTCCTTAGGGAATGGTCGGACAATCCCTATCTGTCGCTGAAACAACTTTCAGCCAAACTAACCCTCTTGTTATGCCTCGTCTTGTTTCGATGGATGGCAGATGCTAGAGCATTTGATGTAGATGGTTTCTCTCTCACACCGGAAGGAGTTACCTTTTCCATATTGAGACGGACTAAGTCAGATTCATCTTCAGTGTCATACCCATACTTTGGGTCAGACCCCAAACTATGTGTAGTCAGGACACTAATGAGATATATCGAAATCTCAGCTCCCCTCCGAACTACTTCGACTGGTCAGCTCCTGATTTCTTACGTAAAACCTCACAGACCGGTGTCTTCGACGACGATGGCTAGATGGGTCCACTGGCTATTATCGTTAGCTGGCGTTAAACCTTGCTTCGGGGCACACTCGGTCAGAGGTGCGGCAGCCTCACAAGCTTTATCGGCAGGCGCCTCGTTAGCAGACATTATGCGCTGCATGGATTGGTCGCGAGAGAGTACGTTTCGGACGTTTTATTTTCGTCAAACATCTCATGCTTCCTTTACATTGGTTAATTCTAAGCTTAAAAAATGCAAATATGAAGCCTCTTGTCATGGTAAAATTGAAGATTATATTATCTTTAGTGTACTAATAATCATAATTTTAGTAATGACAGGAGGCGAATATTTCCCACCCTATAGGATCCCTCCCATATCTTAATCGGGTTGAATAGAATACATCCTTTATGTTCAGAAAGACATGTATCAGTATATATGGTTGTATGGTTAAATACTTAGACATGTACCTTGAGAGGATTGTATAGGGTTGAATAATTAGACATGTACATGAGTGTTATATATATGTTAAATAACATAAGTTTAGAATTAATATGTATTGATTAATTATCCATTCAGGCATCCATTGTTACGTCAGATTCTTAATGTTTATTATATGCGGACAACTTGCCACGCCAGAGACCTTTCACCTTTTTCTTTTCTTTCAGTGTGAACGTCTTCTCAACAAGACAAAGATTCATCTTCCATACCTCTACAGCACGGACCTACTGGGGATTGAAACTTTATTGTGTTATTGACCTGTTGGATTTTAATATGATTACGTTATTTATGGTTGTTATTGGTTGTTTTCGCTTCAAAGAAAGAGGAAGTGATGTCATAGACAGGGCCTTTTATGGGCATCATAACTTTTTCTGATTGGTTGTTATGTTTCTATGCTGCTGGAGTTTTCAGTAAAGAAAGTTATGCAAATATTCGCCTCCTGTCATTACTAAAATTAAGATTATTAGTACACTAATGCTAATATAATCTTCAATTTTAATTTACCTTTTTTAACACAACTATGACATATATGTATGCTTAGAAAAACTATCACAAGCCAAGAAAGACATTTATCCACAAAGTCACTCATAGCAATAATTGATTCATTTAGAGATTTGAGATTGTTGGGGTTTTTTTTTTACTTTTTTTATTGTGATTTAAATTTAAAAAGTCTATTGTCATTGTAGTTTTAATATGTATCTAAACCCCTTGCCAAAATACAGTTAAACATTACATACAATACTTTTAAATAGTGATTTACCTTAATAGAAAACTGTATATTTGCAAGAAATATAAAACAGTATATTATATTGATGTTTAGTTAATTATATATAGATTATTGCTTCTGCAGATACTTTGCTCAGAGTTGTTACGTTCTGGCTAATGAGAGCAACATTTCAAGAGGACTTCTCAACTCGAATGCATGCCTGTTAGCACAGTACAAATTAATGCTCATTTGGAACACTGTGTATGAACTTTGTAATGAGTGCTTTGTTGAACTGTATACCAAAATATAAAAGAATCACAGAATGTATGCATCTAAACCAATTAAATGGGGATCATAAATGTGCTCATAACTTAGATACCAATGACTTGCGTTTTATGAAACAGGATCAAGCTAATGCCAACATCATAGAGAATCGTCCTGCACCGATCAACCAGAAGAGAGGTTTAATGAAGCAAATACTGATGTCTGTCTGGAGGATTGGAAACAAATAGGAAAAAAATAAAGATATTATGCACAGAATTGGCAGAACTAGAGATAGCGACTATTAAAGGAAATGCATTACGAATTGTAGCTCAGTGCTCGCTCTGACCAGCTGGTGAGGCAAAGTGGAGGCCTTTGCTGGCTGTGGAAGTGACATGAATGCAGGAGGCTATTGCCTTTTTAATACAAAACTATGACCAATGTACATCTGCTATTTGTGTACTAAAAGAAATTTGTAAATTTCCTGTATGAAATATATAGGTTCAACAGACACCTCAGAAAAGTGAAATGAATTAGACGAAGTACAGTGAATAGTGTAATAATATAAGCGCTTAGATTCTAATGAATTAGATGAACCTACGCCAATTTTTAATTTGCACATGCCCCATTTTTTTATTTTGTTGCCAGGAGCCTAGCGGGGGTGATGTCAACAGTAGCAGGTCTCCAACTATACTGGATCCACCAAAAATTGTGAAAAATGGAACTTAAAATGCTTTTGGGAGATTACTACACTCACATATCGAATGCCATGCCAATTCTCTTCAATAAATCTTAACCTTTAATCAACATTCATAAAATCACAGTACACGAAAGTAGTAGGCAGAGAAAAGGCTATGTGTTGACAAAAGGACTGGGAAGTACCCTAGGTCTCTTGGTTTTTGGGATCACCGGATGCATAGAGTGCTTTGAACATATAAAGAGGTAAGAGCCATATAAAATTATCAACATGCTAGAGTCAAACCCTTCCTGAAAAAAACTGGTTCTACTGTTCTAAAGCAAGACCCCAGAAAAATTTAATAAATATCATTTTTTTCTATAGAAACCACCAGCACGTGGACCAATGATTGCTTCCAGGGTCACTGTTAGTTTCAAGGACGTAACTGAGGCTAGAGCAAAAAAAAAAAATACCCCTTATGATTATTCTAAGCTTTGACTTTGATATTTACAGATGGACAAGTAAAAAAGTCCACAATCCCCAGGAGAAGTGTCTTATACTTGCACATACTGTGTTTATCTATTGTGGTTCTGGAACTACAACTATGTATATGTTCCAATGATTGAATTCCAGATATTCACTTCAAGTAAGTGCCATTTAAAAATGTCTGTTAGGCTACCATACTTTCTAAATACTTTGGATACTTTCTCTTCCTGAAAAATTTGTTTTGATTGTCTTTTGTTGTCTTCTTCATAAATAACTGAAATGAGTCTCTGTCCTTTTTATTTACAAAAAAAAGAATTAAAATGTTAACTTGTTTTTGTTTCCTCAATGTTAGATACCATCACTCTTTTTTTTCTTCTTTTTTTTTTAAATTATTTTTATTGTTGTGCTCGAGGTAAACACAATCAAATTGTAAGTTAAAATGCATCCATTATGTCGTATCACACAACCGAGCTAACAGTAAATGAGATGCGATCCAAATTTTTCAGCATAAATGACTTTACATTCATGCAAGTAAATTAACCATAAAAATAAAAGGAAGGAGGGGTTTCGAGGACAGAAACAAAATATCCCAAGAAAGAATAAACTGTAGATAATAAGTACCAATCTGGTGTTGAATGCAGCCCAAAATACCAATTGTTTTAAGTCACGACTAAGACAGCTGAATGCTCATCTTGTGGATACAGAGCATGGATGATTGCTTACGATGAGTATCTTTTCTCACAAATAACAGTTTTTTCGTTCTTAATTTTCTGCTAAATTGGAAGCTAACTGCTTCCTACATTGTCATCGGAACACCTGCAGCTGTGCTGGATCTCCGCGCACCATTTCTTTTAGGTAAAACAGCACCCCGCTTCTTCCATCTACTTCATTATGCTTATGTCTTCCTTTCATTTCACTACAGCACTAATGATTCAGGCAGGGTGGACAATCATTAAGTGACAAGCAAATGATACTGTGTGCAACGTGTGACTAATCGGTCTGAACAAATGAAATCACAGACTTGCTTTTCCCATCATTCATTTCACAAACAATAGCAATGAGGAGCACAGCAGGTAGTTCAGTTAAAACCAGCCTTGTAAAACAAATTTCCTGCAGCTGTTTAAGTGCTCTGCCATAGATTTGATGCCTCAGCTCCTACACTGAGCCCAAAAGAATTAGAAGAAGTAAAAAAAAAAATGGAAAGAGAAGGGAGTAAGAAAAGAACAATCTTCTATACATACATTAGCGTAATTAAGGGTTTAGTGTCTTATTGGTATGTTTTTCATCTTTATAGATCTTGTGGATGACTATTGGATTAGTAAAACATGCATAATTATGCGTAATAATCAAACAAATGGGTGTGACAATTCGAACAAGCTTTTTATTAAGGGAACTCGGTGATCCTTGATAATTATTTTCATTAGGACACTGGAACTATTCGCAAACAATATATTTATCTCCCATGTTCCTTTTTACCTTTTTGCAGTCTATCATTCTGAGGTGATGTTCAATTGCATATTTATGTATGAAGAGGGACAATATTTCTTTGCATTTTAATTTTTATCTCTTTTTGTGAATTCTGCATGGATGGAGGAGGGGAAGATACAATTTATACCTCAATTTCACAGACTGTTTTGTGCATACCCCATGGGGCATTTATGACAGAGTTGAGTAGTATTTTGGAGATCTGTTTAACTTTAGTGACATTTCATGGAACATACACTAGCTAAGATACTTAAATTAGAAAAACTTCAAAATGCTAAGGGTACATTGTTCGTCAGCAGGATCGCATTTGGAAATTTTAATTACCAAACCTGCAAAGGCTTTATACCAAAATATATATTCTTACTATACGTAGACTCTGGAACCAAGAAAGGCAGAGTCAATTTCTAGTAATCTTCAGTAATATAGTGGGGGGACACTTAAGCAAGTTAAAGATTTTCTGCACACTAGTAGTAGAGACCCATATGAGATGAATACATTACATGGAAATATCGGTGGTTGGAATCATGGTTCTAATGGGAGAGCATTAAGAAGGAATCTCCTTTTCCATCCCTCTTATATTGGGGCTAGTATTTTTGAATAGATTTATTTTCATCTTAGTCTGATTTTCTCTGCTGCTAGAGTTTGGTTGTCAACCTGGTTTTCTGTTGCTCTGTTTGGTGTAACCCAGAATGACCAAACATGTTTTTTTTAGGGGAGCAGAATATTGCCTTCATGATGCATTACAACCCACCCCAAAAAACACTGGGTAGAAACATTGTATATTGTACATTGCAAAATCCATAGTAGCATGCAGGCACCTTGCCCATGCCAAAGTGATCAGAATTTAAAGGATAAAAATTTGGTAAATTTTGTTCTCCGTAAAAAACATATATTCCTTTTGCTGAGTCCTTACTACAAAGTAAAATTCCCAATAAAATAGTACAAAAATAGTACAAAAGGTAACGTATTTAGCGCTCGTTTGTAGTGCTTGTACGCAGCTTTAACAACACAAACCAGAGTCTCTTCTTTCTGGATGGTCATGGATGGTGTGGAAAAAGGACAGAGGGAATCAGCACCTTAGAAGTATCCTCAAAATCCAATCGGGAAAATTACATATGCAAAAGAGAGGACAAAAAATTTAATATTGAGTTTTCAGATGGCTGGTGAGATAAATAAAAGAAAAAGCACTTACACTTTTTTGGAGCTAATAATTAGCTCCAAATATATGCGCTTGGGTGGTATAATCCCCACCTATGGATCTGTGAAATATCTCAATCTTGCATGTGGGAGTCTGTACAGTTGACAGATGTTTTGGTAGCTGGTGTGGTATGAGCTAACTAGCTAAAGGTATTCGAGATTTATGCTTGTCAGTGCACAGGAGTACAGCAGCAAAGGGTCATCAGGATATTCACCATATATAAAAAAAATATATATATATATTTAGTGCCCTCTGTAGTAAAAGAAAAATAGGTGATAAAAATAAATATACTCAGTAGTGATGTCCCGAACGGTTCGCCGAACAGTTCGCCGCGGACGGCGAACATATGACCCTGTACCTCACAGTCAGCAGACACATTCCAGCCAATCAGCAGCAGACCCTCCCTCCCAGACCCTACCACCTCCTGGACAGCTCACTAAGAATGCAGCTTCAAAATGGATACTGTCCAGGAGGTGGGAGGGTCTGCTGCTGATTGGCTGGAATGTGCCTGCTGACTGTGAGGTACAGGGTCATATGTTTGCCGTCCGTGGCGAACCGTTCGGCGAACCGTTCGGCGAACTATTCGGGACATCACTAATAAGTAGTGGAGAGCAAAAATGAGTTTTGCTCATTCCTTATAGCTTAGGTGGTATGTTCCCCACAAAGGAATATAATCCCAGGATCTTCTGGATAATTCAGAAAGGTCCAATATTAAAAATAACTACATGTATTGAAAATAAAGATTAAAACCATGAAAAGAATGCATTTCGCCAAAGATTACCGGCTTTCTCAAAGTGGTAATTTGTGACAATTTACAATGCAAATTTGTAGCACCCCAGTATGTAATCCATGAGCATCTCACTGTAAATAGAACAGCACTTTCAGATATGAATTATAACTTTGCACTATAAAGAAAAGTTTAGTATTTGTGGTTTCAACACTGAGGCACTTGTTATTGGTTAGTGTATTCAGACACACAGTAGTCTAAGTAAAAATGCAGGAATTTAGAATGTGTCAAACATTTACCAACAGTGAGCGTCTTATTTTGCATATCAGTCTTCTCCAGGTGGCAGTAACAAGTACCTATGATGCAGTTATTAGTAGACCTGTGCACGGCTCGATTGAACAGTTTGTCCAAACAATTTTCCAAATATTAACATTTTGTTTGGGATGTCCAACACTCATTCATGTGATGGTTTGATCCTGCCATCTGGTTCGTACATTAAAGGAGAAAAAGTAACCAACAGAGGGAAAACGAGGAGGAACAGTAAAAAATATAATCTCTATATAATGTATATATATATATATAGGTGTAGAAACAATCGCAATACCTTTTCCACAACAATACCTTTGCCACAACCAGCACCGGGCACTACAAAAGTCTTTTTGGAGTGCAAGCTACTACGATGGATGGATGTATATGTATATATATATATTACTAAATTCTCCTTCTCCTCTTTTTCCCTGTATTGGTTACATTTTCTCACTAGATGTGTGAACTAAATGGCGGGACAATGCTCCTATCAGTGTACTGCAAAATATATACAAAATATTTACCTTTCATCCGGGATTTTTTGGCTCGTCTCAGGTTCCAGTCATTCCTTTAAGCCCCCAAAGCAGTATGTTTCAGGGTTAAGCATTTAAAGAACGCAAAAAAGGTGATCGATCCCTATTGGTCAGGTGCACATGTTTGGTGCACCCTTCCCATAGACTCCAGAGCAAGTGAGGAACATCCCATATTTTGGAAGCATTGTGATATTACACAACAATGCCTCTAGGTGATACAGTGCTGGTTCTTAGCATGACAAGCACCACACTGTCATGCCAGTTTATCGATTCACACAACTACATTGTATTAACAACAAGCAGCTTTAATGTATGCCCTTATGGTTAGGATATATTGTTGTAAACACTAGTAATTACGCTCCATGTGACAGATAAACAAAGCACAGACTGACAGATAAAGTATAGACTGACAAATAAAGCACAAATTTTCTTTTTTTATGAAAAAAAAGAAAGCACTAACATTTCCTATAAAAATGGGCACCATCATCATTATTATTTTTTTTAAATTATGATAATTTTAGAACCATGGTACATTTTTGTAATATTTGTGAGATGAGCGAGGGTTGGCTGACAGTGAGTAGTTGGCAATAGGCTTCCTATCAAATATAGAGCTCAATTTAAAATTCTGTTTCTTGCTTTCAAATCTCTACATAATGCTGCTCCCACCTATCTATCCTCCCTAATACACAAGTATGTCCCATCTAGGCCCTTACGATCTGCTGAAGACTTACGTCTATCTTCTGTCCGTACTCCCACCTCTGATGCTCGCCTTCAAGATTTCTCGAGGGCTGCACCATTCCTGTGGAACTCGCTTCCCTCCTCCGTTAGATGCTCTCCCACTCCTTCAAAAAATCGTTAAACACCCACTTCTTCATAAAAGTGTATCAATTAAACTGTTAATAGTACCTGACTTATTCCTCTTCTGCAACTGTCACTAGTCTAATACTATCCTTACCTTTTTGCAGGGCCGGACTGGGGATACAAAGCAGCCCTGGAAAAAAAATTTGTGCCAGCCCCATAAGTCACTGCGCCATATATTGTCGCGTGTAATATGTAAGGCTATGTCTTGCCAGGACAGATGATTGAGCAATATATATATATATATATATATATATATTGCTCAATCATCTGTCCTGGCAAGACATAGCCTTACATATTAAAATGCAATATGTAATATGCGTGTAATATGTAAGGCTATGTCTTGCCAGGACAGATGATTGAGCAATATATATATATATATATATATATATTGCTCAATCATCTGTCCTGGCAAGACATAGCCTTACATATTACACGCATATTACATATTGCATTTTCTAATATAAAAAATTTGTCCTTTCAGGGTAAAACGTTTAATTATACAGTAAGCATACGCACATGCAGACACAGGCAATTTCACTGACATTTCAGTGACACACACAAGCTCATTGATACACACACACAGCTTAATGTGGTGGTACTGGTGTCTATAGCATGTCCCTACAGGCTTTTCAACGTAAACACTGACTTTTCAGACAAAAGGCAGTGTTTACATTGCTTCAAAGTGACACTGCTAGTGACAGTCACTCAGACGGTCACTAGAGGTGCTTCCTGTGTTAGTGCCCTCCCGCGCTGCTGAATGAGACTGGCGCCGGAATATGACGTCATATTCCGGCGCCGGTCTCATTCAGCTGCGTGCTGGGGAGCAGAGCCAGCGCAGCTCGCCAGCTCCCTCAGCGGCCGCCAGGACAAGTCCGCCAGCGGCCGCCAAAAGACCTCCCCAGCGGCCAGGGGAGGGCTGGCAGCCTTAGGCCTGGGGGGCAAAACCAGTCAAGTAGACTGGTGCACCTGCCCAGGATCAGAGCCGGTGCAAGGATTTTTGCCGCCCTAGACAAAATAAAAATTTGCTGCCCCCACATGTCACATCACAATGCCCCACCCATATGACCTGCCATATGAACTAACGCCAGTGCTGCACACAGTGTGTGTTTACATTAAAAAGCCTGCAGGGACCAGCTATAGACACCAGAACCACTTCATTAAGCTATAGTATCCCTTTAATGTGAGGTACATTATAGATTAGTGTCACTAATAATATACTAGATTGCCTACTTACAAGCAGATGAGGATGATGATGGGCTGCAGTTTGGCTCCACTGGTCTGGTGTAGAACAGGATCTCTGGAGGCTGTTTGCAACTGTGGTCACAAAATTCAATGTTCTGGGAGAATTGGAAGCAGCTCCATTTTTTTGGGGCCCCTTACACAGCTCAAGGTCTGGGCCCCAGGGCCTGACGGTGAGTATGCCCATAAGGCCCACTCATAAGTTCCACCCACCCATGAGTTCGCTCACAGGGAGTGGAGTGTGTAGGGGATGTGTTATGTGTTATTGTAGAGGATCTAATATGTGTGCTTATGGTATGTGGTGTATAGGGTTACCAGTTTGTGCAGGTGATGCGGTGTGTTTGTGTGTAGTGGAAAGTGTGTATTTGTGTATAAGGGATGTATTATGTGTTTCTGGTTGTGTGTAAGGGATGCATTTGTGTGAATCTGTGTTTGTATGCATAAGGATGCAAGGTGTGTGTCTGTATGTGTGTGCATGAGATGCATTGTGTTTCTGTGTGTATGTAAGAAAAGTGTGTGTGTTTGCATCGTGTGTCACGGGTTTGCATTGTCTGTTTCTGTGTATGTGCAAAGGATGGATTGTCTTTGTGTGTAGGGGTTGCATTGTGTGTGTGTGTGTAATGGATGCATTGTGTGTTTCTCTGTGTGTAAGGGAAGCATGTTGTGTTTCTGTGTATGTATAGGGATGCATTGTGTGTGTGTGCGCGCGCGTAGTGTGAAAGAGCTCCCTGTCTTGGCCCCTGTCCTATAGAGCTGCCCCTTCTTCTTATTCCCCTCCCTCCCCTCTTCTTATTCCCCCCTCCCCTCTTTTTATTCCCCCCTCCCCTCTTTTTATTCCCTCCCTCCCCTCTTTTTATTCCCTCCCTCCCCTCTTCTTATCCCTCCCTCCCATCTTCTTATTCCCCGCCCTCCACTCTTCTTATTCCCCGCCCTCATCTTATTGCCCCTCCCTCTTCTTATCCCTCCCTCCCTCTTCT
>OW240915.1:55711496-55726053 GCA_933207985.1 Pelobates cultripes
ACAGGAAACAGGAACTCCGCGCGGAACAGGAGTTTCTGTCTCCTGTACCCGGTCAGACTGACAGGAAGTGCACACTCAGTGTGCACCTTCCTATCACTCCGGCCGGCCACCGCGGACCGGAGTGCAGCTCGCTCGGCCACGCTACAGGGGAGGGGGTAAGAAGAGGGGAGGGGAGAAGCTGCAGCCGCCTGACCGCTCTTCACAGAGCGCTCGGGCGGCTGCAGTATTTAAAGGGCCGGCCCCAGGTGCCGACGGCCCACCGGGAAATTTCCCGGTATCCTGGTGGGCCAGTCCGGCCCTGCCTTTTTGTGTCATTTTACCCCACTCCTTCTAGCATGTAAGCTCATTGAGCAGGGCCTCAACCCCTCTGTTCCTGCGTGTCCAACTTGTCTGGTTACAACTACATGTCTATTCGTCCACCCATTGTAAAGCACTGCGGAATTTGATGGCGCTATATAAATATCATAATAATAATAATAATAATAGGCTAGGGTGGAATATCTTCAAGTTATCATACTTTCTGTCGTGATCTGTTCATTGTGTATTTTGCCAGAGAGAATGTTGTTCTGCTCTTATGTCCAAAACAATAGCTGTATTGGGGACTGCATGCCATGGATTCTATTCTCTTATTACTGCAGGATATGACATCAGAGGTCAGACCACACACAGGAAGTGAAGGCTCCAGCTAAGAGTCAGCCATGCTCAGTCCTTGCTAATAATGAATAAAAGTTGTCGAGAAAAGCTGATGAAGCTGTGTCATTTTATTAGAAGACAACAGATGGAGTGAGTGAATAAGAAGTGATTGAAGCATTGAATATGGATCTGCAGTATGAAGTGGTTACAAGCCAAATTAAGTGTTGCCCCAAAGCTGAGGTTTGTTTGAAATATGGAGAAAGAATGGGAGACATTTAAGCACGGTTTGCACTGTATTTGAAAGTCACAAACTCCTTCTCTCTACCCTTGCTAGTAACTTGTGCTGGGCCAGAAGTCATAGACATTTATAGCAGCTCCCAAGTAAACTGGAGTATAATCATAGGCGTGCGCAGCCTATTGCATTAGGGTGTGCACCCTAAAGCACAAACACACGCCGCGCGTGTGTGTGTGTGTATATATATATATTTATATATATATATATATATACACACACACACACACTCTCACAGACACACACACACTCACAGACACACACACACACTCACAGACAGACACACACACACTCACAGACACTCATACACTCACAGACACACACACACTCACAGACACACACTCACACACTGACACACACACTCACAGACACACACACACTCACACTGACACATACTCACACACTCACAGAAACACACACTGACACATACTCACAGACACACACTCACACTGACATACTCACACACTCACACTGACACATACTCACAGAAACACACACTGACACATACTCACAGACACACACTCACACTGACATACTCACACACTCACACTGACACATACTCACACACTCACAGACACACACACTCACAGACACACACTCACACTGACACATACTCACACACTCACAGACACACACACACTGACACATACTCACACACTCACACTGACACATACTCACACACTCAGACACACTGACACATACTCACACACTCACAGAAACACACACTGACACATACTCACACACTCACACTGACACATACTCACACACTCACAGACACACTGACACACACACACAAATTATTATATTTTAATTTAAAAAAAAAAATGTCCACCCAGCCTCCTACCTGGAGTGCTGGTGGACTTGTCCCTGGGGTCCAGTGGGGGCGGGCGCCTCTCTGCAGGTCAGCGCGCGGCGAGGGAGCTCTCTGCTCTCTGTTCTCTGCTCCCTCTCGCCGCGCGGGCTGTCTGCTGCAGCTGGGAGCCGGAATATGACGTCATATTCCGGCTCCCGGCATCAGCGCGCGGCGAGAGGGAGCAGAGAGCAGAGAGCAGAGAGCTCCCTCGCCGCGCGCTGACCTGCAGAGAGGGGGTTATCCATCACCTCTTGCCCTCCCATGACAGGGGCAAGAGGTGAAACAGGGGGCACTGAGTGCCTGCAGGAACGCTGTTCCTGCAGGGCTCAAACCATAGGCGTGCCACGGGGATTAGGGTGTGCCCAGGCACACCCGGCACACCCCGTGCGCACGCCTATGAGTATAATATGGCTATTATAAACGTCTTATAGGGAAATGTACAGCAGACTGCACTCCCAGGAAAATGAAACATTGGACATAAAACTATTTTGTGTCGTCTAACTACAGGGTACAGCAACCACATGAAACTGTGGAAAGTGTGTAGCTGACCTCAGATAAAAAGCTGGTCAAATAACTTTGGTATTTTGCAAGTATCACATATGAACGCCTTGGGAGGATATTGTATGGCAAAGCAACACACTGCATCAATCAGCATCTCCTGAATCAATGCATCTATGTGAGGAACGTTCAGCGTCTAAACGCACACACATACACATGCACACACACAGTGCAGCACTGAAATAGGAAGCATCCCTAGTGGATATCTGAGTGAATGCTTGGTATCACTAGGCACCAATGCAAACACTTCCTTTTCTCTGAAAAGGTAATGTTCACATTGAAAACACTGCAGGGACAGGCTATAGACACCAGAACCACTACATTAAGCTGGTGACTATAGTGTCCACTTAAGACTTTGCTTTGATCCCATCTAGTTAAATGGCAGTATTAAGAAGGAATAATATCAGATTCCCTAAAGGAACAAAATCCTGGAAGAGATGGCACATGTCCAGGTGTTTTCCATTCTGGATGCCTGAAATTAATTTTGGTGGATATGTCTGTCAAAAGAAAGCAGGTGCATATGTACATTTAATACACCATTTGGTAGGTATAATTTTAAACATCTGCCTTTTGGACAATATTCAGCCCCAGAAATATTTCAATAGGAATTATTTGATGGGGTTAAAGTTTACTGTGACAGTTCACCCTGTCCCTGAAATTGTAATCCCTTGTGTTTCATTCACCTATGTTTTCAGGACATTTCATTCATTTTGTACTTTATTCCATTCCCCTACCGAATGAACTACCGAACAACTGGACCACCCGTATGAGGAGTGTGCCACTCATTAACCCCTGTCACCTCATTAACATTCCTAAACTGCAAGCGTTGTAAGCGATCGGCTGGGTGGTCGCCGTTCAACATGTGAACACATGGCGGCAGCCATCTTTAGCCGTGAACACAAAGAGTGGTGTTTGGTGATTGAGTGCCTGGAACCCAAATCGGGCGCTCGACGTTGCGAACACTGCTAGAACATCCCTTCCATCGTTGGGCATTGAATTGTGTTTGGTGGTAGCAAGCTCCCGAACAAGAGGCATAGACTGAATTTACCCACAAATTGTTATGTTTGGTATTTTGGACTATATTGTGTATTCCCGAAAGAGACTGACCGCAAAGCCTGAATTCATGGAACTCTTCTGGGCAGGAGCCTCTTGTGCGGTCGGTCAAAATGTGACTTCCATGGTAATCCCGAACCCGTGAACCGATCTGGGTGATTTTTGGATATGTTGATCACCCAGATCGGGGCTATGAGGGGATATAACTCTTGTGGGGTTTCCATGGGTTTTAAGGGTACTTTTGGGGTACTGCTGAAATATGGGTCTTATCCCACAGCATAGAGCCTCGTTTCATGTTTGTGGGAGAAAGCTACAATAGCTGTCTCCCATCTGCTTGGAGTGCTAAATCACTAGCTCTTGTAAGAGCTGTTCCTGCTAATGCATTACAGCATCCCTCCCACTAGGGGGAAAAGAAAATCTCTGGCGTTGAAACCCTCTTCCCATCGGGATGGTATTCTAATTAGGAGTGCACAGAAAGTGAACATAATGTCAGACTTGAGATGGTTCTGGAGAATTCCCAAAAGAATGGATTAAAACTGAAGAAAACAAAATGTAAATTTCACAAATCTGATATTCTGTACCTCCACCTCGAACGAGGTTATTAGACCAGATCCAACCAAAGTCCACGCTATTGAGAGAAGGAAATCAACTGCCAACAAGAAAGATTTACCGAGTTTCCTGGGTTGGGCAACATATCTTGGAACGTTTGTGGCCAATCTATCAGACTAAACTAAATACATGGTAAGTTTATTGTTAAAGGATGCTGAATGGCGCTGGAAAAAAAACATGAAGCGGAATTCTTATTCCTCAAAAATAAGTCTTAGCACTACCTCTACTTTGCAGTATTTTGATGTATCTCGTAAAACAGAAATTTCTACAGATACCTCCAAACATGGACTAAGAGCAGTTATTTTACAACATGATCGCAAAGACTGGGGAGCGTTTGCATATGCTACCAAAGCTTTTACTGGTACAGAACTGACACAACTTTTAATTAGTGTCAAATTTTCAAGACACATTTAACCAGCTGCTTGGAAAAAAAGACTAGAAACCACAACGGCGGAAGATGAAATACTGCGAAATGTTATTCAAGTTAGAATTAAGAAAGTATGCATGCATGCACATTCCAAGCAATGTGTAGATCAAAGTATACGCTCTTTAAAACCAACTTGCCCTGTGTATTCCACGACAGGCACAATTTGAACATGGAGTCATATTGCCGATGTGGTTAACTACTGGTGGAGAAATACCTCTAATTTTGATCCCAAAACGCCAGCATTATGCCCAGTAAAACACACACAAAGTTTACTGAGCTGTATTATTACCGTAATGAGCTGGGTGGCTTACAGGCTCATTACATTAATAGTGTTTGATAAATAGGTTGCAGAACTGTTGTAGTGAAATGGCTCGGCGCCAGGGCTGACTTAACCTCTGCAAAATAATCTCCTATTTACCTGTTAGACGTCA
Organism: Pelobates cultripes; assembly: GCA_933207985.1. Taxonomy (NCBI): domain Eukaryota; kingdom Metazoa; phylum Chordata; class Amphibia; order Anura; family Pelobatidae; genus Pelobates; species Pelobates cultripes. The sequence continues at coordinate 55,716,353 of OW240915.1, forward strand.
CTAATAACCATTCATTGATATTAAACAAAATAGCAAGAGCTTTAAAATGATCTCTTTCCCAACTGAATGTAGTTCATGCAATCTGTGATTACTTCAGTATAATATATATACAGCCATAATAACATATTTTGAAAACAATTGTTGCATTGTCACAGATATGACTTTATTGTTTGATGTCAGAGGAATTTTTTTTTAAATTGCTTAGTTTCTTAGTTTTAATACATATAATTTTGTTTTGCAGTTTCAGTTAGACTTGATGATTGTGTAATAAAATAATAGAATTTATGTAATATATATATATAGTTTCATGCTGGTAAAGGAGTTGGGGAGACAGAATTATGCTGTTTCTCCTATATTTTCACTATCGGGGAAAGAGCTGAATGAAAAGGATGTAATTTCGAGCTGACTGGGATATGTATGCCTTGGTGCAGCCCTGAAATTCATGCCCCCCCCCACTTTATATCAGACAAACTGTACATTATAGAGATTAAGGCACACCACCCACTACGCAGTACACAGATTAATTATATTATTATCATTATAAAAAAATGAGCATTTTTCTTTATGTTAAAAGGCCATTACGCCTGTATTTGTGGGAGGAGTTATGTCCCCTACTTACACTCTGAGCCCCTACTCACCTCTGCCGTTCACGCTGACTGACCACCCTCCCCCCATCTTCAACCATCACTTTTTACATTATCATCACCTTAGTAGGCCCTCTTTTATTACAGGCCTACTCATTCGTTGGTTTCGGCACACTTCAGCCAACACTGCATCTTCTAACATAATCCATAACCAATTAAATTTGAGCACAAATATCGTTTTTTGTATTTTGTTTAGGCCCCCTCCAATAAATCTGTAATTTAATCACTTTGAAAGTGAAGGCCCTTATTTCGATGCTTCTTAGTTTAGTAGGCTATAAGAGCATCGCTGTCAAGACCAAGGTCATATCTCCTACCGTAATGGCCAAACATTGATATCCTGGAACTAAATCTCCACGCGCGCTAGGATGAGCGAGTCCCTGAGCAGTGGAGGCTCTAGACTTTGTGAGGCCTTAGGCGAAACTCAAATATGAGGCCCCCACTAACACTCATAGGAAAAAATATATTGGGGTTGCATCGTGTGTGTATAATGAGCTGTAGTTATATTGAAAGGCGGGCTTGCAGCGCTGGATTCATTTATTCATTATTCAGAGGCTTGCATTGTTGTGGCTCCCTGTGCCGCTCTGTTGTGAGCTCTCTGATTGTAGTTATGGCATAATTTGCAAACTAAATTAATTTGCAGTGATGCTCATTGTTTATACATGATTGTGTTGCAGTGTAAGCATGCAGAAGCCAAACACAGAAATATTGGACACAGGTCTTCAGGAAGTAACAGGCCTTTATTCACATTACCGATCGGGTCTCAGATGAACTCCTGTTCCAAAAGATCTGAGAGACCAACACATAGTGTACATTCCTTATATAGCACTATAACTCCTCCCATTAATAGCTACACCCACATATACCTTTAACCAATCAATGAGCAGAATATAGACTTGTACATCTAGTCAAACCACATGGCTCATCCAAGACAAAGGAAATAAGTGCAATTTCAGTTCCTGCATTCCTGCACATGCTCAGTACACTGATGACAGTATCCTAGCTACATGTAGTTAACCAACTGACACAACATACACATATGCCACATGGAGATTTTGGCCTACTAAATTTTGACCATGCTGGAATCCCATCACATTCCCCCCTTTGATGCCTCTGATATAACATTATTCCAGATGCATCACCAATCACAGTTTTACCTACATCTCTCAAGTAGCCATTGAACCAGAGTAGACCTTGTAAGCATCTTAAAAACTCCTTCAACATTCTTCATCCTGAATATATTCTCTTCGGGCTAGGGGATCATATCTTCCAGACAGCCATTACATGAGCCGCTGTCTTTCTCTCTATAGTACTCTCTATAATACTACGTAGGGACCTTACCACTAGTGGAATTAGACAGGGCAGGAGGAGGCACAAAAAAAATATAATAAATTCTACTCCTCCTACTAATGTCTTAATTCCTCCAAGCTGCTCATACCAACTTCCAAACCAAATACTTAGGTTATACCCATTCCAGACCTGAGTAGGTACATGCTCAAATTTAACCATGTGGCTTGTAAGTTCAGCCACTGCCTGCCCTTCATCATCTATGTGCAGACAACAGTTACTTAGATTAAACTTTCCGCATACACCTCCTTCTACTGCTAGTAAGTAATCAAGGGCTAGCCTATTCTGGTATATGGCTGATCACATCTTGGTATTTTGCTTAGCTAGAAAATTAAGCACTTGAGCTGTCTCATTAGTAATAATCTCAACTACCGCCTGTAGTCTAATAATGCGGTTGAGCATATATAATCGGAGTTCTATATCCATAAGTGCCATCTTCTGCCCAAGTAGTAGGTCCATAATAATTAATAATACGTTGAGGGGGCCACTCATCTTCCCAGTTACCTATATTCAAGGATGCTCTCTCCCTTTTATGATTTACATCGTAAACCTTAACTCCCAAGGTCTCTCCTGTTTCGATTGGCAACAAGAAGAAGGATGGCTTTGGCATACCTAATACACATGCCCCTTCCCAATCTTGTGGTAACTTACCACAAATCCAGTATAAATTTGCTGGGGCTTTCCAACTAGATGTAGCCGATAAGTCAAACCATACCTCCCTTAAATGAGTGTAATTGGCAAACGGATTAGTAGGTTCCGAGACATTTGAAGCTGACCACCAAGTAGTATTTTTAGTATTAACATTATAGGCTTTTTGTCCCAAGCACGTTAGCTCACCTACAGACGTGTTATACATTGTCCCTTTCCTGGCTATACAAACATAACCTATAATGGAGGTTTTTAACCACCATTCCAATTTACTTCTAGTACTTACTTGATGATCAGACTGGAAAGGTATCTGTTGTTCATATGTCTCAGAGCCAGGGTACCATATTTCCTTTGCCTCCCATGGCCACTGGTCTCCCATATTAGTACCTCCACACACATAGCAATTAGTTACATTAAGACTACCTGCAATACCCTCAGCCAAATCAATAAATAGGTTGTTAACATTAAGGGGAATTTTATCCTCAATACTCATCTCCTCATAGAAGGAATGAGAAACCTGATGAGTTTGAGTTGCCACTGTCTCAGTTTCAAGACCTACATATATTATTGTTCCTGGATCTACTCCTGTGCCATATATTTGAACCCAAACAGACCTCCAAACCTGTCAATAAAGTACTGCAGATTGGAAATGGTCATGTGAACGGGGTTACACACATAGTTTTACAGTATGGTGTGGTAGGCAACCTTTGGATAATCATATCTTGATCCACTGTTTTTCCCAGGTTGCCCAACCTACACATGACAAATAGGGGCAGAAGTTAGTCTCTATTTGGGCAATCGGGATCAGTAGATCTTTTACTGGGACATAAGTATTTATCATTAAACCCATAAGTTCGTTCCCATTTAAGATTACCACATACATTCCAAAGTCTTCCACTACCCGAAATCGCCTTACATGCATCAAATAGTAGAATACCCGTGGAATGTATGGTGCTTATCACAGTCCTATTTATTAATGTCCCCTGGGAGTTACTATTCCGAATTACCAACCAAATTGTACGGGGTTGGAAATGGGGATCAAAACATTTAGACTCTCCTGATATTGGCTTGCACACACTATAATCAATATCCAAATATCTACATTTAGATACAGATCCCTTACATTCATACTGTGAGTGCCAGATGAGAGTTTGGGATATTTGGTTACCTGTTTTAGTAGTCTTAATGCAACTATCGCAATTCGGTATGTCTGTACTCCTACCTTCCTGAAAAATCATAAAAATACTAAGACACAATAAAACACATTATTCCTGAAATCCTCATTTTTCTTCGACCGTGCGATGGCCTCTCAGCTTCCCGATTGTGAGGGCTGCAAGGATGTTGTTCTTCTGATCCTCACTTTCCTTCACAGAGATCCCTTCAAGATACTCTGGCTATGACACGTAGGCAGGTGGTCAGGCTTTATTATGGCCGTCAAAACACCTACTTGATGATCTTTGTAGACTTTTAACTAGAATGTCTCGCTATCCCCTCGTCACTCCGACTGAGTTGCACGCTTCAACCGGGTCCTGCAAGGATTCTCAGGATCTGGAGTAGCTTGCCAAGAGTCTGCCGCTGGTTTAACCTTAGAATGATGAATCCAAGGAGTCACTTCCGCCACCTTTACAGCTATTGGGGTAGATAAAAAAACAACATACAAAGGCTAACAGAATACACCCCGAGCTTTAACTCAATATGTATTGGTGGGATATTACGAGCAAGTCCTGGAGGATTATTTTCTTCCCATACTCCTGGAATGTCAAGTAAGGATTCATCACTCTTAGGGTTAACACTTGTCACTATGGAATAGAAGCGTCATTCTTCTTCCCTTGGCACCGATATCACCATTATGCCTGGTAATCCCTTAAACTTCAGAGATGTTAATCCATTAGGTAAAAGGTTATCTGAGCTTAAAGCTTCGATAATAGATCTCGTCCTAAAAGTTGAATCGGACACTCTGGCATATATAGGAACTAATGCTTCACCACATGGCATCCCAGAATACAAGTGCGACTCTTAAGAACCGGTCTAGCTGCACTTCTCCCAGTAGCTCCTATCACAGTTATAGTCTTCCCCGAAGGCGGAGCCACCATCTTAGTCATCACAGAATGTTTAGCACCTGTGTCGATAATGAAAGAACTTCTCTTTCCCCCTATTGCTACATCGACCATAGGCTACGCTCAACCAAGTGGGATGGAGCCCGGTCGGTATCAATAGTCTTCCATGATAGTGTCAGCCAGACCCACAAAATCTCTATCCTCTCTTTCTCTAGGTCTCTGCGTGGGTAGATAGTATCTGTCTCCTTGAACACTTCCTCTACTATTCCCATCATTCCCTCTAAAACTTCCTCTTACTCTATAACTACCACTATAACCTCCTCGTACCCTTCTCTCTCCTTGTCTATCACCTTCATACTGCTCTCTCTGTGGACACTCACTCTTCCAATGTCCCTCCTTTCTACAATACGCACATTAATTCCTACTTAAAGTCCCTTGCTCAGCCTATTCTCGTCTCCTCTATTCACTTCCCTGTCTTTCTACACTTAAGATAGCTACCGCTAGCATATCTGCCTTTTTCCTCATTTTACGTTCTTCCTCCGTCTCCCTATTCATATATACTGTATTTGCAATCTCCATTAGCTGTATTATGGACATCCCTACAAATCCCTCTAATTTCTGTAATTTCCTTTTAATATCACCTTGGGCCTGGCTGACAAATGCTGAGTCTATCATTCGGAAGTTTTCAGGGGCTTTAGGATTGAAAGGAGTGTACAATCTATTTGACTCAAGCAGTATCTAATATGGGACTTCGACAAGGCTGCTCAATAATAGGTTCCAGTCTAGGAGTAGTAAGATAGGTGTAAGGGGGTGAGCTAATTTTATTAGTTGGCATTTGGTGGATGAAAAAACGTTTTTGTTTAAAGTGTTAAACCAATAACCTACCAGTAGTTGTCACCAGAGGGTAATTGTATCAAAATAATCTTTATGGGTCTAATAAGAAAACTCAACTTTTAATATATTTATACATAAAATAAAACCTTATAGCAATAAATATATTAAAATAGGGTAAGCAATCCTACTTCTATCTGTTATAAACAATGTATTATCAATGTAACTCCCAAAGATGGCCCGTAGGTGGCTTAGAGTGCCTCCCTAAAGTCAAATGAAACAAATAGACTTTAATTAATTATGTCCTATTTTATTATTACTTATTTTAATCAATGTCCACCCTGATAGCTAGGCTTGATTAAATCTTTAGTTCTAAGGTAAATTAAACATTTCAGTTTGTAGTTTAGTAAAAGGGGACATTTTGGACAAAGCTGGGAGGGGCCCATCCAGTAACTAAAAAAAACCAATATACCATCTGATACCATTGATCATTGATTAGGGGGAGGGGTAGTACAGAAATACAAGAGTTTGAAACACAGGAACAGATAGGTATGTGGGTAGGCGGGGACAGTAGAGCAGGGGGAGTGCAAATACTGACTATATACCAGTTTTTAGCTTGGGAAGAAGAATAGGGGCGTGGCTACTCTGGCTCTGGAGGATGTTTGGGGGGTTGGTAATCAGATGCCAGGGGGGAGGGGATGTCCAAAGCAGTTGTAATTAAGTCCTTAGTTCTGACCACCATATGGCTACATTGTTTCCCATATGACACAGTTTAATTCACCAAGGCAGTTTTTCAACAATCAGTTTCCAACAGTCAATATATAGAAACTGATCATAGAATTCCAGCCTACTAGTTACAGCCACATGTACACCCTGCACTAAATTTAAGTGAAGACTGCTACATGGAGGCCATGCGGCCACCAGGACAGGCTACTCCCTACTTTTTTTTTTTTTAAACATACAAGACAAAAGACTAACAGCCTAGTGAATCAGAAGATTATTTCAACAGAACGTCTGATTCAAAAAGCTGTACAAATATACACACAGTTTCAACAGTCACACCAATCTCCTTATCACCAGCAACACATTGCGCAGTCACTAGGCCCAAACACACACACAGGATCCTCACATGCTCAACAATATCACGACGTCGCACACACGAAATTAAATCAAAAAACCCACCAAAGACTATACACTTATCAATGTAACTATTATTCAAACCATACAACTATCCACGCTATTAATCCATATAAACTAACCGATCACATAACATTTCAACAATTTCATCTCTACAATTATCCATACTATAAATCAACTTTTGACTAACCAACTATATCACATTCTAGTAACCTCATCTTTACAGTCAGTGGTTATGGTACAGTTAGTAAGTGGTTATAATACAGTTTTAAAGTCACAGATCAGTTAGTAACAGTTATGGTATTATACATATAACATAAAACAGCAATTGTTAGTAATTTTTACACAATGTCAGTGGTTATGGTACATGTCAGTAGTTATGGTACCGTGCGCTATTTTACAGTTATACACACAATTTACACTCCCACTAGACAGCAGAGCTCTAACTTTCTAGTAGGACATACAAGTTAACCAATTCACCAACTACAATATATTTAACAACATTTACAATAATCCCAACTATTCTAACTGGCCAGCACCTCGAGAGCTTTCGATCTATTTATACACCAGAGATTCGATAAGTTCTTCGCTGCCCAGACACCACGTATAGCGAACTAGAGGGCAGAATTTACACAGTACCCAGCTAGTCTATTAAACTATCAATAAGCTAGTGGCTGGATTTACAACAGAGCACACTTAGTTAAGATAGGGTGAAATCTAGCAAACTATAATATACAACAGAGTATGCTAGTCTCCCGGTCCCCCCGACCTAGCGAACAAAATTTACACCCTAGATACGCTAGTCAAGACAGGACACCGGTGTCCGACATGAGCTATTTACACCAGAACTCAGTCTGACCCAAACCACCTATATTAGACGGGCTGACTACAGAGCGTCTAATTTCCAGATAAGTGTTGCGCTTTTCACTTCTTCCATCCATTAGGACAGGGCAGATTCCAATAACCGGTTCCAAATATAAAACCCCTTGTGGGTCTACCGCTCTAACGGTATCAATCTTACCTGTTAATTTCTGGACCTGGGTTCACTCATAGACGGAACAATCCGGGACTCACTGCGCAGAAGCCGATGATCTCCTGGACAAAAGGCCAGTGGCGCGAGACGAAAGGAGGTCCACGCAGTAGAAGTCCAGGATTGTAGCGTAGAAGGTTTGGTAAAAGTTTACCGTCTCAAATCTCTGCGCTAGCTTCCATGCAATGAGGTTCCCACTGCCAATGCACCAGAGATGTTGCAGTGTAAGCATGCAGAAGCCAAACACAGAAATATTGGACACAGGTCTTCAGGAAGTAACAGGCCTTTATTCACATTACCGATCGGGTCTCAGATGAACTCCTGTTCCAAAAGATCTGAGAGACCAACACATAGTGTACATTCCTTATATAGCACTATAACTCCTCCCATTAATAGCTACACCCACATATACCTTTAACCAATCAATGAGCAGAATATAGACTTGTACATCTAGTCAAACCACATGGCTCATCCAAGACAAAAGGAAATAAGTGCAATTTCAGTTCCTGCATTCCTGCACATGCTCAGTACACTGATGACAGTATCCTAGCTACATGTAGCTAACCAACTGACACAACATACACATATGCCACATATAGATTTTGGCCTACTAAATTTTGACCATGCTGGAATCCCATCACAATTGCTGTGTATGGTTGCATAGCTTAGCAGTCATGTATACAGAAGGTCCGGTGTGCAAGGGTTATTGCAAACTGAAATAAAAAAATTCTATTGGGTATATACGTATGTATATAATTTATATTTTATATCTTGCCACTTTACCTTTGCTTTGCCGTACCATACCCAGTGGTGTATTCTGGTTTTGTGCTGCCCTAGGCAGGACAAAACTCAGGCACCCCCTCCCCCCGCGCCACCCCCACCCAACCCTTCCCCCCCGCCCCACCTTCTAAATACACACACACACACAGACACACACACACAGTCAGACACACACACACAAACACACAGTCAGACACAAACACACATACACAGTCAGACACACACACAAACACACACAGTCAGACACAAACACACACACACACAGACACACACACACACACACACACAATCACTCACATTAACACTTTTTTTTTTATTTAACCCCCCCCAGCCTCCTTACCTTTGGGAATGGTGGGGGGGTGGTTCCTCTTTCTCCCTGGTGGTCCAGTGGCTGCCGGTCGGGCTGATGGGCTGGCTACTGGGCGGGCGGCTAGCGAGGGAGCACTTCCTCTGAGCTGACTGCATATGTCATATTCCGGCTCCCAGCCTCACTCTGCGGCGCGGGAGGGAGCTGAGCAGTCAGCTCAGAGGAAGAGCTCCCTCGCCAGCCGCCCGACCATCAGCCAGCACCGCCCGCCAGCCCAGCATGTCAGTTAGCCGCGAGGCTAACTAGGCATTTGCCCTGGGCATTTGGGGGCGGCGTTTTTTGCCGCCCCCTGAAAAATGCCGCCCAAGGCAAATGCCTTGTTTGCCTCGCGGCAGTGGCGTCGCTAGGGGGGGCCAGAGGGGGCCATGGCCCCCCCTACATCATGCTGTGCCCCCCTTGGGCCCCCCCAAATGCCAACAACTTGCTGGCCATGGGCTTCCCTCGGACTGTAACAGCCTGTCACAGCCGAGGGAATGCAGTGCTGAGGTGCTGGGGGCTGTCTGTGGCCGGAGGGAGCACTGATTGGCTCCCCGGCAAGGCTCCGCCCCCAAATGAAGCCCCACCTCCCGTCGATAAGCCCCGCCCCTGCCGTAATGCAGCAGCCCATGCTGCTTCAGAAGATGGCTGCCTGACCCCCAGTGACAGGTAGGCTGGGGGGGTGTACACACACACACACATTGCCCCCATACACACACATTGCCCCCCATACACACACATTGCCCCCCATACACACCCATCATCACACATACACACACACTGCCCCCATACACACACACTGCCCCCTATACTGCTCCCCCATACACACACACTGCCCCCTATACTGCCTCCCATACACACACACTGCCCCCCATGCAGCCTCCCAT
>OW240915.1:55726153-55842325 GCA_933207985.1 Pelobates cultripes
TCTTCACAGAGCGCTCGGGCGGCTGCAGTATTTAAAGGGCCGGCCCCAGGTGCCGACGGCCCACCGGGAAATTTCCCGGTATCCTGGTGGGCCAGTCCGGCCCTGCCTTTTTGTGTCATTTTACCCCACTCCTTCTAGCATGTAAGCTCATTGAGCAGGGCCTCAACCCCTCTGTTCCTGCGTGTCCAACTTGTCTGGTTACAACTACATGTCTATTCGTCCACCCATTGTAAAGCACTGTGGAATTTGATGGCGCTATATAAATATCATAATAATAATAATAATAATAGGCTAGGGTGGAATATCTACAAGTTATCATACTTTCTGTCGTGATCTGTTCATTGTGTATTTTGCCAGAGAGAATGTTGTTCTGCTCTTATGTCCAAAACAATAGCTGTATTGGGGACTGCATGCCATGGATTCTATTCTCTTATTACTGCAGGATATGACATCAGAGGTCAGACCACACACAGGAAGTGAAGGCTCCAGCTAAGAGTCAGCCATGCTCAGTCCTTGCTAATAATGAATAAAAGTTGTCGAGAAAAGCTGATGAAGCTGTGTCATTTTATTGGAAGACAACAGATGGAGTGAGTGAATAAGAAGTGATTGAAGCATTGAATATGGATCTGCAGTATGAAGTGGTTACAAGCCAAATTAAGTGTTGCCCCAAAGCTGAGGTTTGTTTGAAATATGGAGAAAGAATGGGAGACATTTAAGCACGGTTTGCACTGTATTTGAAAGTCACAAACTCCTTCTCTCTACCCTTGCTAGTAACTTGTGCTGGGCCAGAAGTCATAGACATTTATAGCAGCTCCCAAGTAAACTGGAGTATAATATGGCTATTATAAACGTCTTATAGGGAAATGTACAGCAGACTGCACTCCCAGGAAAATGAAACATTGGACATAAAACTATTTTGTGTCGTCTAACTACAGGGTACAGCAACCACATGAAACTGTGGAAAGTGTGTAGCTGACCTCAGATAAAAAGCTGGTCAAATAACTTTGGTATTTTGCAAGTATCACATATGAACGCCTTGGGAGGATATTGTATGGCAAAGCAACACACTGCATCAATCAGCATCTCCTGAATCAATGCATCTATGTGAGGAACGTTCAGCGTCTAAACGCACACACATACACATGCACACACACAGTGCAGCACTGAAATAGGAAGCATCCCTAGTGGATATCTGAGTGAATGCCTAGTATCACTAGGCACCAATGCAAACACTTCCTTTTCTCTGAAAAGGTAATGTTCACATTGAAAACACTGCAGGGACAGGCTATAGACACCAGAACCACTACATTAAGCTGGTGACTATAGTGTCCACTTAAGACTTTGCTTTGATCCCATCTAGTTAAATGGCAGTATTAAGAAGGAATAATATCAGATTCCCTAAAGGAACGAAATCCTGGAAGAGATGGCACATGTCCAGGTGTTTTCCATTCTGGATGCCTGAAATTAATTTTGGTGGATATGTCTGTCAAAAGAAAGCAGGTGCATATGTACATTTAATACACCATTTGGTAGGTATAGTTTTAAACATCTGCCTTTTGGACAATATTCAGCCCCAGAAATATTTCAATAGGAATTATTTGATGGGGTTAAAGTTTACTGTGACAGTTCACCCTGTCCCTGAAATTGTAATCCCTTGTGTTTCATTCACCTATGTTTTCAGGACATTTCATTCATTTTGTACTTTATTCCATTCCCCTACCGAATGAACTACCGAACAACTGGACCACCCGTATGAGGAGTGTGCCACTCATTAACCCCTGTCACCTCATTAACATTCCTAAACTGCAAGCGTTGTAAGCGATCGGCTGGGTGGTCGCCGTTCAACATGTGAACACATGGCGGCAGCCATCTTTAGCCGTGAACACAAAGAGTGGTGTTTTGTGATTGAGTGCCTGGAACCCAAATCGGGCACTCGACGTTGCGAACACTGCTAGAACATCCCTTCCATCGGAGGGCATTGAATGGTGTTTGGTGGGAGCAAGCTCCCGAACAAGAGGCATAGACTGAATTTACCCACAAATTGTTATGTTTTGTATTTTGGACTATATTGTGTATTCCCGAAAGAGACTGAATTCATGGAACTCTTCTGGGCAGGAGCCTCTTGTGCGGTCGGTCAAAATGTGACTTCCATGGTAATCCCGAACCCGTGAACCGATCTGGGTGATTTTTGGATATGTTGATCACCCAGATCGGGGCTATGAGGGGATATAACTCTTGTGGGGTTTCCATGGGTTTTAAGGGTACTTTTGGGGTACTGCTGAAATATGGGTCTTATCCCACAGCATAGAGCCTCGTTTCATGTTTGTGGGAGAAAGCTACAATAGCTGTCTCCCATCTGCTTGGAGTGCTAAATCACTAGCTCTTGTAAGAGCTGTTCCTGCTAATGCATTACAGCATCCCTCCCAGTAGGGGGGAAAGAAAATCTCTGGCGTGGAAACCCTCTTCCCATCGGGATGGTATTCTAATTAGGAGTGCACAGAAAGTGAACATAATGTCAGACTTGAGATGGTTCTGGAGAATTCCCAAAAGAATGGATTAAAACTGAAGAAAACAAAATGTAAATTTCACAAATCTGATATTCTGTACCTCCACCTCGAACGAGGTTATTAGACCAGATCCAACCAAAGTCCACGCTATTGAGAGAAGGAAATCAACTGCCAACAAGAAAGATTTACAGAGTTTCCTGGGTTGGGCAACATATCTTGGAACGTTTGTGGCCAATCTATCAGACTAAACTAAATACATGGTAAGTTTATTGTTAAAGGATGCTGAATGGCGCTGGTATACGCTCTTTAAAACCAACTTGCCCTGTGTATTCCACGACAGGCACAATTTGAACATGGAGTCATATTGCCGATGTGGTTAACTACTGGTGGAGAAATACCTCTAATTTTGATCCCAAAACGCCAGCATTATGCCCAGTAAAACACACACAAAGTTTACTGAGCTGTATTATTACCGTAATGAGCTGGGTGGCTTACAGGCTCATTACATTAATAGTGTTTGATAAATAGGTTGCAGAACTGTTGTAGTGAAATGGCTCGGCGCCAGGGCTGACTTAACCTCTGCAAAATAATCTCCTATTTACCTGTTAGACGTCACTAATAACCATTCATTGATATTAAACAAAATAGCAAGAGCTTTAAAATGATCTCTTTCCCAACTGAATGTAGTTCATGCAATCTGTGATTACTTCAGTATAATATATATACAGCCATAATAACATATTTTGAAAACAATTGTTGCATTGTCACAGATATGACTTTATTGTTTGATGTCAGAGGAATTTTTTTTTAAATTGCTTAGTTTCTTAGTTTTAATACATATAATTTTGTTTTGCAGTTTCAGTTAGACTTGATGATTGTGTAATAAAATAATAGAATTTATGTAATATATATATATAGTTTCATGCTGGTAAAGGAGTTGGGGAGACAGAATTATGCTGTTTCTCCTATATTTTCACTATCGGGGAAAGAGCTGAATGAAAAGGATGTAATTTCGAGCTGACTGGGATATGTATGCCTTGGTGCAGCCCTGAAATTCATGCCCCCCCCCCACTTTATATCAGACAAACTGTACATTATAGAGATTAAGGCACACCACCCACTACGCAGTACACAGATTAATTATATTATTATCATTATAAAAAAATGAGCATTTTTCTTTATGTTAAAAGGCCATTACGCCTGTATTTGTGGGAGGAGTTATGTCCCCTACTTACACTCTGAGCCCCTACTCACCTCTGCCGTTCACGCTGACTGACCACCCTCCCCCCATCTTCAACCATCACTTTTTACATTATCATCACCTTAGTAGGCCCTCTTTTATTACAGGCCTACTCATTCGTTGGTTTCGGCACACTTCAGCCAACACTGCATCTTCTAACATAATCCATAACCAATTCAATTTGAGCACAAATATCGTTTTTTGTATTTTGTTTAGGCCCCCTCCAATAAATCTGTAATTTAATCACTTTGAAAGTGAAGGCCCTTATTTCGATGCTTCTTAGTTTAGTAGGCTATAAGAGCATCGCTGTCAAGACCAAGGTCATATCTCCTACCGTAATGGCCAAACATTGATATCCTGGAACTAAATCTCCACGCGCGCTAGGATGAGCGAGTCCCTGAGCAGTGGAGGCTCTAGACTTTGTGAGGCCTTAGGCGAAACTCAAATATGAGGCCCCCACTAACACTCATAGGAAAAAATATATTGGGGTTGCATCGTGTGTGTATAATGAGCTGTAGTTATATTGAAAGGAGGGCTTGCAGCGCTGGATTCATTTATTCATTATTCAGAGGCTTGCATTGTTGTGGCTCCCTGTGCCGCTCTGTTGTGAGCTCTCTGATTGTAGTTATGGCATAATTTGCAAACTAAATTAATTTGCAGTGATGCTCATTGTTTATACATGATTGCTGTGTATGGTTGCATAGCTTAGCAGTCATGTATACAGAAGGTCCGGTGTGCAAGGGTTATTGCAAACTGAAATAAAAAAATTCTATTGGGTATATACGTATGTATATAATTTATATTTTATATCTTGCCACTTTACCTTTGCTTTGCCGTACCATACCCAGTGGTGTATTCTGGTTTTGTGCTGCCCTAGGCAGGACAAAACTCAGGCACCCCCTCCCCCCGCGCCACCCCCACCCAACCCTTCCCCCCCGCCCCACCTTCTAAATACACACACAGACACACACACACAGTCAGACACACACACACAAACACACACACACACAAACACACAGTCAGACACAAACACACACACACAGTCAGACACACACACAAACACACACAGTCAGACACAAACACACACACACACACAGACACAGACACACACACACACACACACAATCACTCACATTAACACTTTTTTTTATTTAACCCCCCCCAGCCTCCTTACCTTTGGGAATGGTGGGGGGGTGGTTCCTCTTTCTCCCTGGTGGTCCAGTGGCTGCCGGTCGGGCTGATGGGCTGGCTACTGGGCGGGCGGCTAGCGAGGGAGCACTTCCTCTGAGCTGACTGCATACGTCATATTCCGGCTCCCAGCCTCACTCTGTGGCGCGCGAGGGAGCTGAGCAGTCAGCTCAGAGGAAGAGCTCCCTCGCCAGCCGCCCGCCCGACCATCAGCCAGCACCGCCCGCCAGCCCAGCATGTCAGTTAGCCGCGAGGCTAACTAGGCATTTGCCCTGGGCATTTGGGGGCGGCGTTTTTTGCCGCCCCCTGAAAAATGCCGCCCAAGGCAAATGCCTTGTTTGCCTCGCGGCAGTGGCGTCGCTAGGGGGGGCCAGAGGGGGCCATGGCCCCCCCTACATCATGCTGTGCCCCCCTTGGGCCCCCCCAAATGCCAACAACTTGCTGGCCATGGGCTTCCCTCGGACTGTAACAGCCTGTCACAGCCGAGGGAATGCAGTGCTGAGGTGCTGGGGGCTGTCTGTGGCCGGAGGGAGCACTGATTGGCTCCCCGGCACAGGCTCCGCCCCCAAACGAAGCCCCGCCTCCCGTCGATAAGCCCCGCCCCTGCCGTAATGCAGCAGCCCATGCTGCTTCAGAAGATGGCTGCCTGACCCCCAGTGACAGGTAGGCTGGGGGGGGTGTACACACACACACACACATTGCCCCCATACACACACATTGCCCCCCATACACACACATTGCCCCCCATACACACCCATCATCACACATACACACACACTGCCCCCATACACACACACTGCCCCCTATACTGCTCCCCCATACACACACACTGCCCCCTATACTGCCTCCCATACACACACACTGCCCCCCATGCAGCTCCCTTACCCCCACTGTCCCCATGCTGCCCCCCCCTTTTTACACATTGCCCCATGCTGCCCCCATACACACACACACACTGCCCTATACAGCCTCCCCATACACACACACACTGCCCCCATGCAGCCCTCCCCAGCATACACACACACTGTCCCCCCACTGCGGCCTCCCCAGCTGTACACACACACTGTCCCAGCCAGCCTCCCATACACACACACACTGCCCCCCCCATACACACACATTGCCCCCCATACTGCCCCCATGCACACTGCCCTATACAGCCTCCCATACACACACTGCCCCAAATTACGGCCTCCATACACACACACTGCCCCCCATGCAGCCTCCATACACACACACCTGTCCCCAATGCAGCCCTCCCATACACACACACACTGCCCCCCATACACACACGGTACTTCCCTTCACATTTGCCCCCATGCTGCCCCAGCCACACACACTGCTGCCCCCATTTTGGCCTCCCATACACACACACTGCCCCCATGCAGCCTCCATACACACACACTTGCCCCCACATACAGCCTCCATACACACACTGTCCCTATGCTGCCCCCCATACATACACACACTGCCCCCCCCATACACACACACCTGCCTTCATACACACACACTGCCCCATGGGCACACACTGCCCCCCATACAGTCCCCTTTACCACTTTACTTGCTTCCTTACTGCTCCCCATGGGCACACATTGCCCCCCATGCTGCTCTCCGTACACAAACACTGCCCCATGCACATTTGCCCCCATACTGCCCCATACACACACACTGCCCCATACACATTTGCCCCCATACACACACACTGCCCCCCATACAGCCCCCCATACACACACACTGCCCTCCATACACACACATTGCCCCACACACTGCCCCCCATACACACACGTTGCCCCACACACTGCCTACACATACACTCTACACACATACACTATCCCCATACACACACACTGTATGGACTCAGCAGTGTGTGTGTATGTGTGTATGGACTCAGCAGTCTGTGTGTGTATGGACTCAGCAGTCTGTGTGTGTGTGTGTGTGTGTATGGACTCGGCAGTCTGTGTGTGTGTATGGACTCGGCAGTCTGTGTGCATGGACTCGGCAGTCTGTGTGTGTGTGTGTATGTGTGTGTGGACTCAGCAGAGTGTGTGTGTTTGTGTGTATGGACTCAGCAGAGTGTGTGTGTGTGTGTATGGACTCAGCAGTCTGTGTGGTACGGACTCAGCAGAGTCTGTGTGTGTGTATGGACTCAGCAGAGTCTGTGTGTGGTACGGACTCAGCAGAAAGTCTGTGTGTGTGTGTGTATGGACTCAGCAGAGTTTGTGTGTGTGTGTATGGACTCAGCAGTGTGTGTGTGTGTGTGTGTGTGTATGGACTCAGCAGTCTCTGTGTGTGTGTATGGACTCAGCAGTCTCTGTGTGTGTGTATGGACTCAGCAGTCTGTGTGTGTATGGACTCAGCAGTCTGTGTGTGTGTGTGTATTTACTCAGCAATCTGTGTGTATGGACTCAGCAATCTATGTGTGTATGGACTCAGCAATCTATGTGTGTATGGACTTAGCAGTCTGTGTGTGTGTGGACTCAGCAGAGTGTGTGTGTTTGTGTACTCAGCAGTCTTTGTGTGTTTGTGTATTCAGCAGTCTTTGTGTGTGTGGACTCAGCAGTCTGTGTGTGTATGGACTCAGCAGTCTGTATGTGTGTATGGACTCAGCAGTGTGTGTGTGTGTATGGACTCAGCAGAGTCTGTGTGTTTGTGTGTGTGTATGGACTCAGCAGAGTGTGTGTGTTTGTGTGTATGGACTCAGCAGAGTGTGTGTGTGTGTGTGTATGGACTCAGCAGTCTGTGTGTGTATGGACTCAGCAGTCTGTGTGTGTACGGACTCAGCAGAGTCTGTGTGTGTACGGACTCAGCAGAGTCTGTGTGTGTGTACGGACTCAGCAGAGTCTGTGTGTGTGTACGGACTCAGCAGAGCCTGTGTGTGTGTACGGACTCAGCAGAGCCTGTGTGTGTGTGTACGGACTCAGCAGAGTCTGTGTGTGTGTGTACGGACTCAGCAGAGTCTGTGTGTGTGTGTGTGTGTGTACGGACTCAGCAGAGTCTGTGTGTGTGTATGGACTCAGCAGAGTCTGCGTGTGTGTATGGACTCAGCAGTCTGTGTGTGTGTATGGACTCCGCAGTCTATCAATAATTAAAATTCCTGTGAGTTGTTGTGTAGGAAGGGCCCCAGTGCATTGCTTTGCCCAGGGGCCCTTAACTCTGTTAAAATGGTACTGCTTGTGTGTGTCAGTGAGCTTCTATTTAGTGAGCATGTGTGTCAGTGAGCTTGTCTTTAGTGAGCTTGTGTGTGTCCCTGAACTTCTTTGTAGTGAGCCTTCTGTTTATACAAGTGAGTGTCTGTAGTAAGCTTGTGTGTGAGTCAGAGAGTTTTGTCTGTCAGTAAGCTTGTGTGCTTACTGTACTATATATATATATATATATATATATATATATTTTGACTTGTAGGAATGGCATACATTTTTTTCCAGGGCTGCTTTGGATTCCCAGGGATTCCCAGTTTGGCTCTGCCAGCGAGTGCACTTTACCGCTGAATAATCTGTGTGAGCTGCCGCACACTTTAGCTCTGTTACACGCGTCTGGGAGCTGCTGTTGACAGGTACTAGTAGTCTAGAGATTGGGGTATATGCTCAGTTATCTGTATAATACAGATCTGTGTGTATAAAATATCCCGGGATAGTCAGTGCTTCCTGTATAGTGCTGCTCTCTGTCTTGGGATATTATACACAAACAGACCTGTATTATACAGAGAGCAGCACTATACAGGGAGCACTGAGTTTCCCAATTTATTATACACACAACCCTGTATTATACAGAGAGCACTGACTGTCCAGGGATGTTATACCCAGACAGTAATTGATAGCTGTGCTGCAAAATGTCCTTGGAATTTTTTTTTCAAATGTTGGCAACTATGGCACTGTATCAAGGATAATGTGTTTGTTTTTTTTTTTTTAATAATCCCTGCAAATAATTAATCCTCCACCAGGTATTATTAAAAAAACAAAACACATTGTGTCGGGGGCGTGGCTTAACATGCGATAGGGGCGGGGTCAAACTGCGGCGAGGGTGGGGTTAAATGTGCCCCCCTACTTTTGTCACTGGCCCTCCATGTGCCCCCCCGAAAAATGAATCCTAGAGACGCCACTGCCTCGCGGCTAATACGTCCCTGACCATACCACCCTCACATTGCAACCATAGACACACACTAGTACATGCACACATATACACACTGTTACACGCACACATATACGATACAGAACATATTAACACTCTCATACATGCACACATAAACACACTGTTGCACAGAGACACACACTGACAAATGCAGACATGCAGTCACAATGTGTATCTGGCTGTGTGAATTTGTGAGTGTATCTGGCATTGTCTACCTGTGTATGTGCCTGCCTGAGAGTGTGTGTCTGACAGTGAGAATCTATGTTTGTGAATGTATGTCTTTGTGAGCATGTGTATGTTTGTTTATGGAACTGTGTGTTGTGTGTTTGGGGGGGCTGCCTGTGACCATGAATGTGTGTATGATGAATTTATTCAGGGTGTGACAGGGTGCGCAAAGAGGCAACTGTGGCAGGGTGAGGGGATTAATGAGACATGGTTGGGCAGTGAGTGTGACGTGGTTGAGGGAGGGAGTGTGACAGGTTGAGGGGAGATGAGAGTGACAGGATTAGAGAATTATGTAACAGGGTGAGTGACAGGATAGGAAGGATTAATGTGATAGGGTGAGTGTGGCAGGGTGAAGGGGGATGAGTTTGACAGGATTGGGGTAAAGTGTTTTACAGATAGAGGAGGGCGTGTGACAGAGCGATGGAAGGTGAGCCTGACAGGATTATGTGACAGGGTGAGTGTGGCATCGATGGGCATGATAAGTGGCAGGACTGGAGGGGTTAATGTGAAAGAGGATGAGTGTGACATGGTTGGGGGGTGAGTGTGACAGTATGAGAGAAGATGAGTGTAATAGGAGTAGGGGGATTAATGTGATAGGGTGAGTGTGGAAGAGCAAGGGCAGGTAATTGTGGTATGGATGGAGAGGGTGAGAGCGACAAGGTTAGGAAAGGTTAATGCGAGTTTGGGTGGGTGAAGGGGGCATGACATCATGTGGAGGGGTGACAGTGTGTGTGTTAGAGGGTGACAGTGTGGGGGTTGACTTTATGTGTGTGGAATTATTACAGTGGATAGGTGAGAATGTGTTGGGAGGGTGACAGTGTGTCGGAGGGTGACAGTATGTGCAGGGACAATGTGTGGGAGCGGTGACAGTTTGTGTGTTGGTGTGGGGGCAGTGATTGGGAGGGGTGACTGGATGTATCGGTGACAGTGTTGGGGACTGACAATATGGGGGTACAGTGTGTGGAAGTGTGACAGTGTGGAGGAAGGTGACAGTTTGGGGGGCAGGGTGTGGGTGGGTGACAGTGTGGAGGTAGATGACAGAGTGGGGAGGCAGTGTGGAAGAAGGTGACAGTGTAGGGGGACAGGGTGGACTAAGGTGACAGTGTGGGGGTGGCAGGATGTATGACAGTGTGGGGAGGCAGGGTGTATGACAGTCTGGGCAGTGGCGTACATACCACGGTCACAGGGGTCGCGGCTGCGACCGGGCCCGGCCCACAAGGGGGCCCGGCCGCCCCTGCGACCTGGTATGTACCCACAGGGCCAGCCTCTTCTCCTGGGGGGCCCAGGAGGCGGCTACCTGAGGGCCCCCCTGAGGCTGGCCCTGCTGACCCTGGCGGCACTGATACCAGAGCCGGAAGATGACGTCATCTTCCGGCGCCGGCATCCCTATGCGGCGCGCGAGGGAGCTGAAGAGGAAGCACTCAGGGGAGAGTGCTCCTTCGCGCGCCGGCCACCCAGACAGCCAGCCTGCCCGCCCGCCCAGCAGCACCACTGGACCCCAGGGAATCCTCTCAGCTCTCCAAAAGGTAAGGAGGCTGGGGGGATTAAATTTAAAAAAAAATGTGTGTGTTTGTGTGTTAGTGTTTGTGTGTGTTAGTGTTTGTGTGTGTTTGTGTGTGTTACTGTTTGTGTGTTTGTGTGTGTTTGTGCGTGTTAGTGTTGTGTGTTAGTGTTTGTGTGTGTTTGTGTGTGTTAGTGTTTGTGTGTGTTAGTGTTTGTGTGTGTATGTGTTTGTGTGTTAGTGTTTGTGTGTGTTAATGTTTGTGTGTGTTAATGTTTGTGTGTTAGTGTTTGTGTGTTAGTGTTTGTGTGTGTTAGTGTTTGTGTGTTAGTGTGTGTGTTACTCAGTGTGTCTGTTACTGAGTGTGTGTTTGTCAGTGAAAGTGTATGTTTTGTAAGTGAGTGTGTATGTATGTCTGTCGCTGAGTGTGTCTCTGTCAGTAAATGTGTGTGTCTGTTAGCTAGTGTGCATTTACCTTTCTCCAGCATCGGACTCTTGGCGCTGGGGATCCCTCCGCCTCTCAGCTCCGAATGCACATGCGCAGCAAGAGGCGCGCGCGCATTTAAACCGCCTATAGGAAAGCATTACTCATTACTGGATTAACCCTCAGTGAAACATAGCCGTTTCTCTGAATCTGCTATGTTTTCAGCTGCAGGGTTAAAACTAGAGGGACCTGGCACCCAGACCACTTCATTGAGCTGATGTGATCTGGGTGTCTGTAGTGGTCCTTTAAGTGTGTGTGCATACCGCGACCCCTGCGACCAGGTGCCCGCCGCCATGTGTTGCGGCCCCGACCCGTGCCGAGTAAGCACGGGGGGGGGGAGCCCACGGATCAATTTTCGCACCGGGGCCCCATGGGTCATGTGTACGCCACTGAGTCTGAGGGAGGGGCAGGGTGTATGACAGTGGGGAGGGGCAGGGTGTTTGATAGTGTGGAGGGGGCAGGGTGTATGACAGTGTGGGGGTGGGGCAGGGTGTATGACAGTGTAGGGGCAGGGTATGTGGTGGTCAGTGTGGGTGGCAAGGAGTGTGGATTCCAAGCCTCAACAGACTGAAATACCTTTTTTTATGTAAGTTCCTGTTGGTCCAGTGGTCGCAGTCCCTGGTGGTCCGGTGGAATAACTATCCTGTCTGCAGCTCCACGCGTCAACGTTTTGTGAGCTCGCGAGAACCACATAACGTGATCTGCAGCTCTGCACGCAGCAGAGCTGCAGATCTGAGGCTCAGCTCTCTCTATGGGCAGACCATGTGGAGGGGTCCCACACCCGACGACATACTGGGCAAGCCGCCGGGCCCCCTCTCACTGTCGGGTCCTTGGTCACGGACCGAGGACCCGACAGTTCAGTCTGCCCTAAGGCGATTTAGACGGCCGCGACGCCTTAGGCGGCCACTTAAATCGCCTAATTAGAGGCATTCTGGGATTCATTATCCTATATTTGGCTCATTTCCATGTTCCTGTTGTGAGCTGACCCATTAACTGGTAACAGTGCCATTAGACATAAAGGGATTGTGATCATGATGGTTTAACAACATGGCCACTCCTGCATTTAATGTCAGCACATCACTCACATTTGCTTTCAAGGATTCCAACTTGATAATTACCATTTTCTGGTTTGCAACTAGAACGGAAACGTAAGCCAGAAAAGAGAGCGCTTTTGAGTTAGTTACCATAGAAACTTCTCCAGGATGCTATAAAAGCTGTAGCTATAACTGAGCTTGACACATTTGTTTTGAATCTGGGAGCCAGCTAAAAAAGTTAGGAGACAGGTTTTTTTACACTAACAAAGCTTTATTTTCAATGACCAAAATAGAATTGTTAAAGGGACACTATAGTCTGCAGAACCCCTACAGCTTAATGTAGTGGTTCTGTTGTCCATAGCATGTTCCTGCAGGCTTTTTAATGTGAAAATTGCCTTTTCAGTGAAAAGGTAGTATTTACATTGATGCCTAGTAACACCTCTAGTGAGAGTCACTAAGATGGACACTACAGGTCCTTCCTGGGTCAGTGCTGCACAGTGTACAGCACCTACATTCAGCGTCTTCACGCTATTCATGAAGTCGCTGAACGTTCCCCAAAGAGATGCATTGATTCAATTCATCTCTATGAGGAGATGCTGATTGGCGTAGTGTGCTGTCCCTCACTGACAGCCGCACATACTCACAGATTTGATACACACTCACAGATACACACACACTCACTAACAGACGGACACACTCACTGACAGACAGACAAAGACAGACTCAACAAGACACACAGACTCACTGACAGACACACCCACTGATACTTACAGACTCATTCACATTTTCTCATACACTCACAAAATATTGTTTTGTTGTTTTTATTAAATTTAAGTCCCGCAGCCGCGGCCCCATGGTTTCTAGTTACACCTCTGCCGGTATTTACCATATATCATATAAACCGGGCTCTACTGAACATTTGATGCTTCCTATTGATTTCATATTGAGAAAAGAAAACATTTGGCAACCACTAACTGCCAGTCTCTAAACATTTTATGTAGCTCAGAAACTCTAGCTAATAGACTTGTCCATGGTGAGATTTTAATGTTCTAAAATACATACAATAGGTGGGACACACGTCTGATGATTCTATAAAACAAAGCAAAATGACATAGTACAGTATTGTCAAACTCAATGTCATAAAAGTATGGTGAATGTGAAGTACTCACAAGCCTGGAGCCAAATTAGCATATGGCTCTCATGGACAGTGCAGAGGGACTCTTAATAGGATGTCCCCATCCTTCTTCTTGCTGGTCTTTAGGTAACCTTAGCAGCTTCTGGATAAAGATGAGGTGTAAAAACTTCTATCTCCAAAAAAAAAAGCTTTATTTAAGGATGAACAAACTGCACTGTGTGCTTAAAATAAAATAATAAAATAAAAAAGTCAAAATATAACTTATCAGTCTATTAAAGATACTGCCCAGTGGCCAGTCAATCGAAAATGCGTTTCGCCATGTGGTGGGGGCTTCCAGTTGGCATGTTCAGGGGGGCTCTGCGACGTCCTTTTATATCCCCTCTTCAATGTATTTCCCTGTATCGGCTGTTTGCATCTGGAACGCATAATGCGTTCCACTACCGGCTGCATGCGTCCCACTTCCGGGTCGCGTATTATGCGTTTGATCCACTGCGGGATTATTGTCATTTATTACGCTATCAATGCACATTTCATTAGATTGTTGTAGTTTAAAACATGGACCATCTTATCACAATGATCTTTGTATTCGAGACATATAGATACTTATGTAAACACTTTAAAATATACCATTATAGGGTAATATTATACTCAACTGTGCCATCTAGGCTCTAATACAAAATATATTAGGAGAACCTTTATAATTATAAAATGTAATGCAATTGTAGAAGATCTCACTTTATATTTTATCCAACAGAATGCAATATGTGTCATATAATTACCGTGACTCTGCTTCCCCGAAATTACTTCCTGGTTCGGAAGTAAGCTCTTCCCATTCTGATGACACATCACTCACCTGCTTTATAAGGAAGCCGGGCCAAACTCACATTGCTGAGTTATTTTGAACCAACCTCAGACTCCACAAGGACCATGGGATTGCTAGGACCTTGGGGACCACTAGCAACCCAGGGGGAGTGGCATGGACATAATTCTTTGAATCTTTCAATGGCATGTCCAATCCGCCTTATAGACTTATTTAGAGCCTCCACCCATGGCAGGGCAAGGACAGTACGTCTCTCATTATCAATATTAAAGCCCCTACCTGCCGCCATGGGTGGGGACTGGGGTGGGGCATTAGGTCCCCTCAGGTTTATTAATTAGAGCCCATGGTCAGCAGGTGGGGGGACTTTAAGTCCCATCTGTGAATTTTAATTAGAGCCCCGACTATGTCTCCCCATATTGTCATTTTTAGAGCCCCATCCAGTATATTTAACTGATAGCTCCACTAAATTAAGCAAGGGCAAGGGCACTGTATGTTACTAGTGACTGGGCAGCAATATGTGATCACTCGCTAGTCTTTTAAAGGCTACTCCAATAAACACTTACACTAGGAGGGGATGAATCACTCCTGAAGCTGCCACTATACTGCTCACTGTAGTGGGTATGTTGCTTGGAGTGATTGCTGTGTCAAGATAATTTTGTTTAATCTAGAGTATGCTAAACTCTGCTCTAATCCTTGATCTTTTTAGCAGGTATTTATTGTATACACTTCATATATCTTGTATTTAAGATTGAATGCTATTGAAAAGTTCCTCTCACTTCAAATTTAAAGCTGCTTTCACATTAACAAGCCTACTGCTTGGATTTATTTCTCTTTGCTATTTTACGGGTTTATGAACAGCAAACTCAGGTTACATTACTTGCGATCTGACACAAATATAGAACGAAAGCTCCCACTAGTGTCCAAAATGAATGCATGCACCATAGTGTCCTGATATATTAAACCTAAGATTTGGAACATATTAAATAAGCTGATGTGTTTCTGTTGGTTTTTGTATTCATATTAAATGGACACGTCAGATTGAATTTAACCCATTACTTTGTTAAAGGGATATTTTAAGCACTATAAACATTACAGCTACTTGTAGTGGTTATAGTGCTATGGATCCTTGGGTGCCATCCCCTTGTTTTCTGTCTTGTGAGAGTTTGTCGAAAACTGAGGCTCCCCATGGCACCCAAAGCCAAGCCTTTTTGCAGCCATGTGGATAAAGCCAAAGATTTCCATCCTTATTATCTGTATAAAGCTAATAATTCTGGGATGACAATTACAGGCTATAAGCACAGAAGTGGGTTAGCACAGCAGTCACATATTATAATTGCCATTCAAGGTTGAATGTATAATGTGGAAGTGAATATCTTGTGTTAAAAGAGGGACATGCTAGGGACCAGTCTTTGTCAAACCACTTAAAGGGTTACTCCAAGCAGGAGTACCCTGGCCTGATTCAACAGTTTAGAAATGGTTTACCCCTTACCTGGGTGGCTGCCGGGCTCTGATAATCCCTGGAGGTCCAGTGACGCACTTCTGACTTCTGCAGCATCTGATATACATTGCCTGAGCCAATGCTACACAGAATTGAGCCCAGAACACCCCTATGATGCTCCTAGAGGTGGAATTACACCACTGGCAGATGTGGGGTTAATCTCTGCATGTGTACAGGGCCGTCTTTAATATTGATTGGACCCTGGGCAAGCATCTGTTTGGGCCCCCTGGGCATGCAATCACTCCCTCCACCCCAACCTAGAGGCGAAACTAATGTAGAGAGTGCCTTGGTGCAACAAAAAAAAATTCAGGCCTGCCCTGTAGCACAAGAGTAAAGAAAAGATAGATCCCCATCTGTCATACAACTCCTGCGATGCTATGCCAGCTGGGGATCTACCATCCTTGCAGGGTTGTATTTTTGAGCAGTGTTTGTGCAAATGAATGTCAGCATGTTATTGTATAGAGTGTATGTGTGCATGTAGGGGTGTATTTGTATGTACTGTTACCATTGGAATGCAGTGGTGTACTTGTGTGTAGTGTTTGCATTTTAATGCAGGGATGTGTGATTGTTTGTAGTGTTGGCTTTTAAATGCAGGTGTACTTTTGTGTGTAGAGTTGGTGTTTGTATATAATTTTAGCGTTTTAATACAGGAATGTGTTTGCATGTAATGTTTGTATTTGCATGCAGGGGGGTGTTTTGATGTAGTGTTGTCTTTTAAATACATGTGTACATTTGTGTGTAGTATTAGTGTTTCAGAAAACTGGTGTGTTTGTAATGTTTGTGTTTGCAGGGGTCTGTTTGCATGTTGTGTGATTTCTATAACACATATACACATACACATTAACACGCAGATACACACATGCTCACACTGACACATGCTCACACCTTGACACATACTGGCACATACACATACAGACACACTCAGATACACACCCTTTGACACACAGATACAAGCACTTTGATATAAACACACTGGCACATACACACACACACACACACTGACACAGGTATATACACACACACTCAGATACACACATACATAAAGGTATAAATGCAGGGGTGTATATGTGTACAGTGCTAGAGATGGAATGTAGGAGTGTATTTGTGTTGGCATTAAAATGCTGGCATGTATGCATTACCACACACTCAGATGCACACTTACACACACACTGAAACACACACAGGTGCACATACAGGTGTATGAGGTATACATACACACAGAAACACTGACACACAGACAAACACAGCCAGATACACACAAGGACATAAACACAGCCAGATACACACATATATATGTGTACATTTACATATTTTAATCTCTGCCTTCTAGCAGCTCTTGGACAGCAACTCCCAGCAACCTTGGCCAATATAATGTCTCAACTCTGTTCTTACATACCCTGGTCCAGAATTTGGCAAAAGTGACATTTGGAAATGGTATACAGCCTTTGATAACACTTGATGCAATAATATGTTAAAATAAATACTTTTTAAATTTATATTTAATAGGGAACTGTCAGGTTCTTCTAGGATTTTTAACATGTACTTATTCCCTGTGTGTTACATTACAAACACCAACACACTTAAATAAAAGTGATATCAGAAATTAGCAAAACAAAAAACAAAACATATTTAGCCACCCTCCTGTCTCCTTACATTTTGGGTACAGAAAGGTGGCTTCCCTGGTGTCCAGTGAGAGCTTGCTGGCCCAGGCTGATGGGAGTCTGCCATCAGCTTTCTCAGTCCCTCTCCCCCACAATGCTTGCATCCTCCTCCATGTGGTGTGTGCCTCCTCCCCAGCGGCACTGAGGAGGAAGTGATCTGACCTCACTGCCTCCCAGCATGCCCAGGAAACAAAGAGACTCACAGGGCAGAATGTGAGGGGGCTAGCTGTGAGTATGTAGTCAGCCACCCCCCATATAACAGGGGCCCGGGCCAATCCAGAGCAGTATTAAAGGGCTGTGGCCCCTGATTACCTCAGGTGCCGCAGGGGGCCCATGGGGCAGCTGCCTTAGGGCCCCCAGGAGTAACTGGGCCCGGGGCAGCTGCCCCTTTTGCCCCTCCTTAAAGACGGCCCTGCATGTGTATAGCAAAACGGTGCACATACAGACTCCAGGCACTGTGATAACTTTAAATCATTTTACATTCTTAACCCTTTAAGAATAACAGAAAACCGACAGGGTTTTTCACGAAAATGAGAATTCAAATTTAAAGGGATACTATAGTCACCATAACAACGTTAGCTAATTGAAGCACAGATCATGCCTCTGAAGTTTTAATGCTTAATATTCTTCCATTTAGAAGTTAAATCACTTTTCTTTCTATTTTTTGCAGCCCTAGTCACACTTCCCCTGGCTGTGACTCACACAGCCTGCATGAAAACAAAATTGTTTAAATTTTCAGCCACATGTAACTTACTTTAAAAGATTTGTATCTCCTGCCCTGTAAATTGAACTTTAATTGCATACAGGAGGCTCCTGCAGGGTCTAGCAAGCTATTAACAGAGAAGGAGATACGATTCTTAATTAAACAGAATTTGCAACAAAGAAAAAATATAAACATTAGATGAATCTTTACAGGAAGTGTTTAGGGAGGCTGTGTAAATCACATGTAGGGAGGTGTGGCTAGGGCTGCATAAACAAAGTGATTTAACTCTTAATGGCAATGAATTGAGCAGTGAGAGTGCAGAGGCATGAACTATACACCAAAATTGCTTCATTAAGCTAAAGTTGTTTTGGTGAGTATAGGGTCCCTTTAAAGTGAACCTTTAATATGAATATTAAATGGACATTCCGGGCACATATACAACTACTTTAGTGCATTTGATAGATTTGGGCCTCATTAATATCCTTTAATTTTTGCATGCTGAAATCGTTATTGTGTTTGTACAAAATAAATGTTTTGCAGAATGTTGAACCATAAGCCGGCCTCCTTAGCCATGCCCCCTCATGCCAGAAAGACTTCCTTATCAAATGTATGCGTACAGTCTCCGTTCCAACAGCACTGAGTGAACTGCTTTTAATTCACAACTTGGCTGCAGACAGTTAGAGAAACTGCACACATTTAGTGATATCCTCACTATATGCCTCCCTAGGTGTCCTTTCCTTCTAATACAAGTTGCTTTGTTGTTCAGATCATTCTGTATGTTAGTAGCTGGGCTGTGTGCATACCTTTTTGATAGTAGTCTTTTTCTGGCGTGAGTGTGTGGCTAAAGAGCAATGATGTGCAGGTAAAATACCAATGATACAATCGACATTTCAGTCCTCTCAATGGGACATGTTTCAAGACAATGTGCATCAACCAATGCAGTGTTTAAATATGTTGTTGACCAAGTGAGAATACACCACAGTGAATGATGACGACGTGATGACAATAAAGCGACTATAACCCTAAGTTAAGAAACCGGTTGGAGGAAATACATGCAGAGAGTGTCAAAAATAAATCAGATCAACTAATCTTAAGAGGGTGAAAACAGCCATTATTGTTGTCCAACCTATTACCACCAGCCAGTGTGATATATATATATATATAATGTGGGAATAGTGAAAGTAAGGCTTCAAAGCCCTAAATACAAATGTACAGTATATGTATAAATAGACTCCTAAAGCGTGATATAAAGAATACATTCCGAAAAAAACAAAGTAATATTAATTTATTACTTGTCCAGGAAATCATATCAAAATTAATAATCAGCGAACAGTACAAAAAGATATTTTAAACTATGTGGACTATTAACCACAGGGCATAATATCACTAGCCTATATTCTCAATCAAGGAATCTAACGAATAACTGGAATTGCAAGGTATCAATTTCTTCAAAATAAGAAGAGAATATATGTAAAGAATATAATGAAGGAAATAAAAAAATTAAAAAAATTAATTGAAGAAAAAAGAATTGAAAAAACAAAGCAGTTATCATGGCAGACAGTGGCCAGGATTGAAGCTTTCGGGGCCTGTAAGCTGCCTCCCAAGAACTGGGTAGAGGGGGCATATCGCCTCAGAAGGGTTCGAGTGGTGGTGGGGGATGAAGGATGGTTGTCCAGAGGCAAGGAGGCTGGAGAAAAGTGCTGACAGGGAGTGGTTCCCAGACGTTGCAATTTCCAAGCTAAAAGATGGCCCCAAGTCCCTTGCACAGGCTCTCCCTCACTGCAGGCAGCCTTTCTGGATGACTGGCTGCTGTGTCTTTATGACATCCTCACAGTGTTCCATCAGCCTCATGGTTGTCACTGTGCGAGGCTGTCCCCAGCCAACAGAGGGCTGAGGTCACAAGCCAGTCCAGGCTAGACTCTGACAGAGCAAGGAAGCAGAGGGGCAGAGCTCAGCACCATTGATGGAGCTTTCCCTTTAGAAGTTTTGCTGCTCGCTGCCTAAAGCTAGGGCCAGCGTAGACAAGGTAGGAGTGATATATATATATATAAAGAGAGAAAGAAAGAAAGAAAGAGAAAAAGAAAGAGGACAAAAGATCTCTCAAAGTCCCACCGCACAAGCAGTCTCAGTCGCAGGGAAAGCTGAAACATTTGCGCAGGGCTGTTCTCCTGGCTGCAGGGGCCCCGAAAATAGTTTTTGTTTTTTTCTTTATAAGTCACAGATTGTTGACAGCAAAGGTTCTCCCCACTGCAGAGGGCCTGAAAAGTTCTCATTGTTGCAAGGGACCCGAAAAGTGTTTGTTTTAGGTAGTTGTTTTTTTTCTTTTCCAAATCCCGACTTGTGGCAGTACAGGTTCTTCCGGCTGCTGCAGGAAAATCCTGGGGGAGGAATCTTCAAAGGCCCCCACTTTCGGCTGAACAGGTTCTCCGATGCTTCAGTGAAACCTGCTGGAAAATTTCTCAAACTCCCCACTTGCGGAGGGACAAGGTTCCCCCCTCGATGCCCCGGCTCTAGTGTTTAATCTGGGCCTTTGGGGACTTGGGGATCTTTCCGCTTTCCCTACAGTCAAGACAGCATGTGCTACCCCGGGTTCGGACTTTGAAGAATTTTCAGGCCACCTGCAGCCGGGAGAGCTTTGGCCAGAGAAAGCAGGGACATTGGACAGATTGTCCAAACTGGTGGCAGGGAGAACTTGGCGTGAGTGAGGTGAGACTGTGAGAGGGAGTTTGCCTCCCCCACACTCCTTATTTCTTTTTTTTCTTTTTCTCTCTCACTTTATTTCTACTCCTCCTATCTTGTCTACGTTGGCCCTTGCTTTAGCCGGTGAGCGATGTGAAACTTTGACAGGAAAGCTCCATCACTTCCTGGTGCTGAGCTCTGCCATTCTGCTTCCTTGCACTGTCAGAGTCTAGCCTGCACCTGCTTGTGACCTCAGCTCTCTGCCGGTTGGGGACAGGCTTGCACAGTGACACCACATAGGCTGATGGAACACTGAGGATGTCATCAAGCAACAGCAGGCAGGCAGCTAGTGAGGGAGAGCTTCCCTCTCCCTGTGCCTGACGGAACACTGAGGATGTCATAAAGACACAGCAGCCAGCCAGCCAGGAAGGCTGCCTGCCTGCAGTGATTGTGAGCCTGTGCAGGGGACTCTGTGCCATCTTCCAGCTTGGAAACATCAAAGTCTAGGAATCGCAGAGGGTTTTCTCCAGTCTACTTGCCACTAGTCAACCAGCCTTAGGCCTCCACCACCACTAGAATCCTTCCTGGGCATTAGGGTCCCTTTTCCCTGTTCTTGCGAGACAGGTAAGTCTAGCTCACTGGCCCCGGGAGTATGGCAGTGCCAGCTTCAATCCTGGCCGCTGTCTGCCAAGACAACTGTTTTAGTTTTTTTTAAACTTTTTTATGTCTTTTATTATATTCTTTATCTATTTATACATATACATTTGTATTTAGGGCTTTGGAGTCTTACTTTCACTAATCTCACACACCATATATATGTATCACACTGGCTGGCTGGTTTTAATAGATGGCAATAGACTGCAACACTCCATTTCCTCTCTCTGATCACCTCCCCTTAATTCTATTGCCCTCCAGCAGCTGTCAGCTGACATTGATTCACAACTCCTATCCATCCCTTCCCTCTCCTGTCCTTCACTGGCCATCTCCACATATGCACCTCGAGGAGGACAGGCTCACAACCATGGCACACTAAATCAACACGTTACTTGCAAAGATGCTCCAGTTGTGCTGAACGCTCCTGGAGGAAGTCTCACACCCAGTCAGACTTTCTCCATTATAGCTTCATATTGTGTTCATACAGCACAGCCCTTGCCATTGCCAAACAGTCATATTTTTCCTCTCTCATTAATTCATGCTCATGCAATCCAGGGCATCTCTTTGATACCTTTAGCTCTCTTCTTTGCCCTGCT
Source organism: Pelobates cultripes (assembly GCA_933207985.1). NCBI lineage: Eukaryota > Metazoa > Chordata > Amphibia > Anura > Pelobatidae > Pelobates > Pelobates cultripes. The sequence goes on from OW240915.1 coordinate 55,748,201, forward strand.
GTGGCCACCCCCAAACTAACCTTATAGCCGATAGCTTTGCATGCTACTTTACCGACAAGACTGAACAGCAAAGGAAAGAATTCTCTCCACCTTGCCTCTCTCTTTCTCAACCACATGTAGATCATGCCTTTCCTACCCTTCAGACTTTCTCCCCAGCTACTGAACAAGAGGTGGCTGCGTTTCTCCTTTCATCTCGCCCCACTACTTGCCAGCTTGTTCCTGTCCCATCTCACCTTTTCTGATCTCTCTCCCCTTGTCTTGCGCATTCCTTAACTCACATCTTCAACTGCTCTCTTAACGCTCAACGCTCTTCCGGCGTTGTCCCTGCTGACTTTAAACATGTCACTGTAGTACCCATCCTGAAAAAAACATCTTTTGACCCGTCCTCCCCTTCTAACTATTGTCCCATGCCTTTCTTACATCTCTGACTGGATGTCCTCCCACTTTCTGAAACTCAATTTCCCTAAAACTGAGCTCCTCGTCCTAATACTGATCCTCCTCTTTCGCTCTTCCTTCAGCACTTTTCTCCAGCCTCCTTGCCTATGGACTTGCAAGCGCACTGTCTTGGCATTATGCTGGATTCTGGCCTCACCTTTGAGCCTCACATCCAGTATGTTACCAAATCTTTTAGAGTTCATCTTAGAAACATAACCTGCATCCACCCCTTTCTTACGCAAGATGCATTAGTTGCCATATGTGGGTGGTTCTCATTGCACACCACCTGAGATGAGCCCCCAGATATCCTTACAGGTGTTCTGAACATTCCCTACAGGGATATCCCACATCCTTTATGTTGTCTGGAGATACATTATCACACCATGCAGAACTATCACACATGCTGTGTACACCTGTTTTATTGCTGACCACGGAGGTACAGCTTTGACATGTAACTTGAAGATACGTCACCTTGGCAACAATTACGAGGTTAACCCCTCAATATCACCACAGGTGGGGAATTAAGCTGGGGATCAACCCCATGATTCTGAGACTACCACGTCTCCCATTCACTTATGGGAAACCCCCTTTTGGACACCTATAGGGTAAGCCCCTATTCATGGCACTATCATTGTAGACAGCTATACTGTGAAGTCAACCCCTGGGTGAGACCCAGTTGTACTAGGAGAATGGCACTTTGCGTGCTTCTCCACTTATCTTGCTCCCACTGATTGTTGTTGTCCTCTTACAGGCAGACCGGCCACCCTGAGCAACACACCTCCACCAACGCAGGAGTTTCAGGCCATGATTAACGCCGCTGTCATGGCCTCAGTTGAAAAGGCCCTACTACGGGTCCTACCCCAACCTCAGCAAACGGGGCCACAAGACTCTGATGTCGCCCCGGGATCTGACGCTCCATGGAGCCAGACAGGGGCCAAACGTCACAAGAAGGGTTCCAGGTTTCCGACGGGGAGCAAGTTTAGGGGCAAAGCTCCGTTGAAAATGCCCAAGCATTTTGAAAGAGTGGACTGGGAAGACCTAACCCACTCCGACTCCAAGTACGTGATCGAAACCATGCTAGATGACGAATATTAGGAAAAGGATACATGCTGTTACGGTTCTCACCATGACATCCAGACGTCCAGACATGGTCACCCCAGAAGTGCCCAACAGGGGATTTGAACCTTTGCAGTCCTGGGCCTGCTTTACTGCCTTTAAGCCACAGCAGCTCTTATTCCTCTGAGTATTTCTAGCCCTGTTCTAACTGGCTATATCTCCAGCATTAGGGGGCTGGACTTTTCCTGTGACTGCTTCTGTCTATCTCAGTCCACCTGAAGCAGATGCCAAATCAGCCAGGTATAAAACACTGCCTCTCTCTGAGGGTTGTGTCAGTTCACTGACTCTGGCTCCTGTATTTGTGTTCTTGATCCAGTGTTCTCCAGACGTCTCCTGACCTTGGTTTAGCTCATCGTTTATCCTGACCTCTTATCCTGGACTATCCTCCTGCTTTTGCCCTTGCCTGTACTGCGACTTGGAGCTATATCCTGCACACACTCACAGCCCAGGTGGCTTCTTGTCTGGTCACTTTGGTCTGTGTTTATTTGCAAGGGTGAGCGTATAACTCTGCACATCGGACTCCACATCAGGTAAGTGTCAGGACCTTTTCTGTTCTGTTCAGATGTCTGACCTTGGCTTCTGGTATCCAGCACTCTTTTTACAATTCTTGTTTAGTTTTTCTTGGTTTTTATGGTTTTCTATTTTTTTTTTTTTTGCAGTGCACAGGATGATGACATACAAGCCTGAGGTACCCCAACGGTAATTCTCCGGCTCCAATTACAAGCTTTACATTCGGGGTATTTGAATGAACATGCACATTTTTTATCTATATCTGTAGTTTAGGAGCGTAATATTTCATAGAACAATGAACAGGATATTTAGTTTGTTCACAAGATGTATGCAGGTATGCTTAGACAAAATATTATGCCCTTTGAGAATGTGTGAAAAAGAAAAACTATTAATAAACATGCTTAAGTCAGTAGACGAGTGATCAGTAATATATTCGAACTGATCGAACTGACGAGTGATCAGATATATTCGAACTGCGGATAACCAGGATTGTAAGGTAATGATCACACCTGTTAGTGGAATGTCACATAGAACATTGGTGTCAGAGCAGATAAGTATCAGGCTGGTGTAGCCTCTAGAGGTATGTGTAGCGATGTGCTAGCAAGTAAGCAGGCTATAATGCTTATTAGACACCAAGAAACTAGGGCCACTGAATCCCTTCAAGACTGCAAACACAATGCTTATAGCAAACACAATGCTTATATCAGCTGCCTCAGTAGGTAAGAAATGCTTAAGGTTGAAGGGATATGTATTCCCGTGGGAAGTAAACTTTTGGGCTTCGTTAAGCAGGCTTTATCTGGTTATATGTGTGCGGAAACAATATTTGCCTAGGTAAGTTAGTTGCGGGTACATCTTAGGGATTGCAATGGCAAAATAAAATGTACTTGTGTATGCATATTGGGAGACACAATAATATAGAAAAGTCCCCTGGAGTATAAGTCCCTCTCTGGTCGGGACGACTTAAGGAGGATTGTGGCAGTTGTTCTCCGGATGGCTCCTGGTTGGGAGGTCGGCCGCCTCTCCCCCCCCCGGCACACGCCAGGCCGCATGCTCTCGATGGTATAATCTGCTGCCCGTCGTCCACTCATGGGCCGCTTTACCGGTTCACCGTGGGGAATTGGAGTTAGTAAATTGCTTGGGGTCTCGTATGGTGATTTGTAGGAGTCAGAAAGTGTCTTTTTAGCCATTTTTGTCAGTATTAGTAGGGAGATCTAGCTAGGCACGTCTTCACTCCATGGCAGTCAGACCCCGCCCCCCTCTGGTTTTCTATTCTATGTCTGGTTTTCTTTATGCTGGGTTTTCTGGGTTCATTCCTTTATTCCATTCCTGGAATTCCTTTATATGTTTGTTTTATGTTGCCACACCCATTCCTTTTCTATTAATCCTTTTGTTTCAGTTGGTTCCTTCCAGTGGCGGATCCAGAGCCTGATCTCAGGAGGGGCACTTGTAGATTATTTAAGTAAATAATCCAGGCACAATAACCACTACAGCTCAGTGTAGTAGTTATGGTGCCAGTAGTGCCAGGAAGCCACCCCAGAGTAAGTAGTCATACCGTTTAAGAACAGTTTGACAACTGGGGTCTGCTGGGATATAGGGCATAGGAGCAGTGGTGTGTGTTAGGGGTGAAGTGTGTGAGCGGTGAAGTGTGTGTGTGTGAGTGCGGCAGTGTATGTCAGGGTTGCAGTGTGTGTGTTAGGGGGCAGTGTATGTGTGGGGCAGTGTGTGTGTGTGAGGGTGGCAGTGTGTGTATTGGGGCACTGTATGTGTTTTTGGGGCAGTGTATGTATGGGTGGCAATGTATGTCTGTGTGGGGCAGTGTGTGTATGGGGAGCACTGTATGTATGGGGGGGCACTGTATGTGTGTGTGGGGCAGTGTGTGTATGGGGGGCACTCTGTGTATGGGGGTTCGTGTGTGTGGGGCAATGTGTGTATGGGGGGGGGCAGCAGTGTGTGTGTCACATATCCATCTGACACTTTTCCCTCACCTGGTGCTCAGCGGCCGGAAGCTTGCAGTCCTGACTGTCTCAGCATACAGTCTAGCACCGGCCGTTGCGCATCCACAGGCAGAAATAACCCTGCGCGCGCGCACGTGACCGCAAGCGCGCGTGCACGTGAACGCGCGCAGTGCACACGCACATTTTGGAGCCAAAATACTGGGCTGACCAATGGGAAAGGGAGGATGGATATAAAAACCTAGTCTGACCTCCACTCAGTGCCCTGTCGTGGTTTCCCCTGTGGTTGTTCGAGAGCGCGTTCCTGTTTATAGTTTTCTACTGGTTTTTGACTTTGGCTTTGCTTATTGACTTCTCTGTATTCTGGTATCCTGACTTCTGGCTTTCCTCATCGTTGCGTCCCTTTCTGTGTTCCCTGACCTCGGCTAGTATTTTGACTATTCTATGTACGTTAAATCCGGCCATTTTAAGGACCGGTAATACGTTACTTATTTGTCATCCAGGCTATACAGTTCTACATGCTGGATCATACAGTAATCCTGATATTACGACATAGTCATAGATCCTGTAGAACTGTGTCAGCACATAGCTGCTTGCGAGAGGAAATTAGAGGAGAATGATCACCGCATGGATCAATTCGCTCAGGCTTTCAGTACGCTTCTCGCTAAAACGGTGCATCTGCAGCCTGCAGCGTCTCCTCCTATAGCACCTCAAACCAGGGGCGTTTTAGCCGCGAGGCAAACAAGGCATTTGCCTTGGGCGGCATTATCCAGGGGGTGGCAAAAAAAGCCGCCCCCAAATGCCCAGGGCAAATGCCTTGTTAGCCTTGCGGCTAACAGACATGCCGAGCGGGCGGGCGGCGCTGGGCGGGCGGCTGGCGAGGGAGCACTTCCTCTGAGCGGTCTGCTCAGCTCCCTCGCATGCCGCAGAGTGAGGCTGGGAGCCGGGTTGATGACGTCATATTCCGGCTCCCAGCCTCACTCTGAGGCGCGCGAGGGATCTGACCAGACCGCTCAGAGGAAGTGCTCCCTCGCTAGCCGCCCGCCCAGCCCGGCAACCATTGGACCCCCAGGGAGAAAGAGACCCCCCCCAGCATTCCCAAAGGTAAGGAGGCTGGAAGGGGGGGGGGTTAAAAATAAAATAAATGTGTTAATGTGAGTGTGTGAGTGTGTCTGTTAGTGTGTGTGTGTGTGTGTGTGTGTCTGTTAGTGTGTCTGTTAGTGTGTGTGTGTTAGTGTGTGTGTTAGTGTGTCTGTTAGTGTGTGTGTGTCTGTTAATGTGAGTGTGTCTGTTAGTGTGTGTGTGTGTGTCTGTTAGTGTGTGTGAGTGTGTCTGTTAGTGTGTGTTAGTGTGTCTGTTAGTGTGTGTGTGTTTGTTAGTGTGTGTGTGTGTGTGAGTGTGTCTGTTAGTGTGTGTGAGTGTATCTGTTAGTGTGTGTGAGTGTGTCTGTGAGTGAGTGTGTCTGTGAGTGAGTGTGTCTGTGAGTGAGTGTGTCTGTTAATGAGTGTGTCTGTTAGTGAGTGTGTCTGTTAGTGTGTGTCTGTTAGTGTGTGTCTGTTAGTGAGTGAGGGAGTGTGTGTGTCTGTTAGTGAGTGTGTCTGTCTGTTAGTGAGTGTGTGTGTGTCTGTCTGACTGTTAGTGAGTGTGTGTCTGATTGTTAGTGTGAGTGTGTTTGCCTGTGAGTGTGTGTGTCAATGAATGTTTGTGTCTGCTAGTGTGTGTCTGCTAGTGAGTGTGTGTGTCTGCTAGTGAGTGAGTGTGTCTGCTACTGAGTGAGTGTGTTTGTGTGTCTGACTGTGTGTGTATGTTTGCCTGTGAGTGTGTGTGTCAGTGAGTGTGTGTGTGTCTGCTAGTGAGTGAGTGAGTGTCTGTGTCAGTGAGTTTGTGTTTCTGTTAGCTAGCTTGTTAACTCCTTGCACAAAAAATAAAGAATTTTTTAAAAACAACCTATTCTGACCTCCACTCAGTGCCCTGTCGTGGTTTCCCATGTGGTTGTCCGAGAGCGCGTTCCTGTTTATAGTTTTCTACTGGTGTTTTACTTTGGCTTTGCTTATTGGCTTCTCTGTATTCTGGTATCCTGACTCCTGGCTTTCCTCATCGTTGCGTCCCTTTCTGTGTTCCCTGACCTCGGCTAGTATTTTGACTATTCTATGTACGTTAAATCCGGCCATTCTAAGGACCGGTAATATGTTACTTATTTATCATCCAGGCTATACAGTTCTACGTGCTGGATCATACAGTAATCCTGATAGTGTGTAGGGCACTGTATGTGTCTGTGTGTGTATGGGTGTGCAGTGTGTGTTTGGGGGGCAGTGTGTGTATGGGTGTGCAGTGTTTGTATGGGTGTGCAGTGTGTGTGTATGGGGGGCAGTGTGCGTATGGGTGTGCAGTGTGTGTATGGGGGCAGTGTGTGTATGGGGGCAGTGTGTATGGGGGCGGTGTGTGTATGGGGGCAGTGTGTGTATGGGGACAGTGTTTGTGGGGCAGTGTTTGTGGGGCAGTGTGTATGGGGGCAGTGTGTGTATGTGGACAGTGTTTGTGGGGCAGTGTGGATGAGGGGCAGTGTTTGTTGGGCAGTATGTGTAGTGTGTGTATGGGGGGCAGTTTGTGTATGGGGGACAGTGTTTGTGGGGCAGTGTTTATGGGGAGCAGTGTGTGTATGTGGACAGTGTTTGTGGTGCAGTGTGGATGAGGGGCAGTGTTTGTATGGGGGGGGAGGAGGGGAGACATATTTCGTTCTCTGGTGGTCCAGTGGGATTCCCTGGTGGTCCCAGTGGTGGTGAGGTGAACTCTAGCCTGCAGCTCCAGGGCTAGAGTTCACTCTCGCGAGATTTGGAGCGTTGCCGTGGTAACCATGGCAACGCTCCAAATCTCGCGAGAGGAGGACCCGGAGGAGCTGCAGGCTGAGCTCCCGGGTCCTCTCTCCTCCCTCTCCCTCCCCTGCCAGCTGTCAGCAATGTGCCTGCGGACCAGGGAGGGAGAGCTCTGATCTCTGATCTCCCTCCCCGGTCCACAGGCACATAGCAGGGCTGGCACTTGGACAATGCTAGCCGTGCACTAGCCAGCAGGGGAGAATCTCGGGGGGGGCAATTGCCCCGTTGCCCCCCCTGGATCCGCCAATGGTTCCTTCAGGCAGTGGTTTCATGTCCTCTGCCCCTTTCTTTGTGGGTAAGTACTGTGTATGTTTTATTGTTTATTATTACATCCAGGCAGTTAGGACCCACCATAATTGGAGTACTGTGGCGCAGTGGTGGGCTGCATACATCTTGGCCATTTATGTATGTCTAAATCTCCAATGTTTTACATATATAGTACTTAGTTATGTCTTCTCTTGTTTTGCCTTGTATTTCTTGTCTTTTTTATTCCCAGTCCTGTCTTGTCCTGCCCATGGTCTGTTAATGTTTCCCTTATGTATTGTGTACATGTTCTGGATTCTGCTTTCTATCCTTCTCCGGTTCTGGGTTCTTCTAGTTTTGCCTTGTTTTCTTGTTTGGTGCCTATTCTAGTCTTACCTTATTTCTAGTACTGGATACACCTCAGCTTATCATCTAGCTTTTGGCATCCGCTTAAGCTGCATGAGGGTTCTGGTTTGTGGCCGCACAAACGCTGGTGCTCAACACCAGGGGGCGTGTAGTTACCCTGCACCAGGCCCTGATAGTCCATACTGACGCTGAGACTCCTCTCATCATCAGGCACATAGGGGGTCCCTATATTCAGACCGCCACCCATGACGGTAAGATCCTGACACCTGCACACCTCCACCCAAGATCAACGGAGGGGGGGTTTTCTGGACAAAATGGGGGTACCCATGTTCGATCTACGCACTATACGACACCCCAGGTCGTCGATATGGACACTGCTGGATCATCTGGCACAATTCATCCATTATTGGCTCCGCAAGCCGCTGGACAAGGAACTGCGGGCACACCTACAAACGGAATGTACCCGCCCCCTCCTCCACCCAGACAAGGTGGCTATCACTCCCTAGTTTGACACCACAGTAGTTATTTTCATGTCCCAGGAAGTCGGCACAAGACAAGCTGTTGGATCTACTAGGCCCATTGGCTAAGATACTATTCGTTGTGGATCTGGCTCTCTTACAGGGCAGTGACTTCCACGAATGGGCCCAACGCTCTATATGCATGCTTAGTAATGCCAATGGACTCAAACTCTTGGGATTGGCCTCCAAAGAACTGAGACCCTTGGCATAGGGACTCCTATTCTGTGAGCCTTTTATAGCAGACTTTAAGCGGCAGGTCAACCTGTTCACGACGCTAACCAAAGCCCAACCTTCACTCAAGCATGGCTTCAGACAACCACCCAGTAGGGGTGTTTTTGGGAGGGCTGGTCGGCAGCCGATTTTGGTCCACTGGACCCAAATCCTATTCACAATCGCCCTCCTTCTATCCTACAGAACTGATTGGATATCACGGCAGACGCTTGGATCCTGCAGATGGTCCAGGGCTATACCATCGAGTTCCACTCCCAACCCATACAAACCACCTGACCACCTCCGTTGCTTGTTTTACGAGAACACTGACTCCTCATAGACAAAGAGAATCGCTCTCTATTTACCAAAGGCACGGTACAATTTGCCCCGGATGATTGTGGCTTTGACAGCAACATCTTCCTGGTCCAAAAAAAGTTGGGAGACTTTCAGCCAGTCATCAACCTCCGCAGGCTCAATGACTGTGTCGTTTATGGACATTTCATAATGGAAAGTATACATCTACACCGGGATCTCCTGCTGGCCAATGATTGTCTCACCCATCTCGATCTCAAGGACGCGTATTGTTTGGTACATGTGACATCTACAAGTCGTTGCTTTCTAAGGTTCGTATGGGGTCGTGTCAATTTATGGGCCTGCCTTTAGGCCTCAGTTCGGCTCCGTGGTGCCTCATGAGGCTACTGAAGCCGGTCGTGGACCATTACCTATCCAGTGGCATGCGTTGCCTTGTCTACCTGGACGACCTGCTGATCTTCTGCGACACAGAATCCAGACTGCACTCACAGACGTACTTTGTTGTTCACTTTCTGGAGTCTTTGGGCTTCGTGGTGAACAGACAAAAGTCAGCTCTTTCCCCTTCACTGGTCATGCAGTCCCTCGGTTTCGAGATAGTCGGAGGACGCAATCCCTCGAGTCTATCTGGCACGAAGATTGCATCAATCCGAAAGGAGATTCAATGGATTATATGCAACTATACGGCTCCTCTACGACTCCTTGCCCGGATAGTGGCCCTTTTTCCTCCTCGGAAAAATAAAACATATACTGCACCAGTCAGCGAAATATAAATAGCAGGATCAGTCTAGAAAACAAAAATAAAGAAACATAGTGTAAACTGTGTGTACATATAATATATAGGATGGAACTCACAGGATGCAGAGCCGTCCCAGGTGATGAGCAGGAGGGTGCCTAATAGGGCTTGAATGATATTCTTGAAGGAGAGCAGCACAGGATACAAATAAATAAAATGTAAAATGTATTGTTAAACTTTTAAAAGATAAGGGACAATAAAGCAGTGCAAATAATATATAATAAATATACTGGGCAAAAAAAGCAAGGAAATAAAAAATCCCAAAATAGTAAGTGAAAGTCTAGTAGTAAACTCGTTTCAACTCCGGTTGGAATCTTCTTCAGTGCTGCAGTGCCCTCTCCTCAGTAGCTATAAAAACCCTTTCCGAATCAATCTTTAAATTTTCCCGGCTGTGTGTCCTTCTATTTCCGGCATGGCATATCTGCATCATCACGTTGCGCCCATCACGTGACGCAGCACGGCTACGTCATTTCCGGTTCCTCGGTCATTGGAGTGAGGGCACACTAGAAACAGTCCCATATTAAGTGCGGGCTAAATAACTTAACAAATAGTCTGGAATGCATGATGATATAATAAGAGGGGGAAAAACAACAGATAAATACATATACATTGAAGGTATAATCGAGAGATATACAGAAAATATCTCTTATGGTCTTATGGTCTGTGCTATTGGGAGTTTCAGTAAAAAGAGTTATGCAAATATTCACCTCCTGTCATTACTAAAATTAAGATTATAGGTACACTACGTTAGCGTAATCTACAATTGCCGGTGCACTGAGCTTCAACAACATTGCTGGGATTTGATCAGGCTCACACTGTTTTTTTTTTATTTTTAGATTATTATTATACATAGGTAGTATACTGCAGCAGCACATGTTAAACTTCCTTTTTTCCGGCAGGGCGGATGGAGCTGTGTGCCCATGTAGACACAAGGGGTTAATTTCTAGTATCTGATGGTCACTCCTACCCCCCTCAGCCATATAGCCGATCTAACTATTTGTCTCATACCTATAACTGACTCCTTTTGTTACAAGGATTCCTGTAGCAGTATTTATTCCCCATTACAGCAAATTAATATTGCTTGGTCGGCTTACGCTTAATTTGGCATCAATTACGGTATCTAGTAGATCTCAATAATAGCCTTACCTACCTAGCATGAAGTTCCTTATTATTTTGGCTATTTATTTTGGCAGTGACCTGTATATATTATCGGCATACAGACGTCTTAGTCGATAATAGAATATTCTTTAGGTCTCGCTACACGCCATGAGTCCCTAGCAAGTTATGAGAATAGAATGACTTTTTACTTTTAGTTTATGACGCCACCTACTGTGGAGTAGCTGTATTTGATTGCTGACTATATTTTGCTACACACTGGGGGTGACTACTGTATCTATTATCCTAATTATCCCATATACTTGCAGTTATATTACTGTATTTGTACTTGAGCACTTTTTTTGTGCCAGTATTTTGAGTTTATCGTTAGTTCTTTATCATTGACCTGATAAAATTTATAAAAATGCATAAAATAAAATTTTTGGCATTACGGTTTAATTTTGATTCTGGCAGGGCACTGGTCAGACATGTAGTTAAATTTTACCTTATATATGTATACCATACCATCCTCCTAGTTCCCACGTGGGTACCCTATATCTCTTTGTTTATTAATTTCTCCTTGGGGTAACCCCCATTACGTGTATCCCTCTTGACTAGGCTCATTTTCTTTTCTTCCTGTGTTTGTAAATTTTTAGTGGGCCTGATCCACATTTGTAGCTTCAGAATGTGTTTTATTTAATAGCTTAGCAATCAGGGTGGTGGAACATCCAACCAAATAATTGTTGAAGGCATTTGCTACATCTATGGGGTGTTGCAGGGTTTGGTTGTCCACTTTAACACTGGAGGATTGGGAGTGGATTGAGGAAGTTTGTAAGTTATTTATGATTTTCCAAAACATTTTAGAGTTTGTTATATTGTTCAGATTTTCACTGAAATATTGGGCCGTGGCCAATTTTGTAGGTTTTGTGCATTGATTTTGCCATTGTCTATATGCACAGTGATCATTCATGACTCTTTAAACTCGTACATCTGAATAAGGTCAGCTGTAATCAAATTCATATGTGCCCCTTTTACTCGAACCTTACACAGCGGGGCAGGGCAAATTCAAAACTTGTAGAGTTCGGACTGAAAGAATAAATTGCACAGTCTAGATCTGGGATTAGCTTTAATCTGTGCCATGGGAGGTTATTGATGTAATTTAGAATGGATTCAAGATTAAATTTGTTGAAGGACTTGGAAATTATAACCTTGGGAGAGGACTTAGTAGCCTGTACATTACAAGCTTTAGTGCCCAAAATCATTTTATCGCTGTCATGTCGATGCTTCACCATAGTTTACATTTAGTATAACTGCATTCTGCCATCTCTGAAATGCATTAATGTTGTTAACTTTGTCAGATTTTCAAGATGTCCTTTCTAGCAGGGAAAGATTCAAACAACTAGCTGGCTCTGGCTCTGGCTCTGGCTCTGGCTCACCACAAGGCTTGTTGGTGGATGGTGCAGTTTCTTGTTTTTTTTTTTTTTTAATCAAATGGGGCACACCAAGGACTTCCAAATTTGAATTTCAGTGTGAGTCTGCTTAGATGTTCTACAATTATAAAGACTTGCTCATTAATTAGTACATTTCCTTTCCCAGTAATTTTATGTAAAATTTTATTTTTGTTAAATGTTGCAGTTTGTACAATAACCAGAAGGTGGCACTAATCCCCTTTCTATAAAACATGTCTGTCTTCATAACTGGTCTAGAGTTATTAGATTTACTGTGACTACCATTTTATAATGCAATATATGTATTTGCACTGAGTTATCAAAAAGTGTCTTTTAAGTATTCTGTACATGATATTTTTACAGACCACATCACTCCCTCTGTGAAGTGAGGGAATGGCCACCTTGTTCATCTAACGCAGTGGTTCCCAAACTTTTTAGGTTCAAGGCTCCCTTAATATTTCAATATTTTTCCAAGGCACCCCAAGTCAAAACAAATTTCTACATTGTATATTTGTAAAGCGCTGCAGCATATACCGAAAATGTTAATAACCACGAAACACAGTACCAGAATGACTCATGCACTCTTGGGAGGGGCACTGGTAGATTATTTAAAGAAACAATCCAGGCACAATAACCACTACATTACGTTGTAGTGGTTATGGTGCCAGTAATGCCGTAGTGCCCTCTCAGGGTAAGTAGTCAAACTGTTTAAGAACAGTTTGACAACTTACCTGGGGTCTGCTGGGATAGGGGCTGGAGAGGGAGAGGGAGAGTGTGTGTGTGTTGTGCCTAATCATTAAATTCATGAAGCACCAATATCAAAAAGCAATAATCAATTACCCTATTCGGGACGAGTGAATTGAGTATTTGAGAAAGGGAAAGACATTGACATCAAGTAATTGTAAATAATCAATACAAACTTTATTGACTAACAAAGACTTAATTAATAAGTAATCATTTAGCTTAAAGAAACAGTTTAATATTCAGCTTAAAGAAACAGTTTAAGTATACATCACCATAAGAGAAGCTTGGTGTACTCGAATGAGAGAATCTCTGGCAGTCAGGCTTGAAGGAAACCCTCTCTTACTGGGAATCAGCAGAACTAGCAATACGCGTCCAAACTACAGGTGGGTAGTACTCCAACGAGTGCCAAGTTTTCTCATCTTTTATAAGTTATTAATAATCAATGGGGAGAATAGTCTGTACTTTCCCACCAAATCTTATCATCAGTGCAGCCCAGCAAAGACCTTGCAAAAGCGTTGGATGGGACCTGCAGCTGGCCAGGCTGTCCAGCCCCACCAACAATACCATGCCAGATCTGTGCGGTTATTATCTCTTATCTAAAAAGCTAGCTCTGTTCTCATAACTATCTCGTGATGGCATGCATGAGTCATTCTGGTGCTGTGTTTTGTGGTTATTAACATTTTCAGTAATGTGTACCGGCGCCATCTTAACTATCTATAATAGTTTAATTTGCTCAATAGTGATCAATCAATCATTTTTAATTAATATGGATTATTATTATCACATTCCTTGATCATTCAGTGAGCAGAACCTCACACATTTACACATCCCATTCAGGTTATCAGCTGGGGCAAAGCCCATTTACCCACTGATTCCCATATTTCTCCATTCACACCTGGAACCGATTTAAGCAATAAAGCTCTCTGATTCGAGGGTCACGTAAGTTAGCCAATTTTAAACAGGATAAACGTGTATCTTAAACCTTCCCGCTTAACAATCCTAACTAAGCTCTTCTAGTTCAATACTAGTATTACATTTTTAATCTAGCCTTTATTTGAACGCAGCAACAAATCTTAATTTTGTAGCACAGATAAATACAAAGTATAATAAAAACACACCACGCAGTTCCTTTTATTACTTGAAAGGTGTCAGGGGTGCTGTTAGTGCAGCAGTAGGTTGCACCACTATCCTCTATAATAGTGTATGCTTGCTATTTGCTCTGTTGGTTGTATAATTTACCCAATATTGGGTAAGTTCTTCTGAAGAACTATTAAAGCTTACATGTGTATATAGCATGCGGCAGCCAAAGGGCGTTGTAGATTCTAATGTTAACAAATCAAATGATTTGTTTGGTAACTTAATATAGGTCATTGTCTCAGTTTCATTGTGGCTGAAATAGCTTTCTCCATTCAGACTCGCCCTCATGTTTGGACAGTTAACAGTCAGGCAGGTTACTCTTATTTCGATCTCTTTCCATTTCATCTCTGCGGAATCACTCTGGTCCCAACCTCCAATCAGATATGGGGGGTACATGTGTATACATCTCAGTTTTCAAACTCCAACACTACACACAAAAACACCCCAGCATTCACACATCAGAAACTACATACACCCCTCCATTCAAAGGCAAACACTACACGCAAGTAAACCACTGCTTTCAAATTGCAACATTACTTAAAAAGACTCCCCTACATTCACACACATATACTCCATACAAAAACAAACTTACATTCAAACATACAAACACTGCTCAGTACTAAGTACAACTCTACAACGATGAGCAATGGTAGATCCCCAGCTGGCAAAGCATTGTTAAAGTTGGATGACAGACTTCCACAAGCCACCTGTATAAAAATATAAAGTCTTTAGTGAAACAAGTGAATGTCCCACACGCCATAACATAGATTCTGTACTATTTGTCACAGATGCACAAAGTAGTGTTACCACTAGATGGCGCAGCTGCACTAAAAATGCAATTGGATCTGCAATTATTGTAGCCAATTAGACCAGCGATAAGAAATACACCGAATGTGCAAATTATTATTATTATTTTATTATTTATATAGCTCTCTTTACTAGAACTCCACAGCAGCACATTAACACAGAGAAAAAACAACCAAACAGAAAATAGTTAGGTGCAATAAAACTCCCCACACAAACAGAACAAAAGGCAGAAAAAACAATGTATAAAAAAAAGTCCTAGGATATAATGAATGCAACAATCCGAGAAGAAATGTCAAACATGGCACCACGGACGGACTGTAAACTGAAACGAAAGGACTGGTTAGACAATGAAATGTACTCAAACATGCAGGCACCCAGTCAGTGGCGTACACTCGATCCATGGGGCCCCAGTGCAAAAATTAATCTGTGGGCCACCCCCCGCCCACTCTACACGGGCCGGGGCTGCTACACATGGCGGCGGGCACCTGGTCGCAGGGCTGCAACCGCTGTTCGCACGCCAGTGCATTCAGATACACATACACTTAAAGGACCACTATAGGCACTCAGATCACTTCAGCTCAATGAAGTGGTCTGGGTAATAGGTCCCCCTAGTTTTAACCCTGCAGCTGAAAACATAGCAGTTTCAGAGAAACTGATATGTTTAACTGAGGGTTAATCCAGCCTCTAGTAGCTGTCTCACTGACAGCCGCTAGAAGTGCTTCCATGATTCTGCTGGACGTCCATAGGAAAGCATTGAGTAATGCTTTCCTGTGGGCGGGTTGAATGCGCGCGCATTTGGCACTGAGAGGCGGATCGGGGCGGAGAGATCCCCAGCGCCAAGGGAGCCCGGCGCTGGAAAAAGGTAAGTGCTGAAGGGGTTTTAACTACACACACACACTTTCACGTACAGACGCATACACACTAGCTAACAGAAACACACACTCACTAACAGACACGCACAAACTAACACACTCAGTAACAGACACACACAGTAACACACACATTTACTGACAAACTAACACACACTGACACTCACTAGCAGACACACACTCAATAACACACACAAACACACTCAGTGACACACACACACAGTAACACTCACTAACACACTTACTGACACTGGCAGACACACGCACTAACAGAAACACACAAACTAACACACAGTAACACACTCACTGCACACACAGTAACACACATTAACAGACACACACACAGTAACACACTCACTGACACACACACTAACTCACATATACATATACATACACACTCACATTTTTTTTTTACAATTAATCCCCCAGCCTCCCTACCTTTGGGAGTGCTGAGGGGATTCCCTGGGGTCCAGTGGGGCTGCTGGGCGGTCCTGCAGGCAGCGAGGGAGCACTTGAGATCCTCGTGTTCAGCTCCCTCGCTCGCCGCTTACTGATGACGTCATATTCCGGCTCCAGCATTGGTGCAGTGCGCGCGAGGGAGCTGGGCAGAGAGCACTCAGGGGAGAATGCTCCCTCACGCACCCGCCTGCCCTCAGAGTGATGCCACTGCCAGCCTCGGGGGGCCCTGAGGTGGCCATCTCCTGGCCCCCCCAGGAGAAGAGGCTGGCAAAATGTGGCCACACTAGCATGCATACCGGGTCGCAGAGCGGCCGGGCACCATGGAGGCCCGGTCGCAGCCGTGACCCCTGCGACCGCGGTATGTAATGCACCCAGTGTAACAAACAGAATTACCGTAATATACAGAAATCCCAACCTTTATGTAGGAAGCGGAAACATGAACAAGTGACAGGTAGCAGAGACAACAAGCAAAGTTGTATACATACCTGATTACCCCAAACATCTGACAGCTAACCCAACAAGGGAGGGATGAAATAGGGAGGGAAATATTCGCCTCCTGTCATTAATAAAATTAAGATTATAGGTACACTAAAGCTAGCACAATCTACAATTTTAACATGACAGGAGGCTTCATATTTGCGGTTTTAACCCTCAACCAACAAATCAGCGACAAATCATCACGATGCTTGTGTCGCTGGTAAGTAATCTTGGAGATAAAGAAATAAGTACCGAATGGACCCTTCAACTGCAAGATGTGATGGTAGATTGATCAAAGAAGAGGCTGGTCATCGATGATCCTCCAATTGCGGACAAAACTCAGAACGCTGTAAGATTCCCTGTACTTGGGAATCTGTGATCTGGTTCCGTTAAGGCGGTTGATGTACTGTAATGCCGACTTGTTGACCATTCTCAGCCCAACACAATAATTTGAAAGGCACTGGCAGGCTTTGGCTTGCAAAAGAAACTGCCATCAGTACTCGGCCTTGATGGGAAAGGAGGCCACTGTTACGAGGGATTCCTTCCAACTTCCCAGCTGATCTGGTGCATCGTCACTGGGAGGCTCCGGGGAGGAAGGCAGCGATACTTACTGTACGAGCTGTAACATCAGCGGGAAAACTACAGTGTGTAGTATCAATATCAATACTGGGGTACACCCTCTAATGGGCAATCAGATCCTGTTTTGGTAAGAACCTGTTGGACATTGGAAGGAAATGGGTTCGCCCTCCTATAAGGGAATCAGTATCCTGTACTGCAGTAAACCGTAACGTAAGCAGTAAACTGAAGATAACCGAATAAATATACATACTTGGCTGTGCGTATGATAGGGGGTCACCCTCTAGTACCGTAATTTGTAACAAGTCAGCATCGTGCCGAGTTATGAGATGGGCTCACCCCCTAATGGAGAAATTAGTATTGATATCCGCAGTGGGCTGCGTTTATTAGTCTAATTAGTCTCCATATCAGCATCAGGCTGAATGTAATAGAGGGCCTCACCCTCTAATAATGTAATTGGTATCTATATCTGCGTCTGGCTGATTTTATGGGAGGGCACACCATCTAATAATGTAGCTAGTATCTATATCAGCATTGCGTTGAGTTTCGAGAGAGGCTCACACTCTAATAGACACATCGTAACAATATCAGTAGTGGGCTGAGTATGCCAGAGGGCAGCACCCTCTAATATTGTAATAAGCAACCCTATCAGCATACGGCTGTGTTTAAGCCAGGGCCGCACCCTCTAAATAATGTAATTAGTATCCATATCGGCATCAGGCTGAGTAAATGAGAGGATCTGGGGTGTCAGATGGTCCGCGAGTCGAACAGAGGCCGTCGGTAGCGTCCAGGAACACCAGCAGAGAGGTGGGCGCCGTTTGTTTAGGAGGGACCCCGGAGTGTCAGGGCCACATGGAGTCGTCAATCTTGTCCTCGCCCCACCTGTCCTCATCGGATAGGGTTGGGCTAGTCTGTGACCACTTGTCTTGTGTGCTTCGCTGGAGCCTTGCCTTTCTGGGCGCGTGTCTCAGGGCGGACACCCTTCCAATAGCACTAGGCGCTCTTGCCTGTTCTCTCCTGGGAAAGTCCGACTCTGCTGAGTCTTCTGCCGTGTGGGGGGTCCCCATAGTGCCCTTATTCTGTGGCACTTTTGGGAGGGCCCTATCCAGGGCTAATTCCACCGAGGCATCCACCATCCCATTAATCATGGCCTGTAAGCTTAGTTCTTGGGCCGAGGGGTGCATAACAGGGGAGATGTAGTGTGGCACCTAGGGTAGAACAGGGCTAGTATCACAACAGAATAGCCGGGGCAACACTCCAAATATAAAGGCAGTGGCAAGATAGTTAAAATATATATATATATATATATATATATATATAGCCAAACCGGGGGTCCCCCAGTGGCAATGGCACAGTCAGAGCAGGCCAATCCTGGGGCACAGTCAAGGCAGGCCCATCATGAGGCACCGTCAGAGCAGGCCAATCATGGGGCACAGGCAAAGGCAGGTCAATCCTGGATGCTGTAATGGGACATCAAATCCAAATGCCAGCATACAGGGGGAAGGCGGGGGCTATGCTCATATAGATTAGTTGCATATCTATGTAACCCCCAGAGGATATATCCCAGTGTTGAGATGGGGGAGGGAGGAGGCTTCCCCCATGCTCCCCCTTCGCCCCAAGCACATGTGGGCCGCGGTAAACTCTGTCTCCGGCTGGCGACGGGTAGAAAGGGTGCGGTAAGGGGAGAGAGGCTCCAACTGCCAGGTTCTGCATGCTGGTTCAAG
The DNA here is from genome assembly GCA_933207985.1 of Pelobates cultripes. Taxonomy (NCBI): domain Eukaryota; kingdom Metazoa; phylum Chordata; class Amphibia; order Anura; family Pelobatidae; genus Pelobates; species Pelobates cultripes. The sequence continues at coordinate 55,766,865 of OW240915.1, forward strand.
GACAATAGGCAATGGGAGGGATAATCCGCGGCCCCAGCACTCGGGGAGGCTGCTAGAAACCAGTCTCCTTCAATTCCAGAGCAGACAGTACCAAACAGAGCAGACAGAACTGCCAAATTAGGTAGCTAGCAGGCAGAAGGAGAAATGCATAGAAGACAGTGGATAGTCAGGGAAAAACAGAAAAAGAGGGGAAAATAAAAGTAAAACGGAATCCCCCTGAAGAAAAAAAAACAATAGTCTCCAGAATATAGAGAGATAGATAAAACCTTGTAACAGGACACAATAATGTGAATTAAATATAGGCACTAACAAAACAAGTTAGCGCAATGAAAGCAGCAATATAAATATATATATATATATATATATATATATATACAATCCCACATCCACCCACAAAGAGCAGGAGGCAGTGGTACTCTGACCTGTACTGATGTGGAGCAGCACAAGAGGGAGCACTTGAGATCCTCGTGTTCAGCTCCCTCGCTCGCCGCTTACTGATGCCGGAGCCGGAATGACGTCATTCCGGCTACAGCATCGGTGCAGTGCGGAAGTTATGTGTGGGGAGGGGAGCTTTATTGTACGTAACTTTTTTCTGATTGGTTGTTTTTTCTCTGTGTTAATGGGCTACTGTGGAGTTCTAGTAAAGAGAAACTTAAGCAAATATGAAGCCTCCTGTCATGTTATAAAATTGTAGCTTTGGGTAAAAAAAATAAATACATGTTTTTTAAATGTTTTCCTGAATGCTCCACCATAGGTCTTAACCACACCCCCTCATTTCAGAAAAACACTTCATCAGTGTACGTACACAGTTCAGCCATTGACATCACTGAATGAGCTGGATTGCAGGAATCCAAACCGCTCATATTAGGAGAGAACTTAGTAAGGATATCACTGCGTTTGTTTTGTATTTCTCTGTCTATAGCTCAGTTTGTGATTGAAAGAATCAGAGATGCTCTTCTATCAATTAATGTGCAGTCGGTAAGGGAATCTGGGGGGAGGGAGGGGGGAGTCAATTGTGGCTAATTAATCCAAATTGCAAAATGTAGGGGGGCGTGGCTTGGACGTCGACCAGGATGAATGCCTAAGCAGTGAGCTCCGCTCCACCGGCCCCCAAAAAGCCCTACTAATTAGCTACTCACAGCTTTAATGGGACGGAACCGACGAGGTGACCTCCCCGGGACCCCACGGGGATCCCAACTAAATCAATCGCTGGGCCCGTTGGACGGATTTTTGCAGACGCCGGCAGCAACACGCGATGAGGCCGGAGGCCCCAAGATGGCGCCTTCTACCACTCCGCCTGAAGACACCCCTGCCTCTACCTTAGAGGGCATCGGGGAAGAAAACCGCACAATGGCAACCTCAATGGCCACAAAATCGGGTCTCCTGGTCCTCACCACCACGATTCAGGACGCATTGCAGGCTGAAATGGCCGGAATCCGGACGGAGGTCGCGTCGCAAGGTAGCCGCATACAGGAGCTGGAACGCTCCCATGAGGCCCAGACTGCCAGATTGGCGACAACAGACACGGCACTCACAACACAGGGTGACCTGCTCCTACAACTAAGGAGGTCGGTAGAAGATCTTGACAACCGCGGACGCAGGTGCAACATAAGGGTACGCGGAATGCCAGAAACTGAGGGGGAGGAGGACATAGAGGAGACCCTAACGACCCTCTTCCGCCTGATCATGCCCGAGGATGTACAGCTAGACATAAGGTACGACATGGCACATAGAGCACTGCAGCCCCGGTCGCTTGAGGAAAGCCCAAGGGACATAATATGCTGCATACATTCATTCTCAACTAAAGACACCATCATGAAAGTGGCCAGATCCAACACAGAGGTTAACTATAAACTGATCTCTATGTGGTATAAAACGCCGGTATTGCTACACAAGATTTTTCCCACAACACCGCCAACATGCTGGAGATGCCAGGATGAGAGAGGGACAATTAGACACATTTGGTGGGAATGCAACCATATCATCCCATACTGGAACCAAATCAAATTGGATATTCAACTGATCCTCGGAGACGACACTGAATGGTCAGAAGAACTGGCCATGCTACACATCTCCTCACAACCGTTATCCAAATATAAAAAATCAATCCTGCGTCACCTGTTGAACGCGGCCAAATCACTGATACCGGTGTACTGGAAAAAGTCGAACATCCCCACATGGGAGGAATGGATCCACAGAGTTGAGGACATTAGGGCGGCTGAAGCACTCCAGGCGGAACTGGCGGGTAGAGGAGCAAAATGCGCAGAGACATGGATGCCGTGGTTCCCCTTCCGTGCGGGTGCATAGGTGGGTGGTCGGCGGCGGGTCGGGGGCCGGCGCAGCTCACACACCTTAACCACTATAACATAGGACAGTAACAGCTAACTAAGACCCAAAGGGAAACCCACAACATAACACTAAAGGAGTGACTTTGGGTCAACTGGCTACCAGACATGATAAAGCCACATCCCTGACACACGCACAGCAAAATACCATTCCTTTCGAGAGAAATCTCGGAAAACTCATACTCCCTGCCCCCACTGACATACGCAACATAATAAATAACCTTCCTTGCATGTCACTTCTGAAATGACACGCTCCGGAGTCATGTAGGCCACCCAGGGAAACAAACCCAAACTGAGACAAATCATACAAAACACACGGGACGATACCCAAAGGAGGAAGGGAGACTTCTCACCAAAGCGGCCCTAGAGATAACCCTCATTGGCTCTATCACATTACGTGATACGAAAGCACCGAGGACCGGAACACACAAATGGAAAAGCACACAACAAGGGGGGATACCTAACGCAATATATCCCCATCTTCGATAACCCACACTATCGCCTCCCGAATCCACTTGTACCAAATGTCCCACTCAAAACTAACATACTACCCCCACTTAGGCAATGACCCTTTTATCCTATCGCACAACCCAATACATCCCACCACACTTTCACACATACCGACAAATCTTAACAAAGATTAACGCCAGTAATTGTGCAACTTCAAGGCACTGACGGACGTTAATACACCCATCCTTAATCTCACGTATGAAGGGCCCAAGCGGAAATATATACAGTTCCACACCGAAACAACATGGCAATTTATGCTGAGAAATACTGATACAATCGAATATTGATACTCATTGTATAACAAACCTGATTTTAAATTCCATCTGGACGTTTATCATACTAACGATATGTACATATTTTGTATTGACACTGTCATGGGCCTGCGAGCCTAAACATTCTCCTGTTTTTTCTACAATAAAAAAAACTGATTAACCAAATTGCAAAATGTAGGGGAAAATAGTTTCGTTGTAAAACGTTTCCATATGGGCTATTATTATTATTATTATTATTATTATTAATGCAAATGATCCCTTAGACACATTTTTTATATTCCTGAACATTGCTTCGATACTTTTAATGTAGGGCATTGTAACATGTATTTCAGTTCCAAGAATACTGTATATTGTAAACAGTCCATTGTAAGCCTAGTTACCATTAGGATTAACCAACAGCAACTGTTTAATTTTGAATATAAGCAGTCCATAAATTAAATTAATTATTACAGAGCTGTCAGAACCAAAACACCTCAAGACTTTATTCTCCTTATGTCACAGACCGTACACTACCAGCACAATGACAATGGCAATGTGTGCTTGGGTTGTGGGAAATCACAGACAATTTTGTAAAAAAATAAATAAAAAATAAATAAAATAAGAAATGTCAGTCTGCTTAATTAAAACGAAATTGTACAGAGATGTGTTTAATCATTCCTAAATGTATGAATGTAATAATGTTTATTATGACTTGTGTAAATGTGTATGTTTTTTAATGCTATATATTTGTGGGTTTGTATGTACATACATACAGACACAGGAGTTTTACATATGTAACTATGTAAAAATCCCCAGTCTGTACGTATATACATACAAACGCACAAATATATTACATTAAAAACAATACAAATTGTATCAAAAAAAAGAATGACGGGGGGCGTGGCCTGGATCGCACAGAGAGCAGTCGCATGCCTGCGGAGCTCCCGAGCAATAACGGCAATAAATGCAGATTAATCGATCCACACGAAGACAATCCGACTACTTTTCAGCCCCCACACTCAAAGACACCATGGGGAAAAGAAATAAGAAGTTAAAAACTCACCCTGAGGACGGATCCCGGAAAATAGGTGATCTTTTCCTGGTGAGGCCTAAACCTAAAATGGCGGCGACCCCAGATCCCCAGAGCTCATCCTCGGAGGAGGAAACACTGGATGCTCCAGATCCCATACCGGAGGCTACGGACCCCATCCCGAGCCTAGCAATGGGCGACCTGAGAGCTCCGGCCACCAAGGGTGACATCCGGAATATACTGCAGAACCTGCGCACCCTATTCCGCTCAGACATGGCGATTTTGCAGGAGGAAGTGACCGCCGTTACTGGCAGAGTGAGGGTTGCCGAGGAAGACATAACCGCTATGGCAGAACGCCAGCAAGCAACGGAGGAGAAGCTAATACACCTCCAGTCCTCACACCAGGCACTACAGGCACGGCTGGATGGCCTAGACGACGCAAGACGCCGCTCCAACATAAAAATTAGAGGCATTGCCGACTCCATAGACGACAATGAATTGCCACAACTTACCCGACGCCTCTTAGCCACAATACTTAACCCCAAGCAGGCGAAGACTGTGATAGTGGAAGGCGTACACAGACTCTCCAAGTCGCCAAGAGCCCCAACGGAGGCCTCCCGCGATGTCCTTCTCCGATTACAGTCTACCCTGGACAAAATGGCGGTGATGTCGGCGCTCAGCGGCCAGAGCCCATACCAATTCGAGGGCATGCAGCTCACCTTCCTGCAGGACCTTTGCAGAGCTACACTGACCTGGAGACGGTCCGTGCAGCAAGTCACCACGACCCTCAGAGCGGCTGGAGTCAGGTACCGATGGAGCCCATCCATGCTAGTAGTTACAAAGGGAGCAACAACTTATCGACTGACGTCGACAGAAGACGCAGAAACTTTCCTCGGTAAACTAGAACTTAAAACAATAGACTCCTCCAACCTGATCCCTAACTGATACCTGGGACATCCCCAACATAGTCCCATTTGTGCCGCGCTCCGCTGCTGACACAGGCTGAAACACAAGGACATGCAGGATAAAGCCACCTGGCTAAGGAGCTACCGGACTCCAACAGACCATATGACACCTGGTCACAGAGCTTTTTATTTTTCTATTCGTAACTTTTATTCTTGTCTTGTTTTGTTTTCCTTGCATTTCGTAAAATTGTTAGGTGTTTCTTACAACACTATTGTACCCTATCCGCAGGACAGACTCCCATGCCCCCCTTACCGCTGCAGAGAGCCAACCCCCCCCAATACGAAAAGCGCAACCAATAGGTCAGAGAAGGCATGGCAGCATGCCACTCTCCTCTCATAACCAGGAGGGCTTGATGGTACACCCCATAAAAGCCACCGCTTAGCGCCCCATTATAATTACCGTTATGGCAGATGCCCACTCATACAGCCAATAAACAGCGGCTGCACGGGCTGCCAACCCACTCCTACCAAGGAGGTGAGTGATCCTTTCACCTGGTCTAGGACCATGCATGCATAACCCCACCCCACACCAGTACACAAGCACTGCCTTGGTCTTGGGCATAAACCCTTCCCCCAAGCACCCACCGATGACAGGGCACTAAGCAGCATTAAACCCTGCTTCGCTCTCCTGGAGAGCCTTTAACCAAAAGACTCAACGTCTGGAACACATAAAGAACCCTATGCTTCCAACCAACGAGCTAAGACCACTTAAAAGCACAGACGTGCCTACCACGCATGCGCGTATCGACAACTCTACCCTTACCATAAACAACACAATAGAAGATGGGGCTACAATGCTTAATTAAAATCGGTATACTAAAACACAAAAACAACACTCTACTTCATTTGACTACCAGAACTAAGACCAGCCCATCTCACGTAGGATGAGAATTACCACCTCCCCTCTCCAGATTATGCACAGCGGTAAAGACGGTTAGATGTCCCACTCCTTTGTTATGCTGGTGTACAGTATTACTCTACACGTGCCTAGAGAGAGACATCTCCTCTCTAACCCCCCCATTTATTTTTTTCGATCGGTGACCTTAGACTAACACAGCCTACTCTTATTCATAAAATGTGCACTGTACTCACTTAAATGTCCACATAAATGTCATACTATGTTTGATGCCCAGTTTGTACCAGCTGTTGTGGCAGTACAAGCTCACTTGTTTATTGAATGCACGAAAATAAAGAATTTAAAACTAAAACGAATGACAAAACTTTTTTTTTTCTAATTTATTCTTGAAAGGGAGATAAAAAAACAAACAAGTTGAAATGCAAGATATTACAGTGGCTTACATAAGTTAAAACCTCATATTGCTTGGCAATTTATACATTTAAATTATTGCTTACAAGCTCTAATAAATACACAAACAGTACTATATACAGAGGTGAGAAAGCACGTAAATACAAAATTGATAATTGCTTGTAAGCAATGCTTCTGATAAGTCCACAAGAAGGCTGTTTCATGCTTATCATTTTTGACATGGGTGGATCAGTGCTGCCATTCACTAAATCCCTGAGAAGTTCGTTCATTCTGATGCCTTCAGAAGCCAACAAGAGGAACATAAGAAATACATTGCATTCTACAGGACAAGAATTGGCTTTCTTATGTACAGTTCTAATATTTGATACAGGGACCATGATATCTACATGCAAAAAAATAAATTAATACAGTTTTAAGACTTACAGTATAATACAGATAGTAAAGCAAAGGAAATGATAACAAAACCCTTGGGTGTCCACGTTTGGCCCTCCAACAGTAATTGTACTACAGATTTCAGAAATCATGACCATCTTTGGGGACAGTCAGCCTCACAGACATCTTTGTTTACTATGGGGTGCCACTAGGTTATGGGGGTATTGTTCAAATTCTGGGATGATACATTTTGCACCACGTTAATAAACTGTTAATCAGAAAAAGAAAACATGTCTAAGGCCACCCTTGCATTTACACTGTGTGTGCAGGGGGACTTGATAAATTAATTTGAAAGCCACCTTTGTGAATGTTCTGCTCATCATGTAGAGATTATGGAATTTCGATTGGACTATTGTCAGTTATTTTCACATTCTAATGCTAAGACTGTTAAATTGCAACATATTGACAGAACATTAAAATGGCACTAGTCTTACTAGCCTACCCGCTTAACTATAAAAATTGTGCATGTATTCTCGACTACCCCATTGTTATATGTGTCTCAACAATGCATGAGGATTGCCGTTGGGGGACCTCTCGCACGTATGTTAACTTTATATGCACTGCAAAAAAAAATGGCACTGATGCCCAGTAATAATTCGGCGGAAGATTTAAGATAACAGAGGTGTCCACCCCCTTTCCCCATGTATGCTGGAAACCTTTACAGTATAGATCTAGACGAACATTGTGGACAAACATAAAAGCATAACGCAATGTGGACATTATTGAATTTAAAATAACATTAGTAAATATCCTCTTTTGGTCTCAAACTTTAACCTTTTCTAATTTGATTTATTAACTTTCCTTATCATATGTAGCCTTTAGGTACATTTATACATAAAAAATGGACAGTCAGACTAATATATATATATATTTATAACAGAAAATAAAAAAATAAATAACACTTTTCTTGTGTGCTAAATGGGCTTTATACATTAGGAAAAGTAGTCTTATTATATAAACCCACATCCACGTGGCTGGACCGCAAGCATGATACAACCTAAATTAGGTGGAGCCATTCTATGTGGGTCTCCAGCTGTTAGAATAACGCCAAGCTTCCAGTGTATTTTTATGAACATTTGCCCTAAAACAGTGTTTACAACAGAATTATTAATTCAGAGAATACAGAATACTGTGAAAGGTGTATAAAGGGTCATTGTGGGGCAATATTTTAAAGGACGAACAAAACGTAGCAACATTCCATTGTTTCTATGGTAACTGCCTCACTCTTAGAATTCATAAATACTCCTTACCTACTTTCAGAGGAAGGCGTTTTACGATTTTCTAAGTAGTAGACTGTCATTGTAAGGAACAGTGAGTCTTTAAACCTACAAATCCGCCATCCATCATTCCATCCCTTTTTATTTTTTTAAATCTAGGAATACAACATTCTACTATTCTAAGAATGAGCCCATGGTACAACTCTCAGGAATACAACATGGCAAAGAGACAGAAAGTCATGGACACAAATAGGATTTTAATGCAAAACAAAAGGCACAATTAGTCTCTTAGCACACAGAATGAATTCATAATTTTATTGTAGTCGAGGGGCCCTAGGCCTGCAAAGGGGTGATTTTACGACTTAAATTCAAGCTGTAGATTTTAAAGCATTTTATTTAAAAGTCGTGTGTGTATATGAACAACCTCTATTGTGTATTTTCATACATAAAACATGTATCAGTTTCAACCAAAAAGGGTATGAATTTAAAGTTGACATTTTTTTTCAGCGATGGTAACTCAATGAGAACAAGCAAAACAATTAGAAAACTGAATGGCTATGAGAGGACTATTAGAAACTAGAGACATTCTCCTGATACATGCTTTTTGCATAATATGATATCGTGACGATCGTGATTAACCACACGCAATGAAAATCGGCTTGCCATCCGAAGTGGGACTCTAGAGATACAAAGTCACCAAGTACCCAGCTGACTACACATATGGATTCTTAGCGGGCAAGCTATCCAAATTGTGATGGTGCTACAAGTTACAGCTGATTATTAAGAAGTTTAACATATCTTGGGCACCTTGAAAATAGAATTGCAAAGCTGGTAGCATAGTATACAAATGGAGATAATATTCAGATTTTGGGCTGTTAAATGGATTTTTATTTTAATATATGTATTTGATTTGTCATTTTATTTATTGTTATTTTATTATGTGATTCAGTCCAAATTGGGACAGTATGAGTTTCGCATTTTATATAAACAGGCAAAGGAATTTGAATAAAAACTATTTAAAATATTTTCAAAAACAAATTTTAGGATTCTATATATCATGTCAGTGAAAAGTTCTTTAAGCGCTTCGTCATTAAATATGCTTTTGTGCTAACTCTATGAACAGATCATTACAAAATAATGTATGTTCACAAGTGTAGAGCACTATGTGTCTCTCATTGCTGGACTCATGGAGGGAGCATCAGGATAAATGTTCCCTCCCACCTAGAAGTTAGGAGAATTTACAACTGGCTGGCAACAAGTACTGAGGGGGTCACCCCACTCGGTCCACAAATATTTGCATTCAAGTTGTAAAAAAGACATGCCACGGCCACCACTTACGAAGCCTGCTACACATACTGAGGAATGGAGGTATTTAATGGAATCAGCAGAATCATAGCAGATGCTGCAAGCCTAAATGTTTGTAGGTATACATGACAGCTAGATTTTGTGACAAATTTGTGTGGAAGTACGTGTCCACCTTTTCACACAAATTTGTCACAAAATCTAGCTGTCATGTCAATGAGACCAGTGTTCTTTACAGCTGAAACAGACTCATGTCAGAAGAAAAGGTCCATAGTTAGGGACATCCTTTTAAATATATTGTGATTATTGGAATGCCATGTACTGATTAAAAGTCCTGCTCTAGAACCACTCTAATGTCACTACGAATGTACTGTTATAGGTCAAATACCAATAAGCTATTTTCAATCTTTTCCTAAAACAGTGGGTTTGCAATTTAGTCATTAGATTGGCCATCATTACATAGAGTAGGAAAAGAAAATGTATACAGAAGAGAATGAAATGCAAAAGGGACAACCACTGAGCCACGCTGGGTAATCGGAATACATGATGAGTACAGTAAATCTACCTTGATGCCCTTAGCAGTGCGCACGCTGTTTATTATAGTGTAATATTACTTTAAACTCCTCGTAAAAATAGAACATTGTAAACATTTTCAGACAGAGTAATCCACTAGGAAAACATTGCTATTGTATCTGTATGTAAACTTCAAAACTAATTTAGATTTTATATAGCCATTTCAGCCTGTCTTATTTCATGCTCTGTAAATCACGAAATGGACTAATATTTCTGCGCTCTCTCTACACAAACATTTTTACTGCTTGAATAAGCCACACAAACGCAGGGAGAGCTGCAGCCAACACATTATTCTACTTGTCTCAAAATATTAATTTAACGTAAATAAAGCAACCCCCACCCCAGAGTAATATATTAACCGGAATTCGAAAATAAAATTGACATAAAATAATTCTTATTTAACTTGGTTAAATAGCACTGACAGTCTCCAGACTTACAGTGAGCTACAACATAGAACAGAGAGAGCTATGATTTCCCTATGATTTGTTGTGGAACTCCAACTTCCATGAGCCTCAGCCAACCACTGGTCGCAAATTGCAGTAATTGTGATTTCCTTAACAGGTGAAGTTCCACTGGCTGGTTATGTGTGTTGTACAGTGACTCTCAGGAGAAGCTTGGAATGATGGTTACATCCATGGGTTATATATAATTATACAGACATTAACATATTAATGGCCAAGGTTAGGCAAATCTCTTTGTAACGTGATATATATATATTACCTATCAAATGCCATTAAAAGGATAAAATAACCTTGCCTAAAACATTTAAAATCATGTATATGCCTCACTCATGCTGATAAGAATAAATTGTTCTGTAGTTCAGAGAAAATAATGCATAGCCTGTATCTCTGTATCATGTCGTATGTTGCAGCATGCCAGTGACATTGTGCATATCTCCGATAACATGCGTTATATGTCATGCTTTTGCACAGTAATTTATTTTCTCGATTTTACATGATTTTGCCTGATAACGTGTTTCTCTTCCTAATGTGACCTGTTTTCAAGTTATTTTTTTGAAAATGTTTTGAACATGAATTGGCTTTCAAATTGTAGAATATTTATCAACATTATTTTCAATGTGATAAATAGTCACCCTACTAGCCAATAGTTAAGTAGCTCATGAGTGTTGGAAAAAGGAGCAGGGCTCCTGCTCCTAAGCTAATTAATATGTCAGTCGAACCTTACAGTGCTTTTAGAAAAATGGCCTATAAGGTAAAACAGTGCATAACTATAACTTGAAAAAGGCACATTAGAAAAAGAAAAAATAAATAAATAAAATAGAAATGTGAAGAATAATGTAATTGTTTAAAAAACAAAAACATGATAGTCCTGTGTGCCATGTATAAAATAAATACTGAACAGCATTTTTATTTCAAAATTTAGCCAGTATCACAGCCCTGGCTACCAAAGAAAATGCTGTTTTAATCCGTATGTTTTTGTCTGCATCTGAGATTAACAAAGAGACCAATACTAACAGCCAATAAACGTGCAGGAAGCTACCAAGAGGCTTTATTCAACAGCCAAGCTTTACTACCAGTTCATCTAGCTAAATCTTGGTGCCAGTTGTGAGCAGCTGTAGTACATTAGTCCATTACTTTGGAAACAGCTCACCATTTTGCTATCATAAGTCTCCTTTGACTTTAACAGGGGGGGTTGGATTTAAGAAACAAAGGCTTAATATTTATGCAATTGTGTGCACTCAGCTCAGTGACCTATATGTGTCTGCCTAATTTGGCCATAATACATTTTAGTTAGAAGAACTAGCAAGATACCTTTGTGGGTATTTTCCACGAAATATTACAATGTGGGTAAATATGTACATTAGCGAATATACCACAATGTGTTGAGGTTAACCCATGACAGTGTACATGGTTACATATTTACAGTACAGTTATGCAACTCGTCTTGTTTTAACCATAAATATACAAGTACATTTTGTATGTGATTAGTCTTATAAAATACATTGTGACAAACAATGAGAAATAGTGGTTTATCTCACAAAGCATCCCATTCTTTCTCATTCTTGTAGCTTGGCTACATCGCATTGAGGCCTGGACACCTCTAATCACTCGAATGTCCTGTCTTCTTGCACATACATCAGTCCGCTACTGATAAAACTCAGTAATATTGTTTTACTTGTAAAGCAACATGCTTGGCATTGGCAAACTCTTAGTTCATTTTCTGGTGGTCATGTTTTCAAGCCCTTGGCTCTATCCTGTGCGAAAGTTCAAATAGTGTCTGCTGGTTGTCAATCACGTACAAGTGATTTGTGTAAAATTTCACTTCCAAGTGCTCCTTCTGTGGGCTGTCATTACCTTTTTAGAAAACAGAAGAATTGAAGGTAAGTTAGTTTACAGATATATCGAACGTGAAGCAGAAAAACAAATACAGCGTCACCCATGGCCATGACAGGTCTATGCAGTGTGTGGTCTTAGATCAGGGCTGAAGATTTGCAAATATTTAGCTTTTGTTAAACTACAACGCATATAAACTTCTAGACAACTAGAGCGGACAGCGTGTGATGGGAGGTCACATCCTACAATAGATGAAGGTCTAAAAGTTGCCTTAAATTGACACCCTTGCTTTCTTCTATTAGTCCACAGAATCTTGAGAAAAACCGCTAGTTTAGGAGCCTAAATGCAGTACAATCAATATCACAGAGTTTCTGTAACCAAGTGGGCAACCTTTTCTAGATGCTTAAGCGTATTAACCAAGTTACCCAACTTAGAAGTTTTAAAACATGGGACGTTTCCCTAAGTCAGAGACTCTTTTTCTAAAAGCTGGCTCTAGGTCACTTGTCATAAGTACCACCATATGAGAATTGGTGGCTATTTACTATTTAGGACAATTTTTCCAGAAAACACTCACACACGTTTTTATACTAACGTTTTGCTTGTTTATTTATTTTAGATCAGGTGTAATCTATGCATATTTACAATGTAAAGAAAGAGTGTTCTTTGAAAAAACTATTTAAATGTGTCACTTATTGATTGGCTAAACTTTATTTATAATGTCTGCATTTGTTCACCGTACATCGTGTTTTTAATTACATTATACACTAATCTTTTCAACAAAAGCCGATACTATTTTTAAATTACAAGAGAGCTATTTATGGGTTTCAAAATCTCTCTGGAAGGAGAACATTTTAGGAATATAACAATTTAGTGTGTAAATAGCACACTGCTACGATGTATTTAGCTATTGTTCCTATAAAGCGGATAAGCTTAATACAATTTAGAAAAAGAGGATTTCTCTAAAGTGTGACTGCTGTCTATGGGAGGTTTTATGTGAGCATGAAATGTTTCTGATCTATTTAGAAAATAAATTCTATAAACCGTGCAGATTTGGAAGGCACTTTCCAATCACAATTATCCAGCATCCGATATGCATAATCAAATAAATATCTATAGTTTGCAGAATGGCTTTAAATAAACATTTCCAACGGCAGTTCTAGCTCATAGCCAGTTCCTCTGGGAAACGATACTGTCATCGACGTCTACATTAGCATTTGGCAAATTAGTTTAATGTCTAAATAAAATTAAAATTCACATTGATAATATAATGCCTTAAGCAATGCTCTCAACTATGTTCTCAACTGTAATTTGTCTAAAATAGTAAAATGGGTAGCAGCGCCCTTTACAGGAATATAGACATTCTTGATATTTGTGTTAAATTCACACTGCAATGAAAATATTTACCATGAATAAATAGCTACTATTAAAAAAAATACAATTTAAATCAGATAGAATAGAAACGATAGAATAGGCACATACATTTGTTTAGACTAAAATATATCATGGCATTCTATCTTTCTGTGAAAACTAAGTTTAAATTGAAAATTGCATAATAAAAAAGAAAAAAAAATCCTTTCAAGTCACTGCTATTTAAATATATATCAAATATTCTATCATATAATCTAGTCAGTATGGTAAGCTGAAACTATTAAAGGAATGCAACACTCTTGCAGCAAAACGTATTTTAAAAGGGAGCCACAAGGTGGCGATATGTTTGCAGAAATTAAAAACAAGAATACTTTTAAAAACACAAACATTGTACAGTATTACATCAGAACTATAAACAAAATACTGTATCATATAAACCACAAACAAAACTATGACATACCTAAACTGTAAACATTATACCATACTATAGTGAACAAGTGAAGTATTTCAGATTTTGTTTCACGGATTCCAAGAATAAAATGTTTTTTTTGGTTGCACTTAAATCATGGAAACGGCAACTCAAATACATGATTTTTAAATTTTTATATTGTTTTACTTACCATATTGGTTATTTCTGCAATGTCTGAGTGATCGAACAGTATCAGCAATCATATGCTACAAGGAAGAAAAAAAAAAAGACATAAAATATATATATATATATATATAATGATCAATGTACTTAACACACAAACTGTATAAAATGTACCTTGTTACGGAATATTTGCTTTTTTTGTGTGCATCTGAATGATTTGCATGGTCTTGCCATCTTAGAGTAATTTATTTTGAAATTAATTACCATAATTATTATAATCTCCTTAGAATTGTATTGCAGGCAAGAGCAGCGAAGAAGAGAGGCAGAACTAATTACACCCTCACATGCCAAGGCTCCACCTTTTGCCTAAACCACCAGTAATGCCGAGCAGTCTTACTCCTTATACACAAATAAATATTACACTAGGGACAGTAACTGGGCACCTTCTGCAGCAAACTTTCTATATACAATTAATTCATTCATGTAATATTGCAGTTTGGTGGCTCCCAATCTTGCCCACACAGTAAAAAGGCGATTTGCTGTTCTAAGTAATATGTTGGATTTCATTCAAATAAAAGTAAAGGTTCAGCAGCAGAGCCTCTTTATAAAACAATGAATAATACGGATTACACTGGATAAGTCACCATGTGTTGAAGACAGATAATTCTCACTTCCAATTGGCAGCTAAGTCTCTTGGACTCTATTTTTACGCCATTAATATATCTGTCTAGGAGATATTTGCTGCCCTTCTCAAATCTTCCTAGCCTAGAATGTATTTTTGGTTCTATTGCCTAAATTATTTTGTAATTCTAAAATTTAATGCAGTCATATACCTTGGAAAACTCTAAATAAGATAATCATGGTAGATTTCAATATGTCATACATTGTAGTTGCTGTGATAGAGAGCAGGAGAACTATATTTAGGACATTTCTACTGCTCTATACTCTTAGTCAGTTGCCATGCAAAACACATTTTAAAATCTGATTGACAGGTAGGGGAGGGACTAACACTTTATATAGAAACTATATATATTTGCTAGCAATTCTGCTTTTACAAAGTATAGATGATTTATTTATTATGCTCTCAATTCAGATTAAAACTTTAAACAGAAAAGGTACATTGTAAAGGTACAAAAAGAAATTAAAGGAAGGTCTCGTTGTGGGATGATTTTCTAACTGAAGGGCCTAACCCCCTATACATATGTACCAAAAGAGTGGTCCTAAACTACAAAGGAACCCAAAGTGTTGGAATATCTCTTTAAGGATAACGTATATTTATAAATGGTCCGTAGATCTAAGTATATAAACAAGAAAAGATACATATTTACGTACGGACCTCAAAGGCTTTCCTAAGGTGTTACTCGGGTACCTTTCTAATAATAAATAAGTAAGAGGAAACAGAAGGTTTTTACCTTCTGTAAAGTGAAATGTATCCGGATTTAAACTTAGGTCAGCAAAAATAAAATGTAAAAAGCTGTGGATAAGTTATGTCACATGCTCAGAAATTAAGAAAACCAATACATCCATTCCAAAAAAACATACACAAAATAACCAGACTGCTGTTAAAAATAGCCAACCGCATTATGTTCAAGAAAATATATTTTGGATCAACAGGGAGAAGTAAATCATAATTTGTGAGACATAATACGAGCCAGCTGAAGCCAAGAATCTGTCTAGAGGTGAAGTTTCCTTTGAACTTCTTTGCTCTTTCCACATCTGGACAGAAGGGTCGTACACTCACATGACCAAAGTGTCATTACATTCCCGAACAGGAACAAAACCACCAACACAGCAGAAACAAAACAATAGATACAAAATATAAACATGGCACAGTCTCAAACGCTCAGGATCCATGTGGCTTCAGAGATGTTGATAACCTATTTACATCCTATTAAAAAACAGACAAAAATGACTCGTGATGCAAAGTCTAAATATAAAGGCAAAAAACAAACTAAAACTGCTTCACATAAACAGTTGAGAAACCAAGAGTTGAACAACGTGTTCATTTTAGTGGAACGTTTCCTTAAGCTTTTTTACCATCTTAGCTTATTTTGGGCTAAAATGAAGCACATTGTTAACTCTTGAAAATTTCTTGTTTAGTGAATAAACCACAAAAAGCTATGTCAATTTAGAATACAGTCGTAAAATAAGAATGAAACTAACTTGCACAGAACAGAATACATAAAAAAAAAACAATTTTTGATCGCAACATTAGTTTATGATGCAAGTCAATTTATTGATTGATCGTAATATCTGTTGTTAGAACACATCTCCTTTTGAATCCACCAGAGAGCAGATCTTTTCCACAATTCATATCACATTGTGAAATCACTACTCTCTCTCAGAATTAAAATGTAATATTTTTCACTGTTTGCCTAATTTAACCAACTGGATATTCGTCCTCCTATAATTAGATCATTTGCATTCTAATGAAATGCACAACAGTAAGCGTGTTAAATAGGTCATGCGTTTGACCATCCATCTTAACATCCCCTACGAGCACAGTTGCATATACCAAATATCCATGTCACTCACTGGACCCAAAACGATTAGTAAATCCATTAAGAAGAGAATTCTGGTCAATGGCTGGAAAAGAAGCATGCATATGAAATCACGTTTTCATTCCCTAACCCCATATTAGCTGTACTAAACAGTAATTATTAATCTTTAGCATCCCAGCTGTTATAAATTACATTTCCCATCATGCATAGCCAGAAGACTGGCTTTGCATCATGGTAAATGCAGTTCCCAACAGCACAAATGTTAAAGGTCATCCATCATTGCTTTATAAAAGAACATAAATGTACAATACGAAGAGCAATAGTTGATAAAAAAAATAAATAAATAAAAACTCATATGTTTTACCCATCCTAACGTTCTCCATCCAATAAAATTAACAAATTTTAAAATGTTCCTCTTAAAAAAAAAGGGTGTGATAATATTGACAATTTTATTTCTTAATAGCAAAATAGGAATACGTACCAGCTTTTCAAAATTAACAAGGTTGTCCAAAAAGGTTTTATTTCCTTCGTGAATAAAAGTGACATCTGGTAAAATAAAGAAAGAAATTTAAATAAAAATATTTTAATCAATGCCAGTGCATACCCCAGTTTTCACTGAGCACTGAATTCATAACGCATATTAATGGCCATTACGCGCATTGTGTCTTTGTCATTCATAAAGTAACTTAGATAGTTTCTGATTCTGTCAGTCAGAGTTACCGGACAGAAAATGGAAAGCTAATTCAAAACAATTATATATATTTACATCATCGTCCCTTTAAATTAAATTTTATTTATTTGTAAGCAACTTAATTTAAATAAAAAAAATTTCATTTTCATTAAACCGGAGTTAATCCTGTTAATTTCAGATTTCATCGCAAATACTTTTTATAACAATAACATTTGCGATCCAAAATAAAACTTGGAATTATATTCCGCTTTTACAGAATTTCTTGCTAGGAATGTTTGGGGATATATTCAATGGGTTGTCCTAATTTTTGGGAATTTTCACAATTGGTAAACTAAAGCAGCACATATCCATAAAGAGATGTAGCGCATAGTGATGTCCCGAATGGTTCGCCGCGAACGGTTCACCGCGGACTCATCATGGAGTAAACTTTGACCCTGTACCTCACAGTCAGCAGACACATTCCAGCCAATCAGCAGCAGACCCTCCCATCTCCTGGACAGCATCAATTTTGAAGCTGCATTCTTAGTGAGCTGTCCAGGAGGTGGGAGGGTCTGCTGCTGATTGGCTGGAATGTGTCTGCTGACTGTGAGGTACAGGGTCAAAGTTTACTCAATGATGAGTCCACGGCAAACCGTTCGGCGAACCGTTCGGGACATCACTAGTAGCGCACTGTGGCTTTAAATACAAAAACAAATCAAACTGTCTATGTAAAGCCATGGAAAAAGAAACTCATTGTATCTTATTCATAGAAACATAGAATGTGACGGATCCGTTGTCTGTTTATTCCCCACCAAGGCATTGCAACAATACACACACATTCAAACAAACATACCTATTTAAAAAATAATCACATTAGTAACTATTAATATATGAATTAACCAAACAAAAAAAAAAAAGGATAATGTATCAGTAGGAAATTATTAGCTAAAACTCATGAATAGCGCTATAGTAAGATGAACAAAAAAAAAATCGCTTTGAACTAGAATTGCCAGCAAGGCTTGAAAATATCTCCACTAAGCTTCAAAGGTAGCAGAACACTGATGGCATTTACATTTAAACCAGCATGACTACAGCTGTGTAGTAAATAAAAAAATGTTCCAATCACGCAAGTAGTTACTTCGACATAAAGCTGTAACAATCTCAATTAAAATAGTATAACTATATATTTAGCATCAACAAACAGCAGTAAAAGACCAAATTATGCTCTAAATTCAAAGCGATTTATGTCCTTCACATAACATTCATTCTATTCAATCATCAAGCTTCACTGTTATAGTAGAATGCATTCGATTTCATCAAGAATCAATTTCAAGACACTGTTATTATTTATTTACATATTATGCTGGTCACCGTTTAGTTTACAATATAATTCTTGGACGTCTTATTATAAGGTAAATGTCCATGTATTTTGAATACAAACACACTCTTTTAAGGGGGAATGTCACATCACATGATTTTTAATATTATACACACTTATGCCTTTGTTTAAAAAGGGAAATATTTGTGATGTGTGAAAAATAAGATTAATTGTAAAAATCCACAATTCTTTATCCTGCAACGGTGCACCTCCATCTTAACTCCCTGTCTGTCATTGTTACAAGTGAAGTCCTTTGAAGTCAGCACAGAGAAACAATACAGAGAAGAAAAATGTAACAATATTCCTATTTCTCTACTTCATTTGCAACATTTGTCTTGTCTGATTGTGATGTCATTTTCTAGCTCTTTAATGGAAATGTAAAAGACAGTGGCGTTATATGTGATTATCAATATTTTATTCTGTATTGTAAATTCCAAAGAAGTGCGATATCCCCTTTAATTTAAATTTGAATAATCAATTTAGAGGGACTCTAAGGACGTGGAATCTTGAATTATAAATCAAATAACATGTAACACTTTAAATGACATAAAGTAAGCGTTTTGCCCCAAATGTCATACATACGTTCTACATTTCCATAAGGAGAGAAGGAAGGCACATTTACATGATTGATACGGTTTATAATCTATACACAAAGATTATCATGCAGTTAATAATCTTCTTTGTTTGAACTGTTTGGTACCGTCAATAAGATTTGGGTTCAAAGAAGAAATCCTGGCACACAAGAGTTGTAGTTCAAGCAGACGTTAATGAAAAGTGAGATGAGACAAAATGTTGGTTTTGCTACACAGCTTTTCTCAAGCCAAAATATAACAGAGACAAAACATTGTCTCACCTTATGGTCCATTACGGTCTGCCTGAACTACATACAGGGTTTGTGTGCCCATTTTTTTTTAACCCCTTAAGGACCAAACTTCTGGAATAAAAGGGAATCATGACATGTCACACATGTCATGTGTCCTTAAGGGGTTAATTTCTGGGAGTGGTACCACTCTGGTTCAAGTGTGCACCCTGAAGCTGGTGCTTAAAGTGGACAGTCCTGTTTTATTGCTGAATATAAGGTTTTGGTACAATCAAGTGATGGACCTCGCAACTCAGTGTATAATTATATTATACGATACAGCTTGCTATCAATAAAGGAATAATGTCTCACAGGCATGGGGCATTAAGCTGCAAAGCAGATTATATCCTGGTGATATGCTTCAAAGTTATAGATATAAATCATTTGCATTTTTATACAAATCCGATGAATAAGGAGCTATTAAAGCTATTGGAGGACTGAGAAAAACATTCAAGGTGATCATTTGGGTCTCCAATTCTTCTCATTCACATTTGTGGGCTGGGAATGTATGGTAGCCAAGACATAAGAAAAACTTCTAGGCTAAATACAAATTACATTTACTGTCATCACTACCCACTAAAATCAAATCAGTTGTGCAAAAAATAAAAAATACAAATAATGGTGTCTTCAAGGGTGCAGATTACCTTTGAGGAGTAAGGGCATGAAGGGAATTTTTGGTGGCTTCATTTTCTTAAATGTGTCTCGATATGCTTTGTGATTTAGAGACGGATCCTGTAAAATCGAGAGAAAATGCAAAGTTAGTGACCTATCCAATGACAGACTGCCACCACCAGTGGTCCAAATCCTAAACTGGTCCTCATTTCTCCAGTAAACCCTCTGCTGAAACAATTTCAATATGTATTTAAGCTGTATAATATTTGAATGATTTGCCTTTTACTGCTCCAAGAATAATTTTAGAGATAGGCGCTAATGAGAGCTGCTGGGAGAGATAGAAATAAAATAGCAGAGCTTTAAAGCCAATCAGAATCCAACTACAAATTAAAAAAACCTGGACAGTGGCCAATACAAAGATGACAACAAAATGTCAGCCTCCTATCTGTCATAAAATGCAGCCTATGAAACAGAATCATGAGACAGTGCCGTTTTAAACTGTGTCGTTGTAATGGTTGATATAATCTCACACCAAATATATTTTGCACCAAAACTACATTAGTGTAATGAAAACAGTTTTGTTGTATAGATCGTGTCCTGCGGTCTTACTTGTCCGTTATCTGCCATTTAGGAGTTAAATCACATTGTTTCCGCAGCTCTAGTTACACCTCCCCTGAGTGAGACTCACACAGCCTCCCTACACATCTCCCCCAAAAAAGAGCTAATTTCTCTAAAAACTTCCCTTGTTGCACAGTGTATTTAAATTATACGTTCTAAACTCATGTTGTTAACTGCCTGCTTGAGCCTGCAGCAGTCTCCTGCACACGACTGAAGTTCAATTATCAGAGCAGGAGGCAAGAACTGCTAAAGTATCAGTTTGAAAATTAAACCTTTCTTTAAGAAGGCTGCGTGAGTCTAAGCCGGGGAGGTGTGGCTAGATCAAATTAAGCAACTTAACTCCAAAATGGCAGATAATTGAGCAGTGAGATTACAGGGGATTGTATGATCTGTACACCAAAACCGTTCATTAAACTAAAGTTATTTTGGAGATTATAGTGTCCCATTAAGCGAAGGTTGTTTTAGTGTTGTATCCCTTTAGGTTGAAGGATTACAGATTTGCAAGCTCAATAGCATATATGACAGCCAGGCATCGTGTGTGCGGCACAGAGAAACAAATGCTACACATACAAATGGTGATATAAGGAAATCTGCATCACAATTGCACGGTTCTCTTAGATCACCAATTGTATGTGTAGCATTTGTTCCTCCATGCAGTATAATGATGGAGACTGTGTCTGCAAAACAGAAACTCTTCTATGCAGCAGTGATTCTTATAACCTCATATCATGCATTTTATAATGCGATTAGGAGAAAAGGTAAGGCTGTAGAGATATGGAAAAACTGAAAACCAGAAGTACCAAGAACAAAGTGAATAAATAAAATAAATAATTTTAAAAATACCAGGGTAACAGGATGTCTTGGGTCAAATCCCCATCAGCATATATGAAAGAAAAAGCACACAGAGGGGGACCAATGGTGCAGTAACTTAAAGGAGTATGGCCACAAACAACGCTGAGGTTAAGAAATGCCAACTCACATTTATGGGAGCTATAACCAGCTCGAGTTAAAACAGCATACAGTGGTAAAACATCTATTTTATCCAGCACTTTTTTAATATAGAGAGCACTGCTCTGTATGCTGTTTTAACTCGAGCTGGTTATAGCTCCCATAAATGTGAGTTGGCATTTCACAAGACGTCCTGACAATTTCTGAAGAATATACCTGTGAATTAGAGACTTTAATTTGCCTGTTTTCCCTGTTTTTTTTTTCCTATTTATTTTATTTATTCACTTTGTTCTTGGCGCACCCTGTACTTGCTGTTTTCTGTTTTTCCAGTCCTTTGAAGGGTTTTGAGGGTTACCCTTCCTTTCAGGTGTGCAGCCTCCCCCTCCCCGTTGTGCTGCTCCATCCCTCTTTTTTCTTTATTAAGACTGTAGATATATTTGTTTTGATATAAATCACCATTATTGATTACTACTACTTATTACTGCTTCTTTCCATTGTAAATGGAATGTTCTTGCTATGAGAATCCCTGAATTAATAGGTTCCATCTTATACCAGACCCATCTCACTGCAGTGAAAATGCATAATGCACAGAGGTAAGATCTACTCACCGTCAGGCTTTCAAGCTCTGAGAAGAGTTTCTTGAACTTCCCAGGGATTTTCTTGGAATAAAAAGAAAGAGAATACATAATGTGTTACCGATGCTGCGGGAGCATAAAAAACCCTCTACGTGGCTTAAAGTATAAAGCAAAGTATTGGATGAATAACTGTGCTTGGAATGGCAAGTACAAGCGACCAGAATTTGATGGTTTCAATGTTAATATAACTTGAAGGTACAAAGTACTGGTACCCCTTCTAAAATCACAACTGATGGTATAGAAGAATAAGATAAGAATTCATAATATACAACAGCACTATGTTCCTCCAAATTAAGGGATAATTAATCATTCAGGCACTTTCTCATTCTCTTTATTCAGACTTATTTGCTAAACTGAGAATGGTCAGTAAAATTGACCAGTTAATCAGAATTTTTAGGAACATTTTTGAATTCTTTCAAGTCCCTGGCCATTTCCCTGTAATCTGTGGTTTAGTTATTATTTTTATTATTTACAAAGCACCAACATACTCTATAGTGATGTACAATAGGTGGACTAACAGACATGTAAGGGCAACAAAACAAGCTGGACGAACAGGAACAGGGGATGTTGAGGTCCCTCCTCAAACAAGCTTATGTTCTAGAGGGAGCGGGGTATAATGGCACAAGAGGTAAGGGTAGGATGTATTTCATGTATGGGAAAAAAGTAGGTTACTAGAATAGTTTACAGTGATGGATTAGTTTATTGAATGACAGTTGGAGCAGAGGAAGCAGGGTTGGTTACTAATGTGCGGGAAAGGAACGCTATTAACAGTTTCAAAGCAAAATAAGGGTTATTAGTAAATAACCCTTGGCACATCTTCTGTTTAGCAACATACTTTGTTATTATCTTATAGAGAACATTTTAAAAATCGAGTTTTTTGTAATTGACTGTATGCTGTAGTGATGATAAATAGCGGCAATGGTTTGTTTGATACCACCTTCATTCACTTTTAGCAAAGCCCAGACCATTATAATAAAACTTAGCACATATACTAATCCTTTACTCAATGTAACAAGAATTTAGAACAAGTCTTACCTCCCAGGTTTGAGAAAGGCGACAGACGGACGCAGTGTTCAGACCCATGATAATGGCGAAGAATGAGTTCAAATTCCGTTGAGCTTTGCAGCTGTTAAAGAATCACAACATTAAAAAAAAATCTAGAGAATGTAGGTAAATTTAGCATATTTCTTTAAAATGTGGTTTTCAATTTAAAAGGAATTGAACAAAGCAAAAGTTACACTATCTGGGTTATTCACTAAAGTCTAAATGGCCTCGAACTGAATGGAGGAAAACCATTCGGCGGCATCTGGACTGCGAAATCTGGATATTTTTTATGGAATTCATCAACATCTGAATTTTGTAATTCAGCCCTGAATTAATAATTGTATAAATTTTATTTACTTTTATCCACATCATATTTCTATATGTAGAAAATGCATTAAATGTCAAAGACTATATACTATTTATAAAAAAGAGGGTCTGAATTGGGTCTGGATTTCAGGCAGGCCAAACACCACCGGACAACTGAAATCCGTCCCGAATGCAGCAGATACAGGCTCTGAGAATTCAACTCCAAGCACTAGCAGCCAGCAAACAAAGTTAAAAACCTGGTCAGCGCAAGGGTTAATTATGTGGTAGCTGGCTAGCCGCCACATTAAAAATCAATAACATCAATAAAAATCCAGTAGGGGTCACTAAGACCCCCATATTACTATGATGGAGGTATTGTACCTCCATATGCCCTCACATAACTACTATCGTGTGCATCAAGGGGGAAATGCTTTAAATTTTAAAGAGTGGATCTAGTGTCCCCGCTGGTGGGTGGGAGTCAGGGGAGAGAAGTGAGATTTGGCTGTCAGAGCACTCTGATTAGTTAGTTTACTAGCCAAGCAATCATAGCACTCCTGGTCATATTGCAAGGCGCAGGAAACCTTCTTTGCTTTGCATACCTGTCATAGCGTGGGAAGCTTATAAAAGGGCTTTCCACACTAGGAGCGCTCATTCTGTGGCGAGCCCTCGATGGGTGAGAATGGATTTTTTTTATTGTGGTTTATCCATCATTGGGAATGATGATTTTTATTTGGCCTTTTTTGGGGTTGAAGATAAAAGAATTAGAAGCAAAATATATATATTTATTTTTAATGCAGGTTTTACATTTACAACTCCTCATTAGTATTAGGGTGAGGGGGGAGGGCAGGAGTAGGAAGGAACTTTATTTTAAAGTGAGGGGACTTACTATTATTTGGGGGGAGGGGGAACTATGGCATATCAAGCCCCATGTTTTATAATTAATTAGGGACTACACAAGCCAGCATCGGAGGGGCTGAGAGAGGGGACACTATGTCTTCCATATTTATAAATATTAGGGCTCTCACCCGCCGGCATGATTAAGTGCCAGATAAGGAGACATTAGTTCCCCTTTTGTTAATATTAAGGCCTCAACCTTCCAGAAAATGCTACCAAGTTGTAATGTTTAATAGATATACCCATATCATATGGAAGTACAATACTACCATTATAGTGACCCCCCCTATGATTTTTATTTATTACATTAACTTTTTTTTTTTTTAACTTTTTTAATGTGGAGGCTGGCTGGCAAGTGCAGGCCAGCCGCCACATAATTAGCCCTGCTGCATGCATTTGGTTTACCAATCTCTGATTCCAGCACTGTGAAATCTACACTCAACTGAACCAATGTTACTGAATCAGTCGGACCCACCGAATCCTGACCATATTTAGCTTTAGTAAATCTAAAAATTACCAATGCAGTCGTGAATTTCGACATTTTCACCAGATTTTGTCCATTCAGACACAATCTGGTGTTAAGTGAATAATCCTGCATGTGTTATGAAACTTAGCATGTACAATATTCCCCTGCACCGACTCTACATGCTTAAAGTATGAATCTGATTCATCTAAATAACAGTCAATTGACAGAATCACCCATTAATAGGTCCCTGTATCAATGTAATGTTTTGGTGGCATGGTATGAATAACATTGCTTCTTTTGAGGGACAAACGGAGTTAATATAATGCAGAGACCCTTTAACCAACGGGGCTAGCCATTAATAGTACAAAATATGGGAATATTACAAAATAGGACATTTAATAAAGCAATTTAGAATGTCTTAAAAATAATATTAATACGTAAAATAATGTCAATATAAAATATAAATGACTACTGTTAATGGCATTGTCACTTTACTGAAGTTACACAAACCATCACATTCCTCTGTTAAGATAAATAAAATAAATGGAAACCGGATATATATTTTGTGCACTAAGCAAGAAGGAACCAGTAACTGTATTTACAGAGAGCAGAGAACATTGGGGCAAATTGAAGCCTGTTATTCATCCTTCAGAAGATGGTTTTATATTTCAGTGTAAAATTATACGCATATCTAGCATTTTCCAAAATAAATAGTGAACATGTTCTGATTTACACATTGCTTTAGCAATATATCCTTATCTGGGCCAGCTGATTTACTCTCCCGTGCAAGGGAATCAAAGAAAGAGTTAAACCCTTAATCAGTATACCGCATTACCCTGCTGCACAGACTGCAGCAGGAATGATGATAAATTATTACTGACTAATAGGATTGAAGGCAGAGTGCTTCTGCATGAAAAGAGTAAATCATGAGGGAAACGAGGGGAACTGGGTTAAACCTCAGGACTGGTATAAATAGGAAGAGGCAAGCGATGTAGCCAATTCATACGGTCTAAATCACAAGCATACAGTAGCTGGATTCCATTCTATACCACATGCACAGTTATCATTAGAGAACACCAGGATTCTAGATAGAACCTAAAGTAACAAATATTTCTGGCAATCATCCCAACCCCACACCAATAAACAGAATGGTTATATTAAAATTATACCTAATAAATTAATAATGGCATACATTTTATTTACTTTTAGCCACATCATATTTAAATATGTAGAACATGCATCAAATGTCAAAGACGTCATACAATGTTAAAGACAATAAAGAAATCTTTTGTACGTGAAGGGACTACCCGCAAAGAGGTTAGATTTGGTATGACAAATGCCTCTATATTGCAGTTATATAGCTGTATGTTTTGTTGTTTGGGTTTTGTGTGTCATGCATAATGTTTTCTAGTCTTTATTTTTAAAATTGCAGACTTCTTTTTGTAAATTTAATTACAGTCCACCCAAAGAACCATACCACTCCTCCTCTGGTGAAGGCATCAATTCTGATGACTTTTGTCCAATCAGATGATTCTCGTTAAGAAGCACTGAGGACACGTGGCCCATTCATGGCAATTACCAAGAATTGCCAGCCTGATGCTTTGTATTACGTAGGATGATGTTGTTGTGAAGAACTCTGAAAAACAAAGTGCTTGTCTAAAAGCCACTAGAAAGTTGTATTTTATAAAAAATAAATGTTTAATGCATCTCTCATGAATATTCCAAAACTATTATTTTAATATGTAATAGTGTCCCTATAAGGTGCTTCGAGTCAATTTAAACAAGTTCTAGCAACATGAAATGTTCCAACAATATGAAATATGATATTTTTTTTATTTTTTTAGATATACACATTTTTATTCCTAAGCTGTTAATATTAATTAATAACTAGTTTCTATAGTTGAGGTAATTAAAGAAAAGACAATTTGCTCAATATTATTTAAATACTTCCAAAGGTTTGCCAACCACGTGAGCATTTTTATTTCAGGCTAAGGAAGTACCCTGCATGCCAAATGAAATTTTGCTAATGGGAACCTAAGGAAGTACCGAGTCCTGCTCTTGTTTTATTGAATTCTGACATGCAGCTTATTATCTACAACACACAGTAATTGAGCACATCTCGAGTTTCCCTAGGGCAGTCATTGAGATTCTGCTTCTCCTAGTGCTCATAGCTATATCAGTCTGCATGTTGGTTGCTAGCACAATACATTCAAATTTTTCATTTCGTGCTTTTTACTGCATCCATGATAAGCGCTTCAGGTAGGTTAATATTTAAAATCTCCTTCTCTAACTTCATGAAGTCCTCGGGTTTCCCACTCCGTCTCAAAGGAACGCGTTTCGCATCTTTGCTATTTTTTATTTACATTTTTTTATTCCCAGCAGTAAGTCTTGACATCAAGGGTGGCCAGGCGGCAGAGACCAGCAGCTATAGACTGATGGGAGTTGCAGTTCAGGAAATGTGCTTTTTGGCGTCTATTGTCCCAATAACTGCAAAGGTTCTCAGCCTCCAATACCACTGTTTTTAGTAGACTGGTTTAAGAAAAGGATTAGTGTAGTAATATTGCTAAATAAACAATTGCACTTTAGACAAGGTTATCCAGCTTATCGCTTGCCTTTCGGGTATCTGCATGTGTGCCGATATTCTGTACATTTGAAGTTTTGAAAAAGCAACACAATTTCAATACAAATCTGGCATTAACTCAACATGCAGCCAGCAATCACACTCCTATCACTCTAAGGCAGCTGGTACATGCTGGGACTAGCGATATCCCTGCATGTACAGTGCTGTTACTGACTGGAGTGAGCTTGCTTTTTAATTTTATTTTTTAGAATTTTTTCTATATAGAAGGAAGCAGACTTACTGAGCAGCTATTTTGATGAACTTTTTCATGAGTTGAACGCGTTTCCCGAGCTGGTTACAGAGAAGGATCTCTGTTGCCACCCACAGCTGAACTTCGTTACATCTCTGCAGTAACAGGCTCAGATTAAGGGTGTTCTCACTTTTCCCCTGTCGGCTGAAAGTGAAGTAAATCAATTCTTGCTGCAAAAGAATTAAAGTAGAGTTTATTAGTTGCCATATTTCTGCAATAAACACAATAACTGTGGTCCATAATGTAATTAATAGGTATTTGTGTTAAGTAGAAGCAACAAAAATATGATGGGTAAGTGGAGATTTATATTTTTATTTAAAGATTTGTATGTATTATTTCAAGATAGTATATAAATGTATTGCATTCAATGCCGAGAACAACTCTCTAAATAAAGCTGTGACCATGTTTGTACTAACAGCTATGTTCTTCAATGGTCCACTGGAGAAAATAGCTGTTAGTACAACTACAAACATGGTTGTTTGACATTTTTTTTTTCTTTCTAAAGGAAAACCAGCACTCCAAAGGCAAGTACTCATACTCCCTTCCTGAGTGCAACCATTTCCAATACAGACACTGTGCTTTGCCTGACAGCACGTTCACACTGTGATGACATCAGTCACCAATGTAAAGCCTTAAGCTTGTGCCTTAAGCTACAGCATCAGAGCATTAGCTGGCCTGGCTTCAGCAAAGGAAACTGAATGTGCACCTTGTGATAATACATGATATAAAGGCAGTCGGGCAAGGCACAGTGATTGTCTGTCAGTTTAGATATTCTCCCAACCTGGATCACTAAAAATAATCAGCACTCAGAATAGGAACATGACAAACCCACTGCTAGAATGTTAGATTTCCTTTTAAAAGGACAGGGATATATTAGAGAACAGTATTATTTAAAGCTTTAAATAGTATGTTCTCAGGATTTAAAATGTATCCCAGGTGGTAATGCAAAAACAAAACACAGATCTATATATATGTATGAAAATAGATCATCGATAAAATAAATGAGATGTACAATGGTCAACGTTCCTTACAATGAAAACAGCCGACGTTGGTTAGAGTCAAAATAAACTAGATAGAATGATAATGACTGACACAATCTATCTGCTCAATTCCTTCCAGAGAAATAAGCTGACAAGGAATTGCCTAAAGGCAAAAAATGCTTGATTGCGTGAATTAAGGCATGACCAGCTGTACAAGCAGTGATACCAGAAATAAATGGAAACATCTGAATTACTGTATGAATTCTACCCTATCCTCTAGCCATTTATTCACATGCCTAATTACACCTTTCGTATCGGCAACGGAAGGTTGGATGTTTATAGACGTTCACGCTAACACCATTACTGTATCTCACCTCGTGGATAGAATTGAAGAGGCTCCAGTCGAAGCTGGTTAATTCTAACGCTATATCCCAGGTGTTCATCCCTAAAATTCTCACAGATCTGTGTTGCGTCTCTTCATTCTCCGCAAATGGATTCTGCACGATAATGGATTAAGGAAGAAGAAAAACCAAGTGTCAATGTTCTGTTTGTGTTGAGATGATTATTTTAAAAATAAATAAATGGATATGGTTAGAAAAGCAATCGACTCTGAGTGCACTTTATGTTCCAAGACTGTTCACCTTCAATGAGATTATTCAATCAATTGACAGAAAGACCTTGAAATCAGGAACGTGTGATGAATTGAAACTCAAACAAAACACTCTGATCGGCAATTCAATTATAAAAGGAACTGACCGGGCAGATCACATAATGGAAATAAATTGGGCGGACATTACAATTAACTCTTTCGCATCCAAACCACGTTTTTATTGTTCAAGAAAACAAGTAAACTACAGAATGGAAAATCACCTGCACAACCGCCCGTCAATGACAGGCACATTTATGAAAAAATTATAACTTGCATTTGAATAACTGGAAACTAGAAATCCCAACAATTCTGTAAAAGTATATGGTGACTTATTTTTTTTGTATTTTTATTTTTAAACAACAAACTTTTTTGTACAGTAACTCATAAACATGACTCAGTCTCGTAGAGTTATTTTGGCCGTTTGCTTGTAGAACACTGCACTCAGGAGAGGTATATGACGTTTTTCAGTCTATGATTTTTGTTCTGTTTGCTGCTTTTTGTTTTAATTTAAAACATTCAAATGCCGATCTCATGTACTTTTTCCTTAGCAATTTCCCATAGAATTCAATGAACAAAGTAAGTACGGGGTGGGGGGGATGCATGCAATATGAATAAGAACGTGTCTACATTTATTATAATTTTGGAACTAAATAGTGAGTCCTGGCGAGTTGCATAATTCATACCTTAACAGCCCAGGTGGAGGAGATTTTAAACTAAACCAACACACTAGAGGTGTTTTTTTATCTGATCTACTTTGGCCAATGGTTTTTAACCTGGCAGGCAATTCTACGCTATTAGTTGGTTTATAATCCCTTTTCTTATTTGGAACAATTCTTACCAATGTATCACTTTTTCTATAAGTATAAATCCGACTGGTTGATTCCAGAGTCTTAGACAAAGCTATTTCAGTTGGAAGAAGCTCGTGTTTTTCTAAAATTAAAATAGGAAAAATAGAAGAAAAAAAAAAAGTAAAAATTAAGATTTTCTTTCAGATCTTGCATGAGATATTACATTTATACCCTAAGTCTGTGGTCTAAACAGCACAGGGCAGGCCAACAAGTAGCTTTTATGTTTTTTTTTTTTAATGTTTACATATTTTTTTTATCAGAATTCCAAGTACAGTTTCACAGCAGACAGAAGGAGATGGAATATAGAGGAACATTAAGGCAAACAAAATCACCTCTCCACCCCCTCCTCCCTGCCATATAAACCACAAACTAGACAGAACAATGTTTAATTGTTTAGCCCTTGTCTGCCACTAGGCCTTTCCCTATGATGTGGCATTACACTAGGCACAGATAAAGAAATGACACACTGATCAGGGCAGGTTTCTAGTCTGCGAGTTAAGAACTGTAAATGCATTGTTAAGGATGAGGAACTCCTATCTTCCAATGTCAGGCAGTTCTAGGTGCCGAGCAAGAAGATTTCTTTTAACCCATTAACCCTGCTGTGGGCAAGCAGCATGGCTGACATACGGCCGGGCCAGTGTGCATGTGGTTTGAACCTACATTGGGTGCTAATCACAGAAATCGCTACCTCCAAGTCCTGCACTCATTAATGAGCACTGGAATGCGAGACAGCCATTTCTGTGCTTTGCACCCTAGGAAACCACAGGCTCCCACACAATGGTGTCTGTGCTGCGCTCCTTATCCTGTGAACTTGGGAGGGGGATCTGATGGGCATCGGGCATGGATTTTTAACCCTTGCCAGACCTTCAGCTATTTGTAACCCCTGCTGGACTACGATAGCCGCCATGGAAGAAAGATAGGATGGAAGGGGGACGACTACACATATTACACACAGTCAACGCACACCACACACACAATACACACCGCACACTCATATTAAATACAGCCAGCACGCACACACAGACACCAGACACACTACACACTGCAAGCACACTATAAGTAAAGACAGAGGAAGAGACACTCTAGGTAGGGGCCACATCATTTCTAATTAAAATTATTTTGTGGGTCAGGACAAGTAGCTTGTGATGAAGGACAAGTGGATTGGGTTAGCACTTTAGTCCCATGGACAAGTAGATTGTCTATTTTTTTATTTCGAAACTCCTGATGCTAAAAGCAAACATTTATCCCTTTCTGTGTCTAGAGAATTCACATCTCTCTGACACTGATGTGTTTAACTGTACATAAAAAACAAAATCTCATCACTTGTACCATTCTTTACTTCATATTAAATCAAAATATGTTCACATAATTTTAATGCAGTTATTCTAACTAATTTCTGTGTTATACATCTTATGCAAATAAAAACAAAATAATTTAATGTAATCCACAAGGTCGAAACTGCAGTCTATGGCTGGTTTCTCGTTACGGATACTTTTGGATGATAGCCCATGCTTTGGTTTATTAAACAAAAAAAACTGTTTAAAACAGCATCAATTCCTATGGGCATATGCAGAAATACCGTATGAAGTCTGAAATTAGCATATAAAACTGGGAACTCTGGGATCATTGCGGAAATATGATTGCTCGAGTTTCTGCGCCCAAGGAAGACCCCTCAAAGTCCTACTTGAGATATAAAAGTGATCTGTAACACAACTTTTTCTATTTGCACTGTGGGGAGTTTTATTAAACGATTTAATTTCAGATTTTGAAATAAGAGAATTATTTATAATATACAAGCCTATTGCGAGTACTAAACACAGATACATTCCGCACATTCTATTTCTTTACGAGAGTGTCAGTATGTATCTGCAACAGAATATTAGCTGTTGCTATGGTAACAACTCTCTTGCATCAAATTCTCTACATTAGCCTTGGTCATCCAGCTGAGAGAATCCCATTGGGAGGAGAGGTCAGTCATTTGAACATGGAATTGGTATCCATTATTTCTGTAGAGACATTCGTAGTTGTGGAATTAAAACAAAATCGCTAACATTACCCCCAGAGAATGTGACAGTGACTAAAGCCAGGTCTTCTTCTGGATACTGAATCCGTTCAGCCACTAACTTCAATATATCCTGCACAGAGCTGGAGACTTTAGTCCGGATGCTGACGTAGGAATGATCTGTTATGTAGACACGGCAGAAAACTGCACAAAAAAGGAAGGGTGCAGAGTTAGGCATTCCACTGACAACTCCATAAAACTCAGCTACCGTCAGCAGGAACGTTTTATACTATGTATGGTATGAAGACGTGACGATCTGGCAAGCAGAACTGCAGCATCACTACACTAATCACACTGTCACTGCAGAGACTGTACATAAAGTGTCACAAAAGAGAGCTTGTCTGGTTATAAATCATAGCTGCGATTCCTATTAACCTCTCCAGCAGCAGGCGGACACCAGCCTCTATAATCTCTAAGAGCAGGTGTTAATCCACAACATAGGTCTGCCAGTGATGCCATGTGCTTTAATATATATCGAGAAATCATTCAGAACAAAGAATGTTAGGACCTTCACAACTCGATGTGATCACACAAAGAACAAATATAAGTGAATATGGTACTATACAACCCAGTGCTACTATATAAACATCTTATGTAGTGTAGTATTACCCTTATTACTCCAAATTAAACATTGATAATACAAGCAAAATGATGACAAAGGCATAGTCTGTTGATTATACCTTTTGATTGGTTCAGATACATTTAGACAGATTTAACCGCTTTGTATTATCTGTGATGACACACAACATTGATACAATGTATCAAAAAAGAATAGGAATAACGCATTTTTATAGTGATCCCGGTGCTACTAACCTGGAGCTGGCTACCCCTACTGTGATAGTTAAAATTATGTAAATGATCCATTTCAGAGTGTTTGAAATGCTTGTTTGGAATGCATGTATTATTTGTGATAGTTAAACAAAATTATGGTCCAGGCACTCAAGCTTGCACATTTTGTCCTAATTTTTTCCAAATAAATCTGCTGCACAAATAACCCTGGAGTGCATGGACCATACTTTTGTTTAACTATCACAAATAATACATGCATTCCAAACAAGCATTTCAAACACTCTGCAATGGATCATTTACATCTTGATGGCACCTAAGCACTTGGGCCAATTGTTTAGTCTCATATAAATGTGAGTGATTTCATTTGCAGTTCAGGGTTGAAGAATTCTATATGTCCACAGTATGTGATCTATTTTCTCTTTCATATTTTAGGACTGTTATATTTACAGAAGTGCTACATTTGTATGATAACCAGTTCAACCATCGTGTGTGCTTTTACCATTTTGCATGTATTATTTGTGATTACACAAAGAATTGTTACAAAGGGGTTAAAAAGGTCTAACTGCATCTAAAACAATCATAAGGTAGAACATGGGCAGTATATACAGCAGTAACATACAGAATAAGACACTAAACAAGGAACTAGGTAGTAAAATGTACAGCAAAATAGCATAGACAGGAAATAGTCACAATTAGAGTAATTTAAAGATTGCTCACACATTAGCTAATACAGCCTACATTTTGAAGTCTGGGAATAACTCATTGAATTGTTTTGAGTTAAAACAGAATCGAAAAACATTCAGAAAACATATTTAATTAGGGAAATTCTGTTACTCAGCAATAGTCACAGACAGACTATTCCATTTACAACTGTTTGGGACTTCGAGAATAAACCCAGAATTGTCATAACACCCGATACAAAAAAAATAAAAATAGTTTTGACTAAAATCTAATCCAGATATGACTAAAAAAGTGTCACTTTCTGAACTATGCTGTAGTGCTAAAAGTGGGATAGTTACCATAGAAACCAGTGGCACCTCACATTGATAACCCTCCATTTCCTAGGTTTGCACCACTTTCCACAACAATTTGTTTTATACATAATTACCATTGTATATGGTTTAAATTGATTAAAAAATTATTGATAAAATATTTTCACAAGATAACTACAAGACAGCTTCCGTTTCTATATTGTGGACAGTCACAAAAATGTATGCAGCCAGACACTGCAATCTGGAGAGTGAAATTATTTCCATGTATCCACTGAGTGACAGATAGTAAATTATCTTATCAGTCAAGATGTTATTACGCATAGTCTGCATTCTGGACATACAGATTTCTTCTGCTACGCCTTTAAAGTCGGTTGACTGGTTTCGTTGATGTGTATAATATCCTTATAATGTCCATGCAATGTATACATATGTATCTATCTGAGCAGGCACTCTTTTGGAAATACAGGTAAGCACAATGCAAGCATATTATTACATTTATTTGTATTGCACGTAGGTTTTCCATGGTCTTTTTGCCCGTACAATAGCGCTGGTTGCTACACTGGCTTGCGTCATGCCACGGGTCATCAGGGATGTTCATTCCTGTTGATGACTACAACTACACAAGCTAACTAAATGGGAAATTCTAACATTACACATATTTTTTTTCAGACCATATACAGCAGCAAGAGGATTCTGGGTAATCAGTGGCATGTTTTAACTTTATATGCATTTTATGCACTAGGATCACAAATCTTTTTCCATGCTGCCCCTGAAACGTATTAGATGGCATTCATAAAAAAATGTAAGTATTTGCCTTGGGCCACACTTCTTTGGTATATAAATATAAAACGTCCATTCCTGATTTTATCCCAATCACGGCTAAGCTGAATCACCGATGGAACGTTTCCAAACATCTTGTAAGTTAACCTGTGAGGTTGTGTAGTCTGAGGTGTAAACGTTTCCCCCACCATGAGTCAGTACACTTACTTTCCTCTATGTCGTTGACGTTTCCTCTGTGCTGAAGCCAGTTCTCCTTCAAACTGAATTGGTGGAAAAGGGCTTTACTCTGTAAGTACAAGATAGAGAACAATCAGATTATGCAGTCATTTCTTCGGCAAGAGGGGTTTTTCACAGTTCCAGAAAGAGCTGGTATGGGCTTGTGAAGGAAATCCACCCAGCCAACATAATAGACACAAATGTTACAAATATCTTTAGAACTCCAGAGAAGGGAAGTCAAGAGAAACGTACACGCCATGTGATAGAGCGAACTTTTCGTTCATATTTTATTCTATTGTGAACCAGACAATTCATCAGTTTATCACTCAGGGTTAGTCACTTTCAATGCACTCTGAATTGTCACTTTAGTAAATAACCCTATTAGTATTATTCACATGCTGAAATATAATGAAGGTATTTCTACAATTATTATTTTTTTTATAGTAAGGTTTATGTATTTTGCATTTCTTGGGATTAGAATCAGCAGCAACCTGAACACATGAATAGTCTTTTAAAAGAAGACTATAGACAGACATGTATTCCTAACACTATAGTTATCTGTTCAATGTTTATGTAGTCGGCTCCCCTACTTACCTTTTCTCCATCGCTGTGATGGTCTCACTGCAGCCGGGCCTGTCTCCATAGCTGAAATCATCAATCTTGATGATCTCAGCCAATTCAATACTTTTCCACAGGAAAGCATTGGGAGGGTGTTGTGGGTGAAATGCCTCACTGCACCAATTAGCATCACCTCATAGTGGCACACTGAATCAAGGCATCTCCATGTGTGCAGCACTGAAATAGGAAGCACCTCTAGTGGCCATCTAAGTGACTGCTACAAGAGGTGTTACAAAAAAAAAAAAAAAAGCCTGGAGGGACTGGCTATGGTCACTAGAACCACAAAATCGTAGTGGTTCTGGTGACTATAGTGTGCCTTTAGGAAGATTAGGATTACTGTAGCTACATTCCGTGATCCTTATCCATTTTAATTGGGGACAAGCTCTGTAGCATAACATGTGGGGGATATCACCATTTTCAATCAAAAAAATAAAAATAAAATCTTCCCCATTACAAAAATAATTTGTTGGTAGTGATTAATATAGAAGAAATATTGCTCACTAATTGAGACATCACAAATAGTGTCAGGGTATGTGCACACATATAAAGCAAGCCATGTAGGACAGTACTAGTAAGCAGACAGTGTGGTTTTTTTTATGTGCATACCT
Source organism: Pelobates cultripes (assembly GCA_933207985.1). Lineage (NCBI taxonomy): Eukaryota > Metazoa > Chordata > Amphibia > Anura > Pelobatidae > Pelobates > Pelobates cultripes. The sequence continues at coordinate 55,803,354 of OW240915.1, forward strand.
ATAAAATATTTCTATACCTAAACTATGCAGTCGAGTGCTCATCGTACAAGAGTTCTACATTTTTGTTTTGTGTTATGCTGTTCTGCCTGACATGTTACAGACAAGAAAGCCTAGGGCGCTACATTTTTCTGACAAGTTTTCGTACAAACATTCTTAATAGACCATATTTCAGGACAGGACAAGGATTAATTATCGAGCTTTATTAAAATTCAGTGACTGAGGGAAAAATAATTGAATTTAGGCATATACTTTGCAATAAAACAATGAAGAAACTGTATTGGATGTCAATAATTTGCTAATTTATACAATCTGGATTCACACCCCAGAAATGATCGGAAGAACCTGACTGTCTGTCATTCACAAAAATCAATAGAAAAGGGTCTGGGGTCCGAGACACATCTCTGCTTTGCATATCATTTAGTTTCATTCGGTTTGTGAAAATACATGAAACAGATGGTTTGTGATTAGGTGACAAAGTTACTTTTTACTGTTATGTCATTTTTTGTCAAGAGAGGTGCTGTTTAATATGGATAGCTACAGCCTGACCAAGCAATTATTTTCATATAAAATAGAGTTGCAATGTCTTACCTTTCTATGAGGTGAGTATTCATCAACAGTACTGGAAACAAAACAAAACAGAATAAATTTTTAGGAATACAACAAAATTTAGGTTATGCTAAAAGGACACAAATACCATGGCAATCTCTGTTACAACAACCCCATCTCCCTTACATCATTTAATTATCACTTCAGCAATATGCAAAACCACTACAGCTATAAATCCCACTAGCAGTATTTATGGTGTATGCAACGGACTAGTAAGGAAGTACCTTCTTTTTTTTTTTTTTTAAACTAAGGCATAGTGAACGTACAAAGAAGTTTGGACCTCACATGCTTCTTAAAAACGTTTTCTCTTGATCTGTGTTTTTAACGTAAATTACCCACATACGTGTAAACACTCATACCAGTACTAACAGGGCGCCATGGATTGCGGGATAAAACTTACCAGGAAAGGTTAAAGGATCTTAACATGTATAGCTTGGAGGAAAGACGAGACAGGGGGGATATGATAGAAACATTTAAATATATAAAGGGAATCAACACAGTAAAGGAGACTATATTTAAAAGAAGAAAAACTACCACAACAAGAGGACATAGTCTTAAATTAGAGGGACAAGGTTTAAAAATAATATCAGGAAGTATTACTTTACTGAGAGGGTAGTGGATGCATGGAATAGCCTTCCAGCTGAAGTGGTAGAGGTTAACACAGTAAAGGAGTTTAAGCATGCGTGGGATAGGCATAAGGCTATCCTAACCATAAGATAAGGCTAGGGACTAATGAAAGTTTTTAGAAAATTGGGCAGACTAGATGGGCCGAATGGTTCTTATCTGCCGTCACATTCTATGTTTCTATGTTTCTATGCCATGTGATGTAATAAAAGGATCACGTGGCTATTTAATTCTTTCTTAATTGGATTGTTGTTCAATGCATTTGCCTTCGCTGTGTTTATTTTTCACCCGGCTATGACAAAATAGACCTTGCTTTTCCAAGAAAACCAGCCCTGGCAGGAAATACAAGCAACAAATCACACTTACTGGCGACGGTGGATTCGAAGCACTTTTTGAAATTCCTTAAGTTCCTTTTCAAGCATGGGATATTCATAAATATCATCTAGCACATACCGATAGAGAGTCTAATAAAAGAAATGTAACAGAAACATCAAGCCTTAACTTCACATAGAAGCATCCTCACTATGAATATAGCAGATAATGTGGACATTTAATTCTGATGCACTATTTGCTTATATTTTATACATATGTTTTGAAAATAATTTTTAGCTGTAATTTAAAAGAAGACACATTTTGTGGAGCCATACACACAACTTTTTGACAGTTTTACACAACTACCCGTACTGTGTAGGAAACGTGCTTTTGTACAGATTGGCTTACACAATGATTGTCACTTTATGCGCAATTTGATAACCGCACATCGTTTAAACAGAAGTCCTATTGATATTCTTTAAGCGTACACAGATTGAATTCTTGCACATGGTATTCTATTTAAACAATAAGACAAAGTGCTACGCAGTGTTACAATAAAATCCATATACCTCCATCAAATGGAAAAAAAGAAACCTGAGAAAATTTGGGCTCTAAAATCCCTGCTGAAACAAGGCCTCCTTCCACGTAATTCCTTGATTAATGGCATCACGCTGTAATTAACTGTTTTATTTTGTTGGATTACAATGTGATTGATGCACAGAATAAATTACATTCTGAAATTCAAAACGGCACTTTGTTGTGCAATCTACATTCTGTTTAACCCTCTAAGTGCAAGACATGTGACAAATGGAACAAATACATTTTCTCTTACACTTCAAAAGGGTTAATTGGTTCTCAAACAAAAAAATCTTAAAGGCTGAATATTTAAACACAGATGCATTGCAGTAAATGACGGACAGGCATGTTTCAAGATTATGGCTCTTTAAAAAAATGAGTAGGATTCATTCTAGCCAAAAAATGTATGATATTTCAGTGCAGCTTGTGCTACAACCTCTCTTTTTATCCTGGGGAGAACGTATAGCTCTGGGACCATAAATGTTAATTTCACAACAAGGAACATGAGCTGGTTGTATGGTGCTTCTCATAAGTAACATTTGAGACACATGAAACTGCTTTGTGTCAGATGATTCTCAGATCTTTAATATTTTTTGAGATTTCTCCAGGATTTACAAATGTGCAACCCAGATATTTTTGCAATTGTTTTATTAACCCATTGAAGATTGAGGTAGGGGATATTTAAGAGAATGTTTAATGCTTTCTCTGGCATATCTAAGGGGTAAATGGAGCTGAAACAATGGTCTATTAAAGTACCCCTCCATTAAATTAATTTATTGCTCTTAGTGTGGTTTATTATAAAAGATTTTATTGAAGTACAGCAGTCACTGTCAAATACATAGCGAACAAGTACAAGCCATTCAGATTAAAGGGGCACTATAGTCACCACAACTACAGCTTTTTAAAAAAAAAAATTATATTTATAATTTTATTTTTAATACAATGACTATAAAACATTGTCAGAGATAAACATAAAATACAATTATGTCCAAAAAAATTCATTAGAATGTGGAGGTAGATTCAAATAGGATACAGAGATATCAACATTCTAATAGAATATTTTAAGGCAATATACATATACCGTAACAAAAAAGAAAAAAAAAAAAGAAAAGAAAGAAAATATATTAATATGGACTGCAGCAATTGGGGCCCGATAATTAAATCAGCTTAATGTAGTTGTTCTGGTGAGTATAGTCAGTTCCTGCAGGCATTTTAATATAAACACGGTCTTTGTATAGAAAACAGCGGTTATAGCATTAAGGGACAATCCAAGTACCATAACCACTACAGCTTATCTTAATGTTTACACCATAATAACTATGTGTGCATTCACTCAGTTGTGTCAAATAGCTTTCTGTCAAAATTCGGAAGTAATGCTCTCATAGAATGCATTCACCTTTACCACTATAATAAGCTGCGATAGTTATGGTTCTTGGAGCATCCCTTCAGATATTTAAACATTTGCTAATAACTTGGCTAGTGTTTGAATAACGTGTCACTTGATCACAGGTGCACAATAAACCCTAAGTAATCATTCATATTCTTTTGACGATATACTTTAAAGGACAAGTAAAAAAAAAAAGATATTCTACACTATGTGTTTGTTAACGTTGCCCAGGAAGCAAAATTTAAGTCAGATAGTCATGTTTGGCCGATATGTGAAAGAATAAGAAATATCATCATTATACCTTATCTAATTGAAAACAAAATCCCTACCTTCATTATAACACATAATATTCTTCAAAACAAGAGCCGCCAATTGTCTCTTACTCTTTCCCTGGACCCGTTTTCTATCTGATATCATAATATCTCAAGAGGTATTTCCTTAATAAAGACTAAAACATTCTAGTATAGGAGGTATAATGGTCCATTATAACCTGGCCCACAATTCAAGTCAGAGATTTCATTCTCCCCTATACACAAGGCATTTAGATTGAAGACTGTACTTCGCTAATAAATACCATACAGATAAAATATATCTGCCATAAAGTAGTAATACTAATAATAATGCACATATACTAATATAAAACATACTCTGTGCTTGTCTGTGCTTTCAACCTTACCTTTAGGAACAATTTTGAGTGCTCATCGTCGTGTAACCAATCCTTGTACAATGCAGTCCACTGAGACGCAAGTAGCAAGACCTTCCGCTTGGTGCATAGCGCCTCTGGGCTTTCCACTCTGCCATCGTATTTATTAGCACAATAGGTAATTCCAGGTCAAGGAATGAAAAGAAAACATTTGGGGGGGAAAAATAACAAATAGCAGAAACAAGGAGAGCATGATGCTGAAAACACAGAGATAAGTGTATGTGATCCTATACATAAACAGTGTAATCTGCCCAGATTTAGGAAAGCAGTTCTCCCCATACTATTAAAAAAAAAATAATCTGCATCTTGAAGGCATTTTTCCCCCCACAGTATGTATTACATACACGTACACACACACACACACACACTCTCTCTCTCTCTGGTATTTTGTTGTTGTCAAATATATAATAGTCATTTCTCATTATTATATTTCTCATTATTATATTTCTCATTATTATATTTGATTCTAGTTATGAATGTTCGGATATAAACCAGTCTGAATACTTTTCCCAGTCAAGATTTTATTGTAATACACAATAAATCATGGGAATCTACCCAATGGGCACCCCAATTGTAACTTTTAGTACTTTACATTTTAAGTTCTGCCTCTACCATTGGATAGGACATTGGATAGGACCGGTCATCTAAAACAAAAGGAAAAACAAAACTTCATGTACAGCGTTTTAAATTGTCCACTGTAGTGTTATTTTGATAAATTATTTCACTTACATTGTTATGCTCACAACAAAATATATGCCTTGTCCTTTAATTACTTAAAGGAACTCAAAAGAAAGTATATTTGCACCATTCCATAACCCATATTAGTTTGGTTATATGAGAATAACATTAGTAAGCTGAGAATTCTGTTTAGAACTATAGACAAACTTTGTGATTTTGTGATTGAGTTTCTTTTAACTGTAAATGCCCATGTACTGAATTTGGCAGGTCCTCAATTCATTCCTGTACCATCACATTAACCTGAGTATTCTATGCATGAATTCACGGTTATTTAAATTAATCAATTATACCTGCTCTTTTGCTAACTTTTTATGCCCATTCTTCGGATATCCTACGCCATGAATGTTTGGTCTGGCTCCAGGTAGGTCAATTGAGCACCTGGCACCTATGTTGTGCAATAAATGCCTGATCTTGTTTGACGATAAGCTATTCTATTTTTCTAAAACGTGACAAAGCCAGAACAGACATGCTTGTATTTAGTGAGTTTTTAACTGCCAATCTTCAGCAGCACCTTCAAAAAAAATTAATCCGCAGGCAACAATATTTCTGGATTGTTTACAATCTCACGTTTGATCTACCAACGCTAAGGTATGATTGGTGACATTTTAAGCCCTGGAGGATCGTATCTTTCAGAAGTCAGTACGTGAATGTGGCAAGTGGTGATGAGTTGGAATGCATTCAATATCTTCCAGCAAAAAGGAAAACAATTAATCACAAAACTGTCATAATGGAAAAATGTGAAGAAGTACTATACATGTGCTCTCTCGTGCAAGTAATCTCTCTGCCTACTCACACGTGACTAAATTATGTTTAATCACACGAAGGGCACACTATAGGATTTACACCTTCAATCCTAGTTTACTTTAATGCAGGTGCACCAGGCATGTCTTATCGGGAGGTATGCATAAAATGTGCTTAGCATCTCTGCAAAAATAACAGAATCATGCAGGATACTTAGAGCCACATCCCCTTACATAGTTCTCATATTTTAGGCTACGCACAATAACAAGGATATATCACTTTGATCGCTAGAGTAGTGAACTTGGAAAACTGCTGTGCTCAGTGTGATTGATGGGTAAATAGTAATTTTAAAAAAAAATAATAAATAAATAAATAAATAAAGGTTTTCACCTTGTGGATCATCAGCATAAACACATATGTACATGGTTGAACTTTTGTTGATTTTTTTTCCAACATAAATTCTATGTAACTATGTAATAAAAATAGACATCGTTTTATGCTACCTATATATATAATATATACTAGGAGTAGGAAATGTTCGGCACTCCATATGTTGTGGACTACATCTCCCATGATGCTCTTACAGCCATTACACTTGGATGGCATCTGCACTGCTGAAAGGTGCCTACCCTTGATATAAACTATCAACTTTGCATTGTGTTTAAACATCTGACATACATTACCACAATTATTCAAATAAAGATAAGGCAGCCATTTATTTTTCTTTTAGACAACACCCACAAGGTAAGCTCCTAGCTTAGAAACTAGCCTAGGAGCAAATTGTGCCAGAAAGACAGACCAGGACTGTATACGGGCCTATCTAATTTTACCACTTTTTCACTGTGCACTGTGCATAGGGATATTTGATATAGATCTTCCGTGATAGGAAGAGATGAGTTTATCACCAGGCACGGATGATACACTTTTGTGTAACAAATCCTGTCTTGTTTGTTTCTTGATATTTTCTACTAAAATGACCATTTTGTCATGTACAGCATGCAATTTTCCTTATATAGAAAAATAAAATATTCAAATGACTTGTTAAATAAGGCAAGTATGAACAGGCAGTTTTTATATCCATTTTATAAGGCCATAGTTATTTATGACAATCAATGCATTATGTTAAAGTGCATAAGAGCAAAATATAGAGATTCCACTGACTCCAACATCCACTAAACATCCCACTTGTACTATATAATAAAAGTATTTAAAAGAAGCTTTATGGCTCATTTGTGAAAGGCACATATTCATAGGAATTATATTAATGCACATACATCTCCCTGTCTACAAAACTTCTACTTTATTTAGAGAATATGCCCAGTAAGAGAGGAAACCTTGGGAACAATGGGATTCAGTGACACTTCGATCACAGCAGCAAGCTCTGATATACAGCATTGACCTCTGTATACTGTATAATCACATGAACCCTAGCGTTACCCCTGTTTAGAGCAATGTGTCGGTCAGAAGCTGCCCACAGCAATTAACCAGATGTCATCTGCCTTAAATGTTAGGCTTCTGCTTTTAATACTTCACAATTAATGGCACGACTGTTTCGGCTAATAAAGGATATTGTCTGAGCAACGCTTGGCACAAGTCATCTGTTGTCATGAAGACGGTGTATGTGAGAAGGAAGTCATCCAGGAGGGTATCTGTAGATAAAAACAAAAATAATGAAATCACAAGGTAAGAGGCTGAGTCTCCAAGGACTGAAATAGTCAGCCAGCAGTATTCATGAGCATGGTCACGGGAAACACTATAAAAGGCTCCAACATTTAATGATGATAAATGTGCTAAATTATTCAGAAGAGTGAGATCCTGAATATGCCTGGAAACCGGTACTGCTGAGAGCAAGAGAAACCCTCATTAGAACCACAGTCCATTTTATTCAGTAAACATATACAGTAACATACAGTGTGTGAATTAATTATAACGTGTTTCATTTGATTTCACTCCAATAAAATGTTTCCAAAAAATATATTTTACATATGTATATATATATATATATATATATATATATATATATATATATATATTTCATTCAGAATATTGAGTTGCAAAATGTGAAGTTAGAAAATGCAAAAAATCTGTTATTCTCGGTTTTCCAAATTTTGTATTTTGGTTTTCGGTTGGTATACTAATGGTATAGTGAATAAAACACCAAAGTTGTTTTGTGATACATTTCCTCCCTAAGTTTCACATGGGCTGAAGCAGGTATAAAGTCAATAAGGCTCCTTATATTCTAATTTAGGTGTAAATTGCTAATTCAATATTTAAGGTGAAAGGAAATAGATAAGTTGTACATTGCTAATGAAATATTTAAAGAATAAAGTGTTCCCTGTTCAATTAAATATTTTGATTACATAGCACCAGAAGGAAAACAAAGGGAAACAATATCCACTTAGAGATGAATGTCATTTGTTCACACCCCAGTGGGGCAATTACAGAGATCATTCCAAAGATGTGTTTTGAATAGAGATAATTCTTGCCCTTGTATTCCAGAGCCACATATCTTTTCAATCCTCTTGTATTGCAGTCAGTGTACCCTCAGTACGTTGAGTACAACAATGGATGGAAAAGGTCCAAAATTTGATTAAGCAAGAAACAGTAATCAGCCAAAAGATTGCATGACCACCCTCAATTTCAGGTAGCTTGGACAGCAAATTCAATAATTTAAAGGCATATTTTCTATTTTCCTGCGCAATCTACACAGGCAGCCCGTACTATTAATCATGCTCAGGGACTTACTACTGTACTGAGTGCAAGTGGTCACTAATAGTTTAATCAGCTTTTCAACACTGCAATTGTATCATTATTATCTCAATTACACAGTTGGAAAAAATGAATGGTTTTAAAATAAAATGGTATAATTATTTAAATTGTGTATTTATTCCGACAGAGAAACACTTGGTGTTCTGGTCAGTTCCTCTGCTATGTGCAAAGGGAACGTATATTACATAGTCACCTCCAGCATTGTACGGCATCAGAGCCAGAATCAACACAAAGAGGGAGGAGGGGAGAGAGGAGTCAGGGCATACATTAAGACACAAATGCAAACAATAGACGTTATCAATTTCTGATGTCTGGTTTTAAATAAGGAAATGTGAGGTTATCCTCACATGCAACATATATTTTACATTCTGGCGGTTATTTGTGGATACTGCAATTTACATTCAACATTCAATATTCTACCACATTTCTTTTCCAATGTTTCTTCTGCAATGTCTATTTTTTATCTAAAATGTATATCTGTTCTTCTGTATTTATTTTAAGAAAGAACTCGGTCGTGAAGGATTTAAAGAGAACAGTCTGCTTTATATATAAATACAATTGGCAATACCAAATGATCTACATATTGCACATCATTTTTTCATTCCATCCTGCATTTATTAAAGGAGTTAGAGGATTCTCTTCTTGCGATGTGTGTGTAAATCATTTACTGGAAGCCTGGGCAGCAGACATGCTTAAAACATCATTCGTAATAGGTTAACCAATGGGGAGAAGAAATTGCAAGCACATCACACACGCCACCTACCCCTGCTGCTTCTACACCATTTAAACACCAGTGATTGCTTTGATTTGTCCTTTCTCTCTGTAGGAGATGAAGCATCACTAGAAGCTGAGCTGCTGTTCACTTACACATAGTATTTAACACTCGTGATAATTATTCGCTGACTATCGGGGAGAATTTCAATGACCTCCAAGCATATACTAGACCAGGGGTAGGCAACCTTTTAGCAGCACTGTGCCAATATCCCTTAGCGTGGCGGTACTATTTTTTTAAATTGAGGTGTGTATGCTGCCGTATTCTGCTTGTGTTATTTATACTGTAATTGCTTTGTATCGTTGTATTTGTGCGTATATGAGCCATTATATCGTATATGTTCAGGAGTAGTTTGTGGTATAGTGTATGATACATATGAATGAAGGCTGTGTATGGGGGTGGTTGTGGAATGGTGTGTGTGGATGGATATGTCCCATTGTGTGTATGTGTGTGGGCTGTTTGAGGTATTGCATGTGAGGGGCTGCATGTGGGGTTGTGTGCATGTATGTGGATTGTTAGCAGGTGTCATGTCCCTGAGCAGGTCAGAGAGGAGACGATTGTCAGGGTTATTGGTTGAAACTTTGTCTTTTTAGACATAATTTACTTTAAAGAAAGAATCAAGGCAATATGCCACAAAAATGATACTTTGAGAGTAAAACAGAATAAAGGCAATATGCCACAAACAGGATATCTTGAAAGTAAATGAATAAAGTCTTTTATATACAAGTAGGTTTGACGTTATTCCCAAACAGATTAGTAGTTTGTGGAATGTCACATTGTAGCCAGGTTCAGGATGATACAGGGTTGAAATAGTTAAAGCTGGTAAGTACTTCCAGTATAATATAATACAGGTTGCTTACAGGATCTTGCAGAGTTGCAGTAGTTGAGACAGGTAACTACATTCCAGTATAATGTAATACAGGTTGCTTACAGGATCATGCAGCATTGCAATAGTTGAAGCAGTTAAGTCTCTTCAACATGGTAGATCAAGCAGGTAAGTATCTTCAGATTGAGATAATGAAGATAAATACAGAATGATTTCAGGAGCCAGGATCAGAAGAAGTTCTATGTCAGAACACTGACTTTAATGTCAAGGCCTTGTTGTGTGCAGGGTGTAGACTTATGAAGCCTTCTCATTAGTCAATACAGGTGAGGATGTTAAAGTGAAGGAAGAAATTAGTGGCTAGGGAGGCCACTAGAGGTGAAGATTACAAAGTTCACTTAAAAGGCCAGTAATAAATTCGAAAAGCCTTTCCTGTCAGATTTAGAATCTGACAGCGGGTTACGTTTGTGCGGATTGTATGTATGTTTGTTTGTTTGTGGGCTGTTTGTATTATTTGTATGAGGGGAGGGTTATTGTGCATGTCTGTGTATATGTAGCAGTGTTGCTGGCTTCCCTGTGTTCCAGTGGGGACCAGGCTGGCAAGGTACAGATCAAGGACAGGAGCTGCAATAGCAGCTGCAGGCTGCTCTACTACAGTATTGATTCCCATTCACAAGTGCTGGGAGGAAGTGATCTGAGATGTGCTGCAATGCATAAATTGAGGATTGTCCTTCACCACCTTTTCGTATTAGCAGATATCTGAAGTTTCACTGGGACTCCTGATAGGCCAGAGCCTGTTTGGCTCTAGCAGCCTTGAGTGCCGTGCAAAGACACCTTGAGTGCTGTGCATGGCACTAGTGCCATAGGTTGCCTACCCCTGTGCTAGACTATGACATTTAAAGCCCTAGTGCTGAACATGTATCTTTTAGCAATGCTATAAAAATGCCACGGTCGTAGTGACGTTTAACATGGGCGATGTTCTAGTTTATTAACCTTCCCATGAGTCTGTATCACCTATATTTTAAAATTTCTATAAATGTACTTTTTTTGCAGTGTTTTCAAATCTGCTTTTCTAAATGGATTTTTCTGATAAAGCAGTTTGAGAAGCATGTTAAGTAGTGCATTTCTTAATCTCCTTTTAAGTATATTATAATCTCATAATACATTGTTTTAACTATTTAGAGGCACATGCCGTAAACAGTCGATTGTTGTGAATTAGCATACAGAATGATATATGTCAGCTGTACTTGGGCATACATGTTGCAATTTTGCCTTCAGTGCACAAGTATTCACTATTTGCTAGTAAATAAACAGCTGGGACCAATATGGGCAAGTTCCAATCATTTATATACATACAAACAGCCATTTGTTTAATGATGCTCGTAACAGTGGTTTGTTTCCTGAAATGTATTTGTGATCATGCTACATGAAACAATGTGACGTCACTTTTTTTTTTATACCAAACTTCTACTGGTTTCCGTCTCAGTCTCTTTTCTCAATTTGGAAGAGGACAAACTAAATGCAGTTGAGCCACTGACTCTCTGTGATGGATGTATAGCCCACGTACCTCACTAAACAATGCTCACTAAATGAACTTGATCATTTAGGAGAAGTGGAGATTGTTCATGGTAAAGATTCAATGCAAATTATTTGTTAGGGGATCTGTTCATTCATCAAAGAAGGTGGGTGGCTGGCACTGCATTACATAGCTTAATGTGTTAAGGCGTGCTCACCACTTTGAGAGCTGGTAGATGTTTATTCTGCCAAGATCACAGGCCAAGTTATATAATTCGGGTAAGTGTAACATTAAATATTTACATTTGTTGAAAATAGCACAATTAATAAATTAAATAAAGCCGACATTGTGTTTTTTACAAATGTGAACATGACAATTTCTCTTTAACTTAGAAAAAGCCATATCCTGTAATGGTTTTTATGGTACAGTAATGCCAAGTTAAATAAACACACTTCTACATTAAAGGACCACTATAGGCACCCAGACCACTTTAGCTCAATGAAGTGGTCTGGGTGCCAGGTCCCTCCAGTTTTAACCCTGCAGCTGAAAACATAGCAGTTTCACAGAAAACACTGAGGGTTAATCCAGCCTCTAGTGGTTGTCTCACTGACAGACGCTAGAGGGGCTTCCGCAATTCTAACTGTGAAAATCACAGTGAGAAGACACTGGACATCCATAGGAAATCATTGAGAAATGCTTTCCTATAGGCGGTTAGAATGCGCATTCGGATCTGAGGTCGGCAGCGGGAGGAGAGATCACCAGCGCCGAGGGAGAAAGTTAAGTCGCTGAATGGGTTTTAACCCCTTCAGCCCAACGAGAGGGTTGCCTTGAGGGTAGGGAGACCTAATGACCCAATCAAGTTTGTTTTCCTGACACTATAGTGGTCCTTTAAATTGCTGATGCCAGTTCTATGTTTTATATTTGTTTTAATGTATAACATTTATACATATGTATGAAGTTATGACAACATATAAGGCCCCGGATAGGTTTCACGTAATGGGGTAATCTCAGCACCATAACAAGTACAGCTCTGTGCTATAGGTGTAATCCTACATTTTATTCCCCATCAAATGGTCTGGGCATGATTTGAAAAAAACTGCGGACACAGACTGTCCCCGATCAGTCACAATGATAATGCTGAATTAAAGGGACAGCCACAGCACTGACCGTGTAAAACCCACTTACGTGACACAGAAGCCCCTATATGAAAGCAGTGACTCAATTGTTTCCTATGGGGAAGCTTAAATGCATGCGTGACACTAGCAAGGCATGTACATGCGGAGCATTGGATTAGACAATGCCAAGGTAGCGTTGGAACAAGGTGAGTAAACAATAGATTTTTCTTGTTTTTATGGCAAATGGAGGGGGGGAATCTATGTAGAGCTAGCGACAGGGACACTATAGCGTTAAGAATACAGGTTTGTATTCCTAACACTATAATGTTTCTTTAATAGTAATGTATTACCCCCTATGATGTTTACAATAACCATTTGAAGAAATATTACCTCTCAATCTTATTAACTATATTTCAGTGCCATTCCTTTAAATTCCTTATTTTTAAGTTTCTGTTAAGTCATGCAATAACTATCACATTTTGAAGAATGTAAAATTTATTTCAAATATTTAGATTCTGCTGTCTAAATAAATCTGGTTTAACAACGATTGTTATTAACATTAACAAAAATATAGATTTTCTTAGACAATGGTTTTAGTGACAGAAGTCTTTGATCTCGTAATGCGATATAAGATGAGAAAAAGGAAGGGGGAAAAAAAGCAATTTTTGTACTCTTGCTATTATACACATGTGGAGAACAATAAACATTTATATTTTTTTTGAAACAAAATACTGTATAGTAAATGGGCCACAAATGACCTGTCACGGTTCAGTGAGCAAACGCTAAAAAAACAGCATCTGTGATGAAGAACTCACTAGTACTTTATGCCCCTGTGCCTCAGGCGACAAAGCAGAAATAGAAATTTCCAAATCCTGAAATACGTTCCTCTATTGTAATCTAGAAACACAAGAATCCCACTGTGACAGATCTATTCATCCAGATCCAGTATGCCATTCTCCTATATACCCATCCTTTCAGTAATGGGAAAGTGCAGCAATGTTCAGGTATTATTGAAATCGAACGAGTAATTGAATAAATTACCTGTTCAGATCTGTCATAGCTGTATAAACAGAACTGCGCTGATGTTAAAAAAGGATAAAGGAATCATGCTTTTTCTCCACTTTTCATATTGACTTATTCATTAAGCGGGGAGCTGTGTTAGACCAACAGCTGAGGTTGAAATATTGGTCAATCCAGAGATATATATATATATATATATACGCACTACTCAAAAAAATAAAGGAAACACTTAAACAACACAATGTAACTCCAAGTCAATCACACTTCTGTGAAATCAAACTGTCCACTTAGGAAGTAACACTGAGTGACAATCAATTTCACATGCTGTTGTGCAAATGGAATAGACAACAGGTGGAAATTATAGGCAATTAGCAAGTCACCTCCAATAAAGGAGTGGTTCTGCAGGTGGTGACCACAGACCACTTCTCAGCTGATGTTTTGCTTTCACTTTAGTGGTAGCATGAGATGGAGTCTACAACCCACACAAGTGGCTCAGGTAGTGCAGCTCATCCAGGATGGCACATCAATGCGAGCTGTGGCAAGAAGGTTTGCTGTGTCTGTCAGCGTAGTGTCCAGAGCATGGAGGCGCTACCAGGAGACAGGCCAGTACACCAGGAGATGTGGAGGAGGCTGTAGGAGGGCAACAACCCAGCAGCAGGACCGCTACCTCCGCCTTTGTGCAAGGAGGAACAGGAGGAGCACTGCCAGAGCCCTGCAAAATGGCCTCCAGCAGGCCACAAATGTGCATGTGTCTGCTTAAACAGTCAGAAACAGACTTCATGAGGGTGGTATGAGGGCCCGACGTCCACAGGTGGGGGTTGTGCTTACAGCCCAACACCGTGCAGGACGTTTGGCATTTGCCAGAGAACACCAAGATTGGCAAATTCGCCACTGGCGCCCTGTGCTCTTCACAGATGAAAGCAGGTTCCCACTGAGCACATGTGACAGACGTGACAGAGTCTGGAGACGCCATGGAGAACGTTCTGCTGCCTGCAACATACTCCAGCATGACTGGTTTGGCAGTGGGGTGGGGTGGCATTTCTTTGGGGGGCCGCACAGCCCTCCATGTGCTCGCCAGAGGTAGCCTGACTGCCATTAGGTACCGAGATGAGATCCTCTGACCCCTTGTGAGACCATATGCTGGTGCGGTTGGCCCTGGGTTCCTCCTAATGCAAGACAATGCTAGACCTCATGTGGCTGAAGTGTGTCAGCAGTTCCTGCAAGACGAAGGCATTGATGCTATGGACTGGCCCGCCCGTTCCCCAGACCTGAATCCAATTGAGCACATCTTGAACATCATGTCTCGCTCCATCCACCAACGTCACATTGCACCACAGACTGTCCAGGAGTTGGCAGATGCTTTAGTCCAGGTCTGGGAGGAGATCCCTCAGGAGACCATCCGCCACCTAATCAGGAGCATGCACAGGCGTTGTAGGGAGGTCATACAGGCACGTGGAGGCCACACACACTACTGAGCCTTATTTTGTCTTGTTTTAAGGACATTACATCAAAGTTGGATCAGCCTGTAGTGTGTTTTTCCACTTTAATTTTGAGTGTGACTCCAAATCCAGACCTCCATGGGTTGATAAATTTGATTTCCATTTTTTTATGATTTTGTTGACAGCACATTTAACTATGTAAAGAACAAAGTATTTCAGAAGAATATTTAATTCATTCAGATCTAGGATGTGTTATTTTTGTGTTCCCTTTATTTTTTTGAGCAGTGTATACACACACACACGTTTACATATAATATAATGCAACAAATGCGGCTTCTCCGATAAACAGCTCCCAGCAATGCAGACTGTGACATGCTGCACCGGCAATATGCTTTAATGTGAAGAAAATATCTTATGGAACTTATATTCCTGGCACTATATGAAAGTGAAAAGCTCTTCAGACAAGTAACTAGCTGGCTTACGAGTTACTGGCAGCCTCTATAACATTTCATAAGACTCCAATAAGAACTATTGTACCGAATAAGACAAAATTCTCCATACTAAATGCTTGCTGTATACACTATATTTGTTACAGAAATCTGTAGTTCCAAAGAAATTACAGACTAATTAGTGACTCCTCTTCGTTCCATGATGTCATTTTGTCAATCATTTTCAAAATGTTGAATTAATTTTTTTTTTTTTGCTGCCATTAAATCTTTATTTAAAAAAATAAATAAATCTAATCTCTCATAAAGGTAACACATGTACACATAAGCACAACTCTTAATACACCCTTAAATTGAAGTGTAGGAGGTGGAGCTTGAGAGTTACCAAATTAACCCCTCAGGGACCAGTAACTGTCTATAATGGCATCATAAAGATCCGATCTCAGTATAGCAGAGATGGCAAATCAATATTAAACAAAACTACAAATATTGTGAACATAAAAAAAAAGTTAATTATTAGGGAAAAGATGAAATGTATTATTCGGTAAATAATAAATAAATAAAAGTCAATATGCATGTAAACCAGTATTTTGCAATGTATTTGTGTTAAGTAGCCATGCTACATGTAAGATTGGTGGCCAGAGACATTCCAGAGTGCATGGAAGAGATAATTGGCGACTTGGGACACAGATGTCAGCAATCAGTCTAAGGATAAGAAATGCAATTATGAAAGAAAAAAAAATGCATTCAGGATGTTAGATGCCAAAACTAAACATAAGACTATATAGGGATTGAAGGAAACAGACTGTGGGCTCAGTGGTGAGGAGAATGAACCAGAAAGAAATGCACAGAATATAAGGGTTCTAGAATTTTTAAGAAGGAAAGAAACAGTGGCACTTGCTATTTGTTTGGTCTCTTGTGCACTGTATTGTCAGAGCACCAGAAAATGAAATCATATATCGGCGCTCTGTCAACAGGGCATTGAAGAGCCACAAGAGAAATTCAGTAAGTCAAATGAAACAGAATTCCTTTCTACAACACTCATGGGGACACCAGGAAGCATTTGCCACCCGAGGCTGTGAGTGTAAACTGCCAGTACTCACAATACATACCTTTTCTTTCAAGTCTGCTATTTCAAAAGGGAAATAAAGGCCACCATAGAGGTCTCTGGACTAAAGGGGAGCTATGTTACATACAGGTTTTACTCATAATAAGGTCTACACAAAAAAACAATAAAAAAAACAACTCAAAACAGATACATTTATAAATTCTGACAGTTAAAACACCCATTATATAAAGAATTTCAATTCATTTTTGGACTTTACAGGACAAATATTGCAAGGAGTAAATTAAGGTTTAAACATTAAAATGAAACTTTTGCAAATGTAAGCCTTCTGAGACTATATACCTTTAATAGAAGTGACCGAATCCATAAAATCCATAAACGCATAAGTAAAAGTATATATTTTTAGAAAATAGACCTGCGGGACTGAGAGCATTATTACCTTTTCATTTAAACATTTCACCACTAATCTCTACCACATCTGTGGATTAAATACATTTTGGGAGGTTATTTTAAGGAATTTCACAGACTTTGTGTGTTCCAATATCATTAACACCCTAAATATGTGTACTGAAATTGCTCTAGGGTACAGCAAAAACCAACAAGTAAACCATAATCAGATTTACGAGACGTTATAGAGTAAAATTGCAGAGATACCAGTTTTTAAATTTCACGGACTGATTTTCTAAAAATAATGGTTTAGTAGATATACAACCAATAAAAACATGCATGCATTTAAAATTTGCATATCTAGTTGGGGTTATATCTAAAAACAGCTTGACAGATCACCGGATCTCTTATCTGAAGCCTTTGCAAGCCCTCCCCTTCTAATCCAGTCCAATCTTTCTGAGGCTGTCTAATTAATACTTCGCAGTACAGCTCATTGAGATGTCTTTGCAAGGCAGGTGCTCTGAGCAAATGCCTCCTTCTTGCAATAAGCTCCACAGAGCTAACCATACCAGGAAGTAACAGGACAGGTTGACAGCCAGTGGATGGGGTAACAAGGTTAGTTTATGAAAGTGCTACTTTCTATTGAAATCTGCACCTTTACTAAATTGACAAAAATATGGTAGATTCTTCACACATAAAGCACTTCAGCAAGTTGGGGGTCTGGAGTATACCTTTAATGCTGACTTTTTACAGATCTTGTGTAACTTAATCTAGCAAAGCCTCAGAGAGAAGTTACTTGTTAAAGTGACTATATCTGAACAAATATTAACTTACGGCTACTCTACCTAACTACTACAGATAACAGATTGTGCCCCATGCTAATTGATCACGGTGAATGCCAAACTAAGGACATACCTTAGCTGACACCTAAGGCATCGCTGTTATTGACACAATTACTATTGCTGACATGCCAGAGAGGGTACAGAAGTAAAAATATTGTCATTGGTGGTGCTGAACGAAGAGAGCTGACACTTTATCGAAAATTAGAGAAGAATTAATGTGTCTATAGGTTGAAAAATGTGAATTCGGATAGTATGCATAAAAAAGTACAGTTAAAAACCACACGTGACATACTCTAAAGTTTAGCTATCTAACACCCTATCTAAAACGTGTTCCTTGAAAGGTGATGAATTCTGGGGGTTCGGCCCCATAGATCCCATTAAACCACCATTACCCATTCCTAGGAAACACAAGTAAATGCCTTTGACTTGGAGTATAATTATTTGCTTTTCACAGGTTCTGTGCCCATGTAAATATTTTTATTACAGTCTGTTTATTACAGTCTTTGCTAGATATTTCCTTAGTCGATTAAATAGTCATTTTCACTCCTTCCATTTGGCTAGGAATCCAGATTAATGCTAATTTGTATCGACCATCTGCCACGACTGGAAAAGCCAAAATCTGCTTTTCTTAACCTGCTTCAGGATATTAAGCTTCTACAATACTATGCGAAGAAACTTTGTTTGACACGTGGAGTATGTGTCAGCATTTGTTCATCTTTCAAATCTCTTTACCCAACTCTTCTCCCCCGTCTTCTAAAACATCACATTCAATGTGTTTAAGTGAGAAGATGAGGTTCTCTTGGCATTTGCTAAGCAAGGCTGTGACAAATTTGAAAAACTGGTGTTTTGGCACATGGATGTGTCACTTCCTTGAGGCAATGCTATGTCCGACACAAACCCTTACTTGTCACAGTCTCAGAAGAACTGCTAAACTTTAAAAATAACTTTGATTCAAATCTTAAGAGCAAAGTTATTTTTTAAAGGGATACTCTAGCCTAAGGGTAGACAACCTTCGATGTCTACATCCCTCCTGATGCTTTGCCATCATTATAGTTGTAAGAGTGTTATGGGCAATGTAGCATCACTGAGCAGTGTCCTCATCAGCCTTTTGTTCCTGTAACATTTTGTAATTGTCTCATTTATTCTTAAATTTCCCCCTTCATAACATTGTACAGCGCTGCGGAAAAAGTTGGTGCTATATAATCACAGCCTTGAAAAAACACTTCAAGAGATTCACATTTACAGAAAGAATCACATATTTTTCTTGTATTTATTTTCTCATTTAACGTTTACATTCATGCTACGTTCAGAAAGATTTACTGCATTTGGGTGTGCCTCTTCGGGCTGCCATGGAAAATCTGGGAAACACCGCAGGCCGTAATTATCATGACATAAACGGGTGTTATTCTGGGGCAAAGTGTTAATTAAACTAAAATAAATGACTTTAAATGTGATCACATAACACCAAAATAACACTTTTTCAAAGCCCCATATGCTTTTTATATATCACAACATTGTATATAGTCCTGAAAATTCTTCTCACCATGATTGGGCTGAAACTGAAATAAGCTGTTGAAATCTAAAGGCACAGCATACTTTAAATGTAAGTATACTAAGTCATATTGGAGCACAAAAATAATAGTTGGCAAACTGTTAATTATAATCCCAAGGGTTTCTGCAAATGTATATTTGCCTGTATGAAGCTGATTTTGATTTTAAGATTTAGTGTCCCTTTAACCAGTTACATAAGAAAACAATTTCTGATGCCATCTGATATCTGCTACATATGGACTCATCAGTAATGGAACTCTGAAAATCATGTATTGGTGGTAAGAATGTGGACTAGGGTTGAGTTGTCTATTTCCAGAAATGTACTTAGCCAACTAAAACCTGGGTCACAGACTACAGCTCAGGTTGATGAATTTGTGTTTAAGTACAAAATCCCAGCTACTTGTAAGACTACTTCTAAGCTACCACTTTTTATATCAGTGAGCACTATGTTACAAAGCTCAACTTTAGGAAGATTGCTAGAAATGAGTCGGTCGAGATTGAACCTACAGATTCCCCAAGTGTTATAGTTACATTGATTTGTATTATGTCAACGTCTTACAAGAGTTGTTGTTTTATATGTCTTTATATGTTGTATAAGAAAGTTAAGCTTACATTGTAAATGTATTCTGCTATTTTATTGTTACGCACCCATGATTTATATTTCAAAAATAAAGAAAAATAAAATTTGACGAATATTAATACAACACCAGTTACTGCAATCAATGATCGAAAAAATGGGCAACAATTAAAACAGAGTATCTCTAAGTTTTAAAAATAAATTAAAGACAAGCACTGGTTTTGTAACTGGAAGCAATATTAACTTTTATTTATCATATCAGCTAACAGTACAATATGTGTATCACTAAATCAAGCCTTTAGCTTTGTTTCCACGTAATCCAGTATTCATTTAATGCCAATTAGTGGCTCATTACCCTGTACATTACTGGCACATCTGACATATTGCAGGTTCAGTCATGCAAAAACTATAAATCAAGAGACAAAGTCATTTCAGCTTTGATCTTGCTCGCTTCCAGTTTTAGCATGCTTTATTTGACCAGAACACGCTTAATTTACCGTCCTTAACCTTGGTACATGCTAATCGTCAACTTGCTCCCCGCTCAGCATCCACCCTTCGTGGAAATAATTAGGAAACGTAACGCCAGCAAATAAAAGCGGCCACAGCCTTGCAAACGCATATAAAATATGGGCAGTGCAAATCATTACATAACATATTAAAATGCTGTAAAGCAAAACCTATCATTAAATAAATAAAGAGCTTAACATATCCTGAACTGCTTTTATGTTGGAGTTAAGGTAGCAGTGAAGGTTGCACTAGGGAATGATGTTGGAATCAGTTTTGCAATAAGAATATTGAATAGTGCACAGCTTATGGACTGCACTTAAAACAGCCACTAGAACTACAACAAACCGCAACCTATGATAACCTTGCCAATAGCTTTTAGAACCATTTAAGGCTGCAGAATGATAGTTGTTCAATACACATAAAGCCCACTGAAAAGAATGCTAGCAAACAGGCACCATAACTCGAGGTCAAACGGATAGATCAAAGACATTGTAGCACCTAGGTCCATTTAAAAGGACACTCCAAATTCCTAACGCACTTTAATTAACTGAAGTGCTTTACGTGCTAAGAGTGTCTCCTTTTTTTTTCATTTTACAAAAAGTGCAGATTTCAATAGAAATTGACAAGTTTATAACTGAATCTTGTTACACCGTCCGGGCTGTCAGATAACAGGTCTAGTTACTTCCTGGTAGTTTAGCTCAGTAAAGCTAAACATAAGAGGCATGTAATTGCCCAGAGCACTTGCCTTACAAAAACTTCTCATTGAGCTGCACTGGGAAGTCTGTGCTGGAACAGCCATAAAAATGTGGTTTGGGTTAAAGGGGGAGGGTTCGCAAAGGCTTTAAACGAGATCTACAGCTTTGGCAAATTGTTTTTAGGTATACCCACAATGATAATAAATGATAAATAAATACAAGCCTGTTTTCATTGTGGGTGTATCTACTAAATAGTGATTTTATATATAATCTTTTCTGGATTCTAGGTCCTATTCCGGAGATTACAAACTCAGTCATTAACCATGGCCAAGGTTATTTCAGTGTCCCCTACAGACAGAACTGAGACGTGCCTAACTTCCTACACTGGTAATGTGTCCAGAGGACCAGGTTGGGACCTACTGATGTATTCCTCACATATGCATATATCAAAGAACAACTTGCTTACCCTATTTTGGGCCTGTGTAAGAATGTCATATTTTACACCATTCCACTACAACATCTGCAAGCATATCTACTCCCATAAGAACAGAGCAAACTTGTCATTTTCACAGATGCATTTGTAAGAAGTTTAAACCTACCTGTCAGAGGAGAAAATAAGCCAGATAAACCTATAGTCCCGGGAATCTGCTTGTTTAATCTACAGGGCTAGAGAGGCAACACTGACAAATATGCATACTTATCTTTGTGGTATAGTGTATTTGGGCAGAGAGGTCTAGCCAAAGGCAATGGTTAACCATATCTAAAGACACACACTCTAGAGTTAGGGCTTAAGGTTTGCAGTCCTGTGCTACTAGACAGGCATTAAAAGTTACCCACCACTGCAAATTTAGCATGTTCCAGGAATGACTTTCTACTCGCCAACGGCTATTAGCAAGTGGAAATTGTTAGCCCTGATAGTGTTATAATATTATTTGAGAGTTACCCCCTCAAATTAACATATAAAAAAAATGAAACCTAATTGTACTTACCTGTCTTCCCCCAATGCACAGTCTTGCCTTTGCTGGCTGAGATAATCATTACTAATGATATCAGGCTCTTAGCTAATCAATTGCTTCCTCTTAGGGATTTACAACATCAGTCTTATAATCTTTGCAGGACTTTGTCCAGGAAGTAAGTCTAGTGGCTGTCTGAGTGACAGTCACCACAAATGGAGTTAGGTGACAATATAAACACTGTTTTTTTTTCTAAGAAATGGCAGTGCTTACAGTGCAAAGCCTGCAGGGACAATCTCTTTGCCCCAGAACCACTAGATTACGCTGTAGTGGTTTTGGTGCCTACAGTATTCCTTTACTATAATATATCCGCACAAAGAATAAATGATATATTTCAGGATACACTGCAATAAAATACTACTAATAATAATGAATAGCTAATCCAATTTGGTAACGGATATTGCTTTACCATTTGCGTATTTCCTAGTTGGCCAACTCTGTTAGGGAGAAATAAAGACATCATTCAGGCTATTTATACAGATTGTTTTGGAAGGAACAGCCCATTTCTCAGGAAAATTCCCTAAAGACAGTTAGTGACATTTCTTTTTCTTCTGACTAAAGTTTTCGCTCACCAACCCCTCCCTACACAACTGCAGCAGTACTATTTGTGAATGCATACATGCACTTATAAAGGCTCATCCTGTCTTTCACATGATGAAATAAACCCCTATATGTCATACAGCTTTAAGTCGTAAGAATAAACATGACACTTGTTATAGCACTGGATTTCATTAAAATACATTTCAGCTTAAAAAGAAACAGTTTTCTTGCGAGCAAATTCATGTTAAATGAGTAATAATGTTTAATGTGTATGATGAGAAGTAAACTTTTAAAAGATTGTATTTGGATTCCCATGAGAAATAAAAAGTCCATCTGTCAAACTATTTACTGCTAGAACCCTTATTTTTACACCGTGACATTTTTTCCCTACTAAAAATGACGAAAACACAATCTTAGCATTTTACTGTGGTGTAAAATTCCAGAACGTGTTCTAAATTTATTGCTGTCTGGGAAAAAAAATCTAAATTTCCCTTCAATGGGCTTTCTGCATCAGTGTTTAGACTTTTCCAGATAGATAGTTTATGTAATAATTCCGATGGTCTCTATCCAGCCAACAGGAGAATCCATTCCGTTATACAATGTTACATGAGATTCCGAGGACCCCTGGATACATTGAGAAATTGGCACTACATACATTTTATAGTCTTTTAAATATACAAAATTTAAGAAACCTTATGAAACATACACAGATTGTGGGTGTTTTCTATGGTTTGAAAGCAGATTCAGTTATGTTTATTTTCTCTGATATACATTGTACTTTGTTTATTTCCTTTCTATCCTGCTGCTTGTTGAATATTGCAGATTTTCTTTAGTTCAAACTGTTTTATATATTCAAATATAAATTGTATTTGCAGAAGCAATATTTCCACCTCATATGTAATAGAACACCCCAGACACCAAATATTCAAAGTGAATTTAAAATTTAAAGGGACTATCCAGTGCCAGGAAAACAAACCGTTTTCCTGGCACTGAAGGTCCCCTCTCCCTCCCACTCCCCATCTCATGTTGCTGAAGGGGTTAAAACCCCTTCGGTGACTTACCTGTATCCCTCGGCGCTGGGTCAGGGTTGGCTCACGCTCCTCCCCAGCTAACGTCATCCGGCGGGGGAGACCTATTGAGCATGCACGGCCGGCGGCAGGGAGACCAAATGCGCATGCGCAGCAATGCCGAACACGCACATTAGACCTCACCATAGGAAAGCGTTGAATAATGCTTTTTTTTTTTTTATATTTCTTTATTAAAAAAATTTCTTTTCTTTTACAAAAATATAAACACAACATTAAACCTCTACATGACATAACATTGGACATACATTATCTTAGTAATTTCCAAATAGAACATTTCCAAATTAAACAATGTGTATGTCCATGACCATAGAGTTTTTACTATAGGACACGACCACTAAATATGAATGTAAAAGCCCTTATATTTGCCACATCTCCAACACGTGGGGTCATATTTATTATACATAAGAGCAATTCTTGTAGGAGTAAAATACCATTTATGTATAATTTTATAATGGCATTCAACTAAATTTAGACAGTGAATATTTTTTTTAATATAAAAAAGTGATAGCTGCCATTCTTTATCCGTGATTTCTAAACCTAGTTCTTTCTCCC
Source organism: Pelobates cultripes (assembly GCA_933207985.1). Taxonomy (NCBI): domain Eukaryota; kingdom Metazoa; phylum Chordata; class Amphibia; order Anura; family Pelobatidae; genus Pelobates; species Pelobates cultripes. The sequence goes on from OW240915.1 coordinate 55,827,759, forward strand.
ACGCTTTTTATAATTTTTCTTGGATTATCATTCAAACTGTCTAGGAGTTGATTTGCCTTTGATGTTACTTTATTAATTGAGTTGTAATTAAAACAAATTTCCACATACATCGAACTCTCAATCGTAGATTTTATTATGTTGGAGTCTAGGTAATTTTTAATTCTTAGGTATGTAAATAATTCTTTATTTGGAATATTAAATCTGTACATCATTTCTGTAAATGAGATGGTCTTATCACTTATAATTATATCGTGAAGCTTTATTTGATTTTTATTTGGCCAGTTTTTTTATGAAAGATCATCTATATTTTGTTCCAACACTTCAAGTTTACAAGTTTTTGGTATACCTTTTGTAATTCCTAACAATTTTTTGATTTCCCCCCCAAACTTGAATGGTTTGGGAGAGAATCATAGATTTACACAGTTTTGGGTCTTTTACCATGCTTTCTTTTTTTCTCCACATTATATATTCCATCTTATTAATTCCAGTTGCTTCTGATTCAATAATAAACCAGGGTTCTGCCTTCATTAGCTCTTCTTGTAATTTATATATGTGTCTAATCATATTTGAAAAGTACGTTTGTGCTATATTTGGAAAATTTAATCTTCCTTTAGCAGCATTTTTGGATAAAGTTTTTAAATTTATTCTTGGTTTCTTATTTTTTCAAATATAGTGATTAAAACTAGTTTGAATCATAGTTAACCAACTGCTTGAAATTTTTAAGTGGAAGCACTGAAAATAAGTACGACCTTTTCGGCAGAATATAGTTGTTAATAGTATTAATTCTCCCCATCCAATATATCTCTAAATGCTTCCAGTTTTTTAAAGTTCTATTCGTGTACTTTATTAATTTTAAAACATTGTTTTCCATTGTGTTGGCTACCTTAGCTGATATTATTATGCCTAAATAATTTATTTCCTGGTCTGACCACAGAAATTTATATTCCTTTTTCAATTCTTCCACCTTTGTGTTATTCATATTTTTATCTCAACCTTTGGGTTTTCCATTTTGCTCAAATAATAGAACTAAATGTGATTATCACTTTCTGAGACTTGTCTCTCAGGTGTTCGCTTTGTACATTATAGAGCAGACACTGAACTGCAGCTCCAGAAAATTTCTGCTTTTCAGAAATGTATGGGATAAATCTAGCACTGCCACGGAATGTTATGGGAGCTTCGTGGTTTGCAGAGTCACTTCCTGGTCTTGGCAGATCTCAAAGTAATAGATGTACAGTAAATGCTGAGACTTCAAATGTGAGTATATGTTTTTTTTGTTTTTGTTTTTTTATCTTGAATGTATTTTTAGAGTTTTGTATTGTATTGTGCATATCCATAAAAAAAGAATGGGCTGACTCCAGCGTAGCCTGTCCCAAGTAGGATTTAAAATGTGTAGTCCTTAAAAGTTACTTTCCACTGCAAGCCATAGTACACCCTCCAGGGTTGGCTTTTTGTTGCCAGGGCTAAATTTTCACTCGCCAATGTAAATTTTGAGCTTTGCTTTTAACCATTTGTACAGAATAAATTGTTCAGCATTAAAATTACTGTTTAGTAGATAAGTGAGTGCGCTGGATTTTAATTTTTACTGTACTTGTTGGCCCCAGCAGCACCCCATTTAAGCATGTTCAGGTGAGTGCAGCCAAACCCTTGTTTTCTCCTATATATGTATATATTTAGGAGTCTAGCCATCTCCTTGGTTTTGCACCCCTCCCTGTTACAGGTGCCTCATCTCAGGATCCTATTTAAGCATTGTACTGCAGAGACCTCGAGATGGAAGGATTTTCCCAAGTGAGAAGCTCATTTAGCAGACAGAGTAGGACCTGCCAAAGATGGGGTACATTGGTGTTGTGGCAGGCTTATGCAATGTATGATCATATACTGTAACTAAACCCCCATTATATTTTTTGCCTAGATTAGGTGTTTTTAATAAAACTGAAAATTGTTCAGCATTAAAATGACTGTTTAGTAGATAAGTGAGTGCGCAGGATTTTCATTTTTACTGTACTTATTGGCCCCCAGCAGCATCCTAATTTAGCATGTGTAGGTGAGTGCAGCCAAACCCTTATTTTCTCATACAGAATAATCACTATCATGGAAGTGACCCTGTATGTCTCAAACAGCATTGTCTGTACAAGTGTTTTGCTAGATTAACAAGACAAAATGAAATTACAGTGAATTTGGGAAAATTCTTATACACGTGTTGTGTGTGTGTGAATTGCTTTGCTTTATCGGAACTGCAGTTTCACTGCAACCGCAGAGTTGCATGTTGGCGGTTACTGGTATTTATACCATATTTATCTAAAAAGAATAAACAAAATCAGTTTAACTTACCAGAACAACATGTGTGGTTCTTTTGGAACATTACAACAAATCACACTGCATATGTCATTCTTCTCCATTTTTGTGATTGCACCCCCATGGGACTAATTGGAACCTAAACTGCTGCTTTAAATGTGCATGTGATAAGAAATGTTTCCTCCTGTCTGGAAATGTCTTATCATTTTAAAGTTCCACTTACTCTTCTTAAACCCTGAACACTAAAATCGAAACCCTTTTTTACGGTTACATCAAGCAACATAAATAAAAGGGGTGCTGTTGGCCAGTATCTTAATATAAGGGGTTTATTGAAATAAGAGATCCATTTTAATTTATTCAATCTTTGTAGGATTTATAAAAATGATAACCACTGAAGAGTTTGTATAAGCCAAAAAGGAAAGAATTAGAGCATGAACTGTCAATCTAAAATGGAGAGCAGTGGGAACCCTCTAAGGGACATGTAGTAAGGAACATGCAGATAGTGTATCCTTGACACATTCTCAGACTAATTACAGCATGGAACCTCATCTGATGACAAGAATTAAGACTAATTAGCCAGTAATGGTGGAAGGTACCAGGGATCCATTTAAACTCGCATTTCACCCTCTAAATGATGCATTTACTCTTTATATGTTGTTCATTTATTACTCTCTCCTTTGTCATTATGGTGTGGGCTTATCAGGCCTATTATTTAACTTGGTCATGCTATCACTTAAATTCCACTAAAATGCCTTATCCGCAAAACAAGTGGCAGCCACCTTCACAAGCGTATTCATTTAATATATGTGTTATATATGTACTGGGAAAATGACTTGACAACATATCGTTTAAAATACAGTCTTAATATAGTATACTGTGTATCCTTCCTGTATGCAGAGGAGAGATGAAATGAGCAGCTCTACATTACAAAACCCGTCCCAGGAATGTGATGAACTCACTTTTTATAATGATTTAATGAATATAATTTCTGTAAACCGAAAGTACAAATTGAGTAATGGATACATTGAGTCAAGGATGCAACAGCGGGACAAACAGAGTTATGAGTTAAAGTGTCATTCAGAATAAATTTGACATTTGAGGACAAAATAGCCCAAACTGGAAGCATAGTGGGGTTGGAGTAATTTTTCCAGTTTCTCTATTTTGGCCTAAAATTGGATATACACTTTGAATTCACTACACTTTACACTGTATTGAATAACCCTGTAAGATTGACAGACAGAAATAATAAAGCAGGTTCATGATTGGTGCCTACAAGCTGATATAGCCCCATTTACTGTTGGCAGTGTAACTTCTTCATCCGAGTTTAGTGTTTATAGTGTCTGGAGTCCCTTGGCACTGTCCTTCCATTCAACAATAAACAGTTTTTATGTTTAATGCTAAACGAGAGTCCCCAGCAGCCCATCCCCTCTGTGCTGCTTGGGCTAATGAGGAAGCACTGCGGCTGTGATTGGCTGAGAGTGACAGCAGACTGCTTTTAGCCTATCAAAGCACACACTGCTGGTATAAATCACTATGACTGAAAGCAAATGTATAATCTCTGCCTAAGCCATACCTTCGATAGGAGCCAGGCTGTGAGTGGCTACGGGTACCTATTTAGTGTTAAATTCTCTAAAATGGTTTAACACTGAATGGAGGGAAAGCACTAATGGATTTCAGGCACTATATCAAATTCAATGAGATGAAACGATCTTTTAAAGAAATTCAATTAAAGTGTTTGGTTTTTTTTCATAACCTTACAAAGAACTTTGAGTGCTATCATGCTCAGTTATACAATGTGTGTACTCACAGGTCTTGTAAATTGTAATATTTATTTAGGCAACAAATATCATGTTACATTTTACAAATCAACGTTTCAACCACCAGGGTGTGTGTGACATTCTCGGGTCCTCTGCAAGAGGCCTGGGATTCTGAGGTTTTTGCGCGGTATCTTGGCTGTTCTTAGAACTGCACCTTCACAGCGATCTCAGATGTTCCACTTAGAATCTACAGAAGCCACTCTTTTATCACAGTTGGGGCTACTACTGCCCTCACTTTCCACATCCTTTCTAGCTCCCCTTTCAGTCCTCTGTATTTGGACAAAAATATATATATTTTCTTAATCTCTTCTCGTGTTTGTGCCATTTTTGTGAGATACGGATTATAAAATATATGATGGGCCTGCCATGGTTTTACCCATGCGAGCATTGAATGAGAACATCAGAATCAATGAATGATTTTAGATACAGTAAGATCTTCGAGGATCTGGGCATTTTATGTTGAGTATTAATTGGTAAGTGCAGCAAATTGGAAGAAGCCAGCATTCCCCTTCAAACACAACTGTGATTAGCAAAAGCATCAAGATATGATAGTATTGGTTTCATACCGGAATGATTAGCGCATTGTTTTTGGGCAATGCCAATAAGCTTTTTCTAGGACAAGTAATGCCTTATAGTAGATGGACAATCCAAGCAACATGATTTCTGCAGTTTACCTACCACTGCTACCATCACCACTGCCGACTTATACAGCAGCAGCAAGTAGTGCACACTCACACCATACAAGTACTTGATTAGATGAATGGGGCAGCAGACCAGCAGTGTCTACCAATTGGCGCTGGGGAAACTAGATTGAACTGGGCATCACAAATTTAGCTAAAACTCAGGAAAATGTGAGGGCTTTAAAACTTAACATTACAAAGACAAGTCCCCATTCCTCTGAAGTAATCACTACACATAAATACATTCTCGAGTAAAACAACTATCCGTAGCATGAAACCAAATTTTACATCTTTACATCAGATCATTTGTACCCTGTAAAGCACCAGGTTGTTGATTTAGATATAATAAAAACACAACCTCTTGTGCGAAAAACATAATATTTCCCAGGTTGCATTTTTCTTCTTTCTTCTGATTGGTTTTGTGCTTTCGATTATTTTACGTCTTTATAAAGGCCCCTGCTGTGCAGACAGTACTTTTTGTCCTTGTATTGATTTTGACATGACAAATTTTAGGAAATGGAGTGTCGCCTGTTTGAATATTGACAACCCAAATCCGCTCATCTCTCCAGTGCCCAAATAATTACACCTCTGCACTAATCCATACTGTATGGATGCTGCCAATTTAATTCAACAGATTGCTTAGCCCAAGCCATACCAAAGCAGCAATAGTTACTGACTGAACAAAGATTATATCAGATATGTACTATGTCCACATTGAAATGTGTAAATATTTGACTTTTATTAAAACACCATATTTATGGGTAATAGTTAACACAGTTATGGTATGCCTAATGATAGGAGAAGGAATTGGGAAAGAATGATGTGCAAAAATAGACCACTGATTGTGCCTGGAAGGAATTGAAATCCTCTGTGAATATTGGGATGAGAATATGCGAGCCTACAGCAAAGAGATACACTTCCCTGTGACTGAGCTGTGTAGGAGCTTATTAACACAAGCAACATTGTCAAAATAAATTGTCACCTGGGCAACATGCTCCCAAATGGTACCAGCTTCATAGCACATGTCTGGCTTTAACCCCATGAGTCCTAGGTGTGTAAGCAAATATTGAGAATTCGAGTGGGATTGGAATGAATGGTCTGTTGCCACAGAGGTCTCAAGGGGAGCTACATGGGGTCATGCTGCTTTGCAAACTAGTTAGAATTTTCACAATTGTTCAATTTCAATCAAAAACAGAATGATGGATTTTATTTCCACCGTGACTTCTTTCTTGACAAGGGCAAGTTTCCCTGCAAATCATCGGACAGTAATGAATGCTACAGACAGTCTCATGTGGGCTGGACTCCTCTAAAAGGAGATACCCCAGAATTCGTTGTTTTGCAGTCTCTCCACATGCTAAATATTCTCTATAATCCTTAGCATTAAAAATGTGACAAGTATAATTCATGGAACCCATTAACATCCTAATGAGAAACATTCAAAATTAAAATTGTGGTTCATAGCTGTTGCTTCATTAGCCATGTGATTAATACCAAAAACGGCAATGAACTACAATAAGCTGCATTTTACGTAAACCACTTATGGTGTCTGTAATAAACAAGACTACAAGAATTACTGTTCTAAATAATTCAAACATAAATGTTTAACCCTCTCCAAGCCAAAATGATTCATGCTAAGAAAAACTTTTGCCAAACATCAGTTATTGCACTTGATGCAATGCTAACTAACCTTGGTACAGAACAATTTGTTAACTACATTTTCCACAATGCACTGCTCATCTTTGGGTTGTCTGAGCATTACAGGAAACATTGTTTCTAAGTACTTCACCATATCTAGTAAGAAAGTTGCACATGCGTCAAAACTTTGCAAACTGTGTGGCCTTACATCTACGTAACTGCAGTTGGTACCCAATGAGATGTACAAGTGAAGTTATGTAAAATTCCATAAGGTGTGCTAAAATGTCTTCATTTGAAAACTGTTAGTCTTAAAGATGTTACATATCCTCGTTTTCTAGCTGTGCTGTATCAACATTTTATTATCCTATTTTGCAGTGTTGAAAGTAAATTTATGTAAGATTTTATTTTTAACGGTCATATCCCAAAGGATGGTCATGCTTCCGTTGGATGGTAAAGGTGTTCTCGTAGCAGGCACAAGAAGATGGAGTGGGCAAAACAATAGTCGATACAAAGCAAGACAGAGAAGCAGAAAGTGAACACCAACCGCCTGTCTTTGTCACTTACCTCAAATTAGGAGCTTAGCAAGACAGACAGGCTGCACATATGCAAGAAGCTGCTAACATCTGTTTTCTGGAGCAATTATATCAATTAACGAGCTGCACGTGCTATTCTATAAGAACAAAACCGGCTTCACGTATGTTCTGTAGAGCCTGATTGCTAAATATATGCAAATTGACAGCTAAGACAAAGGATGACTTCCTCTTTTGGTCCATTACATTTATGAAGGTCAAATATATCATTGCGTGGGTTAGATGTACAAAAAAATCCCTGTGGGTTCTGGATGGGTGAGCGTGTAGTGCAAGCAGTGAATTACTTAATACATAAATAAATTCAGACTTTGCTGTTTACCTAAAGAACAAACTGTACAGTTTGACATTTTTGCATGGGTTTTTCGGTAGATGAAAGCCCGCATACTGTAGGGCAGGACTAGACAATTTTCAGAACTCCAAATGTTGTGGACTGCATCTCCCATAAAGCCCCTACATCCATAATGCTGGCAAAGCATCAGGGGGATATGTAGTCTACGAGATATGGAGTACCGAAGGTTTCTACCCCTGCTGTAGGGTGTGATTTATTGTAAAGTGATCAAACTTTTTTTCTGCTGCACAACACTCACAACACCAAAAGTTCAGCAACTTATTAACAAACATTATTAAACATGCATGCCACTTTACCCATGCAGTTATCTTTAAATCCCAATATCACTTCCACTAAAGCTCGCTTTACAAACTTCATGTGAGTTACTACATCCTCATGTATGCCAGTTCGAATAAATCCATGTGTGCTGATAATGTAAATATCGTAGAATTATACAATGCTAGTGGCATCCTATACCTTGCACCCACTACACCGGTAATGGATAACCTTATTCCCCAAATATTATGGAATGTAATTTCTTAAACATCTAGACAAGGATAGCCATCACTGTTCTACAGTAAAAAGTGTTACTGCTTTAGGCTGGATGCAATTACAGCTTATAGGACCAGCGATATGATCAGTGAAGCAGACAGTCTGCAATATGTAGACGATGCAATAAGCTAGTTACAAGAAGCAGGTTTCCTTGTATCAGAGAACACTGGCATCTCAATACTGTCTGTAAGATGCATACCACACATGATTACAATTTGGTCTCAGAGGCACCGTGGGCTATATTTAGGGCTGCATAATATATTCCTGCAGAGAAAAATCAACCTTTTGGTCCTGCTAATTGCCAGTCTGAATCCTTTATAGCTGCTCTTTTTATATAAACACAACCAACTAAAGCACTTTCTCAGATGCTGCAGAATGCATTTGCAGAGCTGTCTATCAACATTCCAATAGAAGGGCAGACCAATTAACGTGGGACAATGACTAACAGATGTTCTACTGCCTAGAACTTTTCACGCTGGTCCAGATCTTTAAAATAATATCAGCTTGGTAATCAGTAGGCAGCTTGGTCAAACTAAAGCCTTTTAGCACAATATAAGTAATAATAATAATAAGAAGAAGAACAATATGATTAATTCGCAGTCATTGGTTTGAGCTTTCAATGATATAGGAGAGCATGTTTGATAGCACATTAACAAAAAGAAAACATTTAACTAAATTCTACATTGTATCATGCACATCTTCTACATCATTGGCATTTAAGAAAGAGAGGCAGAAATTGAATATTTTTTTTGTATTATTATTTAAACTTGCCTGTTTCTTTGTCCTGCAAATCATCCAGGTGCAAGTCATTCAGAAGATGCTCCAAAATCTTTTCTGGGGTTCCTGATACCACCACGTACCTATCAGAAAGCAGAGAATCCATAGAATCATCTTCGGTAGAGGATTGGGAGCGACTGCTCCATTCATCTTCCTCGTCCTCCTCATCAATATATTTAAAATAAGGCACATCGAATGTAGGCAAAGGAATCTCTCTGACAGTGAAAGCTGCAGAAGGCTTCACGTCCAAGTGGGGATCAAACACCCTCAGCTTTGAACTACCCATGGTGGTGAGTTAATGACAAAGGGCATCCCCTATAATGTGCTCAGTATTCCCAAGTCTGTCCTGTCTTTGCTGGCTAAATCCATCTGGCAGCTTAGTGCTCTGCAGTGAGCCTGTGCATGTCTGTGTGTGTGTGTGTATGCCTAAGGAAAAACTCTTACCTCCAATCAGTCTCGGCACTCCCTGCTGTGGGGGCTGGGCTTTCTGACGAATACACTTTCTTAAGCACCAGAACATCATGGTCCTGTTCTCGCACTTGAACAGTAGTCGCTTCTTCATCCTGTTTCGATGCAAGAATAGAAACGATTAAAGAAATAAATAAAACAAGAACGCAATGCCTTGTGAGAGCAAGGCGACAGCTTATAATATCAGAGCCTCATCCCTTTGCAGCTGTTGTCCAGACATCCCAATGATTTATTCCTCCAAAACATCACAATGCAACCAAAAGCCTCTGATCCAATAACCATTCTGCCTCTGTCTATAATTAAGCATTTTAATATCTGGCGACAGACAAAGCACTGCTTCGCTGGGCTTGCTGGTATGCAATCATTCCTTTATATTAATCTACCCTGTCCTTTAAAAAAAAAAAAAAAAAAGAAGCTTTATTGCACTGATTTATTCTAGCACTGTTACCCTATGGAAAACAAAATACAGGAGCAGATAAAAAGCCAATTAAATTGAGACAGAATGAAATAATAAAATATACAACATTAAAGGAAAAAAAACTATGTTCAGACCTCAGGTTTCAGGTATAAAACTCTTTAATACAGATGTAGTCAAGTTGTAACAATATCAAATTTTTGTATTAATATGTTTTTGTTATTAAGATATTCTGCAAATAGCATTGCATCACATATCTTAAATTTGCTAAACGAGAAATTATAAAAAATAAAATAAGTACAACAGAATGCTAAAAGTCGTATATGATGTCAAAATACTCAGATAAAATAAAGAAATTAAAAAAAAAAACATCACTGGAGAGATATGTACAGCAAATTTGGTAAAACATCAAAATACTTGGATTAAAATTTAAAAACAGATCCCTAACTCTTCCCCCAACGTCTTAATTCTGTGATATTGCAGAAGGTCTTGATGGTAAGGTATGTCTTTTTGCTGATGATACTAAGATATGTAACAGGGTTGATGTTCCAGGAGGGATAAGCCAAATGACAAATGATTTAGGTAAACTAGAAAAATGGTCAGAATTGTGGCAACTGACATTTAATGTGGATAAGTGCAAGATAATGCATCTTGGACGTAAAAACCCAAGGGCAGAGTACAGAATATTTGATAGAGTCCTAACCTCAACATATGAGGAAAGGGATTTAGGGGTTATTATTTCTGATGACTTAAAGGTAGGCAGACAATGTAATAGAGCAGCAGGAAATGCTAGCAGAATACTTGGTTGTATAGGGAGAGGTATTAGCAGTAGAAAGAGGGAAGTGCTCATGCCATTGTACAGAACACTGGTGAGACCTCACTTGGAGTATTGTACACAGTACTGGAGACCGTATCTTCAGAAGGATATTGATACCTTAGAGAGGGTTCAGAGAAGGGCTACTAAACTGGTTCATGGATTGCGGGATAAAACTTACCAGGAAAGGTTAAAGGATCTTAACATGTATAGCTTGGAGGAAAGACGAGACAGGGGGGATATGATAGAAACATTTAAATATATAAAGGGAATCAACACAGTAAAGGAGGAGACTATATTTAAAAGAAGAAAAACTACCACAACAAGAGGACATAGTCTTAAATTAGAGGGACAAAGGTTTAAAAATAATATCAGGAAGTATTACTTTACTGAGAGGGTAGTGGATGCATGGAATAGCCTTCCAGCTGAAGTGGTAGAGGTTAACACAGTAAAGGAGTTTAAGCATGCGTGGGATAGGCATAAGGCTATCCTAACTATAAGATAAGGCTAGGGACTAATGAAAGTATTTAGAAAATTGGGCAGACTAGATGGGCCGAATGGTTCTTATCTGCCGTCACATTCTATGTTTCTATGTTTCTATGTTTAATGGGCTGCTTGGTATTCACGATTAGCCAAACCCCGTTCCAATATACATGTAGAAATACCTATTATCATGGGATTCTGTATGTGTTTATAACCATCAAATGGGGATCCATGAGTTAGTTCTATCTCCCTCTAGTAGTACACACATCAGATTTAATGTCTTCTCTAGGTTAGGGAATACAAGCCAAATTAATACACTAAATATTAATTTTATATAGTTCACCAGCTTGTTAAAGCAGATAGTCAAACTGTGAATCACGGTTCAACTAAGTATTAAAAGCATACAAGGTCAAGGCATTTAGTTGTTGTTTATCCAAACTCTACAACAGGCAAGACAAAATATGTGACTTCGATAGTGGTGTTAATGGTGGCATCAATGTCTTAGAACCAGCTGACCCCCTGCTTATCAGATCTTACCATATCGGGCAAATATCAAGTTTGACGCTCTCTCATATACCCCATATCTTCCTTCAGTCTCCTTTTTCCATCTCTTTTGTGTCTCTAGTTTCTTCTGTTAGACCATCTCTTTCTTTTTGTCTTTTTGTCATAGTTTCTATCCTGTCTCATTTTCCACTTGTCTCTTTTCAAATTTCGCACACATTTTTTTTATCCTCTGATCCTCTTTGCTCTCTGTTCCCCATTCTCCAACAGATTTTTTTTGTTTGTTTTTTTACTTCTGTCACTTCCCAGTTGTCTGTCTCTCAGTCTCTTTCTGCAGTATTCAGTCAGTAACTAGTTTCCCGCTTAATCCCAATATCAGTTTCTCCCTTCCCTTCTCCAATTTCTGTTTTCCCACCCTCCTCTAACATTTCATACTAGCATGGCCTGTCTCCTGTTCTAATTGCAAGAGGGCACTGACCTACGACTGCCAGAAGTGAAGATCACAACGTCCTCTCTGCATAAAAGGGGTGCTTTACCAGTCAGGGGCATTGTTCGATCTCTCACAGGTCTGTAGAACTACAGAGTATCCCCTCAATGCACCAGGAGACCAAGAGGCCATGCTGGGCTCTGTTACTTTAAGCTAACAGATAGAGAGGCTACATTGGACACTTGATGACCAATGAAGACAGGAAAAAAACTGTAGTGTACTGTTATAGTGCTTGGAGTAAACTTTTATGCTTCTTTATACCAACTAAATGGACACTTTTTGCACAGTCCTGTCCTGTGTCCATGCACACAGTTGCTTATAACTGCAGTGATTTACAGATGTCCAATCACTTCCATACTTCAGGTTGTGGGTATACCTACAAAGAGTTTGCCACTAGGATGGGTGCACGTTATAAAAGTCTTCACCCATCTTCTTCATTTTATTATAGCATCATTCAGGAAAATAAAAATGACAAAAAATACACCTCTCAGTTTTCATGGCTGAATGACGTGCAGAATCTAAATGCTGCATTTGAGTCAGCACAGAGCAAAACTTTTGGAATTGTTGGGTCCAAACTGTGAAGAATTCAAGTTGTTCTGGAAGCAGAAAGATATCTTATTCAGTCCTAGATACTATTATATAATGTAAATAAAAAAAAAATATTATCAGAATCCATTGCTGGGCTGCATAAAGTTCAAACGTTCCTCCACAACCTGCAATCATTTTTTTTTAAAACAGTTATGAATCATTGCATATAAAGGATGCCTGGCCCTTTTTTAGTTTGAAACAGCGATTAATGTTTTATAATGCTGACACCAATTCCAGGCGTTTCCAAGGTCTTAATGTTTGCGAGCATCTAAAACACTTCCGATTTTCTTCTGTCTATTATGACAGTCACAGTGTAGGCACAGGCGTGAAATTTATAAACATTAAAAAAAAAAAAACATTTCAGTACACTGAAATGGTATTGACCTTTTTGATGCCATGACTCTTTAGTAATCTAAATATCTAAATAAATGCATATAATGTAGTCAAGATGAGGCTTTCTGTACAGCTTTGGGATGGATTCGGCCTACAACGGGTCACTGAACCAGTTTTCTTTGCCTCTCAGCTATTTTAACAGAAGAAAGCTGAATAATCGTTGGTTTCTGCATACGCAGCCCAGTGGGTTTTTATAGGCAATGAAATCCTTCAGCCTTCTCATTAATTCCTGCATTTAAGTGTTTAGCGAGGGTACAGGGCTACGGAGACCAACTGTATAAGCATTTAGCTTCTAAATTATACCAGATCAAATCTTACATCTGGCACGGCTTTAAGGGATATTTGTAATTTTAAGCAGGGTTCTTCGCATAGAAGCACAGTATTAAAAACAAGGGACATAACAGGATATGCATTGCAAATTTCAGAGCCAGTTTATGGTGGTTTACTAAATGTCATGTGGTTATCAAATTGGCAAGTCAGGGACATATAACAAGACCTATAATAGGACACGATGAAAAGGTTAAACACAAATATTGACTATACAATGACTTGTAAATGTATTTATTGTTAACATTTTGATAGATTATTATTTTTCAATACTGGTATAATGCCATTGCAGTACAGTAGTAGCTAATCTTGGCACTGCAGATTCCTGTCAACTACATTTCCCATAATTCTCAGCAATTATATTATATTGATTCATGCCCATTTCTTATTATTTAGAGTTTTAGAGTGCTGGGGGTAATTGGCTCAGTCCCTATATATGCAGCACCTTAATCTGTCTCACAGGGACGGGGTCAGAATAAAACCAATGCATCACTGGGAACGCATAGGACGCTTTGATATATGCTCTGTTTTACAGAACAAAAAAAATAAAATGAATTAGTGAACCATGTGAGACAGTTACAGCAATACCAAACCACATTAGACAGTTACAGCAATACCAAACCACGTTAGACAGTCACAGCAATACCAAACCACATTAGACAGTTACAGCAATACCAAACCACGTTAGACAGTCACAGCAATACCAAGCCACATTAGACAGTTACAGCAATACCAAACCACGTTAGACATTCACAGCAATACCAAGCCACGTTAGACAGTTACAGCAATACCAAACCACGTTAGACAGTTACAGCAATACCAAACCACGTTAGACAGTCACAGCAATACCAAGCCACATTAGACAGTTACAGCAATACCAAACCACGTTAGACAGTCACAGTAATACCAAACCACGTTAGACAGTTACAGTAATACCAAACCATGTTAGACAGTTACAGCAATACCAAACCACGTTAGATAGTAACAGCAATACCAAACCACATTAGACAGTCACAGTAATACCAAACCACGTTAGACAGTCACAGCAATACCAAACCACGTTAGAAAGTCACAGCAATACCAAGCCACATTAGACAGTTACAGCAATACCAAACCACGTTAGACATTCACAGCAATACCAAGCCACGTTAGACAGTTACAGCAATACCAAACCATGTTAGACAGTCACAGCAATACCAAACCACATTAGACAGTCACAACAATACCAAACCACGTTAGACAGGCAGAGCAATACCACACCACATTAGACAGTCACAGCAATACCACACCACGTTAGACAGGCACAGCAATACCAAACCATGTTAGACAGGCACAGCAATACCAAACCATGTTAGACAGTCACAGCAATACTACACCACGTTAGACAGTAACAGCAATACTAAACCACATTAGACAGTCA
>OW240915.1:55842425-55905884 GCA_933207985.1 Pelobates cultripes
CCACTCACCAACGAGTGTATAAGTCAGGGAAAGTCTTGAGGGGACCCCTGTGAAGACGAGCAGAACTCCATTCCCTGCAGTCCTTACATCCTGGAAGCTGAGGTGCCTTCGCACGGACGAAGACTGAGGATGGCGACGAAAGATGTATTTTTAATAATGTTTATTTATGTGTATTTTTATATTCAGGAAGGTAGAGGTACCGACACTCCTAGCTGTGAGGTATGCATTAAGACTACAAGAACAGGTAACCATATATCCCAGACCCTAATTTGGCATTCGCAATATGAGTGTAAAGGAAATGTATCAAGATGTAGATACTTAAATATAGAATATAGTGTGTGTCATTTAGGAGTAGGAGAACCTAAGTGCTTCAGTCCTGAGTATCAACCCCGTACAATTTGGTTGACTCTCAGAAATGGAGATCCTCAGGGGACCCTAATTAATAAGGCGGTATTAGAATCCGTATATTCTTCAGGTGCTCTGCTATTTGATGCGTGTAAAGCAATATCAAGTGGTAGAAAGCCGTGGAATGTATGTGGGGATCTTAGATGGGAGAGGACGTATGGGTCTAACGATAAATATATTTGTCCCAGTAGTAAAAATAAATATGTAAGTCCAAGATGCCCAAATAGAGATTAAAACTTCTGCCCATATTGGTCTTGTGTGGGGTGGGCGACTTGGGGACAGACAGCAGACAAGGACATGATTGTGACTAAGTTGCCTACTGATCCATATTGTAAGTCTATGGAATGCAATCCAATCCATATACTTATAAATAACCCTGACAAGTTCTTAGATAAATATGGTAATTTATTTGGGTTTCAAATATATGGGACGTGTTTAGACCCTGGGACAATATTGTTTATAGGGATAGAGACTGATACGGTAACCTCCCAAACTCATCAAGTATACCATTCCTTTTATGAAGAGATGAGCATAGATAATAAGATCCCCCATAATGCTAAAAACTTGTTCATTGATTAAGTTCAATAATGAGGAAAGGACAAGGATTAACCAAGCGGCCATTAAGGCGCTAGAGGAGAGAGCCCGTGCTTTAAATCAAGCCAATCCGGCAGCATGGGCCGCGACACATTACCCTAACACCGATCCTGACTGGAATGTAAATGGCGCAGATATGGCTCAACTTAAAGCCTATAGAGACGCTATAATTGCTGGCATGAAAGCCGGAGGGAAGAAAGCTATTAACATGTCGGAGACAGTTGAGGTGATTCAGAAAAGTGATGAAGCGCCCAGTGTCTTTTATGACCGATTATTGGAGGCATACCGCTTGTATACCCCCTTTAATCCGGAAGACGCTGATAATTCCCGAATGGTAAACTCCGCCTTTGTCAGCCAAGCTTACGGAGGTATTAAGCGCAAGCTACAGAAATTAGAAGGGTTTGCAGGTATGTCTATCACCCAACTAATGGAGGTAGCGAACAAAGTATATATGAATAGGGAAACAGAAAGTAAGAAAGAGGAAGAGCGCAAGATGCGTAGAAAGGCAGATATGCTAGCGGTAGCGATCGCAGGCGTAGATAGACGGGGCCCAGATAGAAGCGATGGTAGATGGAATAGGGAGCCTTTGAGTAGGAATCAGTGCGCGTACTGTAAGGAAGAAGGGCATTGGAGGAACGAGTGTCCGCAAAGAGAGCAGTATAAGAGAGACTTACCCAGGGCAGGTTACGGAAACTTTAGAGGCAGAGCGAGAGGTAGAGGAGGCCCCGGAGGGAGTAATGGGAACAGAGGAAGTGTAAGGGAAGATAGGTACTATCCAGCAGCGCAAAGGTCCCGCGATAGAGAAGGTAGGGACTTTGTGGGATTGGCTGACACGGTCATGGAGGACTATTGATACCGACCGGGCTCCATCCCCTTGGTCGAGCGGAGCCTATGGTCGATGTATCAATAGGGGGAAAAAGGAGTGCGTTCATGATCGACACTGGTGCTGAACATTCGGTGGTGACTAATCTAGTTGCTCCTCCATCTGGAAGAACTATTACTGTAATAGGAGCAACTGGAAGAAGTGCTGAAAAAACGGTTCTTAAAAGTCGACTCTGTACATTGGGAGGCCACGTAGTAAAACATCAATTCCTTTATATGCCTGAGTGTCCAGTCCAATTGCTGGGACGCGATATGTTATCCAAATTACAAGCGCAGATTACGTTCCTACCAAATGGAACAACATCCTTAAAGTTTAATGGACCCTCAGGTATTATGACATTATCCGTACCAAAGGAAGAAGAGTGGCGACTTTATACAGTGTTGACTAGCCAAAACCCGAGGAGTGATGAATCCTTATTTAACATACCAGGAGTTTGGGCAGAGAACAAACCACCAGGACTGGCCCGCAATATTCCACCTATTAAAATCGAACTAAAACTTGGGGTTTATCCAGTAAGCCTGAGACAATATCATATTCCGCAGAAGGCTAAGAAGAACATCAAATCTTATCTGGATAAGTTCATACGGTATGGTATCCTAAAATTCTGTACTTCCCCCTGGAACACCCCATTGCTGCCTGTTCAAAAGCCCGGTACAGATGAGTATCGACCTGTACAGGACTTGAGAGCAGTCAATGATGCGGTTGTTAGTATACATCCAGTCGTGCCCAATCCATATAACCTGCTTGCTTTAATTCCGGGCGGGGCTACTTACTTTACAGTCTTAGATCTAAAAGATGCCTTCTTTTGCCTCCGAATTGCCGCAGAAAGCCAATGTATCTTCGCTTTCCAATGGGAAAATGCTGTAACGGGCTCGAAACGCCAAATGACCTGGACAAGATTGCCCCAGGGGTTTAAAAATTCACCTACCCTATTTAGTTCAGCTCTAAGTCAAGATCTACTAGATTTCGAGTCTATCCCAGGAGAGTGTGTATTATTACAATATGTAGATGACTTGTTGATAGCAGCAGTTACAAAGGAAGTATGTCAGCAAACGACGCACGATCTACTACACATTCTCTGGAAGGCAGGATACAAGGTGTCTAGAAGGAAGGCTCAGTTGTGTTTGCCAACTGTCAAATATCTGGGATTCCATATCTCTGAAGGTCAAAGAATTATGGGGCCAGAGAGAAAAGAAGCTGTGTGCCAAATACCGATACCCAGGAATAGAAGACAAGTGCGAGAATTCTTGGGGCAGCAGGCTTCTGTAGGATATGGATTCCCAGCTACGCGATACTGGCAAAACCTCTGTATGCAGCTATCAAAGGTACAGAGCACGACCCCTTCTTATGGACTCAAGAACAGCAAATGGCATTTGAAGATGTGAAGAGGGCTTTGATGAGTGCCCCAGCATTAGGTCTACCTGACCACACACGGCCATTCTACCTGTATGTACATGAGCAAAGAAGAATGGCTGTGGAGTATTGACACAGTACTTGGGATCATGGCAAAGACCTGTTGCCTACATGTCTAAGCAACTGGATGCAGTGGCCAGCGGACTTCCACCTTGTCTAAGAGCCGTAGCTGCAGCCGCCCTGCTAGTAGCTGAAGCCGATAAACTCACTCTGGAGAACTTTATGTACGAGTTCCACATGCAGTACAGACGTTGTTGGATTACAAAGGAAATCATTGGTTTAGTAACAGCCGTATGACCAAGTATCAAGCAATGTTGTGTGAAAACCCAAGGGTGCATTTAGAGACTGTAAATACCTTAAATCCAGCTACCCTTTTGCCACAACCTACTGAAAGTCAACATGATTGTTTGGAAGTAATGGATGAAGTATTTTCAAGTAGACCAGATCTTCGTGATTTTCCCATCCAGAACCCTGATGTTTAATATTACACCGACGGCAGTAGTTATGTAAAAGAAGGGATCCGCTATGCAGGATATGCAGTAACAACGATAGACAAGGTGATAGAAGCTCGGCCACTGGCCAAAGGAACATCAGCACAAAAGGCAGAATTGATAGCACTGACACGAGCGTTACAATTGGCTGAAGGTTTAAGAGTGAACATCTACACGGACTCCAAGTATTCGTTTTTAACCACTCATGCCCACGGAGCTTTGTATAAAGAAAGAGGACTATTGAATTCAGAAGGCAAAGAAATCAAATACGCAGCTGAGATCCTACAACTATTGGAAGCGGTGTGGGAGCCGAAAGAAGTCGGTATTATACATTGTCGGGCGCATCTGAGAGGAGATGGTGATGTAACCAAAGGGAATGGGATGGCAGATAGTGCAGCTAAGCGTGCTGCTGAATCAGGAAGACAGGAATATGTGGGGCATATAGCTGCTCTTATACCAACTCCACTGTCTCAATGGACTCCAATTTATACAGCTCAAGAAGGTTAAGGACTGAACCTGGAAAGTATTTGGAGAACAAATGGTATCAGTTAGAAGATGGAAGAATAGTTATTCCAGCATCACTAGCGGTAGAAATTGTCCAAAACTATCATAACGGGACACATTCTGGAGAGACAGTACAGAAGAATCTCTCAGAAAACATTTCTACATACCAAGATTGTCCAACTTGACTCAGGCCATTGTACGTAGATGTGTAACGTGTGCTAAAAATAATGCAAGACAAGGACCAGTAAAGCCACCAGGAGTCCAGTTTATGGGGGGACTTCCCATGTCCGATTTACAAATTGACTATACAGTGATGCCTAAATCGGGTGGACATCGCTACCTGCTGGTAGTGGTGTGCACCTATTCAGGCTGGGTAGAAGCATGTCCTACTCGTACAGAGAAAGCAGGAGAAGTCGTGAGATTCCTGCTACGAGAAATAATACCCCGATATGGACTACCCTGCTCTATAGGATCGGACAATGGTCCAGCTTTTGTTCATCAGTGCCTACAACAATTGACTCATATGCTTGGTATAAAGTGGAGGCTTCATACGGCATATAGACCCCAGAGTTCTGGTAAGGTAGAGAGAATGAATAGAACTATTAAGAATCAGTTGGCTAAAATGTGTCAGGAAACCCAACTTAAGTGGAGCGTTCTCTTGCCCATAGCTCTATTGCGAATCCGTAGTACACCTACCAGAAGGATGGGCCTCTCTCCTTTTGAAATCATGTACGGGCGACCACCTCCCGTGCTTGGTAACTTAAGGGGGGATTTGAGTCAGTTGGGAGAAGGAATTACCCGGCAGCAGGTTGTAGAGTTGGGTAAGACTATGGAGGAGGTACAGAAATGGGTACAAGATAGATTACCTGTGAATATTTATCCCCCAATTCATAGTTACCACCCAGGCGACCAAGTGTGGATTAAAGAGTGGAATAATGTGCCGTTAGGGCCCAAGTGGAGAGGTCCTTATGTTGTTCTTTTGTCTACCCCTACAGCGATAAAAGTAGCCGAAGTGACTCCGTGGATACATCACTCCAGGGTTAAACCAGCAGCAGCCGATTCCTGGCAAGTTACAGCAAATCCAGAGAATCCCTGCAAGATCCGGTTAAAACGCACGACTCAGTCGGAGTGACGAGGAACCTTGTGGATTACAAATTTTATTGTTTCAGAGACTTGGTAAGTGAGTGAGAAGGCCATAATAAAGCCTGTCCACTCACCAACGAGTGTATAAGTCAGAGAAAGTCTTGAGGGGACCCCTGTGAAGACGAGCAGAACTCCATTCCCTGCAGTCCTTACATCCTGGAAGCTGAGGTGCCTTCACACGGACGAAGACTGAGGATGACGACGAAAGATGTATTTTAATAATGTTTATTTATGTGTATTTTTATATTCAGGAAGGTAGAGGTACCAACACTCCTAGCTGTGAGGTATGCATTAAGACTACAAGAACAGGTAACCATATATCCCAGACCCTAATTTGGCATTCGCAATATGAGTGTAAAGGAGATGTATCAAGATGTAGATACTTAAATATAGAATATAGTGTGTGTCATTTAGGAGTAGGAGAACCTAAGTGCTTCAGTCCTGAGTATCAACCCCGTACAATTTGGTTGACTCTCAGAAATGGAGATCCTCAGGGGACCCTAATTAATAAGACGGTATTAGAATCCGTATATTCTTCAGGTGCTCTGCTATTTGATGCGTGTAAAGCAATATCAAGTGGTAGAAAGCCGTGGAATGTATGTGGGGATCTTAGATGGGAGAGGACGTATGGGTCTAACGATAAATATATTTGTCCCAGTAGTAAAAATAAATATGTAAGTCCAAGATGCCCAAATAGAGATTATAACTTCTGCCCATATTGGTCTTGTGTGGGGTGGGCGACTTGGGGACAGACAGCAGACAAGGACATGATTGTGACTAAGTTGCCTACTGATCCATATTGTAAGTCTATGGAATGCAATCCAATCCATATACTTATAAATAACCCTGACAAGTTCTTAGATAAATATGGTAATTTATTTGGGTTTCAAATATATGGGACGGGTTTAGACCCTGGGACAATATTGTTTATAGGGATAGAGACTGATACGGTAACCTCCCAAACTCATCAAGTATACCATTCCTTTTATGAAGAGATGAGCATAGATAATAAGATCCCCCATAATGCTAAAAACTTGTTCATTGATTTAGCCGAGAGTATTGCCGGTAGTCTTAATGTTACCAACTGCTATGTGTGTGGAGGTACTAACATGGGAGACCAATGGCCTTGGGAAGCAAAGGAGGTAATGTCCGGTTCTGAGGCAGTTGACCAATTAATATCTACACAAGCCGACTATCATATGAGTGTTAGAGGTAAATCTGAGTGGAGATTGAAGACCTCCATCATAGGTTATGTTTGCATAGCGAGGAAAGGAATGATGTATAATACTTCTGTAGGAGAATTAACTTGTCTAGGGCAAAAAGCTTATGATGATGATACAAAGAATACAACTTGGTGGTCGGCTTCAAATGTCTCAGAACCATCTAACCCGTTTGCAAGATATGCCAATTTAAAGGACGTATGGTTTGATCTATCCATCACATCTAACTGGAGAGCCCCAGCGAATTTGTACTGGATCTGTGGTAAGAAGGCCTATTCGGAGTTACCACAGGACTGGGAAGGGGCATGTGTGTTGGGTATGTTGAAACCATCCTTCTTCTTGTTGCCTATTGAAACAGGTGAGACTTTAGGTGTTAAAGTGTATGATGTGAATCATAGGAAGAAAAGGGGACCCATAGAGATAGGTGCCTGGGAAGATAATGAATGGCCTCCCCAGCGTATTATAGATTATTATGGGCCAGCCACGTGGGCAGAGGATGGTACCTTTGGTTATAGAACCCCTATTTATATGCTCAACCGCATTATAAGGTTACAGGCGGTGGTTGAGATCATTACTAACGAGACATCACAAGCGCTCAATCTTCTAGCGAAGCATAATACCAGGATGAGGACAGCAGTTTACCAAAATAGATTAGCTTTGGATTATCTTTTGGCAGTAGAGGGAGGTGTATGTGGGAAGTTTAACCTGAGCAATTGCTGTCTTCAAATAGATGACGAAGGGCAAGCAATAGCTGAGCTTACTAGCCATATGGATAAACTAGCGCATGTGCCTACTCAGGTATGGAAAGGGTACAATCCAAGTAGTTGGTTTGGTAGCTGGTATGAGTGGTTTGGAGGGCTTAAGGCAGTGGTAGGTGGAGTCCTACTGATTTTAATGTTGTGTCTACTCCTGCCGTGTCTTATACCCTTAGTAGTTAGGTCTGTGCAAAGCCTGATAGAAAATATAGCAGAGAGGAAGGCTGCTGCACAGATAATGGCAATTTATAAATATAAGGCTCTAGATCAGGGAGAACCAATGCAGGAAGACGAGTGTTGAAGATTCACATCATAGGATAAGTCTGGTCTGGTTCAAAGGTAACTTGTGGTGTATGCAAACCAAGGTTAAGTGATGCCTCAAGTAATTGTAAAATATCAAGAGGCATCAAAGGGGGGAATGTGGTGGAATCTCGGTAAAAATAAATTTAGTAGGCCGAGATTACCACGTGGCATGTGTACGTGCATATGCTGATGTATCGATCAGTTGGTTGCACGAGGCAAGATACGATCAGTAGTGTACGGAGCATGTGCAAGAATACAGGATGTAGTATTCCCCTCCTCCATTGTGCTGGACAAGCCATGCGGTCAAGCAGGAAGTTAATTCTTATTTGTAATGATTGGTCAAGAGAATGTGCGGGTGGAGCTTAATATGGGAGGAGTTATGTGCCTATATAGGGAGCCTGCACTATTGTTCAGGGCTCAGAACTTGCTGTATTTTTGGTGACATTAGTCCCTCTGAGTCCCGATCGGTGATCCAATAAAGAATCTCTTCCTTCCTGAAGAAACCTGTGTCCATCTCTCTGTGCTTTGCTTCCGTCAGTTTCTCCGGTATCAAAACCACGTTAGACATTTAAAGCAATACCAAACCACGTTAGACAGTCACAGCAATACCAAACCACGTTATACAGTCACAGCAATACCACACCACGTTAGACAGGCACAGCAATACCACACCACATTAGACAGTCACAGCAATACCACACCACGTTAGACAGGCACAGCAATACCAAACCACGTTAGACAGGCACAGCAATACCAAACCACGTTAGACAGTCACAGCAATACCACACCACTTTAGACAGTCACAGTAATACCAAACCACATTAGACAGTCACAGTAATACCAAACCACGTTAGACAGTCACAGCAATACCAAACCACGTTAGACAGTCACAGTAATACCAAACCACATTAGACAGTCACAGCAATACCAACCAATCATTCAGCATTGTTTCACTGAGTGAAAACACAGAATTACCCCTGCCTTTTTGCTGCCAAGCTCTCATTCTTGTACAAGGTCAGAGGTACTATCTGGAAGCCAATTAATGTTTTATAGCCGGTGCAACCATCTCTCGGGAGATTCTATTCAAAGTAAATTTCAAGCATGCAGATGAGGTACCATAATTATTTAAATAGACCATGCTCTGCGGGGTGCCCAGTTCAAGGCAATGCTGGAAACCCAATGAAATTAGATAATGGCTTCATGTAAATATTGCAGGTAAAAAAAAAGAGGCTCACAGATGCAAAATGTGGCAGGCGTGGAGAAAGAAAACAGTGATTTGTTGGTCCCTTATGGAGAGAGCAGATTGGAGACTATAAGAATGGTAGTTAAAAGAGACATTATAAACGTAGTTTACAGTTGCTGCCATGAATGCATTGTGCTACAAACACATCTTAACTAGGGCTGCCATATCTACCATAATTTCCTGGGCCTATGTACTTATTTATATATGTTGAGCAGTACAGGAAAAGTGATGCCACGTAGAATTCAAAGGCTGCAGTAGGGAAATAATTTTATGACTCGGGAAGAGATCTTAAAGTAACTGCTTTGACTTGTGTTTTTTCTAGTGCAATACATGAATGCTACATGCTGCAGGGCAGCACTTTTTATGTACTGCCCATCAGCATTTAAATCTGAAATGTCCAGGTAAACACTTTGGATCTGGTGACTCTAATATTAAACCATGATATTTATATTGCTGTGACGTCATCATGATTTAAGTTGCAATTGATCAAAAAAAGGCAAGGCATTTTGCTGTACAGTGTTTAGGGAGACAAGTAAAGTACATGTAATGGCAAATATATGGATTTGCAATGTTAATGAACTAGAGAAGACTTGCAAACAAACACAGTTGGGGTTCACAAATCGGTGTTTAAAAATCACATATGTTTATTAATATTAAAAACCAAAATATTGGGTTTGTTTTTTTTTTAAAAAAAAAGCAATTTTAAATGTAAGTCTAATAACTCAAATTGGAAAAAAAATCTCCATGTCAGTTATGCTTTCATATGTGCTACTGGGGCCCTACATTTGAAATTTACAAGTATTGTCACATTAGTGAATAACTGTGTATATGTATAGAGACTGGGTAAAAGACAATAAAGCTTTCACGTCTTTGACTATAAATTGTGTGAGCATTTGTACACCCAGCAAGTTTCTTCTTTCTATAAAGTCATGTTATCTTCTTCTGTAGCTGTCTGTTTGGCTGCTAAATTCTGCAATCATACATCCATCCTCCTTGTAACACGGCTGATACAAGAATTTCCCAATTTCCGTCTTCCCTCCCCTTTGATATACAATGTCGTGGGAATACAGATTATACCGTAGCTTATTTATGGAACAGAAACCAATGGAATGTGAGACCACTGTACTGAGAAATTAAATACTGAAATCTGATTGAATTTTATTAATTTATTTAAAATAAATAAAATAACTGTACGTTACACCAGGCTTTTCGTCTGTTCTCTATTATGGTTATGCATGGGAAAAGGTCTGGATAGAACGCCCTTGTAACTGGCATTTTCAGTTATGTTTACCATTCTATAATATATACTAAGAATCCCATTGTCTTTTTAGTGTTTTGTGCAATCATCAACAGTTAATAGGTGATAATCTTTCCTACAGTTTTATGACCTGAACAGCCACAACGGCAGTAATAATGTTAATTATCTAAATGCTTTCTCTTGGAGATTTTAAGATAAGTCTATAGCACAGCATTGCAAAACCGTGCACTATGCACTAAGCAGTCAAGAAATCAATGGGTTAATAACATAAGAACAAAGCAAGCACATAATATTATGGTCTTATGCTTTCAAATACTGCCAGGGTTTTTCTATAAGCGTAATGCAAACCTTGCCTGATTGCATCTAGAGGGACACAAACCTTGCACATAGCTCCCAAGTGCCCCTATGTAGGAGTGACAGTCCCTATTTTGGGTCCAAATCCCTCTATCCTAGTGTCCCTCTTTTCTAGGAGCTCCATATTGTTGGTGTGTCTGAGTGTATAACAGAGCTCCACAGCAATAATACTCACAGTAATGTGTCTTTAAACTACAATAAATGTTTTGAAAAATCTGTGTAAATAAGATACATTGTTCATGTTCTAAATGACATTTTAGTTGCATAAATTGTGATTAGTAAATCATCTAAAATGTCTCAGAACAGCCCCACCCCCCTGGTCACACTTTAACTCACACCCCTAAAATTAAGTGTCCCTTTCTGTCCATGTGAAATGCTGGGAAGTATGATTTATGCTATGGGTAGACCTGTGCTAAGCAGAAATGTATGTATGAGATTTCTGTCACTCATGTAGAAGGGGATCAATCAGATTCTAACCTGTCTATTTCTCAGCTGCAATGGACATACAAATTAACCCCTACAGGACCAATGATATTTCACTCTGTCATTACAATCTGGCATTTAAATACCCTCACACAGTGTGAAATGTCTGCTTAGTACGCAGAGGTGTAGCTCTATGCCAGGAGTGTCCAAAAGGGAGATCCCCAGATCTTTTAAAACTACAACTTCCATGACACTTTGTCATTCTAAAAACATGCAAAGCATCATGGGAGTTGTAGTTCTACAATATACAGGGATCTATCTACCTTTTGGGCACCCCTGCTCTATGCATTACTGCAACCATTACAGTAGTGAGACAATAGAGTTTAAAAATGGAAACTTTGAAGGCTGATTTGTTATAAGCGATGCTTTTTCCATCATTATTCATTCAGGGGTTAGAGCGTGTTTGAGATCCTTAATTCTCTTCTCTAGCGCTCATTTTCTGATTGGTAATTTTCTTTTTTAATGCAAACTTTCTCTGTCTAAACTTTGGCCTTCCCCAAAGAATTCGTTTCATAGGTCTTGCATCCATTTTTCAACCTATTTTTATAAGTCTATAAAGGGTCTTTCAAGATCACTGGTTACCTTTGTATTTACTGACCATATGTCAAGTTTACATTAAGCATGCATTTTGCATATTTCAATGTAATACATTCAGCAGACAACTGAATGTAGCTTTAATTCGAATATCTTACAAGTCTTTTCCACTATACCCCAAATACTCCAGGCCAGTAGATGAAAAGTACCATCCGAAATGGAAACAAATGGTTATCTCAATGTCATTTTATGTCCTGTCACACAGCGTTCATGCACAGCTTTTCTCGCCTTCATTTGCTCCCATTGAGGCCATTAATCTTCCTCCTGTGGGTTATTTGGGTCTATTCAATGTAGAAGAATGACAGGCCTCTCATACGTCTCACCATGTACAATTTGTGCAATAGCTTATAGCCGAGATTAGTGTCTGACTTTCAGTTCTGCTAAGGGTTGCATATGAGGTTTGGGAATATGATAGAGCTTAGAGTTGAGGGGGGCAGGAAGATAGAAATGAACTGGCTAATAAACTGGATGTCAATGTCACACGGGTAACTGTAAGAAAATAATAAATGGGGGATTCAGAGGGGTAAACCGTACATAGGGTTCTTAAATAATCTTATACTGTCAGGGACGAGTTCTATGACTGATGACTTGCAATCATTTTGCAACTCTGTAATAAGAAAACATTTGGGAATATAAATCCCCAAAAAATAGATTGTGCCATAACACATATACAATGTATTTCCTGTAGCTATGTATGCAAATTAATATTTCAAAAGGGCAGGATAAATCTGCAGTTAATTATAAATGCTTAAATAGCTCCAATCAAATAGTCAACCAATGCCGAGAAGAAAAAAAATCAAGTTTTTAAAATGAATTTGTTACTCTTTTCCTGTCTATGATCGAGTATGTCACATTTTTTTCCCCATACATTTTTTATTACAAATGACATAACAATAAGACAATAATAACATATAACATTATAAGAAACCACATATGATGTATATAGTAAAAGGCTACAAGGGAGAAGAATTTGAAATGAGGATAAATGGACTGACTTCTGCATTATCCAAGCAGCAGTTAAAGAGGGGATTGCTTACCCCTCAATGGTACAAATATACCAGGGGGTGTATATCATCAAACGAGGTATATGAAATATAAAAGCATAAGGGATATTTAAATATCATAGTATTCATGAATGTTAAGCTCACCTTTTAAAAGAGCCCTGAGGTAGAAAGGCTGGGTGTCAATTTGTGGGGTGACACATCCCCTTTTCTATGCAGAAGTCACAAGGTCAGGACTTCATGCCTTTGTTGTACCATATGCACAATGCAATGTTAAGTTAATATATCCTCCAGACAATCTGCAATATTGTATGTTCTCTCTCTCCTCTTATATATTTGGAGTATATTCGTACACAATCCAGTAGAGGTGTGATGCTGCCCTTAAGAGCATAAAGGTGCCATCTACTGAGCCAGTTATTATACAGGCTCATGTCCATGTGAGTTGTTATATATCACCACTTATTTACAACAAGAACTTTATACCATCTGCACTATATATATCCCTTATGCCTTTATATTTCATTTACCTTGTTTGGTGATATACACACCCTGATATATTTGTACCATTGAGGGGTAAGCATTTCAAATGCACTGTTTATATTCTGTTTAGCGCTCCACTCTAATATAGACTTAGCACCTAAATACCACCTTATATATAACCATTTAGGTGTGGGGAGGAGGTATTCCCACACAAGTGTTTTACAGCAGCTTGGTTTTACACCCGTATATCTGTAAGCACTATATACACACTTATCCTTATCTTTTAAGGAGGGGATTGGCCTGGTCTTTAGGGATACAGCACTACCTCTTTGCTCCATAACCACTGTAATAGTCTGTAGTGGTTATGGTGCTTAGCGTGCCCCTTTAAGTCATAGAGAATACTAAAAAAATATGTTAATGTAGAACTGAAAATATGGATCAAAACATAAGCAGCTTATAAAAAAGAAAAATCCACAAAGTTTGGCTTAAAATAATTTAATTTTATGGAAAAAAAATAACTGTCCTTAGTGTTCTCCAGTATAGAAATACTGTTTTCATGAGAAGGTAGTTTATATTTTAAGATATGTTGTATAGCGTTACTGTATAGATGTTTGGGTGGAAATGCAAGTGTAAAACAAAACAAAACCCAATTTTTAAATATGTACAGCAGCTGTGATGCATGGTAGCGCACTATCACCAAGGGGTTAATAATTAGTGATCCGCGCACACTTCCTGGGTATTGCAGTTTTGTCCCTGGAACGGTGAGCATTGGAGATATTTAGAACAAAGCCTGAAGCTGTAAACCTAAACACAGGATATTCTAAATTCTATGTTTGAAATGAGTTGAAGGTCATGCGATACATTAAATGAAGTAGTGGATAAGAACTTGTAATTCACATATATTTTACACCCTTTTCTACAAGCTTAATTTCATTATTCATATGTACATATTACGCTATTAGATTCTGTTCATATTTTGTCTAGATTAAAAAAAACAAAAACAAAAACCTTGCATGGCTACTTGTATCTAGTTAACTCCTTCACTCTAAACACATATCCCAACTCCTTCTCTCTCATTATTTTAACAACTTGCCAATAAAATAAACTGCCACCTCTCATGAGAAGATTTTGAGTATTCACTAGTTATGTTTTTTTTTTTGTTTTTTTTTAAAGGTTAGTGTTGGAATCCCATTTAGCAAGAATGGGAGTTAACAGAAGCAGATAGTAATTGCCGGCATCGATTGATTGAGTAGAACCTAGCTCGATAAAGTTTTCCACGCTATGCAGAAATCAAAACACAGGAGCTTTCTTCCAACATTTACCATTAACAACACGAACGCACATTTACGTGGGTGAAAACACACTGGCAATAGATTTACAATTACAAACGTGGCGAGGAAGCATAAAAAAAAAATGTTCTGCTTTCATTAACGCAATTAAAAAAAATAAAAAATCACTGTCATGTTGTTATGTAATTAATTGAGGAAAGGCCAATCTGTTAAATGACAGGACATGGATGAACTGCCTTTAAAATGTCTGTATGTACCACGCCTGTACGGAAAAACTCAACCTGGACATGTGATCCAAGAACATATGAATCACAGATGGTTAGGAAGCTAGAAGTTAGGGCAGAACATGTGCCCTGATGTTAAAATAACTTTCCGTTTAAAACAATTATCCATAATAATATGTAATCTAAATCAATTAAAGGGTATACAGAGCATCATGTTCATCCTGACTAGCATCAAAGCGTTTAACAGTCTTTTTATGGCAGACCATTTCTAGTGAATGTGCTTCACATTGATGTAAAGATCCAGATGTTTGAAACGTCCACTTGTAAAAGCAGTATCTTTACAAAGTGTTTTTGTGTATGTGTTTAATACACAATCGAAGAGCACTTCTTGACTATGACTACTGCTTCCGGTTTATTCCGATTCACGAAATTATTTCAAACAAAAATTAAATACTTTGAGCGGAATTTTCACTTCTCTGGAAACTAAACCAAAAAAAATCACCTATAACAAACATTAACCTATTTTCAGGTAATGTTCAGTTTTCTTTTTAAAAGTTATATTAAAGATTTAGCAAATGACAACACAATTCAGCTCAAACCGCAAATGAAGGGGATAAATATAAACGTTGTTTCATTTCTCCTCTTCTCTGTATGCTTTCTTTAGATAGACTGCATAGATTCTGAGAGCCTCCAGAAAGATTAAATTAATTACAGATACCTGTTATTTTGTTAAACATTCAACATCAAATCAATTGCAATTCATGCGAATTTTGGGCAATCTGAAATCCTTAACTCCGAATCACCACATGGACAAATTACAAAACAAACAAAAATGACAAAGGACAAACAGCTGTGTTTCTTTCGCAATTCAGTGTTTAGTCTTCGGCACAAAAAAATAAAAAAATTGATGGTCAGTCACTAAATGTTATGTTTTATTCACAGATTAAGTGAAAAGTGACAGCCAGAGAGAAATAAAGGAGAACCAGAAATAAAAAAAGTTTAATAAATATATAAAATAAATACGTATAGATTTATTTAATTTTACCGCTCCTTTTTTGCCTCTCTAGGTTACTTCGCCTCACTTGATCTGTGAACTACATAGCGGGCAAAAGTGTCTATCAGTGTACTGCAAAATATATACATAATGTTTATATCAGGTAAATATTTTGCAGTATATCGACTGGCCCATTTTTATGCCCTTTTAGTTCATCGAAATCGGTTTTCTTGAAATGATTACATGGTCAAAATTCATCCGAAATGAAATGCCCCGTACATGAATTTCGATCCACCAAACACTTTTTTTTTCACATGACTTCATTAGGCCAAACCAAATTTTTTCCCCATGAACAAGCCTACTTGATAAGACCAAAGAAGAAACAAGTGGTGAGTGGTTTTAGAAGAAAATGTTACAGACCTTGCAAATCATCTAACATAATGCTGCATTACAGTACACTGTCAATGGAGAAATCACCCTGGATGAAGAAATTTTTGTTGAAGAATAAAATATAGCCCATTACTGACTTAAAATAAAAAAGGCCTTGAGTCCAATAGTTACACAACAGACATACACTTTTTCCTAAACAGTGTACGTGACACTTTTCCCTAAAATTATGGAAAATTCTAAATAAAATATAACAGGAAGAAAACCCTTTCCTTGAACTAGTGTACTGCGGACAAACACAAATAAAAAATAGTCCATAAGCATGATCTATTTGAAGACATTGTGCCCCCAGCTTTATTTTATTATTGTGTAATTTCACACAGGGTCAAAGGGCATACCCAGAATAAAGGCCACTGATTTCTAGATAGATTTTCAATTAAGACTTTATAATTGATGTTCTTTAGGAACTTTGTTGTTTGCCCTGCTTGGTGAAATCAAATGTCTGTGCCGTAACATTGAAGAACCGTTTAACAAGGCATGTCTCAAGCCTTGAAATTTGCCCTATCAGTAGTTTATCACATTAAATCAAACCATTGCATATTACAGTTAATAAGTGATTTCAAATGAACCGTCCTCCCGTTTTTGAATCGTAATATGCACTGTTATCCTCCAAGCTATTGGCAACAGGTTACCGAGCACACGCCAGTCTTTTAATGAAGCCAGACAAGATCACTCCAGCTTTGTACTTGCATAGTCGAGCGGCATTTACTCAGGTGGCCAACTTGATCTGCCAAAATGTTTCAGAATTTCAAAGCACATCTGCAAATTGCTTTGAATGAACCACCTCATGAAAGAGCTAGCAATCCTGCTGGGGACTTCATAAACAAAACAAAAAGTAGGAACAAAAAAACAAACAAACAGAAAAACTCAACAACACTCTGGGCAGTTTGTAACTTATCTATAAGATTAAAGATATTGTTGAATATGTAAAATATTCAAGTATTATTTAAACGGAACACTGAAGTACATCTAATTTGTTTGTGGTTTTAGTAATTTTCCATGATTAGGTACACGCTTGTTAGCTGACAGCAATTAAATATTACTGCAAAAAAAGGAATACATTAAAAATATATAATGTTCCAAATGGATATAGTTCATGTCAGACTGACTAATACCGTGATCATTTTATATCAACTGCTATTTGTCTAAATATAAAATTAAGTACTCTGCCATCAGCGATTATAGCAAAATGTTATTATTAATCCTCCCTTCCTGCAATGAAGTCGCTTTTGCAATATCAACACTTAATTTTGGTCACTCTAAAAGCAACCTTGTGTTTATGGGAACCTCACCCAGTAACCATGAACACATCATGCCTGCTGTCTAATAATGCTGGATTGTGCGGTTGCAATGTCTGACTTCTCCAATAATTCCATGAAATCTAAGACGTATAATAATACGATCAGTTAAAAAAAAAATCATGTTAGAACAATTTAATTTTCATTTGAAAGGCAAACACTCTACAAAAGAAAAACAATGACCTGGTATAATTTAATATCTGCGATCCTCAAGGACCCGTTGCGATGTTCAGTCAAACGGAACAGTGAAAGTTGTGCTATGTAATTGCTGCATAGTATCATTTTCTTGTTCATGGTGGTGTCAATGGTAGCTGGAATAGAAGGGGCAGGGCCAGATAGCTGACTGAGACAAATGTATTTGGCTGGAGAGCCATGGGGGAAAAGTTCTAAATAAGCCTTTTGCTCAACATTTGTTTCATTTTCAGCAATAACCTAGTTATTTCTCTTGTGGCACACTGCTGAGGGTTTGACCTGTGTTTAGACCATTCCCAGTGGGAATTGCCTCTGCTAGTCTGCTCTGTGGCCTGCGGACATATCGGAGTCTGGCAGATAGTCGATCCTCACCTCAGGTTCTGTTCTAGTTATTGCCTCCTCCCCTTTGGACTGGCGGTGGATATCCCAATTCCTGTTGGTGTAGTATCAAAGCCTACCTTCGATGACCAGTGGCATCTAAATGGAGATTGGAAAACTAAGGCCTACTCTACAGGATGGCCACCACTTTTGGGCCTGCTGCTCCACATGCTTTCACACAACCAGCATCCCAGGTCGATCCATTTCTTAAGATTTTTGGCAAACTGTGCTAACAATTCCGGGAGAAGCTCAGCAGGCGAATACTTACTGCAAAACCTAAAAGCCAAACCAAAGCCTTCCACAGTGTATCTTCTGATTGACGACAAAAAGCAAAGTTTGTCTCAAGCATTTCCAGAGCAGCATCACAAAAGATTAGATGCATTCAGAGGTTGCGGCCAGCGGATCGCTTCCATTCACTTAAGCGGCAAACTGAATGGGGCCAAACCCCCACACACAGCTCACACCAGCGGAGGCTCCAGTTTTATTCTATATCACAGGGTGAGATGGAAAGACTATTAGAACCATAACGGGAGGAAAGTTGTTGTTGGGTTCCTGAGAGCATCCTGCAAGAATGGTTGGGGCTGGTGGAGAGATCCTGGTGTTTCTGGTGGTAGCAACTTTCCCTTCGCAGGCATCAGCTGAGTAGAAGACAGAAACACTATACAACAATGCTCCTTATAGTTATTTATATCTTTGATGTTATCAATCTGCTTACACAGTATATCTGCTGTACAGCATTCTTATTATCCAGTGGTTATTTACTCTTGTTAGTCTTACAATCCAGTTCTCAGCAAGCCAGCTCAGCTGGAACTTCAACTACCTTATCGTAACTTTTTACGGTCTCACTCAGAGGCACTTTAATAGCAATAAGAGCACCAATTGCTTTCTTCTATTTTTCGACAGTTTAATTCATGAAAACGAGGCATCGCTCATCTGTGTGCACTACTTTTTGATGCATGTTACCAGTGACATGTTGTTCTGATGTAAAGTACCCTTATTGGAATATACTTTACGTCTCAATGCAACTGACAATAAGTCAATAACACTGATCCATCTGCCAGGACTACAATAACAGCTTCATAGACTATTTGTGATTCTCATATATAAACAAATGTCGTTGGTGGCATTATAGGGAACATTCACTGATGCACTGCCATGCACATTTGCTTTGGTGTAAATGCAGTTTCTTTCCATTTTACATCTAAGGAAAAACCCCTGAAAACCCATCCTTACTAAGTAATCAAATACAGAGCAATTTAAATACTGTAAAATAGTGCATCCAAAATCCTAACACTATAAAATATAATACATACCCACATGTTTTCTTACAGCAGGTAAGAATAGAATACGCAGAAAAATAAATAAAAACATTCAACATGTTTATATTGTACAATAATTGGCTTATTGTCATACATAAAATTCTCAAATTCTCACTAGCATATAACATATAACAGATTAATACTATACATTTAGATGTGTTTAAATTCCAAAAGGAAAATGTACTACAGCATTTCTCCATCACTGGAAAAAAAAAAAATGTATTCAAGGAAATCGAATGGAACTTACAGTAATTCCATTCCCCAATCAATTTCAGCTGTCCACTGCTTGGAGTTTCACAGGGACACAAAGCACTTGTGCATTTATCATTAGATAGACTGGGATTGGGGCTGGGACTGGGGCAGAATATCCATTTGATTTTGTATTTAATTTTAGAGCCACACTCTGCACCCCTCTTGTTTTGGCTTAATACCTGTAAATGTGTGAAAGTATGCTGGTGCCTCCTCTCTTTATGTGGTCACACGACAGTGCAACCTGTACGCATGATGCAAGCTAACTCATCATCCATGGTCCTAGTCCCAGTGCCACAGCTAGCCACCAGGAGCAGGCTTCACTTTATATCACTCTCTCCTGCAGATCATGTCATGCTACAGACTGCAATTTAATATGTATATGGCAACACATCTATGTATTACATACTTGAATAAAATAAAAAAATTTAAAAAACCTTATGAAATGCATAAAAAATATTGGAAATAATATACGTATGTTATGTGTGCATGCGTATGTATATCTCTTTTGCATCAGAGGAGAAAAGTATGTATGTACATTTATACACATATAGTATATACACATCTCTCCCGCACAAACATACATTTTATTCATTATTAACAAATCATATTATAAGTTTGTGCAGAACATTGACACATGTTCACAGAAAATGAATCCTTTCTGGGAAAATCTGACTGTGTAATCAGTGGTGCCTGAGGCACAGGGAGATGAAATGTCTTATTTGGGGTCACAAGGAGAGCAGTCATTAAGGGGATTCCTATTTATACGCAGTGTGCTTTGACAATGGCTAAAGCCATCATCATTTATTTAACCAGTATAAGACAGCAAAATATACAGTGAAGGTGCAAATCACACATGGGCAAAAATGCCAAGAGAACTGCTTGCTGCAAAAGAAATGGACTCTTACTAATTTTGTGAACAAGGGGGGGAAAAATTAAGTTGTTAAAATTTCAGCTCATGCAGGGACTTTATTGACACTTTCTATACAATTATTTCTTTCATGTACTAGATACATCAGAGAATCTAAAAAGTAATATTGCTGGTGTGGCTCCACACTAACATCTGCAACATTCTGTGAATGATCTAAAGATATAGATTTCTTATTTAATAACAAAGTACCTATACGCCTACAGATGTGTAGACATATGAAGGCCTTAAATGCCATCTGCTCAGATAGTCCCAAAGGAACAGTTTCCAGAAACCTTACACCAGGTCATACATATTCTATCCCCTTTTTCTTACTCATGACAATGCAAACTGTCATTAAGCTGTCATTTGTCACTTGTACGCGGTACTTTTTTCAATCAATCCCTTTGAAAAGAACAACAAAAAAAGAATAGATGTATAAAATATCAAAGTGCGGTATGCCTATGGGACGGAGTGATCAGGAGCACTCTGCTGACCTATGGATTCACAAATATGTTTATGTACACAGCATGGGGTTGGGTTGGAGCTGTTTCAATAGACTTTGCAATGGCTTTGTTATTTGTAACTTAAGGGGGATAGATATCCCATATGACTCTTTCCCAGTCTGTTGTGTTTATCATTTGATTTCCTCCGGGTGAGGCTTGCTAACTAGTCCTTCTGTTTAGAAGCTGAATATGTCAACAAACCTAGTAAAACATATACTGTAACAAAGTCATAGACAATGAGGAGCCTTTCTTTGAGTGTGTTGTTTTACTGTTTTTCCTTGGGATCATTGATAATCAATTTGAGTTTCTAGCTGTAGATCTGAAGACAGAAGTAATTGGATTTTTTTCCAGGGGGAGGGTGGAAGACGCATGTGCTTCACTGGCTGTAAAATGACTGAACAATGGCTTGACATGCATATGTCGCACTTAAAACAAAGTCTAACCGTAAACGCTTTAAACCCGTGTAACTAACTGGAGAGTGCCTGCTGAGTGATACTGTAATGTAGAACATCCATATACCTTGGATGATGGTTTGTTTGGTTTTTAGGTCTGTGACTCATAATATGACGCCAAAATCAACTGATTGCCATTAGTTTACTGTTGTGTTTTCATTGGGAAAGATTTAGGAAGGTACAAACCTACATAAAACAGTATCTCTGTCTCTTTAATAGTGTAGAATTAGAAACCAAAACAACTTTAATTGTAGTAGTTTCGGTGTTTAAAGCATACCCCTGCAATAAGGGGCTAAATCACTTTGTTTATCTAAAACTGGTCACACTTCCTCTGGCTAAGGCTCACACAGCCTTCCTATACGCTTCCTGAAAAAAATTATTTTAGCTTCCCATATTGTACACAGTGTGTTTAATATGGAATTTCTTATCTCCAGCTATGTCCATAGCCTGCAGTAGTCTCCTGAATGTGTTTAACTTTCCATTTACAAAGCAGAATATAACTTCTAAAATAAACATACTGCGCTATATGATCCGATTGAAAATAATACCACTTTTTTTAGGGAGACTGTGTGATTTATATCCAGGGGTGGCGTGTCTAGGCATGCATAAAAAAAGTGATTTAACTCCTAAATGGCAGAGAATTGAGAAGCGAGACTGCAGGGGCATGTTCTATACACCATTACTGCTTCATTATTCTAAAGTTGTTTTGGTGCTCAGAAAGTCAATTTAATCCAAATGAGTCTTCACTAATTTCAGTTTTTCAAAGCTTCATATAGTCATTAAAGGAACACTCCATAAAAATATTAAAATAGCAATTTAGTAGATATACCCTCAAATAACGTATGCATGCAATTTGTATGTCCAATCACAGACATTTGAATTAGCTGTATTACAAGAACTCTTTTCCAGACAGGTGCTCTTGGCAATTGCCTGCCTCTTGAGTTGTGCATCACTGAGCTAAACAAACTAGGAAGTAACCAGACTGGTTGTATCATTGACAGCCAAATAGGTGTAGCAAGCTCCATTCATGAAAGTTTTATAAAATGGAAAAAGACCAAGCTGAAGTGCTTAATGTGTTTAGATTGTTTCTATAACTAGGGACACATTGAGGTCAATCTGGTCAAGGGGCACAAAAAGGTCTAGAAATTACTGCCACTTATCCCTTTTTATATTGATTTAAAAATATTAAATTCATACATAAATAAAAAATAAATCGCTGTGTATTGTATCTGTCTCCTCCCTCTTGACGTCTCTTACTGCTGTTGTGTAGCTGAGCTTGTGGATTTACTTTCCTCACAAGCACCTGCCTCATCACTTGCTGATGGCAGCGGTGGTGTGTGGGAGTTGGATAATGGGTGATATGACGGTATCGTGCCTGCGATCCTTCCACAAAGTACCAATGCCAGACTTTAGTGATGAGGTTAGGGCTAGTGTAGAAGTAAACTGTAGTATTCCTGGTAAGAGTCTGGGCCCCAAATAGTTGGTGAACAAGACTCCCCAGCTGGCCTGAGACTGTTCATTCCTAGGTTGAGCCCTTGGAGCCTTTTGCTCTTGACCCATCACCAATATGTCCAGGTGCCCAGACCACCCTGATCACTGATGGTGGTTCTGTTTATGGAGCTATCATCCTAAGCTATAACCGGCTTTCAGCAGACCTGAAACCAACAGGTTAACCAGGACTCTCAAACATATCTTTTTAAAACGGTATGATGACATAGACGGCTAGATGATATAGACAAATTTACCAAATTGGGAATTGCAAATATAAGATCAAAACAGCCAAACTGGAAAAAATATCCATGCTATATTTCCACTTTAGTTTGACTACATTGGCCTAAAACATCATCCTGTTGATTCACAGTTTAGTGAATAACCCAGAAAGCCACTGATGTGCCAGCCAACGCAAAGGAGAAAAGAATGGTTCGTTATCATAACAAATACATTTACAAATTATCATATGAAGAAAGAGCTCTGTGTTCCATCATGTCTCTGATTTAACTTAAAATTCAGATGGACGTGTTTATTTAAGTAACAGAATGCCACAGGGATTCCCAATTCCAGCATAATATATTTAATCATATCACTTCATCATCTGAAATAAACACACTCCATCATCTGTGGTATACAGCATAGGAGTAATAACAGGCTTTATTGTATATAGAAAATTGCATGCATGTTGGGATATATTTATTCACTTGAAGAAAGAAAGAACATGGAAAAGAATATTATTGTTGCAAAATAAGAATCACATTTTGTCGGGGTAATATTCGCCCTGTTGGGCTGGGGTTCATTTAAAGAAACTGAAACCACATGCAAGTGAATAAGGAATAGTCTTAGTGGCCAGATTCCTTAAAGGAACACTACCATCTTTTATTATTCTACTTAACTTTAAATACACTTTACATTGTTGAAAAGTTATTTCAAAACCATTATAGATGTCACATTTTATAAAGAACTTGTGTTGAGGTAGTGATTCATATATACATACTTTTTTCAAAGTTACTAATCTTATTCCACTTATGATTGTCTTCTTCTAAAGCAAGCACTTTAAAAATGTAACTGACTGGCAGCACAAACTGTTCTATGTAGCTTCCACTCCCTAGTGATAGACCATAATTCCATATTCAATCAATAGAGAGGATTCTAATAGCAGTGTCTGGGTGAAAGGGAGAGCACTACTGCTCGTCAAACCGCTAACATTTTTCTAAAGAACTGGAGGATGGTTCCGAGATACTCGGCAACATAAGAAAGACAACGACCTATAGTGTCTCTTTAAAGTACTCAGACTGAATACACATTTGCAAATACTGTGAAGAAAGGCTCCTTCTATTAAACATATCTCCACAATGCTTACGGCTCATATGAAGCATCTGTACATGGATTCAGAACAAGGCATGAGACAAAAAAGTGCAACGTCAAAGAAAACATAACAAGCTTTGCTGTCGGAATATAGTTACTTGTCATTAATATTGGTGAAGAAAAGCATTTGCATTTATTGAATGAATGCAGTTGTGAATTATGTAAGTTTCAAAGAGATTTCAAATATGAGGATATTGGATGTGAGCGACTGAATTCAGTAGATATACCTGCAAGACATCATAATCATCTGCCTTTCTATTTACACTTTTAGAAAGTCATCTTGCCGGAGGTCACAAAATATTTAAAGGGACACTGTAGTCACCAGAACAACTACAGCTTAATGTGGTTGTTCTGGTGAGTATAATCATTATATGCAGGCAATTTCATGCAAACATTGCCTTTTCAGAGTGTTTACATTGCCCCTCGGGACATCTCCAAGTGGCCACTCCTCAGTAGGCAGCAGTGCCGTTCAGCGTCTCCACGCTCTGAATGGGGATGCTGAATTTTCCTCATAGAGATGCATTGATTCAGTGTATCTCTATGAGAAGGTGCTGATTGGCTAAAACTGTGTTTGGCCCTGCCACCCAGTTGATTTAAGCCAATCCAATGCTTTCTCCACGGGAAAGCATTGGATTGGCTAAAAAACTGCAATTCTGATGATGTCACCAAGGGGGCAGAGCCAGGGCTGGAATTAAGGTGTTTTATTAACTTTTAATGGGGCTAAGGTCAAGCCACCTAAATGGTGGGTTTTGCACTACAGGGTCAGGAATACATGTTTGTGTTCCTGACCCTATAGGGCTCCTTTAATTACCAGACATTGATATAACGTCTGCAACAGACTTGTTACACGATCAGTTTCAATATAAATATATTATTCCAATATTCTCATTCAAAGCAAGGGATAAGCTAACACAGCACTGCTGCTGCCAGTAAGACCAATCTTTCAGGTTTAATTATCCCTGATACCTATCTACTGTATCTTTGCTAATCTATTTCTACAGTCGCCAATTCGCATACTGCTCAAACCCAATGGTTTCTGAGCAGGTCAGAAGTGTTATTGGCTGCAGAAATAAAATAAAAAAGCATTATTCCTGCAAGCTGTTTGGACAATTTGTGCTGGAATGCGTTGAAGGGGAATTTGTAATAGTTAACAAAAGGTACGAGAGGAAAAGGGTGGAAAAACCGGAAAGAAAAACAAATTGCACAGAACAGCTTTACAGGAAGGAGTGAGAACATTTAAAAATTTGCTGCCAAAAACTGTGCTGCAGGGGTCACACTAAAACTTGTCAAATTGACCCAGTTGTAGACGCCACCTATTAAAACCCCACATTGTCACACGGAAAGGCTAATCCAGGGGCTACACAGGTGATTTCTATTCTACAAGGAAATTCATTATATAAAATAGCTTACATTTACATTTACACTATTTGCCAAATGGGGGTCACGGTGACAGAGGTTTATAGAATCTGCCACATATTATCTGTGACCCAATTCAGTAAAGTTCTTTTGATGTAAATTAATCACCCTCACTGATATAGTTGCCATGACTTAGTAATGAGCACAAAATCATCCTGGTTATATTAATCTAGGATTGTCTATTCTCAGCCATTCAGCTGTTCTCCTATAATTGATCCCTTATATTTCTAAGCAGACAGAAAGATTATTACTACAGAAGTCCAACAAAATCTGAAGAGCCAAAAGTTGAACAATTTTCTGTTTCGCCTTAAGAGACGGTTTAACAGTTTGTACCATTCCAGATATTGGTTGGCTACAATTCACGTATTTAATTAGTTCAAGGCTTTGGCTTGTTGAGAACAGATGATGGATGGCTGGAGGGTTTGCAGAGCAACAGCAGCTGCTGGGTGTTCACCCCATTTTTCCCCCTGTGGCAAATATTTTATCCATCCTTTGCTGTAAAATGGCAGCTGTTTTTATGCCAAAATACATTCAAACATCAGTTGGCATTGGGAGTATTACATGTTGAGCAATGGCATGGGCTGAAACTTGCTTGTATGCATAAATGTAAGAATTGCACAACACTTTTTTGGAACCAAATGTTTCTAATAGCCAAAAGGATACCCATAGAGTCTACAAGGGAAGGTGTTTAGTGGAAATGTTCCAGAAATTAGTTAAAAAACCATGTCTATTTCTACATTGCACTGTTCCTATGGAACTACCTTCCCTGCTCAGCCCTGCTCAGTTAAACTATCACCCAGTCTCATTTCCTTCAAAAGGTCATTACAAACTCACTTCTTTAGGAAAGCATATCAATTAAACTGTTAATAGTTTTCCCTCCCCGCACCTTGGTATCCCACCCTGCTTCCTTTCCTGCAACTGTCATCCAAAAATCTAACCCTTCATTGTAAACTATACTAGACAGTATTTCCCATACATTAAATACATCCTACCCTTACCTCTTGTGCCAGGTTAGCCCACTCACTCTAGAATGTAAGCTTGGGTATCACTGTAAGAAACAGATAATATGCAATGTGTGTATATTTGTTTATAATCCTTGTTATAATGTACTGTCAGTATCTGGATACTCGATGCATATATTTTGCATGCATATTTTGTTTGTTATACTTTTTGCGTCCATTCTTGATATCTCTAAACTACATAATTGTTGAAGTTGAAAATTATCAAAATGTAAAAAAAAAGGATTGTTGTGAAATAAAAACAATAATGATATGTATGCCAAAAAGTTAAATAGCTCTTGTATTATCGTATGTCATTAAGATCCGGTTTTAAAGAGTTTCATTGTTTGTACACACTTGGGTTATTACTTTTCTATACTTAAGAAATATAAATTTGTGAGACTGGAGGTCTCTCCTTTTCACCAGGCGCAACAAGGGGACAGTCTTGGACAAAAGCTGTGGTGACAGCAATCTGAAGGCCTAGTTTCATTTATTAATTAAAATCTTCAAAAAAAGCAAACATTATGTTGAATATGTTAACATTTTGAGATGAGAATTTGTTTTGTTTAATTTTTCAATGAGTGATGGCCAGATAAGATAATGCTGTGAGAGAAAGGTATTGAGGGTGGGGGAAGATTTCTATTTGTAGATAGATATCTTATTGCAATGGTCGTATACACTTACAGTCCTTAACAAGTCAAAGAAATGCTACCTCACCTGAGTGGTTCTAAGTGGTGCGGTGATTACATTATAAATGGGCCGTAACAGATGCCAATGTTCCCAAAACATACAGAGATAAAACAGTAGTCAAACCTACAAAGATGAAACATGCAGTAAAGCACATCATGTCAAACCAGAATTAATGAGAAGATTCCAGGGAATGAAATGGCCATTTATTTTCATTCATTTTTAACCTGAAGAGAGTTACGCATTTCACATTTACTTTTTCTGTTGAAAGGATTTCCAAAATACTGCTCAACTGAATATGAACAGTATACACTGCGTAAATGAGACATGCGTGTGTTATTTTACCCAGACATGTACTAAGATTACCCAGGTATGGGAACTGTTGAAAGCAAGAAATATAATATCTCTAAAAACATTGGGTATCTAAGGTCTACCTTGTGCCCACTGGTTTGTGTTTTTAAATTGGTGGGTAATAAAGATTCTTATCTAAATTACTTGGGTGTACTCATGTACTTGTATTTGTTTACTGCTATAACCTAGTAGGGGACATAATTAATTTATTGTTAGGTACAATTTCTTAAAGGACCACTATAGTGCCAGGAAAACATACTCGTTTTCCTGGCACTATAGTGCCCTGAGGGTGCCCCCACCCTCAGGGACCCCCTCCCGCCCGGCTCTGGAAGGGGGAAAGGGGTTTAAACTTACCTTTTTCCAGCGCTGGGCGGAGAGCTCTCCTTCTCTCCTCCTCCGTTCCTCCTCCTAGGCTGAATGCGCACGCGCGGCAAGAGCTGCGCGCGCATTCAGCCCGTCGCATAGGAAAGCATTTACAATGCTTTCCTATGGACGCTTGCGTGCTCTCACTGTGAAAATCACAGTGAGAAGCACGCAAGCGCCTCTAGTGGCTGTCAATGAGACAGCCACTAGAGGATTAGGGGGAAGGCTTAACCCATTCATAAACATAGCAGTTTCTCTGAAACTGCTATGTTTATAAAAAAATGGGTTAACCCTAGAAGGACCTGGCACCCAGACCACTTCATTAAGCTGAAGTGGTCTGGGTGCCTAGAGTGGTCCTTTAATAATGCTATCAGAGCTTCTAATATTAAGTCCCCACAACCAGAGAGGCCTACACAGCATACCTACAGGGTCTATGGCACATACCAGGGGTGAATTTGATCTAGCCAATGGCTAGTAGATGTGTAGAAATTTTGAGCCCTGGTATTCTGATTAGGATATTATGTTTTTTGTTTCTTGTGCTTTGATTGCCCTCATTATTTTAATGTGATCACTAAATAAGAATACCTTAAAACACTAAAAGGATTCAGTACCCTTGAAACTAGTCAGTTCCTATGGTGAAATGAATATCACGTATGTGGATTCATGTTAAAGATGGCAGAAACATGGAGGAAATTTGGAAAAGTTAACACCACTCTCTTCTGCCCAGAGATAGTAAGAATTCTTGAAAACCCAAATGAAATCCCCATGGGAACATGTATTGCCTTTCTCGGGAACTGTTACAGGCATTTATTGTATACAATAAACCACACAATTAAATGTAACTGAAATGTTAAGAGAAACTAGGAAATTAGGTTTTAAGCAATGTC
Source organism: Pelobates cultripes (assembly GCA_933207985.1). Taxonomy (NCBI): domain Eukaryota; kingdom Metazoa; phylum Chordata; class Amphibia; order Anura; family Pelobatidae; genus Pelobates; species Pelobates cultripes. The sequence goes on from OW240915.1 coordinate 55,871,366, forward strand.
GCAGCATAAATACTTACTGCAATTAGACTGAGGTCGATTTTGAAAGTGCACTTTAATGGGGATATTTTATAATTTAATTATAATTCTGTATCCACATTATTTATTTATTTATTTTTAATATTAAACATGCCTAAAAAGTTTGGCTCAGTTTTTGAGTAAAAGTAATTTTCATTGTAAAAATCATTGCTAATTATACGAAGCAAAGTTTTTGTTGTTTTTGTTTTTAACAATGGTCTTTTTGTTCTTTGCTTTTCATCCTTGGGACTGGTGTGTCCCCGAGGAGATACTGCCTGAAAGGTACTGGGCATCTGCAGCCTCTTGTTCCTCACCATTGTCACATGTCAAGTGCTATTTTTTAAGGTTTCTTAGGCCATGGGTGCAGAGCTCAGTACTCATGCGTCCAGTTCCATACACGGCCAAACCATGACCCCCCGGAGTCCATTTTCTATCCTCTCATTAATGTACGTGTTTATGTAATTACCTATGACAATCTTTCTCTTCATTGCCATAAGCTCCACAGTATTCTAAATTAAGCTAATGCCCATCATTATAGTAACATTCTAGTATCATATAGTCAAGTTACAGTAACGTCTGTCAACTATCAAAACAAACAAAGATTTAGCAAATTTAGTCATGGCATTTAAAATTCTAGGCTCAGTTAAATGTTCTAACAATAGGAATGGATGGATGGATAAATGGATGGATAAATGTATGCATGGCTTTCTCACAAAAGTAGTGTAATGGAATAACCCATCTGTTGCTACAATCATTGTTTCAGCACCATTTTGATGACCTCCCTGTTCATAAATCACTGGTTCATTTTCTGTCAGTGATTTTGTCACTTCTTTCCTCATTGAAAAGTACACCTTCAATTGGGTCCATCAGTCAATTAAAAAAACCATCTCCACTACTTAACCTTCCATCCATCTCCACTACTTAGCCTTCCATCCATCTCCACTACTTAGCCTTCCATCCATCTCCACTACTTAGCCTTCCATCCATCCATCTCCACTACTTAGCCTTCCATTCATCCATCTCCACTACTTAGCCTTCCATCCATCTCCACTACTTAACCTTCCATCCAATCCCCAAAACATACGGAAAACTTTCCATTTCCTTAGTCAACAGACTCACAATCATTTTCCTCATCACACCTAGGTCTGCTTATGTTTCCACCTAATTGCAGATGCTCACAGTCTATGATCTCTCTGTTTTCCGACTCCTTACTGTTATACACAAATTCCTCTATGATATCACATTCTTCACAACAACCTATGATTCCTAAACACATCGGTCTACAAACCCACACCTAGCTCTTATTACTCAACCTTTACTAGATCTCTCTATACTCCCTCAATCCTCTTCCATGTAATAGCCTATGGCATTATAAATGGCGCTATGAAGCTGCACTCTTTCTATATTATATGGTGGCATTACACAACAGCAAGAGTTTTAACTCAATATTGTCATGTCAATGTTTTAAAAGGGAATTTTGCTTATCTGCACAAAGTGCTGAGGATAAGGAAATGTCAAATAACCAAAGGAATATAAAACTAACCAAATACTTTCCTAAAGTCTGCTAATTGCATTTAGCAGGATATTGAGCCATACTACACTATATTAATGACATTTTCGAGAGGAAAGAACATAGTTTACATGGCATTTAGGAAAATAATGTATCTTTTATCTGGGTTCACATCAAACTCTGCAATTCGTTTTGGGAAAAAAACTCCCCAAAATGTTGACCTTGACATTTTCACATCTAACATTCATAATTAACGATTAAAAAATGCTTATATTCAAAGATTATGAAACCTATGAAAATAGGCAGGGCTGTGACAGTTGGTTTCTGACAGGGACACTTCCCCATTCTATTGCCTCCTCCAATTTCAAGAATGAATGAATGAAAAAGAACTAACAAGGTAATTAATCAAAGCACGGGCAAAATTCTTATCTTGCAAGAAAACATGGTCTCATTCATGTTTTTATAATACGATAATAAAAAAAGCATACACAGAAACATTATCAATATTTTACATATTTTCTTAGAAATTGCTATGCGATACAACAATAAACATTAGCCTTTCAACACTCACTCTGCATAACAAGTGACGTCTATTCTTGACTGATGGACCATCGCCATGAATAATTACTGGTGTAAACAGCAAAGTCAACTCTACAACTTTCAGGACATGTGCCTTGACTGATGACACCCAAGTTTAACCCCATACAAGCAATACACAGAGTGCTACTATAATGCATACATTATTCTATATTGATGTTTATAGAAAAAAAAAAGCACAGTTTAAAAATACACCACAATAAAAAAAAAAAAAAAATAAGTATCCAAGAATCAGATCAAAATACGAAATCATAACTATGTTCTATTATTATTTTTGCAATTATTCATTTAACAACCTATAAATATAAACCTATAAAACAATAAACATATGGTGGATATAACATATTTGCTAAAGCAGTAGGTTTACTTCTTTTCTAATCATTTATGCTGAACAGCAATAACACTTAATGCATCATCTGTATAATTCTTCCCCTTTAGGGACAACAGCATATTTTTCGCTCTTATGATCTGATGAGCTGTGCCTTATGGGCAAAGCAGTAACATTAACAAAGCTTGACTTCTGTCTTTCTAGCTTGTGATAGGATGAGCCATACTAGGGACTTTTAAAACTCACATATGGCAAGAGTTTGGAAGACAAATGTGGACTATTGATCTATGGGTGAGTCCAATGATTAAAGAAAGACTCCAAGCACCATAACTGCTGCAGTGCACTGTAATGGTTATGATGGAAGGGGTGCCACAGTAAGTACAACTTGCCTGGGGACCACTGGTCGCGTGACACCACCTCACCTGGACCAAGAAGCTCAAGTAAGGAGCTTCCATTAGCTCCAATGAGATCATTGGCTGTGGCATCACATAAAGGGTTTCTCAACCAATGAGCAGCTTCTCGCACCATCACATAGCTCAGTAGCAGAGCTTTTGAATACAGAGGAGGTGGCAGCGGGCACCCAGTGTATCCAAGGTAAGTTGTCAAACTGTTCTTAAATTGTTTGACTACTTACCGTGGGATGGCACCAGGGCACCCTTAGCACCATAATCACTATAGCGGGATGCAGTGGTTATGGTGCTTGGAGTGTCCCATTAAATGAGGTTGGCAGCATCATCTGTAAATAAATCCACAGTCCAGGCCTTCCTCAACATCTTAAATCAAGAACTATAAATGGTTATTTGTGACTTGTCACAGTTAGACAGTATTCTGACATTTTGCAGCAATTTTTATTTAATCCCTTTGCCTTTTTGTAGCAGATTTTAGATTTTTATGATATACTCCCATAGCACAAAAAAAAAACCACATGCCTGACTACACAGAAACATCTTTTTAGTGAATCATGCAGAAACATCGCAATAATGAAATAAAAACACAAAGTCAAGGGAACACAGAAATGACATTTACCGCTTGTCATGCAAAATCCCAAGTATTGCAAGTATTAAATAATTAAAATCCTTTTAGTACAATATAGGATATACCATGGCCATTCTAAAAAAGGCATAAACAGAGAACTGAGTAATATTTTATAAAAGTATAAGTTACAATAATTAATTTCTAAATTTTTTATAGCTCTGTAGGAGCTTACAATAGCTGATGAGCAATGAAATAACACTTCTATCTTTAAAGTATTTTTTTTGTATTACGGTCTGTCAAGAGAATGGTAAGCCAATATTATTACACATACATTTTCAACTATATCCCCAGGTGTGTTAGAGGTTCTATACAAATCATCGTATTTCAAGCATAGTTCAGATCATTTCTTAATAACCGGTCCAAACTGTCTAAACCCAACCAAAGCTAATGGAATTCATTTTAAGAGTGTTCTATAGAGCTTTTATAATTTATTCTGACATCACACTCTTACTAGCGTCCTCCCGTCACTAAACAGATTGTCCAATCGTCTAGTACAAAACATTCAGAAAACTGCTCTATTAGTGTCATGCTGCTATTCATTGTACATGTTAAATAAGAAAAATACTGCACCAAAAAATGCATTTATAAAGTAGAATGTACAGATAGATAGCGTGCAATATACCTGCAGTTTCTTTTCCAACTGTTTTGCGGATGGTGGCAATGACTGATTTTCCCTCGACAACTTCTGCACAAAATCAATGCGTCTCAATTCTTCACGTCCGTGCAGTTTGCACATAACCCCGGCCTTAAGAGCAGGAGAGAGAGCAAATAAGTACTTAAATCCACAATCCCAGGACATGGCACCAATGTAACACTCACTTCAAGGTCATTATTTAGTCCACTTGGATTAAAACAGAACCAATAAAACACAGAATGCAAAAAAAAAAGACACGTTCAGACAAAGTATGCCAGCTGAATGGTATATCTTTTAAGAACAGAAAACGCTATGTCTAAATCATAATCCACTGTGTGTGTGGGTCTGATACGGTGACTTTTTGTTTGTTCCTCTCCACCTATTTCCTGTTACATAAGGGAATTGTTACAAGAGGTTAAGGACCCATGGGAAAGTTGGTCAGGAACAGATCTGACATTGGACAAACTGATGTAGACTCGTCATTCCCAAAAATAACATTGTAACAACTCCTTTACATCGGCTTCAGTCCTTGGCCCTAGCCAAGAAACATGTCCGTGAATGTAATGTTGCTTTGAAGTTGCTACATAAACCAGTACAGTGCAAAGAACTGTAAAATGATTAATGAATCATGTAGACATGGTCATTTATTCTCCAAATACAAATTTTAGGAAACTGGACAGGGCTAATTTATTATTTACTAATATACATAACATTTATACAAAATTATTTTTTATATTTGTTTTTATGACACAGAATAAATGACAATTCAATCCATATCTACTGTTGTCTATCAAGCACTTTGTTTACATTTTTAATAAGGACAGAATATACAGACCAAAAAATGTACACATTAAATATTAATCTGCCTGCTATGCTTTCATGTTGCAAGGTGTAATTTTTAAACAGAGCAAAAACAACACAAAACATTTATAGTAATTATAGCATTTTTTAGGCACAGATCCCACGTTTTACAGTTAAAGGGGCACTATAGTCACCAAAACAACTTTAAGTTAAGGATGCCGTTTTGGTGTATAGTTCATGTCCCTGCAGTCTCACTCAATTTTCTACCATTTAGGAGTTAAGTCACTTACATAGCCATACCTTAGATAACTATAACTGACACAGCCTGCATAAAAAAATAGTTTCAGGTCTTACTTACTTAAGAAGCTTTACCTCCTGCACTGTAAACTGAACAGTCTAATCACACATATTAGACTCCTGCTGGCTCTAGCAGACTAGTAACAGAGCGGGATAAGAAATTCTAAATTAAACAGAATGTGCAATAAAGGATGTTTAAATATTAGATCTTTCTTTACAGGAAGTGCTTAGGAGGGCTCTGTCAGTCACAGTTAGGGGAGGTGTGTCTAGGGCTGCATGAACAGAAACAGAAGTGATTATCTCTTGGATGAAGAACGTTGAGCAGTGAGAATGCAGGGACATGATCTATACACTAAAACTGCTTCATTAAGTCAAAATCTTTAACTGTAAACATTTCCCACAGAGAAACACTGTGCAATACTTCTCTTTGATAATAACCCAGTTTGCCACATATGTGCAGTAGGGTCGCAAATGTGTGTCTACGAAGAAACGTTTCATTGTCTGAGATCCTCATCCAGATCATCTCACGTGAAGGAGCAGCAGCAGCCACTGTGAGACCGGGATGCCTCTATAGATGGAAGCGGGTGCAGGTTCAATGCTACTGGTGCAGGGTTTATACAACACGGCGCGGGGTGAATTCAGGTGTTGAGTTTACATTTAACAAAAAAAAAAAGTTTTTTTTTTTTTATATTTTGAATTCATTCAAAGATTTGGAGTCATAATGTGATTCACAGAACTCTTTATGCCACCTTGCAAAGTGCCTGCAGTTCTTTTACTTCATCGATCGGGCTGCACTAAGCAAACGGCCCTACTGTTTATTTGCATAATAGCTCACATCACAATGAACGTGCATATTCGACAGTTGTTTACAGCACAGTGTATGCGAATACTTGTTATTGGGTTTGGGACCAGGAGCAATAACACCAAATGCTTTCTGCATGCCCGCATACTTGTAGTGTTTCTCAAAGTTTGAAAAATCATTTCAAACACAGATCAATTTACTTAGTGTCTATACTAGAGACATACCTCACTGTAAAGTCCTAACAGTGCGCGAAAAGACTGCCTAAGGAAACCCAACTTGTAAATCAGATCTGGACGGTTTATGTGATCAATTACATCAATATTATTAGTAGTATTTATATAGCAACATATTTCACTGCAGTTCACAATTACAGAAAGGGGATATGTAAAGGTGAGCTTGTGTGAACATGATTTAAACCTGGGTTTTCTGGTTTTAAGTCAGTGATCTTACCACAACTCTAACCACAGGTTTCCTCTTTAAGTGCACACACACATTAAGATATGATATCCCTGAGCAGGAACTAACCATTGGAAGATACCCCTGTCACTTACATTAAAAAAATAGATAAACCAGTATATTAGTACAAAGTAATGATATTGTGCTGTATTTAATGGTCTAATAGAGTCTCTGATTTGTTGCAAGTTAATATACCAGTGCATATTTACATATTATATAATATATTACCCTTGCTTAAGTCTCAATCCTCCTTTAATTTCAGAGAGAGTCCATAACTTGGGTTGGCATCTATTAATTGTGCTGTCCTGTTTTTATATATGCTTATTTATTTTTCTCTTATAATACAGAGTATAAATTAAAAAAAATGCCTGCGCTCTGGAAGGATGGAGTACAGTGATTGCCAAATGGGCCACTTAAATGAAATTGCTTCATAAATCTTCCAGTCCTCCCCTGATAAGAAACTAGCCAGGAGAGCACAGGGCAATGTGTGTGTATGTTATCTTTGAATAATACATTGTATGAAAGGTTGAAATATTTTATTAAAGAAATCTGAATCTGCTGACCCCATAAGTAATTAAATAAATATATATTTAAAGTGGGCATTGGTCATATTTACTTGAATAATCTTCAAAATTTTTATCAAAGTCCAAAAATGTAAAAAGAAGGAGCAGGATGCATATTCTACCTTTAAGGGAAACAAGGATTCAGCGGATTTACAACACAATGGAATGTGGGTGGAGCCCATCAGGAGAACGGTTTTTACTCGATGACCTCACAAAACAGGACTAAGGAAAGGAAATATTTAAAACATAGACATTTAGAATGGTTTGCCACGTCCGTTTACAACATAGGAAGAGAACTGAGCTGCAAATCGTAGTTACCAAAGACAAATGACCAAAAATGGAATACTCTGTCACAATGATTGTCTTTTGCGGAAAGCAGAGTGCAATAATTAGGAGTCAGAGTAGAATCAGATACCAAAATGTCATGATAAGAGAAAGCTAAAATGTATTATCAGATTATTGCCTAAAAATACATTTTCATTCATTAGTGGAGTATAAACGCTGTCCATATGTTAACATAATTTGAACATTTTGAAGTTAAGATTTCTAATAATAGGTTGCTATGCCTCCCAACAGTTCCAATTTAGATGGGACAGGCCCAAATTTTTAATCCTGTCCTGCTGTCTTGACTAAGTTCCCAAAAGTGGGACACCAGGGATTTATCCTTAACAATCATAGCTCGACTGCATCATTAATCATGCTGAAACAGTGATCCATGCGTGGTCTGCTGTGAATAGACTGGCCTTGCCTTGGAAGATTAGCAGGTAGCCTGGGGTGTATTTACACCTGGCTGACCTGCCAGTAACATGGGTTTCTTGGAGCTAAGCCAGTGACACAATTGAATGACTGGCCCGCACCCTTTATCCCCTCCCTCCGGCGCACTGATTTGTGAACTGCTGAAGATAGGAGGTATGGATTTCGTACCTGTTCTGAAACTCATTACAGAAACAAGGCAATAATGAATAAATTACAAAGAACTACCTGTTCATATCCAGTGTTTTTAATAAGGCAAAAGCAACATGTAAAAAGTAATAGTATCTAACTGAACAGAATGACAAGTATCTTCTGAAGTCAAATTACACTACATGCAATCCACTAAGCTAAAACAGACCAGCATGAAGTGATACTAACTATACTAACTAAACCTGCATACTATTATAATTCTCATCACATATGTATGCAATAGAGCTTGCAGGGAATACACTCATGTTCATTTTAGGACTGCCACATAGGACCTAGATAAAATACTATAATGTTTTTTTTTTCTCACATGGGAAATGTGTTGAATTCTTTATTAGTATAGCTGTATGTTTGAATTTAAAGGAACACTCCAAGCACCATAGCCACTACAGTGTGTATGGAGTTCCCCCACACTGCCAATATAAGCAGTATACAAGTTTGCCCAGGTGACGCTCCATGCCTCTATGAGAGCCTGAAGCTCTCTGCCTGAGCTAAGCACAGAGGTGCAGAACTATGCTCATTGACTTAGAGTGATCAGCTGATATGCTCAGCAAATGAGCCAGTCTTGCCCGCAGCCTTAGTTTCAGGAGAGCAAAGTTCTTAGTAGGAAATTTTGACTCTACATAATAGTAAAGATGAGGTAGCAGCAGGGCCCGGCACATCTCAGGTGAGAAAGAAAGAGACGTTTTCTAACTTAAATAGGGGTGGGGGTTGCCATTGAACTCCTGACACCATAACCACTGCAGCGTGCTAAGAATGTTCCTTCAACAAAATTCTACATTGCAATTTAAAAAGAAATGTAATTAACTGGCAAATGTGTATGTGTCTATACAACATTGTAATTTTTTATAGATGTATACATTTGTCAGTTGCAAATATAAACTGGTAGTGTCCAGAGATGTCCCTACCCCTCCTCAACATGTTTACTGTTCATAATGACTGTACTTAATTAGCCTTGTGGACTCAAGTAAAATGTAGGAAGGTTTACATCACTTACAGCTATTTCGTGGGTAAATTGTGCTTTATTTATTTAAGTTCATTAAGTTTAAAAAAATGTTATACTGTGATTTGCAAAACAAAACTCATATCAGTGTATGCTGCTGGTAATAAAAAATATAAATCTATATATATATATATATATATATATATTTATATATAAAACCGAAGATAGAACCCTAGTGAAAAACATATAAAAATTTTAATTAAAAAAAATGAAAACTCCGGCACATTTCTAAGTGATTTGGACTACTAAACACATTAGGTGGCATTCTCATTCGCCACATAAATGATTTATTGCAGCTATTCAGTGAATCTGTCCTGCTGTGTTTGTATTTTTCTTTAAACATCACAGGTTCACAGCCATATTTAGAAAAGGCTGGCATAGCTCGCATTATGCACCACCTTGTCAATATTCCTTTGAGGCTCTGAACTCCAGCAGATAATATCAAATGCTGCCACACGGCGGGAGTTATACATTTGGCAACATTCTATTGTGACCTTGTGCTACACAGTTGTATCTGATCGACCCCCTGCCACATTACAAACAGGAATGTATTATTCAAAAGGAAATTATGGGGGGAAAGTAGCCTTTGTGTTTTGTTCTCCAAAATGTTTGAAAATCTGTTATTTAATTTACAGATATAGAATTTCAGGATGTACGGTTTTATTGATTCTATGGTTTAAATGATCTGGGATCTCTGCATGTGAGGACACCTATTATCTCAGTAAGGGGCTCCTCACAAAATATCTTGAAATTTCTAGAGGACTGACAAGGGAACAGCATATTGATTATAAAGCATTACTGAGATTTAGTAGAACTGAGCAACCTCTAGACTGTAAGCTCGTTTGAGCAGGGTCCTCATCAATCTATTGTTCCTGAAACATTTTGCAATTGTCTCATGTATTGTTAAATTTCCCCTTTTTATAATATTGTAAAGCGCTGCAGAATAGGTTGGTGCTATATAAATACAAAAAATAATAATGGCTTAGATTTCTCAAAGTGTTTTATTCCAAAAAAAAGAGTGGTGCAAAAATGTAAGAGAGGAGGAGTAACCCATGGAATGTTCCTGGTTTCACCGGTTTCCATGGTAATTGCCTCACTTTTAGTATTTTAAACCAGAATCATTTGATAAAACCGCCCCTTTTCCCTGTTGTTTCGTTTATCTCTTCTCTGCATGTATAAAACATGAAATTAAAAAATCTTGGGTGGCAGTTCCCTTCTAAGAACGCCTCTTCTCTTTTGCAGTGAAATAGACCTTACAACAGAATGCAGAGGAATAGTAATTCGGACAGTCCTTTGTGCAACATGGCCAATACGTCAGCTTGCATTTCAGTCTACAGGGGAAACATCTTACATCCTGGAGGAACACATTACCTTATAAAGTGACAGCAAAGGAAATGCACAAATTATACACGGGAAAAAATGCACTGAAAATGTCTACACTGAAATACACTTAATCAGGAATAAATCTGAGAAAATAACAGATTTGTTACAATGTTCTGATAGCAACAGAATTTTTTATTTCGGCCTTGGCCAATGAGCGAAGTCAAATTTTCACGGTTATTTATTTAACAAACAGAACTGATAAACTGCTGACAGCTGAGAAGTGAATTTTAGTCCCAAATAGTCATATTGGGAAAATTCTTCGACCCAGTTATTTTAATATCAAATCGGCAAAGTCATATGTCCACTATTCATCATTTACGGAGTGATCCAAGCCGTGTTCAGCAGCAGTTAACTTTAAAGGACCACTATAGTGCCAGGAAAAGAAACTCGTTTTCCTGGCTCTATAGGGTCTTTAGGTCCCCCCCACCCTCTGGGTCCCACTCCCGCAAGGCTGTAGGGGGAGGAAGGGGTTAAATTCTTACCTTTCTCCAGCACCGGGCTCCCTCGGCGCTGGGGACTCTCCTCCCTCTTCCGATGTCATCCTCTGAATGCGCATGCGCGTACATTCAGTCAGTCCATAGGAAAGCATTTCTCAATGCTTTCCTATGGACGCTGGTGTCTTCTCACTGTGAAAATCACAGTGAGAAGCGCGGAAGCACCTCTAGCAGCTGTCAATGAGACAGCCACTAGAGGCTGGATTAACCCTATTGTAAACATAGCAGTTTCTCTGAAACTGCTATGTTTACAGCTGCAGGGTTAAAACTAGATGGACCTAGCAATCACTACCACATTAAGCTGAAGTGGTCTGGGTGCCTAAAGTGGTCCTTTAATTTCATTACACCTAATTGAGAGACTTTGCTTAAAGTCAAATCTGAGCAGGCAGCTTGAGTCTATCTAGAAAGGAATTATTAAATTATGCTATTTGCAATGTCTTGATCAATTGAACCAGCACTGGCATTAGCATCAAAGGCACAGATAACCTTTGAAGGAATATTATAGTCACACAGACAGCTTCATCTCAATGAAGTGATATGGGTGCAGTGTCCCTATCCCATTAACCCTGCCATGTAAAATATCAGTATGACAGTCACTAGAGGTATAACATTTGATTGCGTGACACAGAATAACCATAGGAAAGCACAGACTCAGTTACTTTCCTATGGGGAATTTTGAATGCTCACATGGCCCCTGCCACGCATTAAAGGACCACTACAGACACCCAGACCACTTCAGCTCAATGAAGTGGTCTGGGTGCTAGGTCACCCTAGTTTTAACCCTGCAGCTGAAAACATAGCAGTTTCGTAAAAACTGCTATGTTTACACTGCAGGGTTAATCCAGCATCTAGTGGCTGTCCTCCTAACAACATCAGAGGCCGCTTCCGCGATTTGCACTGAGTAAATCGCACTAATTTGACATCCTCATGAAGTCCAGCGTCAAATAAGATCCCCATAGAGTAACGCTTTTACTATGGGCGGGGTTGAATGCGCGTGCGCCTCTGGCCATACATGCGCAATCGGCTCCACTCGGGAGCTGACATTGGCAAGGTAGGAGAGGTCACCAGCGCTGAGGGAGCCAGGCGCTTGATTAAGGTAAGTGACTGTACGGGTTTTAATCACTTCAGCACCGAGGGAGAGGGGGCCCGAGGGGGGGGGGACACTCCAAGAGCCTATAGTGCCAGGAAAATGGGTTTGTTTTCCTGGCACTATAGGATCAATTTAAAGGAACACTATAGTCACCTAAATTACTTTAGCTAAATAAAGCAGTGTTAGTGTATAGATCATTCCCCTGCAATTTTACTGCTCAATTCACTGTCATTTAGGAGTTAAATTACTTTGTTTCTGTTTATGCAGCACTAGCCACACCTCCCCTGGCTATGATTGACAGAGCCTGCATGAAAAAACAAAACAAAACTGGTTTCACTTTCAAACAGATGTAATTTACCTTAAATAATTGTATCTCAATCTCTAAATTGAACTTTAATCACATACAAGAGGCTCTTGCAGGGTCTAGCAAGCTATTGACATAGCAGAGGATAAGAAAATCTTAATTAAACAGAACTTGCAATAAAGAAAGCCTAAATAGGGCTCTCTTTACAGGAAGTGTTTATGGAAGGCTGTGCAAGTCACATGCAGGGAGGTGTGACTAGGGTTCATAAACAAAGGGATTTAACCCCTAAATGGCAGAGGATTGAGCAGTGAGGCTGCAGGGGCATGTTCTATACACCAAAACTGCTTCATTAAGCTAAAGTTGTTCAGGTGACTATAGTGTCCCTTTAAGTCCCCAATGCACCTCTTTGTGGAGCATTATATTGGATCATCATGGAGGAGTCCAGATCTCCTCTGTGACATATCTTAGGGAGGAAAGGTCAGCAGTGCTCAGGGAGCCTTGGTCCTAGAAACAGGTAAGTAAAATTTTATTTATTACATTTTTATAGCACCAAAGGGTTAGGGAGGACCTAGAAAGGTGTAGAGACAGGGACAGATCTGGATTTCTTATGCTATAGTGTTAATTTAACTTCATGTGCAGAATTACCAATTTAGTGATAACACATCAAGAGCCTCTTGTATCAGTGTTTGGCATATTCATTCTCAACACAGTGACAGATTAACAAGGTTATTCACTAAGGTGTGAATTGTGGGGAATTCAACATGTATTTCAAATGTTATGCCAATAGTAAAAACAAGTGACTTTAATAGTCACCCAGACCCCTTTACCTCAATTAAATAGTCTGGATGCAGTGGTCCTGTCATTTTAACCCTACAATGTTTACATTACAGGGTACAAATCCACCTCTAGTGGCTGTCTTCCTCCAGAACGGAGTAAAACTCTGTCTGGGAATCAAATACTACTTGCGCATGCCTTATTCACAACCATTGCTTCTCTATGAAGCAGTGGATTAGAGGAGATCATGAACACATCTGCAGACATGCTGACGCCTTCAGAAGAGAAGCTGAAGGTTGTAGAAGAGAAGTTCCGGCGCTTTAAACGAGGTGAGTAATATTTATTTGCCTTACATTTTTAAACACAAATTCGGATGGACAGAAGGAGGTTAATCAGAAGGAAACCTATAGTCTTAACATAACCACTGTTATTCTTGAGACTATAGGTTCCCTTTCATATTTTTCCAACTCTGATATTGTGGCTTAAAATTCAAAATTATCTTCTTTAATTACGCTGAGCAGGCTCATTTTACCAGTGTTCTCTTTAGTTCGTGTTTCTGTTCTATCAAAATGTCATTAAATTTCCAATTGTATAGTATAGTGCCGGTTTTAAAGAAACAAAACTGATAATGATAAGAATACTTTTCAAATTTTGCATTTTGCTCACTACTGCTCTATACCAGCATTATTTGTGGGTACAATTATTATTTGGTAATTATATAGCATCAACATATTCCACAGATCTGTACAATAGAGGGAACACATACTGATACAAAAGGAACACAAGACCCTGCTTTTGAGCTTACAATCTAGCAAATACAGTTTTTTATACAAAGTACATAACAAGATAACTTGTGAGCTTACAATCCAATTCTTGGTTAATGGCATACAACGATATACCAACTGTGACATATACCAGCTCAGATGCCAAATCCAAAAAAAAGGTTCAGGAAGCTCCTGTCAGCTGAAGGAAATGAACTTGTTAAGACATCCCTGGGAGGCAAGGACAAGTTCAGAAAATCACGCTCTCAAATATGGCAAAGATCTCTTCCAATCTACCATTTCACTAATCACTGAGGCAAGAACCTAGAGTATATTATGTTATCGTGAGAGGGATTGCATTGCTAAGGGTTTCTAAGTTTACCTGCCTGTATTTATTAAAGGGAAAGCAACATGTATATTGCTGATGTGAGAATAAATATTTCAGACAAAAAGAAAGCTCATGGCAAGAAATGTCTATCTACAAATGACTGCATGCAAATTATTCTCAGTAGGTTTATTACTTGATCTTTGCATTAAAGAACCGATCAATTACGCAATGTTCTAATATGCAATGTAGCTTAACCCCTTAAGGACCAAACTTCTGGAATAAAAGGGAATCATGACATGTCACACATGTCATGTGTCCTTAAGGGGTTTAACAAGTTAGATAGACAGACAGACAGATAGATAGGCACAAAAGGGTATGAATGTGACTTATTATCAGACAGCAATTTAAAACACAGCCTGTTATAATAAAGAAATAATAAATTCTCACCCAAAAAACAGTAAAGCAACAATCTTACTACTCCACCTTAATGACACTTCAGTGATTCTGAAATAAAGATTTGTCACATGTCATCCACACACGTTCTATTTCTGCCCCACCCATTCCCTCTTCCAATTTGTAGTTTACAATATGAGCAGTTTAATGGTTAACCTTTTTAGATCTATAATGTTGGTTATCATTAATAAAGATTATATTATATTTCCTACATTTATGTTCTGTCAGCATCCAGAGAAAAGGGGGAGAGTAAGATTGGTGTAGACACACACTTATTTTAAACAAGGTGAACCCAGACATCATTATTCTTCTGTGATGAGTGCTAATTCCAAACATTATTATAAAATTGGATTAATAAAAAACAAACAAAACAAAATCATAACTACCTTTCTTGAGGTGAAAACTGTTCTATAAAACAGATTTTAGGGATGTGTGCACCCCTCATAAAAAATTAATAACATTAGACAGTTTAAGGGGACACTGTAGTCACCAGAACAACTACAGCTTAATGTAGTTCTGGTGATTATAATCATTGTTTTAAAGCATTTTCATGCAAATACTGCCTTTTCAGAGAAAAGGCAGTGTTTACATTGCCCATCTAGGGACACCTCCAGTGGCCAGGTGAGGTGCTTCCTGGCTCAGTGCTGCACAGTAGGCAGCACTGCTGTTCAGCGTCACCACGCTCTGCACAGAGACGTTGAATTTTTTTATTCAACGCATCTCTATGAGGATTGGGTTGGCAAGAAATTTGCAATTCTGATGATGTCATGAAGGAGTCGGATCGGGGGCAGGGCCAGCACTGGAGGACCCGCGCGGTGCTGGAAATAAGGTAAGTTTTAATTTCTTTTAAGAGGTTTAAGGAATGGTGTTTTTAACACTATAGGTTCAGGAATACATATTTGTGCTCCTGACCATATAGTGTTCCTTTAAAGATTGTGTTGCGTCTTGGTCAGACAAGATTTCCTTTTGCGTCTCCTTAACAGTAGAATAGGAACCTCCGATTTTCTTTTTCAAAATCTCAACAGCAAGGAACAATATAAGGAATTAAAATTTAGCTCTCAAAGTTAATACTTCTTCTTCTGATTTAGTGTGTCTATTTGTTTCTGTGATTATTTTCAATATCTTTTTTTTTTTTTTTTTTTAAATACTCCTAGGCAATCTGCAATAAATATTGGGCTCGGAAGAAATGTGGAACAAGCCATATAGAAACAAAATAACAAAGGAAATGAATAACTGAGAGTATATAGTATGTACTTTCAAATTGTGACTGCAAATAATTTATTCACGATTTAATCAGACTTCAGGCCACCTGTACCTTAAGAATGATGTGACCCGAAAAATGATTAAATTCACAAAGTATAATAAAATGTGTCATATCCAACCTTTATTTGTAATACTATCTTTTTTTAGAGCTGATGTTTCTTGCATTCAGCACAGTTGTAAATTGTGTATCAGCACTCTGTGCTCCTTGTTATCAGTTTGATTTAATTTGTTTTTCGTGCATGTCTTTAAGTAATCATGAAAAGGACCTTTGCATCTGAAAGCACATTAACCAATTAGAACCTGTTTAACCCACTATGTATCAGGCATGTCATGATGTTGTAAACTGTACTGAATAACCTCTGTTCCTAAAAACAAATAGATCTCATCGGGCAAACTGTGCACTAATGCTCTAAAAATTCAGTTTCATGCTGGTAGGGTAGTTTCTTTAGCTGGGAACAGTGAACATAGAAGTTGATAACAGCATGGAAGAGATCTATATGCTATACAATGTATGCTGCATCTTGGTATGAACTGATACAATCTAATAATAATTAATAAAAAATAAAAAATAAAACAACCTAGCATACGCTAACAGGGGTAGGCAATCTTTGACACTCCAGATGCATTGTGGCTGGAACAGCATTATGGGAGATGCAGTCCACAACATCTGGAGTGCTGAAGGTTGCTTAGTGTGCTAGGGGCTATTAAACTTATAAAGAACACTCTCGGCTATTTAAAATGCCAACAATATCACTTTTGCATAAAATAAGTGTATCTTCAAGCAATACAGTGTTCTAAGGAACAAAAAGGATGAAATGGAAAATATGTGACTTTATTACCTCTGTATCCAATGCATGTTCAGTATTCACGGGACCAGACTGTTGAGGGCAATTAAATTCCTCATCATCTGAAACTGCAGAAAAAAATAAAAAATTGTTAACTGTGGATTCATTTTCAATCTCAAACCATCCAATCACTAAGATACATACTGTGACAGAGTCTATGGGAGGGTAATAGAAGGAAGGTATTTAGGACCCAGAATCCTCCACAGCCTGTACTCATTCACCTGCCCAATTAGCAACTGCTGAGGCTTTAATTAGCAGGTCTCAGAGCAGAAAGGAGGGAGATACAATCTGACCTGCAGAGCAGCACCAGAAAAAGTGCTAAAGGTTGGTGAAACCAATGTTTATTTTGTTGATTTGTTTAGATTATTACCCTGGTTTAGTGAGGGACATTACTTTATGTTTAGTAAGTGCTCGAATTTGAGCTAGGATTTTTTTTTTGTAGACTTTCCTTTATGCTTTGCTGCAGTTTTTAACAAACTGATTGCTGCATGGATATTTGTGCACATGTAAATAAACCACACCTTTATTGCATAACAGACTGATGTTCTGTACCTGTTACCCTAGAGGACTGTGTTGCTTTGCTGATAAAGGTCACAGTATATGATCTAATATTTCAGCAAGCAGATCAGAGTTTGTTTCGAATCCGGTATTTCACAGACATGATATAATTTCCATTTATTATTTCCAGTAATTTACAGTGATTACATGGCTTCTCCTCTCCTCTTGTCCCAACACCTGTCCGCTTGATCCAGTACCTTCCCACCTTATCAGATCTCTCTCCCCTTGTCTTGTACTGTCCTTAACACACATACTAAACTGCTCTCTCTTTCATCTGGTGTTGTCCCTGCTCCCCTTAAGCATGCTACTGTCATACCCATCCTAAAAAAGCCATCCCTAGACCCGTCTTCCCCTTCGTTCCATATCCCTTCTTCCTTTTTCCTCAAAACTTCTAGTAAGACTTGTCTTTACCCGTATGACTCAGTTCCTAAATTCCAACTCCCCCCTCGATCCTCTTCAATCTGGCTTTCGCCCCCTCCACTCTACTGAGACTGCTCCTAATAAAGTTACAAATGACCTAAGCGCAGCTAAATCCAAATTCAACTACTCCATACTAATTTTCCTTGACCTCTCTGCTGCCTTTGTTGATCATGGCCTCCTTCTCATAACTCTTCAATTTCTTGGTCTCTGTGACACAGCCCTCTCATGGTTCTCCACCTACCTCTCCCAACGCTCCTTCGTGTCTCTTTTTCCAAATATACCTCCTATCCTCGTCCTGTCTCAGTTGGAGTCCCTCAAAGTTCAGTTCCTTTTGTTCTTTCTCTATACTGCCTCTCATGGCAAACTCATTAATTAATTTGCATTCCACTACCACCTGTATGCCGACAACACCCAGATATCTTTCCTCCCCTGACCTCTCCCTTGCTGTCCTAGAACGTGTGACCAATTACCTCTCTTCTACCTCTGATTGAATGTCCTCCCGTTTTCTGAAACTCAATCTCTCTAAAACTGAGTTTCTTATTTTTCCTCCTCCTAACACTGATCCTCCTTCACTCTCCCTGCAGGTTGACGGTACCTGCCTCACCTCATCCTTTCAAGCTCGCTGTCTTGGTGTCATTTTTGATCCACTCTCACCTTCAGTTCTGCTACTTTCCACTTTCCCACCATGTCTATTTGCTGTCTTCCTCAATACACTTCCTATTGTGTTTTTATACCCCACCTCCTCTAGATTTTAAGCTTGTTCCTGTTGGAATTTGGTATTGTCTCATTTGGTAAATTCCCTTCTTATTGTAAAGTGCTGCGGAATAAGCTGATGCTATATAAATAATAACCAATAATAATTACATCACCCTGTGAATTACTGGGTTCAGAATCCCCTTACTAAGATATATTGCAGATACTAGCCCTAGGTTTGTTCTCAAAAATTATTAGACCACATATTTTATCCGTGTGTGTGTGTATGTATGTATGTATGTATGTGTGTGTGTATATATATATGTGTATATATATGTGTGTGTGTGTGTATATATATATATATATATATATATATATATATATATATATTCTAAAAATATTTCTCAATTATTAAACTCTGTTGGAATAAAATCTTCTATACCATAAACTGTCCCACATGGGACTGTGATCCCTCATCCCCCCTTTCACAAGCCCCCATAAAACCACTGTACCCTCCTCCACCCACAGAGAGGTTATGAAACTTAGAAATGCTATAAAGGGTAATAGCACATTGGCAACTTGTTCCCCACTCTTTTTTTATTATCCATTTTAAGAATTCAAAAAAATATATATTTTTGTTAGTTTTTAAGTGTCCCCCATGTTGGGGGATAATGGGATTATAATGAATATATGGTGAAATGTTGGGAATGTTTATCTCCAATGTGAAAATGAATGTAGGACCCAACGATATCGGTGTACTTTGACAGTACTTGCATTTTTCCCAATTAAATATTGTAAAAGTAAATAAATAATTTTGATATTTGGGGGGGGGGTTCCTTTGAATCAACACATCTGCAAGAATAGTTCAAGGAAAAACCTAAAGAATGTGGAGTTCAGAAGCCAAAAATATCCCTCTCAAATCAGTGTTCTGGGAAGTTACCCTGTAATACAACATAAACAGAAAACCTGCAGCCTTTGGACAGCGGCCAGAACCCGAGCTATGGAGCTTCTGAGCCAACATAAACTTTAAGCCAGTCTTTATCTTTTCCCAGCTCGGGAGAAAACTGCTCTTTACGTTTATCTTACATCAGCTAAAGTGGAGTTTGTTCACTTATATACACTAGGCAAATACAGGGAGGAATGGCTATAAATTATACTCAATATTTACATATAAACACATTTTATCTTCTTCTCCAAAAGGTAAGGCCAAGGCAATAAAACGATAGGGAAAATATATACATATTTCAAATGTAATTTATGTACACGAAAGATGTAAATAATTATAAAACACAACAGAGCAACACTAATCATAGTTACATAGTTTGTGTATCAAAAAACGATTACAGCTGAGGAGCGCAATATCAGATGTTGTCGCTATGCAGATCCCATCCTAGTCTTTCCATAGCTGTGATATTAAAATTCAACCCACTCTGACATTCAATGCCCTTAACAATACAGCTTCCAAATCTATTTCTCTGCACTTTGCTAGGATTTTTTATGCTCTAATAAACTTCTTCAAAAGCTAGTTTTCATGTTTTCCCGTCAAACAGTTCCCTCCTTTTTTTTAATTGAATTTCACAGTATTTTCTAGAGTGTTCTTGCCTCAGTCTTCAGAACAGAAGGGTATCTGTCACAGAACTTAAAGAGGACATCTATGTATCGTAATAGGAGAATTGCTAGCAAGTGTCTAGATTTTTAAATATTCCTAAATACAAAAGAAATGGTGCAGAGCATATCCTGCCAACAAAGCCTTAGCAGCAATAAGCCAGCTTCACTTTGAAAAAAGTACATTGTATATAAAAAGGAGTATATGGTGTCAATTTCTTCCTATTTATGCATGTGGCATTTGCATGTTGCAAACACAAATAGGAAGCATCACTCCCCCTTCTTAGTAGAGAGCTGAGCCATGACTGCGGCTTAGGCAATACATACACAGAGTTCATAACTAGCTGCACTGTGCACGAACTGGTATCAGATGCAGTAAGGCTGTCGTCGAGTTTCAGTTTTACACATCCTATGTGATAAGAATTAGAATATTTCTAACATCAATTCTATGCACAGTCACTCACTCATTGTCAGAGGGCGGTCAGTTGCAGCTTTGCAGAAAGCAGGTGTCAAATCTGCCTACAAAAGGAGCCCAGGAGGCATGCGGGACCCAGCTAAGAGGCTGCAATGGGAGACCCCCGTTACAAGGAAACAGGGCTAGGATGGTCCTCACATCATAACCACTACAGTGGGCTGTAAATGGTGAGTGTAATCCTTTAACAAAGATTTTTATATATTTGAGAGGTTATAGCATGTTTTTCTATGTCACTTTCATCTGATTTTCTTATCAGACAAATGGCCAAAGAACATAATGATCAAAACACATTGGGAAGGGGGCGATGCTTGGTGCCCAGGACGCTCTGGCTGGTCTGAGCTTATTAAGCAACACAACTAGAGTTTGTGGTTTTGCTCGGACTGCTCACAGAATAAGTAGTAACTTGCTATTGTGGTGACTCCCCCTACTTAATACAGTCCAGCCTTGAGACACAACGGCACTGTGGTGCGGTGTTTGGGAGGGGTGAATGACCTCCCAGCTTTGGACGTGCACCCCAAAGCAGACTACTTGTAGCCCCAGGTTATCCTGGTCCCCACTGGGAAAGCTTGTTTCTCCGCAACTGAGGACTCTAATCCTGCTGAATTGGTTAACGTGTGGTGTACCTAACATGGCCGCCACAAAGGAGCTCCAACAAGGTCAGACAGGCCTGGTAGGCCAAAATTGGAGGATAACATTTGAGAATTTTTTTTAATGAGATTTGCCAAGCTTTCTGGAACTGATTGGACAGCAGACCTCATGCACTTACCTATCCTGATGAGGAGCAGACTTACGCTGATGCTGTAACTACCCATTCTTCTGGGCAGGAGGCCTGTTCGGACGGGCTTTTATCCCAGCATCCATTTACCCAAGAGGATTTGTGGAATTTAGAGCCCAAGAGGGCCTATATTACCAAGTAACAAGAGTATTCCTGAACTTAGAGAACTTACTCCCATCCAAGCTGGGGCTCTGAGCAGCTAAGATATAACTACCCAAGCTCTACTCAACACCAGGCAATCAAGCTATGAGGGGGCAGGAGGAGGTATTGGGCCTGACATGGAAATTGACTTTCTGCTATGGCTGGTCTACAGATATGGATACTAATTACCAACAATATTGAGCATTTCTTTATGCTTTTTTTTTTGCTAATTGAGTACCTGCCCTAGTTTACTATTTATCAGTGGTAGAAAGAGGATCCAGGCACTTCAAGTATCTTCAATTTTATTTATTTGGATAAGTGAGACACAGCAACGTTTCGACCCCTGAAAGTGTCTTTGTCAAGCTTAGTGCTGGCCTTTGGTCCAGTTTAGCACCCGGGTCTTCAGGTGATTGGAGTGCAGTTCGATATTTTCTCTTTTTTGCTAGTTTACTATTTAGACACATTGGTGTGTGTGTGTGTGTGTGTGTGTGTATATGTATGTATATATATATGTGTATATATAATATACACTGCTGGAAGAAGTCATGCACCCAGTCAGACTTCCTCCACTACAAATTCATGTTGCGTTCATATAGCACAGACGTTGCCCTTGCCAAACAGTCATACTTTTCCTCCCCCATTAGCTCATGCTCCCGCAATCCCAGGCGTCTTTTAATACCTTTAATTCCCTTCTTTGCCCTGCTTTGGCCACCCCCAAACTAACCTTACATACGATCGCTTTGCATGCTACTTTACCGACAAGGTTGAACAGCTAAGGAAAGAATTTTCACCGCCTTGTCCCTCTTTTTCTCAACCACACCTAGGTTATGCCTTTCCTACCATTCAGACTTTCTCCCAGGCTACTGATCAAGAGGTGGCTGTGCTTCTCCTTTTCGCTCGCCCCACCACTTGCCCGCTTGATCCTGTCCTGTCATACCTTATCAGATCTCTCTCCTCTTGTCTTGTGCCTTCCTTAACACACATCTTTAACTGCTCTCTCTCTTTTCTGGTGTTGTCCCTGCTGCCCTTAAACATGCTACTGTAGTACCCATCTTTAAAAAACAAACAAAAAAAAACCTCTTGACCCGTCCTCCCCTTCTAACTATATCGTCCTATATCCCTGCTCCCTTTTTCCCCAAAGCTTCTGGCAAGACTTGTCTTTAGCCATCTGATTTGTTTCCTCAATTTCAACTCTCTCATTGACCATCTTCAGTCTGGTTTCCACCCCCTCCACTCTGCTGAGACTGCTCTTATTAAAGTCACTAACGACCTAATCACAGCTAAATTCAAAAGACACTACTCAATATTAATTCTTCTTGACCCCTCTGGTGCCTTTGACACTGTTGATCATGTTCTCCTTCTCCAAAGACTTCAATCACTCGGTCTCTGTGACACTGTCCTTTCTTGGTTTTCCTTCTATCTCTCCCAACGCTCATTCAGTGTCTCCTTTTCTAATGATAACTCCTCCCTTCGTCCTGTCTCTGTTGGAGTCCCACAAGACTCTGTACTTGGTCCCCTTCTATTTTCTCTTTATACTGCCTCTCTTGGCAACCTTATTACCTCATTTGGATTCCAATACCACCTGTACGCTGATGACACTCAGATATACCTCTCCTCCCCTGCTGTCCAGCAACGTGTCAATGCTTGCCTTTCTTCCATCTCTGACTGGATGTCCTCCCGCTTTCTGAAACTCAGTCTCTCTAAAACTGAACTCCTTGTGTTTGATCCTCCTAATACTCATCCCCCTCTTTCACTCTCCCTTCAAGTGAGTGGTACCCACATCAGTCCATCCTTGCAAGCGCGCTGTATTGGCGTTCTACTTGATTCTGTCCTCACATTTGAGCCTTACAGCCAGTCTGTTACCAAATCCTGTAGATTCTACCTTAAAAACATAGCCCGCATCTGCCTCTTTCTTACACAAGATGCTACTAAAGAGCTTGTCCATGCTCTAGTAGTCTCTCGCATGGATTATTGTAACTCTTTCCTAATAGGTTTTCCCACAAGTCGTATTGCCCCGCTATAGTCTGTAATGAATGCTGCCACCAGACTGATTTTCCTCTTCTGTCGCTCCTTTCACATCTCTCCCCTCTGTCAGTCCTTACATTGGCTTCTTGTATCCTATAGGAGTCAATTCAAGGTACTAATCCATATCTATAAAGCACTGACCAATTTTAACCCCTCCTATATCTTTTCACTGATCTGCAGGTATGCACCTTCTCTGTCTCTCCGCTCTGCCATGACCTTCTCCTGTCTGCTGCTCGCACCAGTACAACCAACTCACGCTTGCAGGACTTCTCGCAGATGGCTCCTTTCCTATGGAATAGCCTGCCTATGACCATCAGGCTCTCCCCTAGTTTTTAATTATTTAAAGAGTGCCTCAAAACCCATCTCTTTAGGGAAGCTTATGGCCTCCCAGAGTAACCTCTACCTCACATATCTGTCCCTTGCTCTCTCCTAAAGGGCAGCACTCTATTCTCTCCTCCAGCTCTGCTTCACTCCACCTTGTTTGATTGCTACTTCCTGTCCTGTTGTGTTTTACGCCCCACCTCCTATAGACTGTACGCTCGTTTGAGCAGGGCCCTCTTCAACCTATCATTCCTGTAAGTTTTTGTAATTGTCTCATTTATTGTTAAATCTCCCCCTTTGATAATATTGTAAAGCGCTACGGACTATGCTGGCGCTATATAAATACCAGTAGTAATAATATATATCTTGTACTTCATCTTCAGTTCTATGCTTTAATATGTGTCTCTCTCTCTCTCTCTCTCTGCTTCACTTGAATAGAACTGTGTTCCTAATGTTTCTCTAATTCACTACAAAAAGTGCAGTATTTCAAGATATGTCAATACTATTACTATCGTTTATGCACTTTGTGACACGTCTATGTACATGTGTTTGTTATGCAAAGCACTCAAAAAATAAAGAATGTTAATAAATAAAAATAAAAAACAGCACATTGGGAAAACAGATTACATCCTTGTATTCTGGTCAATCCCTTAAAAAGCTACTAGCGCTCACTAAAATTTCAAAGTAACTCTATGACGGAACGCTGGCACTCCGACTGAGTACCTCCGCCAATCGATGCTCCTAGCGCTTGCCGAGGACTCCAAGCACTCCAACCGACACCATCAGCACTGCAGACCCCACTTCCAGCGATGCAACTGCGCTGGGGTCTCTGCTGTCTCCACCCACCCTGGACCCAAGGCCAGGATCCAGCTTCCAGTGGGTGAACCTCTCTTTCCCCAGAGAGCAGGAACAAGCTCTTAGCAGAACTTAGTGATCATACCCTGGGGAGTATAGTGATTATAGCAATCCCCAGAGTGTATTTCTCCAATCCCCCAAACATGAGCCAAGGCTTAATGCTGGAACAAGACTGATTTACTGGCACACATAACTCACAATTTATGCAACACAAAACTCCTCCTCTGGGCCAGGCTAGATAATTGAGTTTCTACAATACACAAAGCTCAATTATCTGCTGGCCAGAAATAATACAGTTTCATAAAACACACAGGGACCCCAAAACATGCAATAACCCCATAAAAAGTATATCCTTGGAACCGGGGGATCTGGTTGAACCACATATCCAAAATTCACCCAGATCCGTTCAGTACTTTGGAAAATACAGTTTAATGCAGATTCAGCAGAACATATACAGGCTAAATGAAAAACAATCACTTTATAATGTGTCCCCTGCTGTATAGTCCAAAACCACTGCACGATGTCTCTGTGCACCAAATACTGGCGAGATGGCACCGTGTTGAAAAGTCCAAACAGTGTCTGTGAGTTAAAATGGCCGCCATCCATTGTTCTCACCATGTGCTTCTGATACAGGAAATGGTGGCCACCCAGTAACTCCACAGTATGTCCCCAGATGGTTCTTAAAGGGCCAGCAGCAGCACAACACAAATCCATTATGCCCAAATCATGTCTTTAAAGGGCAATACAAACCAGGGGCCATAGTCACAGGGCAAGAGGCGGGCAAGCAGTCCTCTCCAGGCACAAGTGGCGAAGGGCACTTCGTCACAAACTCCACAAACGTCAGCACACAAAGTATCTAACCACACAATGAATGCTGTCTGAATGCTTGTATTATTTAATTCTTAGTGCCTCCTGTGGCTGTACAATAAATTGCAAGTATGAAAATAAATGTATGGCATTGGCTACCTGTCCACATTTTAACCTCAGATCGCAAACTCCATTGTCTACTTGTCAACCCTATCAAAATATAAGAATACACATAATTTTATAAATACAAAATATAAATTATATAGTGTATAGTTTACTAAACTGGAGAAAAGTAAGAGATTAGATAGAATCAAAAGGTTTCAATTCATAAAAATTTTCAGACAGTAATTATGATTCTTTCAAGCAAATATAAAATAAACAAACAATACAAAACTAAAACCAAAGCACTAGTCTCTGCAGTAAGTCTCAAAGGAGCCGCTTGGTTATGCTATAATAATTTAGGTGGAAGCACTGGATCCAAAAATAGTGTCTGCAGAGGCAGATATGCTAGCAGAAGCACTTTATCCCTAAGGCGCAGGTCTGATTTGCAGCCGCATTCACTAAGTGCATAATTAACATACTGGTGTGGCATATTGTTTATTTTAGATAATGTTGTGAAAATATATAATTATTTACCAATTTTAAAATAAAAATGGATACGAGGTGTTGGAATTTTGAAGGATAAATGTACATACATTATTGTTGACTGTATTTTTTTTAATATCTTAAAATATATGTGAAGTTTGTCCCACTAATAACTGAAAGAAAATACCTCTAGAATCTTTTTCTTTGTAATGTCACTTCACTATTTAGCAGGGTATTGGTTCATAATGTGAGTACACAACCCAGTGATGACACGAGTAGACAATTATTCAATTACAGGTCCAACGTATCTGACACTTACAGAATATTGCAAGATGGGTTTATTGCCCAAAGAGCAGAGCCCCTATTGTTTCAGCACAGAGCAGTGATGTATTATGTTGGTGCTACACATTTTTGTTAATCACATTTTTGTTTACAGACACCTGAAATTTCAATGGAACAGGTTGACCCATCAGGCCACATGAAGTCTTTGTGTGACACTATTTTCTACCAATCACCAATCAGTCTAGCTCTGTCACTTGGTACCAGGTGGACTGAGGGAAAGTGCAGTGCGATCCCATGATTAACCTCACTTGCTCTGCACTTTTGATGAGAGAGTCCAATGAGGACTTACCTTAGTCGCAACGAGAGGTAAATCATGGGAAATTAGACTATAATAAATAATTGGAAGTGTTGTCTAAACCTTTAATGTGATATTCTAAGCCAGGGCTCCAAATTTCACGTCCAACGCTACTAGTCAGTTTCAAGTCCAACGCTACTAGTCAGACACTGCAAATCTCCTACTATATGATCTACAGAAATGAATAAGGCCGCAGCATATAACTCAAGATAAATCCCTGTCTTCTAGATACACCCTAGACATTAAGGGATTCTTTATGCAGGCGTAGAGGACTCAAAATCTGTAGTATCTTCCTAGAAACTGTAGGGGAAAAAAAGTAGAAAAACTATTTTGTAAAATATATTCATAGGTCAGCTATGAGTGAAGTGCATATATAGACAATAATAAAAAAAACAAATACACACCAAAAAACCATTAAAACTCTCTATCTATATTTATTATATCACTAGTAAATTTACGATACTAATACAGCAGTCAATGACACAATAGGCTAAATAATAAACAATAATAAATATTTACCACAATTCACAAGCCTAATCGTTTGAAACACGAATCAAACAAACCCTCCACCCCCCGCCCCCCCGCCAACGTTTCGTCTTCTCCTGGTAGCCTTTATCAAGAGTGTCTATATCAAACACTCACCCTGAAACCTTTTATATATGTGTACCTACAGCTGATGGCCATCAGTAATAATGTGAAAACCCGAGACCGGAAGTGACATCGTCACCTCCGACCCCGGTTTCACTCACAAAGTTCAAAATATAAATATACATGATATCCACAGTATAACAATGCCGTCTAAATCCCATAAATCCTCCCATAAAGATTCTTCCATACACTGTTACTAAACAATAGATGGTTGAGGACAAGTTAATGAGTTAAATCCATGCTCATACGCATGCGTGATAGACGCTCACCACTCCACCATATTGCTTAATGGCAATCTGCCCTTACTCCATATCCTACCCACGCAACTATTTAGGAAGGAAAAATAAAAAATGAATAGGCAGAACTAACCTCTACCTCAAAAGGGATAGACACATAGTACTGGAAAACCTCCACATCGGTATCTTACCCACCAAACATAGTGTGGACTACAGATGCCAGTACACCCAAAATACTGTGTATCACAAAGTATCCAATCCCACGCATCTGCAATTGTTACAAGGATTTAATGTTGTGTGTAATATACTATATTGGATTATATCGGCGTTTGATCCTTGTAACAATCGCACATGCGTGGGATTGGATACTTTGTGATACACAGTATTTTGGGTGTACTGGCATCCGTAGTCCACACTATGTTTGGTGGGTAATACACCGCTGTGGAGGTTTTCCAGTACTATGTGTCTATCCCTTTTGAGGTAGAGGTTAGTTCTGCCTATTCATTTTTTTTATTTCTATTTTTTATTTTTCCTTCCTAAGTAGTTGCGTGGGTAGGATATGGAGTAAGGGCAGATTGCCATTAAGCAATATGGTGGAGTGGTGAGCGTCTATCGCGCATGCGTATGAGCATGGATTTAACTCATTTACTTGTCCTCAACCATCTATTGTTTATTAACAGTGTATGGAAGAATCTTTATGGGAGGATTATTTATGGGATTTAGACGGGATTGTTATACTGTTGTACACAGTACTAGAGACCGTATCTTCAGAAGGATATTGATACATTAGAGAGGGTTCAGAGAAGGGCTACTAAACTGGTTCATGGATTGCGGGATAAAACTTACCAGGAAAGGTTAAAGGATCTTAACATGTATAGCTTGGAGGAAAGATGAGACAGGGGATATGATAGAAACATTTAAATACATAAAGGGAATCAACACAGTAAAGGAGGAGACTATATTTAAAAGAAGAAAAACTACCACAACAAGAGGACATAGTCTTAAATTAGAGGGACAAAGGTTTAAAAATAATGTCAGGAGGTATTACTTTACTGAGAGGGTAGTGGATGCTGAATAGCCTTCCAGCTGAAGTGGTAGAGGTCAAACACAGTAAAAGGAGTTTACATGCGTGGATAGGCATAAGGCTATCCTAGCTATAAGATAAGGCCAGGGACTAATGAAAGTATTTAAAAATTAAGGCAGACTAGATGGGCTCTAATGGTTCTTATCTCGCCGCCACATTCTATGTTTCTGTTAGTGATACGCCGGGCCTAAAGTTCAAGGATTATTGGATTCTTATTAAATAGTAATATTTCAGTTGTCAGAGCATTCCTTTCATCCTCCCACCTCCTGGACAGCTCACTAAGAATGCAGCTTCACAATGAATGTAAATGGATGCTGTCCAGGAGGTGGGAGGGTCTGCTGCTGATTGGCTGGAATGTGTCTGCTGACTGTGAGGTACAGGGTCAAAGTTTACTCAATGATGAGTCCGTGGTGAACCGTTCGGCGAACCGTTCAGGACATCACTATATACTGTGGATGTCACGTATTTTTATATTTTGAATTTTGTGAGTGAAACCGGGGTCGTAGGTGATGTCACTTCCGGTCTCGGGTTTTCACATTATTACTAATGGCCATCAGCTGTAGGTACACATATATAAAAGGTTCAGGGTGAGTGTTTGATATAGACACCCTTGATAAAGGCTAACAGGAGGAGCCGAAACGTTGGGGGGTTTGTTTGATTCGTGTTTCTGCCCGATTAGGCTTGTGAATTGTGGTAAATATTTATTATTGTTTAGCCTATTGTGTCATTGACTGCTGTATTAGTATTGTATATTTACTAGTGATGTAATAAATATAGATAGAGACATTTTATGGTTTTTTTGGTGTGCATTCTTTGTTTATTTTATTATTGGTTATTTTGGTATTTGAGGGAGTACCACTATTGAATAGCACCCTAGCAATTGTTTATTATTAATGGTTATTCTATCGAGTATATTATACAGGGAGTGCAGAATTATTAGGCAAGTTGTATTTTTGAGGATTAATTTTATTATTGAACAACAACCATGTTCTCAATGAACCCAAAAACCTCATTAATATCAAAGCTGAATATTTTGGGAAGTAGTTTTTAGTTTGTTTTTAGTTATAGCTATGTTAGAGGGATATCTGTGTGTGCAGGTGACTATTACTGTGCATAATTATTAGGCAACTTAACAAAAAACAAATATATACCCATTTCAATTATTTATTATTACCAGTGAAACCAATATAACATCTCAACATTCACAAATATACATTTCTGACATTCAAAACAAAAACAAATCAGTGACCAATATAGCCACCTTTCTTTGCAAGGACACTCAAAAAGCCTGCCATCCATGGATTCTGTCAGTGTTTTGATCTGTTCACCATCAACATTGCGTGCAGCAGCAACCACAGCCTCCCAGACACTGTTCAGAGAGGTGTACTGTTTTCCTCCTTGTAAATCTCACATTTGATGATGGACCACAGGTTCTCAATGGGGTTCAGATCAGGTGAACAAGGAGGCCATGTCATTAGATTTTCTTCTTTTATACCCTTTCTTGCCAGCCACGCTGTGGAGTACTTGGACGCGTGTGATGGAGCATTGTCCTGCATGAAAATCATGTGTTTCTTGAAGGATGCAGACTTCTTCCTGTACCACTGCTTGAAGAAGGTGTCTTCCAGGAACTGGCAGTAGGACTGGGAGTTGAGCTTGACTCCATCCTCAACCCGAAAAGGCCCCACAAGCTCATCTTTGATGTTGCCTAATAATTATGCACACCTGATATAGGGTGTTGATGTCATTAGACCACACCCCTTCTCATTACAGAGATGCACATCACCTAATATGCTTAATTGGTAGTAGGCTTTCGAGCCTATACAGCTTGGAGTAAGACAACATGCATAAAGAGGATGATGTGGTCAAAATACTCATTTGCCTAATAATTCTGCACTCCCTGTATGTGCATATATAGACAAACATAAACCAGTTGGTTGTGCATTACAGTTAATTGTAAAAAAAAAAAAAAGTGTATGACTCTTTTGGATTTAATGAATGAGAGTGGCATATTCAAACTATTTTCAGCCAAAAAGGTTAAAGGGAAATTCATTCATTTAATCCACGTAAATCCGTGCTAGAATGTTTGTGACGTAGTTCTGGAAACTTTCTATCCTATTCTTGGGCCAGCATCTATTTCCTGTGTGGTCCACGGAGACCCACTATGTGCTGGACTGCACCTTTCTAAAATTAGTTAAATATAATATAATATTCTTTTTAAGAATGTCAGGTTCCTTTACCGAAGGATGACTGGCTTTCCAGATGTCTAATGACATACGTGGCTCGATTCCAATAAAAAAAAAAAAAAAAAAATCTTTACATCAGCCGCTAATTATACAGGACTTGGGAGAACTTGTACTTTAATAAAATAATTTTAAAAAATAACAGGTACATGGAGAATAAATGTATATTTATTAAAATGAATTGCAATGATGTAGATAGGATTAACGGTTTAATTCTTTTGTTTTTATTTACAGAACCTGTAATTTTTGATTTATAGGCTTGAACTAGCCAAAGCTTGTTACTCACAAACCGATTAATACAGGAAAAAATGTACAACACAGAACAATAGCAGGCATATATCTGTAAACTGCGTTCTCTTCTGCGTAGCTTTGAGATAAATTATATTTTTAATGAAATAGCTAATGACATACTGCAAGTCATTAATGTGCTGAAGGTTTTAATGCAGGGCAATGTCAACTGAACAACTCATAGCTATATCAGTTCTTATATGTAATCACTGTTATAAATGAGATTTTATACATGATATTATGTTATACATATCCGACACGCAAGGACCATCAATCACTCTGATATACCTTCTTGCTATCCTTATACTGTGCTCCTTGGATTCTTTCCATTAAATACGCTTAGTGATTTTCATTAATTCTTTAAAAGCTCATGGGAGAGACAGCCTAGATAGAAGCTCATAGGCATATTTTTCTAAATAAATCAGTTAAGCAACAAAAAAGAAATTAATGATCTTCTATGAATATTCCGCTGTGTTAAAAGATAAAGAACCATTTATTTTTCTACTCTTTACAGAAGCCCCAAGATGCTACATATTACTTGAACTAATAACATTAATATAATCTGTGTCATGTTCTAATATTACTTTCTCTGCTTTTAAAATGTTCTATTCAGTCATCACACTTTCCAACAAAATAATATTTAACGAATATATTCCATTAAAGAAAACACAATCTGTATCTCCAGAGGCACTCAATCATGGAAAGGACCACCATTTTGTAAAAAAAAAAATTCAATTAAAAAATAAAAATAAAAAATAAATAAAAAAAACAACATTTTATTTAGTTGTTGCTGCTCACTGTCAGCTACAAGGAAGTGTCTACCTTTTTGTTAGTCAATCGGTGCTCTCCTGGAAAACCATTTGAGGAGCACTAAACTTGCAAGAATGATAAAGTTGACATCCCAAATGTATGCATGTGGTTAATTCCAATATTTTCGAATAGAAAACATTGTCATTCACAGTAGTTCCAAAAGAGCATTGAAGTCGTATGATTTTGATGACATATTGCAATACTTTAGACTGATTTTCTACTTGGTTCATCAATCTACTTGGTTCATCAATCTACTTGAATCAAAATTCTATATGTCTTAACAGCTAATGTATCTTTTTTCTTTTCTGCAAAATGCATTTTTAAAAAAACTAGATGGGGCGGGGTCTGACACTCAACATGGCTGAACGCGTGTTTCAGTAAATACGGCTCGTTAAGCATTAGGTTGAGGCTAAATCGCCTAACAGCGACACAGAAATTTTCTTGATCACGCTGCAGACCGACACTATAACTGCCTGAAACGTCTCACGCCTGTGTGGTGACAGTCTGACTGGCACTTACCTTAGTTCACATCTGCAGCATAGAGTGGGGAAACTGCTTATCTCCTGACCCGGTGAGCACACCTGGCTGAAGCCTCTATGCAGACCCCTTACACCGCCCCCCCCCCACCCCTCTTGGACCAGGGGGGGTCATCAAGTACCACACTGGAGTGTTGATCTGCTAAAGACCAAAGGGCAGCCAGACCTGTGAAGCTGAATACTGGCCGTGTGCGATAAAAGTTGGCCGACGGAGCTAAGCACATAGCCACGCAACTGCTTCTACCTAAGGCCTCCAGGGATGATCACATTGCTCAAGCTATGGAACGAAGTTGGTCTCAACTCTGGCACACACTATGCCTTTGAGCAGAGATACCCACAACACAGGCTCCAGCTATGCCCAGTACATCGACATGCAGTGGAGCCACCAGGCCGGCTCTGAGAGACCGTGTTATGGTGCCGCAATGGAAGAGGCGTAAGAGAAAGCTAAGAAGAGCAGGCACCCACCAAAAGCCCGATTCCACCGACGCTCACTACATTCCATCCCTGTGGGCGCTGCTCCCATGCGCGGAGGACTGCTCATCACACCGATGAACCTGACGGAAGATTGCGAGCTTTAGTCCGGGAAGCAATAGCCGACAGGATCAGCAAGATCATTGCGTTGGACTGTGTAGAAATCTGGGGCCGGTCGGGAGCTAAGTTATGGGACAAAGCTTGCACTTTGCTCAGGGCCATATGTGCAGGTCGGGTGGGCATAGGCTGAGTACCCGTATTATCTGTTTAACCCCCTAACTTGTAGTGGTTCAACCTGAGTTATGTTTCCCCTAGACCTGCTTATTTTGCCAATCTGTATTTGACAGATAACCTGGCCAATTGGTCACCTAACACAGTCCTTACTAGTCACCCAGTGGCATTAATTACAGTTAACAACCTTGTCCCCCTCTTGTTTCATTATAATTCTGGAGTAATTGCATTATTCTGTACCCTGCTTCAAAACGTAACTACTCTATTCTAATCTTGCTTAATCTCAATTTCAAAAAATGCGCAATGTTTTTTCGATACCACATAGCTGTTATACCTTGTCAGAGGATTAGTTTGCACCAGCTGTAAACCTGCTTGTATATCATATGCACAAATAAAATATAGATTTTTAAAAAACAACAAAAAAAATAGAAAAAATAAATAAAATTATGCATTATCTGCATAATTAATTATATATAAGAGGGAGTGTCCCTATGATATTTTTTGGACTTTATGTTTACAGTCAATAAAATGTATTATCATTATGCTGGTATACAGTAAGTACGCGTAGTTACCAATGTACACAGCCACATAAATCCCATTGGATGCTTGCAGTAGGAACAACATGCCCTTATCTTGAAGACAGAGAATGAAAGATAAATAAATTAATAAAAAATAAGGAACCAGAACACATGAAAGATACACAGAAACATTTCCTTTCATTCAGAAAGGGTTTGAGAGGATGTGTAGATAACATTTACAGAAAGGATACTGTGGGGAAATACACGACTAGTTTTCCCATATTGACAATGTTATTGTATGATATAATGATGTAGATAGATCACGTCACAGTATTTCAGACTTGTAAGGGAAGGTAATTTGTCCAAGAGTCGCTTTGTGTTTGCATGGAAGCCAAGAGCCACGACCCATTTTATTGTTTTGAAGGCGGAAAGAAAAAGGTACAAATGACAAGTAAAAGCATGGAGCGCACATTGTAAAGTGACATTGATTTCGACAACCAGCACAGCTTGTAGCAATGACAAATGATGTTGATGATGCTTCCAAAAATGCTATAAATGAGGCAATGGTCTGCAATGTCTGGCTGAAAGTTATTTTTCTACAAACTGGTTAAATAATCCTATTTAAAATGTTAATAAAACCTAAAATTTTCACCTTATGAGATGTAGGCATGTACAACATATGCAGAGAGAGGTAAGAGCAGAGCAGATTGATAGAATATATATATATATATATATATAAAACCAAGAGGGCTGCACTCTACTGAACGTGTGTGTGTGTGTGTGTGTATGTATCTATATATATCAGGCACAACATTAAAACCACTGACAGGTGAAGTGAATCACATTAATTATATTGTTACAATG
>OW240915.1:55905984-56066455 GCA_933207985.1 Pelobates cultripes
GATCTCAATCCAATGTAGCACCTGTGCGATGTGCTAGAGCAACAACTTCGATCAATGAAGGCCCCACCTCGCAACTTGCAAAACTTGAGTATCTGCTACTGTCTTGATGCCAGATACCACAGGACACGTTCAGAGGTCTTGTGGAGTGAAACAGACCTGTTTTGGCGGCACAAGGGAGACCTCCACGATATTAGACTGGCAATTTTAATATTGTGGCTGATCAGTTTATAAACACACTACATGGTGCACACATGAACAATCCTACAACAGAACCATGAGTGCCTGTTCTTGAACATGCTGCAGGTATTCCCTGTGATGCTGATAACTTTGCCGAGATTGAATTGCACTTTTAATAACCTATGCTCTTGTGTTATCCTGCTTTTAAAGGTAGACGATGGTAGAGGCAGGAAATGGAAAGAATGGGAAAATAGTGAGAGAGGGATAGAACATAAGTAGAAATGGTCCTCTTGACCCTTTTTAACCAAAACTTACACTCTGTCTGAGGCAGGAATCGTACCCTAACAGTGCACCTCTTTTGTTTGTGTCCATGTTATTTTTCTTACTCATATACATGCAGTCATAATTCTACAACTGGTGGATTGTGATAATATAAATAAGGACAAATAATAAACTAAAGCTGAAAGTGTTCAAATGGTATCCATATTGTAACTCGGAAATCTCTTGATATACATTTATATTATATTCTGACCTTCCAGGGCAGTTCCGAATATCTGCAAGTATACTTTTCACAGCTGACTGTCTAGTCAGGCAATACTAAAAATACTTTAAAAAAAAAAGAAAAGAAAAATTAATTTAAAAAACCCTTATCTCCGCTGACCTAAAAGTGAGTTCTACACTGAGGAATAAGAAGGAAAGAAGCTGGTTAGGCAGAGAGGAATCATCTGAGTAGACAGCTGGGGACCAGAAGAAAAAGAAAGACTATTCAGAGGAAATGCTGCTGAACCTAAAAGATTTGTGTGTGAACTTACCCTGTCCCATTGCACACAACTCCTCACTGTTCCCTTGTGACAAGCTCATAGATAATGGTGCAGACTCAGGACATCATATGTTAAGAGTGCCATTACTCTGAGTTTGCCCTATGTTATTAAGGCAGACTGCAACCACGCAGGAACACGTATGCACACTTTCTGCCCAAGTTGCTGGACCACCAAGGATCCAGAGCCATCTCAATCAGAGTAAGAAAGTGGACAAATGTCTCACTGGGAGAGATGTCCCAAGAGAGATATTACAGCATGCTATAGTGAAAATTGTATACTTGCTAACGAAGGCTGATCGGGACCTTGTAAAGCGTCAAAGCACGTGAAATGAGAGGCAAACTGTTAGTAAGGGTTAGGAGATGCGTTATGGCCAGATTTGCTTAATGTCAACAGACTGTCTGCATTTTTAAGGTGTTGCACTGGTAGTGTCCACAGATATCTAAAGACATTAACCCTATATTAAATAGCAGATACATTTCATACTCATTCTGTGTGTTTCTATACAGACCCTTTTCATTAGATTTTAAAAAAAAAAAGCCACTGAGCCAACCTGCCAATAGCCAGCATCTTGTTTCTCCACTGTACAGTAAAAACATTTTTATTAGTTTATTTAGCAGTGGCAAACATTTGGCTTTTTTGTACTTAAATGAACAATGCCTACTAAATTGCAAACATCATTTCCTTACTTTTCTGACAAAATTACGAGTTTCAAGGACCATTTCAATGGTCTAAATCTGTTCTCTGTAAGAATAGGCCAGTGTGTAAGAATAGGCGATAGACATTCTTTTCTTTTAGCAATGTTCTAAGATGATGATCCTTATATGGGATCACTGGGATGCATATAAATGAAGCCAAACAAATAAAGAATACAATGTTTTCTTTTCACGTATGGTCCGGTTTCAATAACAAAGAGAAAACAAAGGGAAAAAAGGACTCTATTCTTCTGATATATTATCTCCTTTGTCAGGAACCACAGAAGATTGCACATCACAAAGCAGCATTTATTGATACAACTCATTAAGCGCCTGTGGGGAACGTAATACATTAACCCACCAACTCACCCCTCTTAACCCATTCCATTCAACAGGGGAGCACAGATTCTGAAACCCCTATAACCCACTAGGTGCCAAACTAAAATTCAAAGCATTAACCTCGCATCAGCCTTCTAAGATCAAGAGGAACACGATTAACACCATGCACCAAAGCAAAAAAAAAATACTGAGTGTCAAAGGTATGCATCTTACTCATATAATTTTTATCCAGGGCCAGTTTTACAGTTCAGGTGTCTGTGTAGACATATGATTTGCGTGCACAGAATTCTACTTTGATTCTGAAACAGACAGATGGACAGACTGAAACCTTTCATTTGCTATGCTTCATTGCAAATGCCACATGCAGGGGGCATGTGGCATTTGCAATGAAGCATAGCAAATCTCTGGAAATGGGATGAACGTTGTAAAGGGGTTACAACGTTCATCCCATTTCCAGAGATCATTCCATGTGCCTTTTCACCCCACATGCCATTATTTATCACTGGTGTCATTTCAACCCATATGCCACAT
This sequence comes from Pelobates cultripes, assembly GCA_933207985.1. Lineage (NCBI taxonomy): Eukaryota > Metazoa > Chordata > Amphibia > Anura > Pelobatidae > Pelobates > Pelobates cultripes. The sequence goes on from OW240915.1 coordinate 55,908,545, forward strand.
TTCACCCCATTTGACTAATTCCTCTTCCATATGATAATAAGTAACCCAATCTGCCACATCATTTTCATGCGTCAGGGACTGAATTATGCGAATTGGGAAAAATAAAGCAACCAAAAGGAGTGTAGTGGGACTAGGTAAATCTGGTAGATCACAAAGGGCCCAGGTTCCCCTTCACATTGAGAAAGGTTCTGCAGCTGAGCAAGAGGTGCAGGCATTTACCTATTAATCCAATCGCACTGCTTGATCCAGCATGACACAGTGTGTGCCTGAATTATTCAAGGCACAAAATTATGACAGCATATGAATGGGTTGCATGAGTCGTGATCCCAGAAAACCAGTGACCAAAAACAACCATGGATTGCACAGGTTTGACCATCTGGATCTCATCAGAATGGTACTTTTGTATCACAATCCATGCATTGATTTTAAAAACTGTGCTTAGAACAGTGCTCCACTGCTAAGGTGAGATCCTATGTTGAGAACAGCATTGTATCAAAACATTGGGGGTGTGAGGAGCATTTCTATTTTTGGGTCTGTTGTCCCTTCCATTTCATTGTGATTTGTTTATGTTATAAGATACTGGGGACTTGCAAATACGGATTTTTGCATTTGCCTCGTTGTCACAACATAATGTGTTGTTGAATTCATCTGAGCTGTATAGGGTGGGATTTTAATTTTTTTTTTATTTTTGAATTTGACCATTTTTATTTTTCACTTGTTTCAATAATAGAAGATACTACATCTACATCATTGAAGGTGCATATCCATTGGAACTTTGATAGTCAGAAAATTGGACATTGCATATGATAAACATTGTTCGCAAGATTTACAAACACAATATGTTGCCATAATATAATTCTTAACATAACAGTGTAGACCGTAGCGGCAACTCTGTATATTACTTAGAATGTCTATACTCTTTCGGGTCTAAGACTTTCCAGATATTATATTTGGCATCTTAATAGTACAATATAGAACTAGGTCCCACGAGGCTAGAAACAAACAAAAAATTTACAGATGGATAAAAAAAATTAAATAAAATAAAGCATAAACCTAAATCTGTCCAGTGCAGTGTCCTATTGAGTGTAGATTGAGCCTTGCGCAACCAATTAGTCTATCTTTCCCTCCCTAGTGAAAAATAACCAGTACAGGAAAGGTGTATTCCACTTCTAAGCCTCACCATAGTAAATGTTTATTGCGGTGGTAGGTATGTAAGTATTGGGTGTTTTGGGGGTTTTTTTTGGAGTGGGATTATTTCTTGAAAGGGAAATAGTCACCAGTTGCCTTGACATCTGCTTCCCCGTTGAGATCTCATTAAAGAGGTGTGTGTTATACTTCTCTGACACCCACTTCCAGCATGCCCGTGTTCCTCCTGTGCCATGCAGGGCAAATCCCTGCTTCCACCATGCCAGCATCTGAATGTCACTCCATTCCTATACTCTCCAGCAGTTCTGCAGTTGTCAAAGCAGCTATGGATGGGGATAAAAATGGACCTCCTGTGGGGCATTGAGTATCTCACAAGGATTCTAAAGTCAGATGATTGAAAATAGGTTTTTCTTACAGTAGATTACAATCCACTATAGAGTAAGCGCCCAAACGTGACACACAGTGAAAGCTCACATGGGTATTAACAAAAAGAGTTACTCAAACCACCATAACCACTACAGTCCACTGTATTTGTTATGCTGTTAGGAGTAGACTGGCACTGTTCTCCGGTAATAGGGTTTTACAGTGGTTTGCCCACTATCTTGGTCTTGCCCGGTGCCTGGATTTCTCTGAAGCTACGTTTACAACATTCGGCTTCTGTAGAAAAAGCCGGATGCTAGTACTGCTACTCATTCATTGGCTGAGAGTGTCAGATGACTCCTCTCAGCCAATGAATTAGATTCTATGCATCAAAATTTGCACAGAATTGACATTAGTCATCCCGGAACAGTTGATAAAACCCCAATGATGCTGTCAGAGATGGAGTTACACCTCTTGCAGCACAGGGGTTAAACTCAGTATGTGCAGCATTTCAAAGCAAAATGCTGCACATACAGACTCCAAGCAACATAATCTGAAGTGATAATGGTGCCAGGAATAACCATTTAACTCTGAATGGCAGTGAAGTAAAATCTGAATGGTGAAATCAAGGCAAAAGTAGCTGATTTGTTAAAATTTTCCAACACAGATACTGTCACTGAATCAACTGGTCTTTATGTTTTTAAAGTGTCACTGTCAATGTCAATCTAAGTGGAAAATATTGATTATTTTACCCATTCAGATTACATCTACTTTGCACCCTGTAACAGGACACTCTGTTGTTTCTACATTCAAGTGAGCTGATGTTCTAATTAAGCTCAAATGCCATATAGTGTCAATCAACATCTTATAGCATAAATTGTAACATTATATGGTTAAATGGATTAAAGTGACACTATAGTCACTCAGACCACTTCAGCTCAATGAAGGTCTGGGTGCCAGGTCCTTAAGGTTTTAATCCTTCAGATGCAAACATAGCAGTTTCATAGAAACTGCTATGTTTACATTTGGGGTTAATCCAGCCTCTAGTGGCTGTCTTCTGGACAGCCACTAGAGGTGCATCTGCAACACTGGAGGCATATTATGTCTCCATCACGCAGAACGTCCATAGGAAAGCATTAAGAAATGCTGTCCTATGGACACTTTGAATGCGCGCGCAGCACTTGCCTCACATGCACATTCGGCTCCGCTGACGTCGGCGGGGGAGGAGAGATCGCCAGCGCTGAGGCAGCCCGGCGCTGGATTAAGGTAAACTGCTGAAGGGGTTTTAACCTCTTCAGCGCCACAGGAGGGGGACCCTGAGGGTGAGGGCACCCTCAGGACACTATAGTGATCCTTTAAATAAAATATTATGTTTTTTTTTTTTTAAATCACTACTGTAGATTCTAAAAGTTCATTTAAATATATGTTATTTCTCTACCAACAGGACTTGTAGAAAAAGGCAACTATCATAGCAGTAAAAAATTTTTTATAGGATGTCAGTTTAGCTACAGATAGTAATAACCAAAGTAATACCCACCATATGCTGTAGATGGCAGTGGTGTAGCAAACATAAGATGCCAAGTCAGCCGATATTAAACAAGCAGTTTACAAAGGATTATACTTCTAGTCTCCAAAGAAATAACAAACTGGCAAAGCAACATTTTAACAGATCTCAAAACTGAATTATTATTTTTTTGATGAGGCATACATACAATATCACAGCTTTGAAATGTCCTTTGTGCTTTAAGAGGAAGCAGGGCCTATTTGCAGTGACTGGAGGGCTTTTTAGTATTTAGTATTCTATATTTGTTTCATAAATAGCTTTGCATTGGGGATTGAAAGTACAAACAGCTCATTTCATCTTTCTAGGTAGAATCTAATGATAAAGCTATACTGGCAGCTCATTGATTTTCAGCATATTAACCCTTACCTTTTGACTGTAAATTTGCAAGAGCAGGTGCCTATACTTCTGTTAAAGTATGCAGTTACTCTAAATTAATTACGTTACCTAAAGTACTGTGGAATCAGAATTAGTAACCTTGCATAGTGATACTTACACGGATTCTATAGCTGGAAGGAAAGACGAGACAGGGGGGATATGATAGAAACATTTAAATACATAAAGGGAATCAACACAGTAAAGGAGGAGACCATATTTAAAAGAAGAAATACTACCACAACAAGAGGACATAGTCTTAAATTAGAGGGGCAAAGGTTTAAAAATAATATCAGGAAGTATTACTTTACTGAGAGGGTAGTGGATGCATGGAATAGCCTTCCAGCTGAAGTGGTAGAGGTTAACACAGTAAAGGAGTTTAAGCATGCATGGGATAGGCATAAGGCTATCCTAGCTGTAAGATAAGGCCAGGGACTAATGAAAGTATTTAGAAAATTGGGCAGACTAGATGGGCCGAATGGTTCTTATCTGCCGTCACATTCTATGTTTCTACACTATAGTCACCAATACAATGTTAGCTTAATGACGTAGTTTTGGTGTATATTTCATGCCCTTGAAGTTTCACTGCTCAAGTAACTGCCATTTCAGAGTTAAAATCAATTTTTGTTTTCAGTTTATGCAGCAGTATTACTAGGATTTAATGTACATTCATCCATAGTGCTACAATAAGCCCTGGTTCTTTTCTCCATTCCTCAATTTTTTCTTCAATTATACAAACATAGAAACATAGAATGTGACGGTAGATAAGAACCATTTGGCCCATCTAGTCTGCCCAATTTTCTAAATACTTTCATTAGTCCCTGGCCTTATCGTATAGTTAGGATAGCCTTATGCCTATCCCACGCATGCTTAAACTCCTTTACTGTGTTAACCTCTACCACTTCAGCTGGAAGTCTATTCCATGCATCCACTACCCTCTCAGTAAAATAATACTTCCTGATATTATTTTTAAACCTTTGCCCCTCTAATTTAAGACTATGTCCTCTTGTTGTGGTAGTTTTTCTTCTTTTAAATATAGTCTCCTCCTTTATTGTGTTGATTCCCTTTATGTATTTAAATGTTTCTATCATATCCCCCCTGCAATATCACTAATACAAATATTAAAGAGAATGGGTTCAAGTACAGATCCCTGAGGTACCCCACTGATGACAAGCCCAAGCTTCGAATATACTCCACTGACTACAACCCTCTGTTGCCTGTCACTCAGCCACTGCCTTAGCCATTCAACAATATTGGAATCCAAACTTAAATATTGCAGTTTATTGATAAGCCTTCTATGTGCAGCAGTTTCAAAAGCCTTACTGAAAAATGTCAAGTCACCTATATACACCCAGTACAAAAAATAGTCTAGATGTACAGATAGATTTTAGAGAGCTACGAAGTTAATTTTGAAAAAAAAATAAAAAATTTAAATGATTATTTAATTTAAATAGTATTTCTTTTAAATGCTTTGGAGAAAAGAAGCTGTAGGATAGTTTTCTGTTTAAGATACATTAAACTAATAGGGATTAGTTATGTAGCATGATTCTGTATATTCATGCAATAATTAAAGTTTTGGTAAATTAATTTAATTAGCCCAAATTAATTAAATTTGTATCTGCAGAGATAACATGCACTTTTTCACAGCAAAAATGCTAAAAAAATAAACATTTTAAGAAAGGTTAAGAAAAATTCCTTAATCCCACTGTTATTCTGCAAATCTATTTGCACACAATGAACACATTTAATTTAGGTTGTTCTCCAACCATGAGTGATTAAAGGTTTAATTCAAGCACCATGGCCACTACATTGAATTGAGGTGGCCATGGAGTCTGCCGGGATTATTTACTAAATGCCAGAGTAGCTGAACTGAAAGCATCGATGACTTAGAGAATTTTCCAAGTTTGGCTAGTTTGACCTTAAATTTGAATTTCACTTTAAATTTACACTGAATAATCTCTTTAATGAATAACCCTGGGTAGGTGCATCTTTTACTTCGAAACGATCCACGTACGGAGATTAACCCATCAGGGGTCGGATATTTAGCTCCATCTCCAGCAGCATCATGAAGGCTTGATTCTCAAATCTGGAACTAGAGTTGCTTTGCCAAGACATATTTTTCAGGGTACTTATGCTGCTAACTATAGACTAACAGGGATGTTTTAAACCCCCCTAGGTCACCTAATATGTGGCACGTGGGGCATATCAACTAAGTATTTAAAATTAGCGACTGGGAAACCTGTGCTGCCTGTGACAATAAAGGCTCCACACATGGGGATGGGGCCTATAAAGTAGTGGGGGTGGGTGGGGGAGGACGGGAATGGTTCCCACAGGTACACAGCCATGGGCATTCGGTGGGGAACTTTAAATTAAAAAATGGGAGGTGGACAGATCACTGTCCAACCCTGCCCTTGCCCTCACCCATGGCCAGTGGCTGGTAGCTGACTTACTTAACAGGGGGAAGCTAATGACTCCAGCACCAAAGCACTGGATGTGGATGGAGGCTGTTATAATAAAATGGAGGCCACCTAATGTCCCCAGCCCTCAACCATTGGCCACTGTCCACCGCCCCAAATATCTGGTATTGTCCAATCCCTGCCTGGGTAGCTAGAGGGCCCAGGCTCCTAACCAACTTCCTTAAAATAAATTAGTTAAATATTTTTAAAAATAATACATTTTAAATCTTTTAAGAGGGTATAGAGTGGCAGGAAATCTGGGAGGCTAATCACACCTCCTCAGTGTCTGTCACCCTTCAGGAGAAATCAGTTAAAACAATGCTCCTATGGTATACTACTTCAGTCAAACTACCACATGAAAAAATACTCCAACGGATGTGTGTTGGAGGGGCTGTGGTTTAAGGGGCTCCACATGTGGTGGGAATGCCCACAGATAACTACCTTTTGGAACCGGATAAAGGCTCTGCTGACACAGGTCTTTTCAAAAGCCCCAGACTTAGATCCATGGCTTACTTATTAAGCAGGTCCATAGACAGCTGGACCAGGTGTGAACAATAGCTTATTCATAAAATGACCTTAGCAGCGAGAAGAGCCGTGGCCTCGGAATGGCTCAAGAAAGCACACCATCCATAGCAGGGGTGATAAATAGGATTAAAGAGGTACACTTAATGGATGACCTAACAGCAAGGATCAGAGGCACCTCAAAAATTTCCAGAAGATCTGGGAACCATGGGAAAACTGCACCCTGGGAAGCTAGGCATAAGCATGACCAGGCAGGTAAACTACATATTAAATGCGCCCCCCCACCCCCTTCCACTTCTCAAGTCTTTTCTATCTATACTATTTCTATTTCTTCTTCCCTTTCTCCTTAAAGGGAGGAGCTAGCACATAATAGCGATTGAAAAACAATCCGGGACACCTATACGGCCTGCCACTGATCCCCACCACTGGAGCGAGCGAATTCGAGAACCCACCACTTGATATGAAGAGGGCTTTAGGGTAGACTCATGACCAAATAGATAGTTAGCTGGAAATACACAGATATAGTGCCCAGACACAGCATCAGATACTAGGTGAAGTGGAGCCAGAACTCAGAAGCCTCAGTGGGGACAAACAGGTCACTGTATAGCAACCGTGCTAGATACCTACCTTCCCACCTGTTATCTTTTTATGTTTGATATTAAACAAAAATTGTATTGATTGCCATAGAGCGAACATAGAGACGGCTACGAGAAGCACACATTAGATATATTAAAAATGGGTCTGATTACTGCACTCCCACGTACTTTCAGATTGAGAGACACTCACCTATTGGTTATATATGGAATGTGTTTGCAAATGTTCAAGCCGTATTTTGAATCCTTTTGCCTGACAAATGTCTGTATCTTCATGTCAATACAAAAATAAAGAAATAAAAAAATAAAATAAAAAAAAATCTTTGCCAGCTGGCTGATAGTTCTTGAAATTATCATCAGTGAATGATAAATTGTGAACATTCAGATCTGATGTTTCAAAATCATCAAAATCAGTGCTTTGTGAATATATCAAATCCTATTGCACTGATTTTAATCCAGTCACCGAATGCATCCAGGTGATTGTTGATGGACCAACTAAATTCTGACTGGAGTAAACATGAGAATGGCCATTCTAATCAGAATTTACCCATTTTCTCCATCTGGACATGATCCAGTGTTTCGTGAACAACCCAAATAATAATATTCACAGATAACTTTAAGTCTGGCAAGCTGAGTTTAGAATTCAAGTATCCAGAAGTTTTGCCTCAAGTTCTAACTCCTTAAACTGGTAAGTATGAAATTGGGATTAAGTTACAAGAATATGGAGTTCGTACGGGGACAAGTCAGCAGAGAAATGTGGCAGAAGTTCCCCCCAAAAGGTGTGTGTTAACTCCTAAGCATTTGCATTGAGCTGACAGACATCTCTACTAATAAACAAGTGCAGAATACTGTGTAAGTGGTCCGGCATGGTCAGAAAAACTCACCAGGTACTTTACTCTTCCTGGGTTTCCAGCTCATGGGACCACAGTCACTACTATTCCACCATATCCATGCAAGATTAATGTATAGAAAATGATATATGCAATTCCTTATACACTTCTAACATAAGAAACAAAGCCTGCTGAAATAAAATAAGAATAGCACTAGACTAACCATTTACAGTTTGCATACTGGCACAAAAATAGTTAATGCGCATTGCGGATTGAAGAATGAGTAACACAAAGCAGCCTGATTGAGGAGCAGTCTTGCAGAATAATCTTTTTTACACGCGTTCTGCATTACGCAGTTGAATGCCAGAAATTTGTTTTGCTTTTTTCTCTGTGTTTATTTAATTACCAGGCCTCTCTAACCACATCCTTTGGCCACGACATGTAGGAGTTAATCTATTCTTTTCACTGCATGGCTGCTCCAATACTGAAAACAGCCTCTGGATCTAACTGCTGACAGTGCCGGACGCTAATTTATATTGATAGACATGAAAATGCTTTGATTTTAGGCAGCCCATGCTTGTGTGGCATTTCACAGTGGCTAATTAATACTCACCAGATTTTCTTGCTTTCAACGCAATTACAGCTGCCAACTCCCGCTGCACCTAATAAACCAGAAAGAGGAAAGAAAATAAGCACATGTCCATTTAAAAAAAGGTATTTATGCAGAAAATATTTTAGTCCATTAAAATGAGAATCATCAAACAAAATGTATTCTTTTTTCCATAGCAACCTGTCTCATAGAGAAATCTGTTTTACCAATAGACCAAGACATCGCTAGATTCTTTTAAAGTGATGATGAAGAACAGGGCAAGTAACAAATCTAAAAGGGGCTTACTAACTTAATACCAGGATTCTGGTTGGGTAGGGGAATAAAAAACAGCAAATGTTCTGAGCTTTTGACAGTTGCAGGATTATGGTGGATTTAAATGTGGACTCTGCTCAAGAGCTGAATTTTGGAATGGTGCTGTACCATCAGGTGGGCTTCCAAGTCTCCACAGAGTTGAAACTGTTCTGAAAAGTGTTTTTTAAATTGGCCAAGATATGGTGCAATGAGCTGCTTTAACCACAACATGAGCCCCTTACTCAAGGTTTAGTGAATGACACAAAGTACCGCTGTGGTAGTCATCTGCAAAATATGGGGATGGGGACATCATGATAGACCTTACGTTCAGCGGCTTACCTACCACGGTCGCAGGGGTTGCAGTTGCGACTGGGCCCTTCACTACAGGGGCCACGGGTGCAGCCACGACCCGTGGACCGCCTCGATACCTTCTGGGCCGGTGCACAGCTGCGGGTGTTTGGCAGGAGGGGAGAGCTGTGCTGCTCCCTTCCTGCCGGTGTGTAGTGTGGCCGAGCAGTCTGTCAGGAAGTGCTCACTAAGCAACCTGTCATGAGGGGGCCCAAGAGGTGGCCTATTAGCCACCTAATGGACCCCCTCTAGGGAGACTGTGTTCCCGGCAGAGGCGGCGAGGGAGCTGTGTACTCCCTGCTCTGCTCCCTCACACGCAGTTTGCTGATGCCGGGAGCCGAATATGACGTCATATTCCTGCTCCCGGCATCAGTAGACAGCCCGCGCAGCACGGGGGAACAGAGCAGGGAGAACACAGCTCCCTCACCGCCTCTGCCAGGAACACAGCCGCCCGCCTTACTGAAGCCCCACTGGACACCAGGGACAGATCCACACCAGCTCTCCAGGTAGGGAGGCTGGGTGGACATTTTTAAATTTAAAAAATATGAATGGTTTGTGTGTGTGTGTCTGAGTGCGTGTGTATGTGTGTGTCTAAATGTGTATGTGTGCGTCTGTGTGTGTGTCTGTGTATGTCTGTTAGTGCATGTGTGTGTGTGTCTGTATGTATGTGTGTGTGTATTTATGTGTGTCTGTATGTATGTCTGTATGTATGGGTCTCTGTGTGTATATATGTATGTGTCTGTATGTATGCATATGTCTACATGTATGTGTCTATGGGTGTGTCTGCATGTGTATCTGTTAGTCTGCATGTGTGGGGGGGGCAGGGACGTATGGTGGGGCGTGGACGTATGGGGTGGGAGGTAGATCTATGGGAGGGCTCCAGGGCAATTTTCGCACCAGGGCCCCGTGGTTTCTAGTTACACCTCTGCTTACGTTGTAATTCAGGTGATATTTGTGGAGCTGCAATTATAGCAGAATGCTCAGGTCATCCACACAATTAATCAAAGTGAATGATGCACTCGAGTGCAATCCTTGACATTAAACACAATAAGTAATCCAAATTAATATAAATTATGCAAATTATCCTATGATTAAGCACCATTTGGAATTGTGGAATTCATTATATTGTATTTTTTCTTTTCTTGCCTATCTTGCTCTATATAACACATTACACCCTGTTCCAAATTATTATGCAAATTATATTTTCCTCATTTATCTAAATAATTGATGTAAATAACAGTCAGCATAATTCTCATGTTATCAACTATTAAGAGTACAATTAAAATTTTAACAAACCTCCTAATGACAACAGTATTTTTTTTAAACATAAAAAACTTACAATGCACTGTTCCAAATTATTACGAACAGTAAGTTTCAAAACACGTTATAGGTTGTAAAGAACTGAAAATTGTCATTTGTTGTGTTTGCAGCATATTTACTGAAATCAAAAGCTATTTCAATCAAACTTAAAACAACATTTTAACTTTTTAAACATATTTGATAGCAGCTTCACAAGTCTTGCATCCATTGAACTTGTGAGTTTTTGGACAGTTTCTGCTTGAATTTGTTTGCAAGATGTCAGAATAGCCTCCCAGAGCTGCTGTTTGGATGTAAACTGTCTCCCACCCTCATAGATCTGTTGCTCGAGGATGCTCCAAAGGTTCTCAATAAGATGGCGGCCACTCCATGACTTTCTCTCTTTTTATCCCCATAGCAGCCATTGATGCAGAGGTATTTTTTGCAGCTTGAGATGGTGCATTGTCATGCATGAAGATGATTTTATTACGGAAAGCATGGTTTTTCCTTCTGTACCAGGGAAGAAAGTGGTCAGTCAGAAACTCTACATACTTTGCAGAGGTCATCTTTACACCTTCAGGGACCCTGAAGGGGCCGACCAGCTCTCTTCCCATGATTCCAGCCAAAAACATGACTCCACCACCGTCTTGCTGACATCGCAGCCTTGTTGGAACAGGGTGGCCGTGCACCAACCATCCACTACTCCATCCATCTGGACCATCCAGGGTTGCACGGCACTCATCAGTGAACAGGACTGTTTGAAAATTAGTCTTCATGTATTTTTTTGCCCAATGCAGTCGTTTGCTTGTGAGCATCTGGTTAGTGGTGCAGCCGAATGGCCGTGCACCAACCATCCACTACTCCATCCATCTGGACCATCCAGGGTTGCACGGCACTCATCAGTGAACAGGACTGTTTGAAAATTAGTCTTCATGTATTTTTTTGCCCAATGCAGTCGTTTGCTTGTGAGCATTGGTTAGTGGTGGCCGAATAGAAGGTTTATGCAAAGTTGAAAGACTCTGGAGGACTCTATACCTTGATGTCTGTGGACTCCAGAGGCACCAGCAGCTTCAAATATCTGTTTGCTGCTATGTAATGGTATTTTAGCAGCTGCTCTCTTGATCCGATATATGGATCTGGCAGAAATCTTCATCAATGTGCCTTTATCTGCACAAACCAGTCTGAATCAGCCACAAATCTCTTTATAGTGCAATGATCACGCTTAAGTTTTTCGTGAAATATCTAATGTTTTCATACCTCGTCCAAGGCATTGAACTATTTCACTCTTTTCGGCAGCAGAAAGATCCTTTTTCTTCCCCATATTGCATGAAAATGGTGCTCTGCTTAATAATGTGGAACACCCTCCTTTAGTAGTTTTTTCTTAAATTAGGCTCACCTGGCAATCTAATTATCACAGGTGTCCAAGATTGTTTTCAGTGATCAAAAGAGCCCTGAGACACAATGCCATCCATGAGTTAAACTGAAAAACAAAATATTTAATCTTTGTGACACTCAAATAGAATTTGCATAATAATTTGGAACAGGGTGTCTATTTCTTGTATCATTTTTATCATTTGAGATTACAGATAAAAAATAAACAAAAGTGTTTTAGGGATGAAGCACAGTGATCTCCTGCATCAGTTTTGCCAATGGTGTGCATCAGTTTTGCCATAGACTGAGCTATCTTCTATTTAGAGTTTTTCTCCCATTTGGAACATTGGTGTCTACAGAGAGTCCACAGCAGTGTGGCAAGCATTTGTTAAATTGATAATTAGGGTTTCCAATATATTTTATTCTGTTTGTTTCTTAAAAATGTAGTGCCCACATGTCCGCTATTTACTGATATTTTAATGGGCTGAAATACAAACCTGGAGCAGATGAAACTTGCGGCTGGCCAAAGCAGACTACGAGTTATAATAGAATAATTAGAACCCCAGTTTAAGTCATGAACAGCAATCAGTCCAGCTGATGTAGGTTATATTTTAGCCAGAGAAGGGTTTAACACATAAGGGATGAGCTCAACAGAATATAAGGTTGTCCAATAGGGGATAAATACAGATAATTACTGCTAAGTAAACTAAAAGTTTGGCCACTTCATGTTCCAGTTCTGACCCTGTTGTGGCTGATCAGTCTATATAATGATCCAGAGGTTGACCTGTAATATTTACAGTTATATACCACTGCATTGCATAACTGTAAAGATAACACAACAGGCCAACCAGGTTTTGTTAACCAAATCAATCCCATGAAGAGTCTCTGGTAGGATATGCTTGGAAGTGGGTGAAGGCTGATTAGGGGTCCATGTGGTGAATAGTGGCATGAAACTGGGGGAAAAAAATCTAAATTTTCAAAAAATTATAAAGTCCTTTAACAAAGTAGACGGCAACAAGACGGATCTATTAGGCAACAATAATAGAAAAAAGGAAGAGGCAGCAAATTGAGCAGTGAGAATACAGTGGGATGAACTATACATTAAAACTGCTTCATTAAGCTAACGTTGTATTGGTACTTAGAGTGTCCTTTTAAGTCATGTATTTGCTTTGTTAATGTCCCTGCTGTAAAATAGTAGAGCGCTGCAGAAAATGTTGCCACTCTACAGATAGATTACAGTAATAATGATAATAACATTGATTCCATTAAAGAGAAGCCAGTAGCCAATAGGCATATAGTCCTACTGGCTACACAGCTTCCTATCCTCTACATTCCACTACTTGCTGCAATAAGTTGTTGGCAGCCCAGGGCCATTGCAGCACTAGGAAAACTCTGGTGCAACAAGGTGTTTTTTAATTAATATATTTAATGAGGGATGATAGATACAGTAAATAAAACCTTTAGAGTTGAATACTGCAGTACAATAATTATAAATAAAAATAATCTACTACATTGTTGCTGTAGTGTGACAGAGCCGCAGACCCCTACTAGAATCCACGGTACGACACAAATCCACAAAATGAGAAAATAAGAAAATATATATACGCGCTTGGTTTACTGATGGTGCATCGGTGACAAGCTCCTTTCTCAAAACGAAATATATTTTTTCTCTAAAATTTATCATTTGGTCACTGATGCTCCACCAATAAACTAGGCTGCAACAGTAGGTCTTGCTGAGTGTTGCTGCGTGTTGCTTTTTTATTCAGTGAATGTATGATAGGTTACACGTGTTTGGTTTCCTTGAAAAAGAGAAAGTCCATTCTTTCTTTCTCGTAAGAGCTTTCACATGACTGATACATTTTCCTATTCTGCAGCAGACTTTTGAGAAGGCCATTATAGTTATTTGCAATCATACTGTGAACACTACAATTTAATTAATTATATCATATAACTTTAGCCATGATCACTTAATCATATTTTGACATTATTAATGAGTATAATATTTTTTTTTTTTTTTCATTTTGTGTCAGCAATTTTAGGGTTGCTGGGATTTTATAATGAATGTGCATCACCAGAATCCCTAAATATAATCATATAAAGAAAATGAATTTCTGCCCACGTGACCTGAATTCTACTCCAAAAGGAAATATGCAATGTCTCAAATTATCGAAATTATCAGCATAAGACGTATTTATTTTTTCAAAACCCCTAAAAAAATATATTGTAAAGACTCTTGTTGGCCATTAAAGACAAAAATATTCATGCATAACTATGAAAATAAACTAAAATATAATTCAATGTCTGTTCTAGATCCTGGTTAAAAAAAACAGATAGAACCCTACGACTATGAGTGTAAAAAGCCTGAGATGAAGTTTGTCTTCTAGGTCCTAAAATCTCATAATTCAAGTTTTAAACTGCAACACCGATAAAAAAAAAAACAAAATCCTACCTACCGGTATATTAAAAAAAATCATGTTGTCATGTGACACCATGTAAAAGTCCCTTTCTCATTAATTGTATCATGGGAGAGGAGCAGGTGAGAGAGATTCATACTGCCTCTGTCTCCTCAGCTCATTTTCCAGTCATTATATCAGTAAAATGATACAGGCTAAATTAAAAAGAACAGCCACAAAGGCCAGGGTGCTGTCCCCCACCTATTGTCATCTACTGCATGACCAATCAACCTTAAAGAAACATTTGGATGAAGTGTATTTCTGTCACATATTGACACAGGCACACCCTAATTATTATATCCCCTTTATCATATCAGATACAGCCACTTGCATTATCAAAAAGCCCTTATTAATAACATCATGGACCAGGTCTGCATGTGCCAAAAGCAAATTAATTAGAATTCCTATTAATATTCTTGGCAATCTATTTTAGCAGATCAGAAGCTTTAAAAAAAACTATGGAACAGTCCACTGACTTAAATAATGCACTAAACATTTAAGCACCTATGCCGTGAAGCCTTATAAATGTAATCACCCCCAGTTAATATTGTCTTGCCAATCTGTACAATTCTTTCCAGGAAAGTTTCATACTACATCTATATAACTTGGCACAGGGAGTAATAGGCTTCCTTTATTTATTTATTTCAATGTGTGTGATTGTTGGGAGACAAATGAAAACTACACTTAAAGGGATACTAAGGGGCAAAATAGCCCTGTATTTTTAATGCATTATAAAAATAAGGGATTAAGTGAAAAGAAAAAAGTAGAAGGATCTACATGCAGACACAGGCAGATCCCAACCTCATCGGGATGAGACTCCTATCCAATAAACCTCTATGGGATCAGCATGAACTGCCTTGTAAGTTGATAGCAGCCTTACGGACACATTAAAAATTCTATACAACATGCAGTATTGTCCATTTTTATATACTAGGTTTCTGAATTGTCTGGTTACCGCTGTACAGTTTCAGTTCTAAAACTATGGTCTGCTGAGGCCCATATTTAGATTTGACTCCAGAATAAAACTGTGGATTACAACCTCTGTACCTCAAGCTACCTCAGTGTGTGCCACAAACATAGTTACATAGGTTTATGGACTGTAATAGGGTGAATGCAGTTCTTATCTTTTTTTGGGGGTGTTGTTTTTAAATTTGTCGGACACAAGGCCGGCCTTAGGGGTGTGCAAGCTGTGCGGCCACACAGGGCGCCATGGACCAGGGGTAGCGCCCTGACAGCCGACACAGCTTGCACATGGCCGGTGTCAGGGGAGCTAAAACAGGTACCTGGGTGGAGGATTTCATTAATCTCCAACCGGGTCTATAACATTTTTTTTTTTTTAATTGAGGCAGTGGGGGTGGGGCTTATCAAGAGGAAGAGGCGGGGCTTATACATACCCGAAGCCCCTGGTAATACCAAACCAAAGCTGCACAGGAAGAGGGAAGCAGGAAGGCGTCCCTGCTTCCCCAACAACCAACTGCATCCACTACCCCTTCCAGCCATACTGGAAAGAGGTAAGTCTGTGTGTGTGTGACTGTGACTGCCTACCTGTGTGTTACTGATTGCCTGTTCATGTGTCTGCCTGTGTGTGTTTGTGTGTCTGTCTGCCTGTGTGTGTGTGTGTCTGTCTGCCTGCCTGCCTGTGTGTGTGTGTGTGTGTGACTGTTTGTCTGTCTGCCTGCCTGTGTGACTGCCTGCCTGTGCATGTCTGCCTGCCTCTGTGTGTGTGTGACTGTCTGTCTGTGTGACTCTCTGCCTGTGTGTGTGTCTGTCTGACTGCAAGTGTGTGTGTGTCTGTCTGAGTGCCTGTGTGTGTGTGACTGTGTCCCTGTGTGTGTGTGACTATCTGCCTGTGTGTGTATGTGTGTGTGTGACTGTGTCTGTGTGTGTGACTGCCTGCCTGCCTGTGACTCTCTGCCTGTGTGACTGTCTGCCTGTGTGTGTGACTGTCTGTCTGACTGCCTGTGTGTGTGTGTGTGTGTGTGTGTGTGACTGTCTGACTGCCTGAGTGTGTGTGACTGTGTCCCTGTGTGTGTGTGTGTGACTATCTGCCTGTGTGTGTGTGACTGTCTGTCTGACTCCCTCCCTGTGTGTGTGTGTGACTGTCTGTGTGACTCCCTCCCTGTGTGTGTGACTGTCTGCGTGTGTGTGTGACTGTGTCTGTGTGTGTGACTGTCTGCCTGCCTGTGTGTGTGACTGTGTCTGTGTGACTTTCTGCCTGTGTGTATGTGACTGTCTGCATGTGTGTGACTCCAATTGTGTGTGTCGCTATAGCTGTGCCGTTATGTGTGCCTGTGCCTGTATGTGTGACTATCTGCCTTTTACTGAGTGTGTGTGTGCCCATCATCATGCATGAGTGTCTGCATGCCTGTAACGGAGTGTCTGCTTGTAATGGAGTATGTGTGACTGTCTGCCTGTGTGTGACTTTCTGTCTGACTGCCTGTGTGTGTGTGACTGCCTGCCTGTGTGTATGTTTGTGACTGTCTGTCTGTATGACTGCCTTCCTATGTGTGTGTGTGAGACTGTGTCTCTGTGTGTGTGTGACTGTCTGACTGCCTGCCTGTGTGTGTTTGTGACTGTCTGTCTGTGTGACTGCCTTCGTGTGTGTGTGTGTGTGACTGTGTCTCTGTGTGTGACTCTAATTGTGTGTGTCGCTGTAGCTGTGCCGTTGTGTGTGCCTGTGTCTGTATGTGTGACTGCCTTGAACTGAGTGTGTGTGTGCCTATCATCGTGCGTGAGTGTCTGCATGCCTGTAACAGAGTGTGTATGACTGTCTGCTTGTAATGGAGTATGTGTGACTGTCTGCCTGTGACTGTGTACCTTTCTGCCTTTAACTGTGTATTTGGCTCTGTGACTGTCTGCCTGTAACTGAGCATACACAGATAGGCCATTCATTTTTAAAATTTATTACTCGTTTTCTTGAAAAAACAAACAAAAAAAAAATGATAAAATGATGTACCAACAATATGAGCCATCTCACCTAAACTACAGTAATGCATCACGCATCGCTAAGAATAGTGGTCTGTGTACTGCAGTTTTTAAATTTTGGCGGCAAATTTCAATTTAATTTTAGTCATAGTCTTTTGACTAAAAATCCATTTTAGTTTTAGTCATATTTAAGCCATCTGAATTGTTTTAGTCGACTAAACCTCCAGTAAATTTTAGTTGACTAAATCTCCAGTAGATTTTAATCGACATGACTAAAATCTAATGGGTTTAATTAAAGCCGCTGTCTGTTTTGCCCCTTCCACAAACCCTTTGTGTCTCTTTGTGTCCTCCCAGCCCCTCTAGGTGTCTCTCTCCCAAGCCCTGGTTTGTCTGTTTTGATACTTCCACAACCCCTCTATGCTGTGTTAATTTTGGCGGCAAATTTCAATTTAGCTTTAGTTATAGTCTTTTGACTAAATGCCATGTTAGTTTTAGTCATATTTTAGTCACCTGAACTGTTTTAGTTTTAGTCAACTAAAATTTGACTAAAATTGTTATTTGACAATATTAAAGGGACACTTCTGCCCATTGGAGTGGTCTGGGTGCCAACTCCCACTACCCTTAACCCTGCATGGGTAATTATTGCAGTTTTCATAAACTGCAATATTTACCTTGAAGGGTTAAGTCCTCCTCTAGTGGCTGTCTACTAGACAGTCACTAGAAGACACTTCCATGTTCATAGTGTGCTATAACGTCGCTGGACGTCCTCACGCTATGTGAGGACCTCCAGCGTCGCTGAAATCCCCATAGGAAAGCATTGAAAGCATTATTCAATGCTTTCCTATGGGGAGGTCTAATGCGGGTGCGCAGCATTGCCGCGCATGCGCATTAGGTCTCCCCCGCCGCCGGGCGCGCATGCTCAATAGGCCTCCCCCACCGGATGACGTTGGCGGGGGAGGAGCGTGGGCAGACCCTGACCCAGCGCCGAGGGACATCGGCGCTGGATACGGGTAAGTCACTGAAGGGGTTTTAATCCCTTCAGCAACATGGGATGGGGGTGGCAGGGAGAGGGGACCTATAGTGCCAGGAAAACGGTTTGTTTTCCTGGCACTGGAGAGTCCCTTTAACACTGGTGTGCTGAAGAATGACATAACTAGAAGGTATGAAGTGCATACTTTAGGGTTTTAAAAAAATGTAATATATTAATAGTTTGACACTACATACCACAATGTTATATTTCAAAGTAAGTATATGCGGCACTCAAAATGAGTTGTAATATTTAATAATTTCTCGCCCTGCCATTTTTGAACCCTGCACATCCTTTTAATGATTTTAGATTATTTTTTATTTTTTATTTTTTATTTTTTTGTCAGCCACATTTTATTGAGGTATAGTTCAACATTATACACTGAAATATATGTGCATTGTGTTAGATTGGTAATGCAATATACAACAGTGTAACACACAGAAGAGTTAGTTGCCTCATTTAAAATGAAAAGATTAGAGGGAAATTAAAGATTAAACGTTGATGTCTGATCAGTAATTAGGACTTAAAGGACCACTATAGTGCCAGGAAAACATACTTGTTTTCCTGGCACTATAGTGCACTATAGTGCACTGAGGGTGCCCCCACCCTCAGGGTCCCACTCCCGCCTGGCTGGATGGCGAGGAAAGGGTTAAATCTTACCTTTTTTTTTCCAGCGCCAGGCGGGGAGCTCTCCTCCTCCTCTCCGCCTCCTCTCTGGCTGAATGCGCATGCGCGGCAGGAGCTGCGCGCATTCCGCCTGTCTCATAGGAAAGCATTCATAATACTTTCCTATGGACGCTGGCGTCTTCTCACTGTGAAGACAGCCACTAGAGGCTTTAGAGGCTGGATTAACCCTATTATAAACATAGCAGTTTCTCTGAAACTGCTATGTTTATTAAAAAAAGGGTTAATCCTAAAGGGACCTGGCACCCAGACCACTTCATTAAGCTGAAGTGGTCTGGGTGCCTAAAGTGGTCCTTTAAGCTCGGCTTAGTCAGACCAGACAAGTATATTAGGTAGGAAGGACAAGCTTAGCTCACAAACGTATGGGACTGGTTAGACATGAAATGCTTAATTATACACCATTGCTGGGTAGCAACATTAGTAGACTAAGTATTTCAGGGTAACTTGAAAGATCATAGCTATATATATATAGATAAGTAGTCGCAATAGCAATGAGGTATGTTACCTCTAGGAACTAAAGATAAAAGAGAGAGCAGAGACAGAAAGAACAGATCTCTGCAACATGTGCACGCTAAATTGCTATGCATGCCAATTACTGTAAGTCGCCTGTGTTCTCTATTTTTTTATTTATTTATAAAAAATAACAGCTTTCACTTTTCATGATACTTAAAGTCATAGCAAGCTGACAAAAGGTGCTTCGAGATGGCTCAATACCCCAAAAGAGATCTTGAAAGCAAATTGCTACCACCAAGTGCCCTCTAGGTGGCAGTGCCACACCATCCTATCATAAATAAACACTAGTGAAATTAGACTAGATAACATGAGCTTTACGATCCAAAAGTAATTTGCAATATGAACAGATAAAGAATATATGATACATACAGATACTTTGTAAAATATATGTATTTATATTAAAAAACTTGTATGCAATAAAATTCACTATCCAAAGCTAGAATTTACAAACAAGTGACACAATAATATATCCTGGCAAAGCATACATTTATAAGATGTCTGTTTATTCGGAAATCATGTGTGCAATTTATTAATTCTTCAAATATATACATTTTAAACATAAAAGAAAAAATTTGTCAAAAACCAAACAATTTCCAAAAATCTGAGCTAAGTAAACCAGGAGCTTACATTTTTGTAAATGTTAGAAGAAGAGACCCAAGTATGTAGAAGTCCAGGGAAATGTCTTCTGATATAGTGCTGTACAGTACATTGACAATGGCAGGACCCTCAATATATATGTGGATCTATACAGAACTTGTTTGTGGCCCGTTGTACTGTATAACGCTGTGAAAAAAAGCTGCCTCTTTATAAAACGGAATAATTAAATATTAAAAAAAGAAAAAAGAGTCAGCAGTCACATTCATAGGAGCTATGATCCCTCTGTTTTTGGGGTAGTTTAAACCTGCTCTAGGCTTTACTGTTAGTATGTATACAGTATTATTTACTAAACTAGAAATTGTTTGGATTTGACAAGAGGAAAACAGCTGGACAAATAGCTGAAATGGAGATTTTTTTTCCAATTCAGCTTTTCTGGTTTTGACTTTAAAATCCCCTGGTTAATTCTCAACTCCTTTCCAGCAGACAATTAATCCTGAGCAAACAAAACAAACAATATATATTTTGCACCTTTTTTTTTTTTTTTATAGGATAGATTTACAAAGCACTAATCAGTACAAATCCTCATTACGGACACATTATAGATTCCATACAACATGCATTATTTTCCCCATCACACGTTAGGTTTCTGAATAGTCTGGTTACTGTTAAGCAGGTATAGCTCTATAGTCATGATTCCATGGAATGTACATTGAACTACAGATTACCGTGGATTTGAGAGTGTTGCCATAACACATTGGTTTATGGACTGTAATAAAAGGAATACAGTTTTATTGTTTTTTTTCAAATAAATGTCAGCATTAAAATTAAAAGCTACTACTTTATACCTCTCAGGTAAGGCTGCAACAAAATGTCACCTCTAGCATCATTTAAAGGGATCCTATAGTGCCAGGAAAACAAACCCGTTTTACTGGCACTATAGGTTTAATAAGTCCCCCCTCCTTCGCAACCCCCCTTTCAGCCACTTACCTGAATCCAGTACCGATGTCCCTTGGCGCTGGGTCAAGCTCTGCTCACACTGGGTCAAGCTCTGACCTAACATTGTGGCAATGGCCGCACGTGCGCATTAGACGGGGAAAATCTGATGCTGGAGGTCCGTGAATATGTCCAGCGTCAGATAACCAACCAAAGGTCGGTTTGGATTATGGAAGCCCTCTAGTGGCTGTCTGTTAGACAGCCACAGAGAGCAGACTTAGAGCTGCAATGTAAATATTGCAGTTCTCTGGAACTGCAATGAATAACATTGCAGCACTAAGTGCAAAACGGTCACAGCACCCAGACTACTTCAAAGAGCTGAAGTGGTCTGGGTGCTACAGTGTCCCTTTAAAGGTTAAAATAAATATATAAATAAAATGAACATGCCTGTGATTTTTTTAAATTGAAGCAGGCCTGGGTCCAATTTTTTAGGAAGCACTGGATTGGGGCACTACCATACTAAGAAACATTAGAACTCCAATATTATCAGCACTCTCTTGTTAGCCTACTTGACAATATGTAGGTTATATGTATGTACTTCCTCATTTTAGTAACTGTACTAATGTTACTTGGACATACTCCACCCACACACACTATAAATCTACACATATAAATACCTATCTATAGCCATCTTCTATCTATTATGCCAAATGTTTTTGTTTTTTTAAATCAGCAAGCAAAAACTTTTAACTTTTAAAGGAAATAATGCAAGAAAAACTGTGAAAAGTATGTGATAAACTTTTAGAAAGTTAATATAAGCTTGAACAGATTGCATTATTGGGCACGCTTCTCAGCTAGGGGAGTTTCTCTTACCTGCCCATATGAGTTTCAGACCAGTCCACTAATGACAGAACAGGGCATATTTGTGCAGAAGCAGGAGTTATATCCTGATACCGGAGCCTACTCTACAGGAAGCACACTGATTAGGCTCCCTCTCTACTCTCCCTGTCAGGATGTTGAAAGGTGAAGAGATCTTCCAACTGAACATATGTAAATCTGCCAGGCATGCCCAATGCACTTTTCCAGGAGTCCTACGGATAGGGCACTGATTGGTTAGAGCACTGCCCCCCTAGAGTGGGTGTGGAAAGCAGAAGCAGATAAATGTAGAAAAGAATATCAGTTACCTGTTCTTTTCACCTGTTCTTTTCAGCTCTCAGAGTGAGGCAATTGTCTCATTCAAAGCTAAAGCTTTTGAATGAGACAGTTGTCTCAAAATAATACAAGTCCCTTAAAAGGGATCCTTTTGTGCCAGGAAAACAAAGCCGTTTTCCTGGCATTATAGGGTTATTAGGTTCCTCCCCCCCCCCCTCGGGGCCCCCATCACACAGGGATGAACGGGTTAAAACCCCTTCAGCCACCTACCTGAATCCAGCGCCGATGTTCCTTGATGTCTTCCCACGTCAACCGGCGGGGAAGATCTTATTCAATGCTTTTCTACGGGGAAAATCTGACGCTGGAGGTCCGTTTAGATTCCGGAAGCCCTCTAGTGGCTGTCTGATAGACAGCCACAGAGAACAGACTTAGAGCTGCAATGTAAACATTGCAGTTTCTCTGAAACTGCAATGTTTACCTTGCAGCACTAAGTGCAAAAGGGTCGAAGCACCCAGACTACTTCAATTAGCTAAAATGGTCTGGGTGCCAAAAGTGTCCCTTTAAGGTAGCTCCAGGGATAATCCATATTCTTAGGTTTAGGCTATACTCTGCTCTCAGATTGCCAAAATGTATCATTGGTTATTGGGGAAGGTGGGGTTGGCGGACTGAATACAGCAGACAGGAACTGACTTAGGTAGATATTGATAACTGGTAGAATAGATAAGGATGAGGAATCCGCTTTTGCAAGAGAAGTTAGGTTACAACACTGAACAAAAAGTATTAGAGAGTAGATGTTATTTTGACTGCAATAAGTGTAAAGTGAAATGGAGTATTTAAAGAGAATAAAACTGCTTGAATGCGCTTGTGTTTATTTGCAGCCTATGATTTCCAATTTAAATTGTAATCTGTTGCGGACTGGAGCGTTTATTAGAAAATCGTTTTGCTCCTTAATTGTTATGGAACGGTACAATCTGTAAACGCATCAGTTACTGGAGAAACTATCGGCTTATTTTTAATTTTTTTTAACTGCTAATGACAATCCTATTGGCTTTCGCACGTCGACACCAAACACAATTACTATCTCTTCATCTCACTGTATTCTATTCTAATGTTCTCCATGCTAAACACTTACGTTGGAAACTAATTTGCCTTAAACCAAACTTACAATTTCTGCTGTCTTTTATCATAAATGATATATTCAAATGAATAATTCTCCATAGTAACAACACTGCCAAGATAGAGAAATCCCAACCACTTCTGCCTCCCATGCAGAGCAAAATCCCCCAAAACAGTGACACTTTTTTTGTAGATTTTTGTAGATTTAAACTATCTGTAACATTATATCTAATTACTAATGGCATCTTACTCGGAGTTCCTCGTGCGTTGGCTCTATTTACTTGCCATGATTTGAAATAGATGTGTACATCATCAGACTGTAGAACAGCTCATAATCTGTTCATTTAATCCTTCGCATATCTAGAGAGCTATATCTAAATCTACGCATCTTCTAAAATGGCCTTCACCACTATTCACTGATGCCTGACTCATAATGCATTAGGAATCCTTTTCAGAGGACAGTCCTAAAGTCTGGTCAAGTGTTCTTCATTTCCTCGAACAGAGACATTCCTTTTCTCCAGTTTCCATGGTAACTGCTCAACTCTTTTCCTAGAAATGCTTTATACATCAACCACGGTATGCCTAATATGGGAGTAACAGAGAATATGTGCTTCCTTAATCTAAGAGCGATTTGCTACATCTAATAATGTCAATTTGCACAAATAATTATCTTACTTGGCTATGGACAAACCACACATTTATATTGCAGAATTAGCTTGACTTTATCGTTTTTTTCCCTTCTTCTGTCCTCCTAATTACGGCATTACTCATTAATTAGGCGAATGTCACTTACCTAAGGTTTCATTGTACTATTGACCAGCATCATTTGTTTTTATCTGCAAGTTGTAAGCTTTTGATTTGTTTAACTTTTGTTGTTATTTTGGTATTATTGATCTATGCCTTTGATCTGTATCATATTGACATAATATTTGGATAAGACGTATTACTCGATAATTAATTGGAATGTAGCAGTATAGCATTATTTGTTAATCACTCCCTATTTCCCCATCTACGTGTACAGATTCTATAAATCTAAAAGTAAAATGTCAAAAGATGAAGACAAGTTATAATTTCTAAATCTTTGAGGACCAGCGTAACATGATGTAATACATCGTGCAATGACATACAATGATCTCCAAAGGTCAAAGAGTTAAAGCTTTAAGTGCCTGTGTTATAAGTAGGTTAGCAAGTGTTCCTTTAACCCTGAAAAAAAGTTAAACATTTTTTAAATCAATGTTTTTTTTTTTTTTTTTTTATTCTTCTAACTTAGCCCTTATTTCTAAATTTTAAGCAGCCATGCATGAAGAAGGTTAAAACCGTACAGGTGATCCTCACAGCAAGGAAATCATCATTTTCTTCACGCTATGTTAGTTTAATAAATCAGGGCATTGTATATAGGGCAGAGCATGGATGTTCATGCATATCTGGTTCACCCTTCACAGACCATTTTTGATGGATTAATAAAATCAGTGTTGTCAGTTTTTTACTGAATTGTGACCAATTACTGTGAGCGGTGCCAGTTTATACTGCCGTCGAGCCTTTGTTTTGACAGCTGCTTTTTAAATCTATCAAAGATCACAGAAGCAAGTAAAAGATATGGCAGCTAAAAGTGTTGTAGAATTCTCACACAATGGAATATTATTTCATTGATTGTGGTTGATGAATTCTCTAACGAGCCACAAGCTACTGCTGTCCCTGCAGGCCACTTGGTGACATTGAAGACTTGACGAAAACTTGCGTACAATGGCACGCGATCGCTCATTTTACTGGCAAATTGAATTCTGGCAGCAGCAGGAAAATACGAAGCGGTAGTAAAATCTGAATAGTCTCTAAACAAATGCAGGTGTGTCAATTTAAATCTGGCAAGAGCAGACGGGAACAAATCTATACGGCAAACATCCATTGCAGGAAGAAATAATCTTTGTGGACTTTACACTTCTGTTCTTGCCATCTCACTTCCTCTTTCCAACATAACACTTCCAAGATTAATAGAGAAGTGTAAGCTAGATAATGGTGTCTGCATGCAACATAAGTGATGTTTTATTTACACAGAGAATTTTATGTAGCAATAATTGTGTAGGGGGTGTGTAGGGTAGGGCTAATGTTTATTCAAGAGCGGCTAAAGTTAAAGGGACTCACCAAGTAGCAATATTTAATACTATATAAGTTTACTTTTAAATCCAATTGCATTACTCTCATCCAATTCTAAATTTATTTTTATTTATTTTTTAATTTAAAAATAAATGGACAATCTAACATTGCAAATAAATATATTTTTATATTGCAGCAAAAACAGAGAATATGAGAACAGGCAAAGCTTAGAGAAACTCGGCCCCCGCTCAAAATGTTTTTGTTCACTTGTGCCATTACAGACATGGACCCTGTGATCACTGTGCTTAGAAGAGTATCATCTACACCTTGCTGATGAGGCCCAAAGAAGGCCGAAACGATCGCACTGTGTTGCAGTATCTCTCGTGCAGAGAGAATGTGCCGGCATTACGGTTCTGGACTGCCCTTATGGGTGGGATCATTCTGATGTACACTGATATAGGTTGACTCTGTAATGACACAAATTAGCAAAACTATTTTGAAACCTAAGCGGGGATTTACCGAAGGGCAAGCCTTTTTGTTTCTCAAAGCTTTTGTCAATTCTCAGAGTTCTCATATTCTCTGTTTCTATTTTTATATTATTTATTTTTTTATGTTAAAGTGTTCCTTTTTTAGAATAATCTTCATGAAACAACAACAAAAAGCAGGTAAAAGTAATGGTAACCCAGCACCGGAAAGTATCCCTGCAAGACACTCCTGTCTCCATCAGATTATCCAACCAGATGATCTGAAATCCAATCAAATGCGGTCATAGAAAAGCACCGAGGACCTACTGGGAATGCATGACGATTTTCTCACTCAGGCAACTGGAATTCAATGATTCTCTATGAGAAGCATTGTGACACCGAATATGAAAGGCACTTCACAAAGAAGTGTCTCTAGTGGCTGTCTAGCAGGCTGTAGAGGTATACGTAGTGACAAATGTTAACTCTGCCATTTCTCACAAACTGCAATTATTACATTTATCTGACTGCTGGGATAGGGTGTATCACCGAAACCTAAAAATGAAGACAATTAGATTTTTTTGATGTATATAAACCTGACCTCTGGGATCCATATTTCAGTCCACACAAAGTTTCATTATATATGTAGGCATAACACATTAATTACTATAGGTTACAAGCTAGAATTATTTTTATAATACCACACAATTGAAAATTAATCAAAATGAACAAAATGTTTGTACAAGATGAGGGTAGCCAACGTGTAGATCATCAAGGCTGTAGTTGAAAGATTACTAGTTCTGGAGGAGAGGAAACTAAGATGAACCCATCAGTGGATAGCTCATTAAAATGACCCATATATAGCAAAGAATTCTCTGAACCACAGGCTTCTAAGTGGACATTCCTCAGTCATAACTAAACTGTAATAAAGCAAATAAATGTTAACATACCGCAGAAGTAAGCCGGGCAAGAGCTTGAATTTGCAGAATTTTGTTGTTGGCATCTGTGGCGGTTTCTAGTTTCTCAGCAGACCTGTAAATACAAGGACACATGATACAGAGACCTTAAACGTTTATTCATTTGCTATTGTTATTCTAGATCAAGATTCTAGACAAGTTACGTGACCCTTTGGCACACACATGACTGCATTTGTCTAAGAGGTGAAGATAACATGAACAACTCAATGTTTTTGTATAAAGCTACTGTTCTCTGAAATGGAGCTCCACTTAACCTCCTTAAAGGAACACTATAGTGTTAGCAATACAAACATGTATTTTTAACGCTATAGTGTCTCCTCACTGTTTATCTCAGAGGGCCTTCCAACTTAAATTTAAGAAAAAAATTCTACTTTTTCAACTAACAGCTTGCCGCTCCTCCTCTAGCTACATCATCCGCAGGTATTGCTTCATTCCCTTCCCATTTAATCCAATGCTTCTCATAGAGAAGCATTGGTGCAATAAGTGATGTGCGGCAAGTATGTGAGTCCAATTAAATGCTTACAAAACCCCATAGCCAAATAAAACTCTGTTGTGAGTTTGAAAGTGCCTCTAGTGGTTTTCATTAAAATAGCCACTAGGTGTGTGCTTAACCCCACAATGGAAATACTGCCATATTTACTAAACACATGTTTTAACGTGCAGGGCTAAAACTTCAGGGGCACTGCACCTATTGCCATATATCACTGCTTTAGTACCGAGAATCCTGGTAAGACCACCTCACCGGTAAGTGTACTTGGACACCTAACAATATATACTCGCCTTCTTGAAATACTCATATATCGTAAGCTCATTTGAGCAGGGTCTTCTTCACTTCTAAATAGACTCTTTCTATCATCGTGTGGCTTTGCAGAACATGTTGGTGCTATATAAAATGCAAAACGAGATGAAGTAGTCTATGTGCTTTTAGTGTTCCTTTAAAGGGACACCATAGTCACCTGAACAACTTCAGCTTAATGAGGTTGTTCAGGTGAGAACTATAGCTCCCTGCAGCCTTTCTCATGTAAACACTGTATTTTCTGAGAAAAATACAGTGTTTACATTGAAAGCTAGGAACACCTCCAGTTACAGTAACTCAGAGTGAACCAGAGGGACTTCTGAGTTCATGGAGGCATAATAGGCCTCCATCCACTCAGATCTGCTGTGCACAAGCATCCTGTGATTCAGTATCTCCTCCCACTGCATGCAGACACTGAACTTTCCTCATAGAGATTCCTTGATTCAATTCATCTCTATGAGGAGATGCTGATTGGCCAGGGCTGTGTTTGAATCATGCTGGCTCTGCCCCTGATCTGCCTCCTTGTCAGTCTCAGCCAATCCTATGGGGAAGCACTGTGATTGGATCAGGCTACCACATGTCAGCAGACTGCTTGTTTTTCCTGAGTCTAACAGCATGCAGATTTACAGCTTCTGGCTTGAATACAGTAAGATTTTTACTATATTTATGGAGGCATGAGAGGCCCAGGGGGGCTAGATGGTCGTGTTAACACTATGGGATCAGGAATACATGTAGTTGCACTGGTGACTAAAGTGTCCCTTTAACTAAAAAATAAGAGGCAAGAAAATAACAAAATAACACTTTATTTGTTTATGATGATATACAGATTTGAAGAGTTTTACATTTTCTCTAGAAATGTGATCACATAAGTATAGTCTTATCAACCATTATTAATAAACTATATGACATCTTGGGTTTCCTGAATCTTAATAACCGTGATCTAGTTGACCTCTTTTAATAGGGCTCTCTTACCTCTTGTATTTGTTTGTGTATATTGTACGTTTCTCAACTAATTGTACAGCGCTGCGGAATCTGTGTGCGCTTTATAAATAGCAATAATAAATAAATAAATAGTTTAAATAAGCAATAAACACAACTACGTGTACATACATTATTTACATACGCATATGCTGAATCTATGCATCTAAACTCTTGAGAGTCTAAGAAAATGAAATTCGGGAAATAAAGCAGTAATTAAGCAAATCAGCAGGAATTGTCTAAAACACTGCAGTGATATATTTTGCAAGTCAAATTAATTTCTATGCAAAATGTGCCTTCAGGACTTCTCCTAGATTGTGGTAATTCATACGAATGTGTAAATCTGTAACTTATTCTCCGTGTGTCTAGGGAAGAAGATTATTTTTGTCTACCAAGACAGAGGGGGCCAGTGTGCGTGGGTAATAAACCAGTAACATGGAATGCACTATTTTTATATTATACAAAACATGTGATAGTAGAATATTTTGGGGTCTAGCCACTTTGCAATGAATATAAACCCTATTAATGTCTAATTGTTGGGTTGCCATTAAATAAAGCCTTCACATGAAAAAAAAAAAAAGATTTGCTTACGCAGAAAATGAAAGGAGCCATTGTACCTTATTTGAACTTTTTTTTTTTTTGCACAATAAGAAACTGTGGATCTGTTAGAAGCATATGCATATGTGAAATGTGGATGCAATGATATAGAACAGCTTATCAGTCTATGCAGAGACACACATATTGCGTGAACAAGGGAAAGGGAGGAGGTAGGGAAAGCACAACAGTGGTCCATTTTCTAATAATTCTGTTATGCAGATATCATAAAATAAATACCAAAAACCGATGGGGGACCCATACATGTGATGTGTGAACCTGAGACACCAAGGAAATAGCAAATTGTTTTTGCAAAATAAGTCGTGCTCCATCAAGACAAGAAAAAAAAGAAGGATAGTGCGTAGGCGCTTCACTGTAATTTTGACAATTCTGTATATAGTATAAAGTATACAATAGATGGTGTACCCGGTACCCTAGTGCTTCCCTTATACACCAGATTTACATAATACAATAAAAAGAGACAAATACCAGTATATACACCTCCCCAATGTGATCACAACAAAAATAAGTGATATTACCAATATAGAACTGGACTGTAATGTAAACAGCGTAGAACTTGATTGGGGTATAAACTAAAATAGAAAAAACATAGTGCAAACTGTATGATAATAAATAAGTGATAAATAGGTATGTGATTCTCACTCACATTCTCCAGAGCCGTACCAGGCTCTGTATAGCAGGCTCAGGGGTGCCAATAACTGGCTAACGATCCAGGTGGTCCAAATAGATGAGACTCCAAAGGTGGAAGCACTGGAGGAAGGCTGTTGGCCGAAACGCGTCTGCTTCAATCTTCTGCATTTGTATTTGTTATTTTATGTGTATTTCTTTCACTCTGGGCTACTATACAGATAGGGGTAAGTGGAATTCCATTATTGTTTTATATATATCCTTGTCTGTTTTGGGTTCCACCCCCATAGTGCCCAGCAGTGTATACACTTTTTTATATATTTTTATAAATAAATATATTTTATATTTAACCTTTGGAGTCTCATCTATTTGGACCACCTGGATCGTTAGCCAGTTATTGGCACCCCTGAGCCTGATATACAGAGCCTGGTACGGCTCTGGAGAATGTGAGTGAGAATCACATACCTATTTATCACTTATTTATTATCATACAGTTTGCACTATGTTTTTTATGTTTTTTCTATTTTAGTTTATACCCCAATCAAGTTCTACGCTGTTTACATTACAGTCCAGTTCTATATTGGTAATATCACTTATTTTTGTTGTGATCACATTGGGGAGGTGTATATACTGGTATTTGTCTCTTTTTATTCCATCAAGACAAGGTCTATTATATTGGCCAGCAGGCACTACAATGCTAAACTGCTTACACATTGCAATTCCTTTTCATCCGTTTGTTTTACCACTGTACTTTTTACTTTATTTTTAACTTAAACTAAAAACAAAACTAGCTTCTCATTCCGTCACAATTCTAAAATACTTTTAACACTAATAGCAAAAAATAATTAAATAAATAAATTGCAAGTCTACCAAACAGTTCTACTACATAAACAAAAAATCTATAAATACTTAAAACTTAACTTTTAATAAATACTAAAATGTTTACGTGCAATCAAACACAAAATACAAATAAATAATAACAAATTATTGATTGATTTTCTGTTTGTGCATAAACATTTTAGTATTTATTAAAAGTTCTGTTTTAAGCAATTCTAGAGTACTGATTCTATTTTGTCCTCTTACTCCCCTTGAGCTATTTTCAAACCATACTCCATCATTTTCGTTTATGTAGCTGTCTAGTTTTCTAGACAGTTACATCTAAGAGTATTTGTGCGATACATTTTTAGATCGGCTCATTTTGTTTTCTTTCTTTTATTCGGTTTTAAACAGGTCTGTTTAATGGGGGGGGGGGGACAAATAAATAATAGCTTGCAGCAATACAACAAACCTCTTCTGTAGTGTTTTCATAAGCCCACCCGATTTATTTTACAGTTCCCACACGGTTATCAGACATTGAGGAATGCAAAGTCTTTATCTGCCTACCTAACAAAACAATGCAAAAAAACTATAATGATTTAATTAACTGCTACTTTGAGAAGTATTTATTTAGACTCGCTCCTTTGTTCCAATATACAACATGAACTGAACTTTTTTTCTGCACAAAACAAAGACACTATGACATAAAAAAGGCAAGAAAATTACATTTAGAAAACAACTCTTTGTCTAAAGGAAAAGAACTATAGAGTTTAGGTGGGGGGGGGGGATGTGCTGAAAATGACTTACATTGTTGTGTAAAATTACATACTACGTTATTAATAAAAGTGTTCAGTATGATTATTGCATCATTGCTGGTTGGATCGGGTGGGTGTACTCCTGACAACATAGATATTGTGAGTGTTCCATACTTTTAAGTTTTAACTACAGTGTTGGGTACCAATAAATGTTAGTTGTGCTATTTTGTAAGTTTGAGCCAAAACGTTGCTTTCTGGTCCTAATAAGTCTACATTTGGACTGTCTGAGTGCCCAGCTGATTGGTATGTGTGTGCTGTAACATAATGAGAAATATTTAAAATTAGGCCACATGGCCATGCTGGGGTAAACAACAGTTACTAGTAGGGGTGTTCTGCCTCCTCTGCTGTCTAGCTGTTGTTGGACTATATATCGCTCATAATTCAATGCTGTTCTCTGACTTTTAGAGAATTATATATGCTGCAGCCAAAATGTGAAAGATTAAGGCTCGAGACCTGTGGTTCTACCATGTTTTGTTTTTCCTATCCCAAATACAAAATTTCAAGAAAACCCCACACAGCCTAATCAAACATGGAAGTTATCTGATGTGGTACAGAATCTTTAGATTACAAACTTGCTTTAGCCAAATGTATATTTTTGCATTTTTTGTTTTGTTTTATATTCACACTTTGAACAGCACTGCAGCAAATGTTTATGCTTTATCCATAAATAATGATATTTATAAAATGTAATCATTTGCAAACCTTGAATCTGGTTTTAGAGTTAAGAGATTAGGCTTACAGCAGGGCAATGGGTATTGGTTCACTACACATAAAATAAAGTAACCCGGGATGGCCTACATTGTTCCAGCAATATAATGAATGCTCAACAGTATGACATGACTGTCACTATAGTAAGATGTTAGTCTATGTCACACAATATGATTTCCATTCATTCAAACTGCTACCCACATTCAGCTAGACAATTATTTGTGGTGTTATAATTTCTTTGTCAATTAAATACTAACCCTTACCTATAAAGTTCTAAACAACTCTAGCCAAATCCCAGGTGCCAGGGCGCCCCTTAACTCTAAGCCGGGCGGAAAGTTGGGGGATTTTGTAGGAAGACGGCTTTCTGGGTGGTCGTGGAGGCGGTTGGCTAGCTGCGCGAATAGTAAGGCGGCAAGGGAGCTGTGAGGTTTCTGCTCTGCTCCCCCACGCACCGCTTAATGAGACCGGGGTCAGAAAAGGACGTCATATTCCGGCCCCAGTCTCACTAAGCGGTGCACATGGGAGCAGAGCAGAGACTTCACAGCTCCCTTGCCGCCTGCAACAATACGCGCAGCTAGCCAACCGCCTCCACGACCACCCAGCAAGCCGTCTTCCTTCAAAATCCCCCAACTTGCCGCTGGCTGTACGCACAAGCCCCCAGCATGCCGCCCGCCTCCATAATCCTTCAGAATGCCGCTCGCCTGCACGATCCCCAAGCCTGTCGCCCACTGGACCTCATGGGTATTAAAACAAGCAATAATGTGTGAATGTGTCTGTCTGAAATGGTGTGTGTGTGTCTGTCCGTAATGGTGTGTCTGTCTGTCTGTCTGTAATGGAGTGTGTGTGTGTGTCTCTGTGTGTGCGTGTCTTTGTCATGGTGTGTGTGTGTGTCTGTCATTGAAAAGTCTGCAAGGTCAGGCTATAGACACCAGAACCACAACATTAGGCTGTAGTGGTTCTGGTGACTATAGTGTTCCTTTAAGAAATGTATTTTTGTCGTTGAATATAAAGCTTTGTAAGTTTAAAAAAAATCTGGCTCCTAACTTTTTTAGCTGGCTCCTAGATTCAAAGTAAATTTGTCAAGCCCTGCTCTAGCCCCTGTTACATTTATTCACTGGTTCGTAGGTATCCCCCTTTTCAGACTCTCCGCTGTGCCGGTGACCTTCTCAGTGACCTTCTGTCTACCTCCATCAAACTCTCCCCTAGTCTTCAATCGTTAAGAAGTTCCTCAAAATCCATCTGTCCAGAAATGCTTATGGACTCCCAGAGTAACTTCTTTGTCACAAATATGTCTCTGGCTCTCTCCTAAAGAGCCACACTCCATTCTCACCTCCTGCTCACCTACTTTTCCACCTTGTTTGCTGTGCCCCTTGATGCCTTTCCTATTGTGTCCTTATCCACTCCTCTGTCAGCTCATCTGAGCAGGGTCCTCATCTACCTATTGTTTCTGTAACATTTTGTAATTGTCTCATTATTGTTAAGTTTCCCCCTTTATAATATTGTAAAGCGCTGTGGAATAAGTTGATGTTATATAAATACCAATAATATTAATAATAATACATGACAGCCTATCATATAAACAATTGCATAAAGGGATTATACAGATAACAGAGTCTCACCCATACATTGTGTTAACCTACTTGTAATTGTATAATCAAAACTATATCCAGTAATGGATGGAAGTCGCATCGTCAAGTAAATATTTATGTGTCTTTAATGCTAAATTCTAGACATCACACACAACATGTGTTTAAACTAGCCAAGTGTGATGTGTGCACCTTAAACAAGCTTCCTTACATTCTGTAGGTTTGTACCTATCTGCAATGTTTAACTACAAACATAACAAGTGATATCTGTTATTTGGCAGCTGTAGCAGTCACATATAGCATGTTTTCTGCAGAATCCTGCTAGACAGGAATTCCAAGTTATTCCATTTTATTTGCATTCATATCCCTAGGAGAGTACAGTACTCCAAAAATAAACAACTCCCCCAAACACTGGTGACAGCAATGAAAATATATTAAATAACAAAAAATTGCATTTCTCAACACGTCAGGCAGTATTTTTCTGTTTTTCTCATTTTCAAGACATTTACTTAGAAGTCTGTGAGTCTAAGGGTTCTATGGTATTCAGGCCGATTAACATAGGGGCTGATAGAGCTGCAGTTCAAGGCTCATGCCTATGGAATAGCCTGATTTAAAAATATATATATATATATATATATATATATATATATATAATGTTTTTCTTTTACTATTCTTCACATGCTGTTGCTTAAAGGATCACTATAGTGTCAGGAAAACAAAGCGGTTTTCCTGACACTATAGTGCCCCGAGGGTGCCCCCACCCTCAGGATCCCCCTCCTGTGGCGCTGAAGGGGTTAAAACCCCTTCAGCAGCTTACCTTATTCCAGCACCTGCGCTGGTGACCTCTCCTCCCCCGCCGACGTCAGCGTCTCAATGCTTTCCTATGGACGCTCTGCATGATGGAGGCATAATATGCCTCCAGCGTCGCAGATGCGCCTCTAGTGGCTGGATTAACCCTGCTATGTAAACATAGCAGATTCTCTGAAACTGCTATGTTTGCATCTGAAGGGTTAAAACCTGAGGGACCTGGCACCCAGACCACTTTATTGAGCTGAATGGTCTGGGTGACTATAGTGTCCCTTTAAGTATGGAAACTTAAGATGGATGTAGGGGAACAAAACTGGTTAGGAGAGGAGTGGACCAGTGAGTGCTAAGGGACAGTCCTTAGCAAGCGTGAAGCTAGCGCATCATTAGAAACATTTATGCCAAGCTCAGGGTGATGTCTGCACAGTATACCCTTGGCTGGTCATCCTGCATGATTGTCAGGCAGCCTGACGTGCATTCACACAAGGCTGACCATCTAATTCTTTGTGAAGACACGTCCCCTTTTTGAGCATGTTTTTCCCTTCTGGTCAGTCCTGGTTATATGATTCACATCAGTGGCCCACCCTTTTACACCACCCAACAATATCCTGGTTTACCAGACATTGCTGTTAGGGGGTATGGATTTCCTTAAAAGATGAAAGCGACAGATTAACATAGGATATGTGTTTTCTGATAGCTATAACCTGTGAGTTTCCCTCCAGCACCACCTCCACCAGATATATGATGCCTGGGAGGTATATCTTTTTCAGTGTTTTCTGACCATAAGATTCTGTAATTAGGCCAATCATAATTGTCCCTTTTCTATTCATTTTATTCTGACATTTAAATGTCCACTGTTACAGTTACTTTCTCTTTCAGTGTTATTTTGTGTTTAGTCTTCTGTTTCTGTAGCATGGTATTACTGCAAGTGAGCCGTGCTACCAGACTTGTACATGCATTAATCGTGTTTTACTGTATTTCTGGTTGTATTGTGAAAGTCAATAAAATATTTGTTTAAAAAAAATAAAAGAATAATGTCTAGGAGAGCAAATGAGACAGTAGGGAAAATAACTTTCTGTATATATGGCATGCTCCAAAATGTGAGAAACACACATACAAGCTATAATGCACAAGGGAGCTACTGTATATTAGTATATATATAGATTTATTTAAATATAAAAAGTCTATGTGCCATTAACGTGACTAAACCTGAATATTTTTAGACATACTGTCACATACCAGTAACTTAAAGCCCAAAAGGAGCCCAATTTTTGGCAGAAATTCTTTTTTCTTGCATGGAACAGACAGAGATTCTACCTTCAGAATTCTCCGAAATATTTTAATGTAATATATTTACTGACAAGGCATTGTATAACGCGTCCAAAGTGGCGTTTTACTAATTTTTTAACAAGTCAAAAATTGTTCTCTGACAATAATCTGTTGTCAATGGCAATTCAAGAAACTTTAATGAATATGTTTATATTAATAGTTCTACTAAAAAGAGATTCATCAAGCCCCGATAATGAAGTAGAACATGCGCATGAATAGATGTACTTACATGTCACATATATTCGATGTTAAGGGAGCAAGAGGCGCAAGCTGTTTTAAAAGTCGGACACCCATGTGCCACTCTTTTTCTTTCCCAAACTCACACACTGCCTCAGGGCAATCAGAAGACGAAAACTGGTAGAACACATACGCATCCTGAAAGCATAGCTGCTTGTCCACTGCAGTGGGAGTAAAAAAAGAATATCAGTTTGTTTTTTTTATGTAAATGCCAAATTTTCTCATCCAAATGTGAGCAATATCTATAATTTCAAATTACACATTGATTATTTGGATTGCTCTTAGAGAACTACAATTCAAGAGCGGCTGCATCTAATACATACTGTATATTGTTGTGTTGGAGCACCTTTTTATGACATATTTCCATTTATTTTCTTATTTTTCAATAACTATTATGTCGCATATGATACGGAACAAAATAACTGTAGAGCAGGAATCAAACCTACTGGCTACCCAGATATTAATGGCCTACATCAAGTGTAATTCTTTAAATGCAAAAGATGAAAAGAGAATCATGGGAGTTGCATTTTAGCAAAATCGGGTGTGGGGAGTTACAGAATTTTCATATGCCTACCCTTTCTGTAGCCAAAATCATATTAAACAGCGTTTTGAATGTATATTTATTATATGCGTTACCTAATGCTTATAATTAGGGTTGTCATATCCGCCATGTTTTTCTGGACACATATAATTTCATTGTGTTGATTTGCGGCACATGAAAATACTGCTCTGAGTTCTGGATAATGTATATGCTGAAGGATTCTGGATTGATTCATCACCTGATTAACTACCTGCAATATTTGACTTCTACATACTGTAGGGCAGCACTTTCTGTATGTTGCTCATCAATGTGTCCCAACTTGTAATGTGTCCTATAATATACCTGCAAAGTAAATATGACCTGGTGGCATTATTTGAAGCAGTTATCAATATTTGGTACTCCAAGTGTCGCTGGATTAGGTATCCCATAACTCACCAGCTGGACACCCTGGTACTGTGTATTAATATCTTTCTTATGCATACCAAATAGATTCTATATCCCTTGTAGCCTGTAAGAGGTTCTTCAAACAGATGTATTTTTTTCTCAAAGGTGTATATTAAAAGGGAGTCTGTGCAAACTCGCACAATGACAAGTGCAGTATCCTACAATGGTTGTAATTAACACATTTTAGCCAGTATCTCAGGAAAGAACTCTTTTGTAAGGAATCCAACAATGACAAATCGTTAGAACAATCAAATCCATCAGTTTAGATTAATAATCATACGTTCCTATGCAAATAGTCAGGTTGCAATTTGTCTTAGCTATTTAAATATTGGATTTCTCTTGGAAAAGAGACTTTCTGGGTTATTCAATAAAGTCCAAATGGCCCCATACCAAATGGGATAAAACCATCTGTCTGCATAGTACATGCTCTGATATTTTGTCAAGTGTGTCAGCCACCAAAATTGACTTTTATTTTGTTTATTTGTGAATTTTATTATTACTTTACATTTTTTCAAATCAAAACAAAAAATAGCTATTCCATTTTTACAAATTGCAACCATCACATTGAATTGTCTAGCAGTCTGAATTCTAATAGGTTTACATGAAAACACAGGTTGAGGAATATCATATGAATTGAGAAATATGCCAAGTACATACAAGCTCTGCAAAAGATTAGCTGAGGAATTCAGGAAATAATAACATTTATACTGCTCCTGTATATAAAGAAGGCACGCATAGGCATCCATCATACATTTAGGCGATTGCTTTAATACAGTATGTTTTTATAAAATTTCATGGACTGCTACCATATAACCATCAAGCACAAATATAATTGCAAGCGGAATTATTTCAGTCTCAATAAAGAATTAGAACTCTCTGGACATTAAAACAGAGATAAGTCAATACCTGATCTCCACCAGACTACATAAACACATGTGAACTCACACTAGACCAGGTGTGCCCAAAAGGTAGACCTTGGATGTTATAAAACTACAGATTCCATGATGCTTTGTCATTCTAAAGACATGCAAAGCATCATGGGAGTTGTAGTCCTGCAACATCTGAGGATCTTCCTATTGGGCACCCCGGCCCAAGACACCATGTTTTGTGCTGTTGAAGGTTTATGGCAGTTGTAGTCCATTAACAGCTGAATATTCTGTATTTGTCTGCCCTTACTTTTATACAAAGC
Source organism: Pelobates cultripes (assembly GCA_933207985.1). Lineage (NCBI taxonomy): Eukaryota > Metazoa > Chordata > Amphibia > Anura > Pelobatidae > Pelobates > Pelobates cultripes. Next base: position 55,946,718 of record OW240915.1, read on the forward strand.
TGACCTTACATTCACTGACACCATGTTGCTCAACTTTCAGAAAAAGAAAAAAAAAATGTTTAACAGTTTGCACACATTCGAACTTCCTGGAAGTAAACTAACCTGAAAGGAGTATCCCAAGTTTCAATAAAGTTTGCCAGATGCCAGCTGCTGTATATCTGCACTGAACAAAGGGGCACTGCTGCAAAAGCCAGTCAACCAGTTCGGACCCCACACAACTTTTTCTTTAAATCCATAAGAAAAAGTAAAAAAGAAATGAGAGAAATCATTAAAATTGCTGGAAAGATGTTACATATTTGCCATTCAATATTTATTTCTAATTATCATTTATGTTGCACCAACAAATTCTGCCGCAATTAATACAATACTAAAAGCAATCAAAATTAATTCTTTGTTTGAAAGACATGAAGAAACCAGTATTATTGGTATTGAGAGCCCTGCCTACAAGATTAAAATCTAAATTAAAGTATTTCTTGAGCAATATTAGGCTGATGAACAGAATAGCACATTGCACAATATATATTAAATTGCAATATTGAACAATATCAGATGGATCAGTTACCGCTTGCAGGCAGGGTGGCCATCATATCGCGACAGTTAATACTCCTATTTAATGCCTGGCTGTTCCTTGGGGCCCACTAGGGCTATGCAGTTTAGTTGGGGAGGTATACCTATTGACAGCCCCCATTGCGCTCTTGCGCAGCAGTGCTAGGAGGAAGAGATGTCACATCACTTCCTTCCAGTGCAAAAGGAAGCCACTAAAGTTAACACTAAAGTTAACAAAGACGAGGGTAGCTAAAACAGAGCCTCATATATGTGTGTGTGTGGCAAACTTTATTTGTATAATGCAGCGTGTGTGTCTTTATCTATGTGTGTTGCATTGTGCATCTGTTTGGCAGTATATGCTTGTGTATTTGTATTATGTGGGTGTCAGCATGTATTTGTGTAGCAGTGTATATGTTTGTGCACTTATGTGTGTTATATGTGGCAGTGTGTAAATCTGTCTATATGGCTGTGTGTATAAGTTTTTCTGTGTGCATCTGTGTGTGTCAGTATGCATATATGTCAAAGTGTGTACATTCATGTGCACTTGTGTGTGTGTGTGTGGCTGTGTGTATTAGTGCATGTGCGGTATGTATATGTGTAATTGTGTGATAATGCTACTCCCACCTATCTATCCTCCTTAATACACAAGTATGTCCGCCTGGGTCCCTATGCTCTGCCAAAGACCTACGTCTATCCTCTGTCCGTACTCCCACCTCAGATGCTCGCCTTTAAGACTTTTCTAGGGCTGCACTGTTCCTGTGGAACTCCCTTCCCCTTTCCGTTAGACATTCACCCTGTCTCCACTCCTTCAAAAAATCATTAAAAACTCAGTTTTTCACAAAAGCATATCAATTAAACTGTTAATGGCTCCCAACTGATTCCTCTCCTGCAACGGTCATTTAAAAAATAGAAATAAGTTTCTTTTTAAAATCTCCCTCTAGCATGTAAGCTCATTGAGCAGGGCCCTCAACCCCTCTGTTTCTGTGCGTCAAACTTGTCTGGTTTTAATTTCATGTTTGTTAGTCCACCCGTTGTAAATCACTATGGAATTTGTTGGCGCTATATAAAAATAATAATAATAATAATAATGTGTGCGTGCACGTTTGTTTCTGCTAGTGTGCATTTTGGGAGCTTGGCCAATTGTTTAGCAAGGAGTCCATAAAGTATGGTTTATTTGTTTAGCAAGGAGCCCATAGAGTCCATGCTGAGAGGGATACTCTAAGCACCCTTTAATCATCAAGGGTGAATTAATATTATATTGTCTCCACTTCCTTTAATAATATTGTACATTATTCCCATGAGACTGAACACAAGAAGCGCAACATAACAACAATGCATGAAATGACTTACCTGCAGATACAAGTGAGATACATGCGATCCCGAATCAGATCAGGAGCTTGACTTCTCAATGCATTTCTTAAAGCTCGCCCCGCACATGCAACACTTTCTCCATAAAACTGCATGGAAAAATAAAAAATATATATTTTTAGGTTGTGCTGACCACCTGTAAACCTCCCTTTGACCAGTTCACCTTGACTTGAAATGTAGGAAGGAACTGGGAAATTAATTGTTTTCATTATTTGTTTTGATATTTTCAATGCATTATACAATGACTAAAAAAATCTGTCGCTAAGATAGAACCATAGTCGAAGTTGATACAATGTTGGCTAATGATGGCACGTGTAGTCAGAGTCTGAGTCAAAGAGGCCTAAACATTTCAATCAGATAATGAGGGCCCTGCCTGTCTTGATTATTTCAGGCAGAAGATTTCTGGGGAAAAAATAAAATGTTATTTCCAAAACTAAAATTCAACCAAAGAGCTTCCATGTTAATTCTATGGGAATTAAAGGTACACTCTTAACACCAAAACTACTTCATTTTAATTAACTGGTTTTTGGTGCATAGTAAAACCAGAAACCTTTTCGTCCATCTGTATTTCGGCAGAATGTTGGTTTGGCTCTGGAGAATTACGGTACCACAAATAATCGATTTGTAAACAAAATCAGGCAAGCAACAGTGGCTCAAAAATGGGCCAGTCAGTGTACAGCAGAATAACACATACTATAATTTTATGCATATATTTTGCAGTATAATAATAGGAGCATTTTCCCACCATTGTGTTCACAAAAGTGAGAAAATGTAAACATTGAAGAAAAAACAGTAGGGGCAGTAAATTTTTTTTTCCAATTTATATAAAACAATATAATTTCTTATAATATAGATATTTACAGTCATCCCTTTTTTTTCCTCAATTGCTTAGTTTTCACTTGATCAGTGAATAAAATAAATGTTTGGTGACTGTTCCCTAGCCAACAACCATTTTGGCACCACAGCCAACATTCAGAATCACACACTGAAATGAACATGCTGAGCCCTTATGCATTTCGGTTGGTTTGTGATTCGGATAAATTTTTGGCTTAGATTTTGAGAATTCAACCGATCACCCAATTGACCCAAAATCAGATGAACTGCAGTTTGGACAGAGACAAGTCTCCAAGGGGGGCGGGGCATGACCTCGGATCGGAGCAGTCGCCAAATACCCACTAAACCAAGCGACTATTGACCCAAAGCCAACTACCAGGTGCTGGGGGACAACAAGCCCTACCTATCGATGCCAAACATGCAGACTTTCTTGCTAGTTCCGTCCATGCAACCTCTGCAGCCTACAAGCCTGGCTGGAATGGGAGAGACGGCTCGGAGATCTTCGGTGGGACACCAATTCCACCCCTATGGACCGGCAGGGGTTATCCTGGTCCCCACCGATTAGACCCACGCTCACTCTCAGACTCTTACTGCCCACGATAATCCACAAGTAGCACAAGGTGGGCCTACCACGATCAGCGCCTATACGTGCCGATCCTGGCAGTGAGATGATTGAGCACTCCCTCTGACTTCTGGACACGATCTTCCTGCGATTTTGGGAATGGCTTGAACAGCATATGACACCGCAGTCACCATGGCCTGTGAGGGAGGTGAGGAGAGCTGGTGATAGAGGGCCAAGCGCGCCTCACTTGGGCAGAATCCAGCTCGGGACACACACCACCCAAGCTGCCTGCCTACCTAGGCTGAAGGCCATGTGGAGTATACTTCCACAGCATTGCCCACGACGCCGGAAGACCGCCCGCCACAGGCGGCGGCGGCATAACATCGGGGCCTTCCGCGGCGCCCGCAAAGGGAAAGACCCGGCAGCACAGCGTACCCGGGTCTGTGGACCACAGATGCGGCGCTTCAAACAGGCCTGGGCTGGAGTGGGGACTCCCGCGGCCCACGCATCACCACTGCCGTCTGGATCCTCCATCCCCCTGCGGTTTCACTGCCTAGTCTAGGCATTGGTTGACTATGGACACTAAGCGGACATTTCCAGCTGCTACCTCTCTTACACAACCTCATTGCATCAATCGAAAATTGTTTTGCCACACCTGCGGACATTCTATGCTTTTTTTCCTCGTATTATCTCTGCCATACAGCTGGAATTCACTCACAGAGCACTAAATAGGAGGGGAGGGGGACAGTATGCTGGATCTCAGTGATCCTTTTAACTAACATGATCCTGGCTTATTATACCAACACTCTTCACACCAAATGTTATAGATGTGCGACATACTAAGCAGTGTCTCCCCACCCACCATACCCACACGATAAGCTGATAACACCCCAGATAGCGCCACTAGTGCAGAGCAACCCAAGGAGCACCCTCAGCATAATACTGATCCAACAGGCAGCAATGTCATAACAGATCATGGGGATTTACTGAGGCTTGGTCTTGGTTGAATTTATTAATCTCAGTGCACTGAGTTAGATAGGCATGATAGTCTCCTCGTACACAGGCCCTATTCAACGTATGTTGGTCGTTTAACCCTTGATAAGTCATGTACTAACGCCTGACCACAGATATTATTTTAGTAATTCTTAAGCACACCGTTCTATCTAGCTTGATTTGTTGTGTTTACTTAATAGAACCATCTCACTAGTCTGTCTAGCATATAATGCACCTGCTTATTCATGTTTCCATTACTTGCATAGTCCGCCGGTATAGCCTGATTTTTTATTACATATCGTTTGTCTCATCACTGACTATGCATCCTTCACCCAGAAAAATGTGCAGTTTATTTGAAAGCGATGTCAATTATTCTCTTGTCTGGTTATAATTTGCTTGTTACTGCTGTTGTGGTTTGGCAAGCTTGTTGTTACTCCATGCATGACAAAAATAAAGATGGACAAAAAAACAAAATTAAAAAAAAAGAAACAAGTCTCCAAGTCTAGTGCATAAATGCTATATAGCAAGGTTGGTGCCAGGAGCCGCACTCAATCCAAGCGGCCACGGGTGCTCTGGAGCAGGACCAGCAATCCCAATTTTGTTTGCCTAGTGCATAGATGCTGTCCTTTTTATCTTACTGTGTAAAACATTGCGGTTTCTGATAAATGGCAAAAAGATGCCTTTGGTTGCTGTCATCCACAAATTCAGTAGATGGCTTAATCCTTCAATTGTCTTTACAGTCGGAAGTGTCGTGCACAATATTAAGAAGCTAAATGTAGCAAATGTTTCTCATAGAGAAGCAATGGATTCAATACTCCTCTGTGAAGCATTGAATTGGACACAATGCTTCTATATGAAATTCATTGGGTTGGGCCAGAGATTCATGACTACATCATGGAAGTATCAGTTGGCAGAGAGAGGACTATGTTATCAGATTGCAGATTTTCTTTAAAACATTTTTAAAGGGACTGCACATGATCAAAAACAAAAACAAACAAACAAAACACAATGAACTTAAAATGTATAAACGTATATAAATATGCACAGATTTTACATTATTTGCAAATTAAAGCACATACAGCATGTTTAACATTCCATTATGCGTTTTGAAAACATGATAAACGTAAATTTGTATTTGTTTACATTTACGAAATATGCACATTTGCTGTGTGGGCGAAGCGATTCACCACAGTTCTCAGTATATATACTTTTTCATGCACATTCCTGTAAATGTTGTCATGATTTTTTAGAGTATATGCTGGATAACAAATAAATACATAAAAAAAAAAAAAAATGAAAGAAAGAAAGATAATAAATTACCTTTGGTGCTGAGCTTTCACCATACAGATTTGAAATTCTTTCTGTTGTGATCTGTATATAAAAAACAATGAATAATTATTTTCACATTTCTCATTACCATAATGGGAACTGGCATTAAGGATTTTCTGTCAAATCTCTTTCCACAAAACCAAAAGATATTTCATGAATACCAGTCAAGAAGAAAGTCTCTTTAACCTCAATATTCTGCTAACACTTCACACCTGAATAATTAGATGTGCCCTGACATCCTTTACACCTTCCTTCTAACAAACCTTGTGTATAAATTATATACATAGCCTTCAAATATACTTGTGAACCAAGATTTATTAAAACACTCAAAAAATAAAGGCCTTTTACTCTTTTGGAACATTTTGTAGAAAATATACAAGATGACCTAATGGTGCTTTCAGGCAACTATCTGTCACTTTTGGACCATACATAATACTTTTAGCTGAGCAGTCCCCTTATGCTTTGTCCAGACGAAAGGTGCTGTGAGATAACTGGCACTTTGGACCAGATGCTAATTTAACTTGCTTATCCTCCAAAATGAAGTTTTGAGGGTATGAATGGTGCTGTAGTTCAAATGAAAGCTATATTGATCCCTTTTCCTGTATCTTCCCACTACAGTAGCTGCTGCAGTGGTAATGGTGCCAGGAGGCAGAGGTCACATACTCCAGATTTCTATAATTTTCTTGCCAAAAAGCAAGTGAATTATAATGGCCGAATGGGCATCCAACCTGGATAGATTTGATCATCATATTCTTTACAACCAGTGCTTTGTAAATGTCCAGATCCTAAAGTTTATATAGGATTCAGATGCGAAAAGTAGTGATTTTAAAAGGACACTATAGTAACCAGAACCACTACAGCTTAATATACTGGTTATGGTGTCTATAGCCATTAGCTGCAGGGTTTTTAATGTAAACACTGCCTTTTCATAGATGTTTTACATTTTACAATGTTTTACATTACTGCCTAGGAACACCTCTAGTGACAGTCACTCAGACGGCCACTAGAGGTGTGTTGTGTGTCAGTGCTGCACAGTGTAGACTCTACCCTGGCGTTCAATGTCTCCACATTCTGCATGAAGGCGCTTAACACTCCCCACAGAGATGCATTGATAAAAGGTAAAGCATTGGATTGGCTGAGATCATCAAGTCTGATTGGCTGAGATCATCAAGTCTGATGAGCTGAGCCATGGAGACGAGATGGGAACAGCTAGCGTGGGAGAAAAGGTTAGCTATTGGTGATTTAATTAAACACTGTAGTGTCAGGAATAGTGGAATAGTGTTCCTGACAATATAGTGTTTCTTTAAAGCAGCTAACGAATGTTGCCGATTTGGTCAGAATTACTTGATTTGGCTTTAGTTAATATATGAATAGCCATTCTGATCGGAATCCAGTAATTTTCACGAAATTTTTTTCAGTCTGACAAAATTCAGTGTTTAGTGACTAAGCTCACATGGCTGCATGCTTTTATGCATTGAGTTGCTGCTTCGTGTATACGTGTTCTTATTAAAGTGGCACTGTCATGGCCGCATCCGTGTTTTTTTTAACCCCACTCTTGATTCCACCACCTCTAATTGCCCTTCTAGTCACCCCAAATGCCCCTAAACCCCCAATATTACCTCTTTTTTCATCTTTATTTTGTGCCAGGACCAAGGTCCTGGGCGCCGCTATCTTTCTGTGGGCAGATGAAGGCTCTGTGGGACACGTCATCTTCCCACACTAGATAGCACTGTGATATTCCTGCACATGCTCAGTTATACACTTGGGGATTCGTTGTTGTCCGAAATTCGGACAGGAATTTCGTCTAATTGTTCGTCAGAAAGAATGAATGAATGAATGAATGAAAATGTCAGACGAAGAAACAAACACCGAATCTCTGTGTTCGTTTGATCAGTTTATTACAAGGACGGAGCTACCGGCGCGTAGTTCCCTTCTTGTAATATGTAAAAATAGAAGCAGCAGGGAGCAGCCCTCCATGTCCTCCCTCACTCTATGGGGGTCAATATGACCCCCATAGTAGCAAAAGAGATTAAAATCTCCTGAATGCCCCTACTCGCTATGCTGTAGGTATTTAGTTTTATTGTTCCCCCTTATTTTTAGGGTAAGGGGGTAGGTAGGGCTTTATTTAAAAAAAAAAATTGGGGGGGGGGGGGCGACTAGAGGCTTGGGGACCCCAAGTCACATGGTAGGTGTTTTTTTCATTTAGCCCCCATCCGTCGTCCATGGGTGGAGGGAAAACAATAGGACCCCCATTGTCTTTTAGGGCCCCCACACGCCACACATGGGTGGGGGCCGTGGTGGGGGGGAAGAATAGGCCCTCCCCCCCATTGTCTTTTACAGAGCCTCAGCCACCGCTAATGGGTGGGGCCCTTTTACCGGGCCCCATCCGCCGCCACAGGCTGCTCACTGTTTAGTAGACTTCCCCCTACTCGCGACATAGCGAGTAGGGGGAGATTAATTACTAATACTAAGTAATCTTTATTTAGTATTAGTAAAGTTGGCTGAAAGACCAGTCTAGGTCTTTTTAGTTTTTTCGTAGATACCATGGGAATTAGGGAGCTTCGATTAAGTCTTCAATCTGGACCTTTAATCATTATATATTGATAGATAGACAGAGACATATAATTGTCCCATAAAAGATTCTGCCAAATATGTTCCATTTACTGTTTGTTCTGCATATAGCGAAGCCTATGGAAACGATTACTGCAGTAGAAGACACAAAGAACATTACACATTTACATAAACTAACAAAATCTTAATGCCACATGATTTACATTTCTCATACGGAATGGCTGTCAAAATACCATTAAAGCATTGTCAAAGTAGAAATTGAAATTGCACTGACATACAATGCATTATCTGTACAAAATCTGCACCAGTTTCTTTTCATCATAGGGATCCGAAGCCTCTTGCTTTTTACCATTAGCGAGACAGACTGCCATGTCCATCCTGGATCCTGCCCAGCCATCATTGTAACTCATCCATAGTAGTCAAAAAGTATAGCCAGGGTATGTACCCTATTAAATTAATAACATAAAATAATAAGTATCATTGATATTTCACCTAGGCTGAGCATATTATTATAACATTTCCAGAGAATCTAATTTTTCTAACATCCACCAGTTTGACAACAAAGGTTTAATGTCAATTTACACCTGCTCTACTGCGTTATACCATTATTTTAACAGCAAACAGAACCATAACCTTATAATTCAAATCGATTTATTTACAGCTACTAAATTTTGTTCAATACAGCGTCCCTGTAATTTCTCGTATTTTTTTTAATTTTTTTTTTAAAGGACAGAAAATCACGTAAAGTGATTGATATAGATAAAGGTATTTAATTAAGACAACATGCAAGAAGAGAGTCAATTCTAATGTTTTGTTCAATTCAATTTCCTGCTGTGAGTGTTATCTCCTCTTAGTAAGTTTAATAAGCAATTTCAGCCAGCAGCCTGCCAATATAGAAAATGGGGGTGGTGCGGAGAATGGTATTGTATTTAAACTGAGCATTTACTTAAATGTACAATCCATGTTGGAACAAAGATTTGATCCACATTTTAATGCACGAAAAAAATTACTTTTAAAACCCCTGCTGTGGCTATAAATCCATAGGCAACAAAGGTTCTATAAATCGGGAGCTTCGGATTCTGGTTTATGTGGAGTGATCTTATCCCATAAGCACCTGGCCAGCACGGGTTTCTTTGTTATATACATACATCAGCCTCAGCAGAGGTTCCACTTATCAAATCTAATGAGAGCAACTGCCAGTCAAGCTGAACGCAGCCATACCGTGGCTTCAGCCTATAAACATCACTATTAATAGTTTTATAATTGTGCACATCAACGTGGTCTGTAAAGGTCTCCAATCTCACATTAGACAGGGGATGTATGAACTTGAGCAATGTGTACTTAGTGAACAAATATTTGTACTGCCATTGGACATAATACAGAACCCTCGTCTGATAACCAAGTAAAAAGGAGTTGGCTTATAGCTGCAATGATTTTTGCAAGTTGCTACTGTTCTAGACATTTATGTACAAGGAGAACGGTACAGGGAACTTTCTTAAACCAAATCCTTTGCAACAAGCCTGGGCTGTCATGATGCTTGGAAAATCCTTTTAAATTACCATAAAAAGTACTTTTGTATTGTATTGGGTGTTGTTGTTATTTTCCTCAGAATCTTAACTTTTAAACAATGAAGGTGTCCCTTTGTCTTAATAGTAGAGTAGCTGATACCTTGTGAAAAAAATGTTAGCAAACATGTGCCCCAAATTGCTTGGATTATCCTTTAGCGCCAATAATGAAAAAAAAACTATTAACAGCCAGTGTGATGGGTGCGGCTAGCAATTTAAAATTATAGGCTTACCACACCTAACTCATGTGAATGCTTAAACTGAAATCTGAAAAGAATTTTAATGAGGATTTTCTACATGCAAAATATAAGACATTCCAATATAACCTGGGTGAAAGATGTAGCAACACACTGTATATAAAGGAGCAGAAATCTAATTTTCTGAAATTGAGCAATGGCTAAAATGTAAACTTACTCTAGGGTCATAAATCATAAATTGCATCCTCCTTAAAGGAAAGCAAGTGAATAATGAACTGCATGTAAAATAAGAAAACATTTAGTACGAGGGGGGATTTATGTGTGGTTCTTTGAATCTCACCCGGCCGCTTAAGTAGCCTCTCATGCAATCTCTTAAAGGGACACAATGGGCACCATAACCACCACAGTGTTCTCACCTTGCCGTGTTGGGTGCCAGGTTTCCTGCTCTAAGATGGTCTGATAAAGCAGCCATAAGTTAACACTGGCAAACACCACATTCTCATATCTAACTAAAAGTTAGCCATTAGTTTTTCTTTATAAAAAAAAAAAATGTTATTCAATGTGAGGCTGCCACAACACAGCCTCACATATGATACAATTTCAAGATGTCCCACTGCTTCCTGTTCCATGACTACATGTTCACACTCAGGGGTCAATGGGAGGAAATTGACAGGTGCACCAATGCACGCAGAGCATCTTTAAAAGATGGCATCGCCAATCCTCCAAAATTGCTGCAAAGCAAGGCGTGTTTCATAGTTGGCTCCAAAGCACACCCAACCCTAGTAAATGCTTCAGTAGAGTTTATTGAGATGGGGAACAGGAACTGTCATCATTAAAAAAAAAAAAATTGGACAGTTCCTCTAGTGCATATTCTTTTTGACATATCCTTATATTAATCATTACAAGATGAACTCTGCATCTCATTCATATATCTTTTTTTTTTCTCCATATATCATTTTTATTAGAGAATGTTATCAATGCATATAATATCAAAACTGTAACAATGCCATATAACAGAGTAAACAATTGCTATACGACAATTTACAACAATTCTTCCTAGATTGACATCAAAGCTTTGCTTAAACGTATTGTGCTGTTGTCCTCCGGTAATTGTAGCCTTATTAGCTTCATTAAAACATAAGAATAACATAGAAAGATAAAATGGAGGGAGGGGAATACAGAAAGGAAAAGGGGGGGAGGGGCTTAGGTTCACATTAATATTGCTTATGCAACAGTTCTTGTGACACATACCCTGGCCTTAGAACCCTAGAGCCTGGCCAGACATTTAAGTCACACAAAAGTGGTGCCCTATAAGCTATTTATTCCTATCAGTTTCCTCATTGTTAGCGTTGCTGTCCTGTGCCTTTCCAATATTTGTGATCCAGCATTCCCAATCTCTCACATACCTACTTACACAACCCTGTGTTTTGCTAACCATTCTCTCGTAAATACTTATCGTATTCAACTTCTGTATGAGAGTATCTAACGAGGGGATCGTCATGCTCTTCCAGTGGAACGCCAAGTTTATTTTAACTACCGTGAGAATGATGAGTAATACTTTGTGGTTGGGGTGGTGTATCAGCACGGGAATGATATGCAGAAGTTAGCTGGTTGGCTTCTTTGGTATTCTATAGAGTGTGGTATCAGAGATAAATTTCCCCACCCGGTCCCAGTATTCTCCCAGGGTCGGACAATCCCAAAATGTGTGTAGCATAGTGCCTATCTGTGTTTTGCATTTCCAGCATAGCTCCGATGCCTCCTTATAGATTTGCGATAACTTGTATGGCACCAGGTACCATCTCATGGTGATTTTACAGAAGGCTTCCCATAGTGATAAGCTCCTTGAGCTCATTTAGTAATTGACATAGCTTCGTGCCAATGTGACAGAGGTATCTCATACCCCAGCTCCTTCTCCCATTGGATCATATAGGGCATTTTGTCTTTTGCAGGCCCCTGGAGAAGAGCATTGTAACATAGAGAGAGAGGCTTCAAGTGTTTGGCTGAAAGCATTGAGGGTACATTTACTACCGCTTCGGGAAGTACATTGTGTGTTGTGTCTAACCTGGAAAACAATAATTTTTTTACTCTCATGTACAAAAATAGGACTCTCAGTGGTAACGAGTATTGTTTTTGGAGCACTGGGAATGGTTTAATTTTATCCCCCTCTAATAGATCATTCACCTTTTGAATACCTTTTGGGACGCACGGTTTAATCATTAGGTCTGGGGAGATGCTCATCAGCACCTCAATTGGTGCAGAATGGAACAGGGTGTCGGGTTTAATAATGGTTGAACTCCAGGATTCCAGGCTTGTACTAGAAATTTGGAATTGTGTAGCATATGGGCAAACTTGACCGGGGGCATCATGTTGGACCATAGGAAACTAGCAATGTTGTGTGGACTTATGCATGCATTCTCTAGGGACAGCCAAAGCGGGCGGGGGTCCGTATGTGAGAGTCGCAAAATGTGTATTCCTTGAGCTAGCGCCGTGGCCCAATAATAGGCCCTGATGTCTGGTAATCCCAGCCCTCCCTTAATATAAGGGAGCCCTAAATTACGGTATGCCACTCGAGGTGGTGTTCGTTTCCACACATGTGCATTAATGGTAGATTGAAATTAATTAATGAGTTTGGTAGGCAGTGATATTGACAACGTACGAAATAGGTAAAGGATGAGAGGCAGGATCATCATTTTTAGAGAGTTTATGCGACCCAACCAAGAAACCTCTAATTCAGCCCATCTTACCAGTGAGGTTTTTACCTTGTGTAACAATGGATGGTGGTTTTCTGTTGGAATTGTTTGGAGGGATTTAGTCAATTGAACCCCTAGATAGGACAGTTTTTATTCCTCCAATCAAATGTGTATAGATTTTCTAGGTGGGTCACTACGGCTTGAGGGAGATTTATGGGTAAAGCTTGGGTTTTGGCCGTATTGTTTCTATAGTAGGAGATTCTACCATATGTGTTCAGGATTTCTAGTAGCTTTGGAATTGAAGTTGTTGGGTCCGAAAGAAACAGGAGAATATCATCCGCAAATAACGCAAATTTTTTCATACCCCCCGGGGTAACTAAACCTGGAATTTGTGTGTTCTGGTTTATTTGGCATAAGAGTGGTTCCAAGCATAGGATAAAAACAATCAGGGACAGCGGACATCCCTGGCGTGCGCCGTTGCATATATGGAAAGATGTAGATAGGAACCCTGTGCTAAAAACTTTAGCTGTCGGTTGTTGATAAAGGGCCATGATACTAGATATGAAAGCGGGTGGGAAGTTCATTCTTTCTAGCGTTTGCCCCATGTAGCCCCAGTGCAATCGATCGAACGCCTTTTCGGCATCCAAAGCAAGGATCAGACTACTCCGGAACAAACGGTTGTCACAGTCCATGAGGTTCAGAAAATGTCTGGTGTTGTCCCCAATTTGCCTGCCTGGTACAAAGCCCGCCTGTTCATCAGATATTAGTGTGAGAAGTAGAGGCTTAAGTCTTGTTGCCACTATTTTGGCATAGAGTTTTACATCAGCGTTCAGTAAAGATATCGGGCGGAGATTGGTGCAGAATGTCGGGGGTTTGTTGGGTTTGGGCAACGTTATTATGTAGGCTTCTAGCATCTCCTTCGGAAGTATGCCTGAGTCTTTAATGGTGTTAAATAGCGTGGTGAGGTGGGGGGACAGTTGATCCGCTAGCGTGAGAGGTGTGGGCTGCTTGGTGAGGTACTCACTGGCGGGTCCACCTGTCTTTTCTGGGGTGCCAACAGACCAGGAGAGTGAGGGAAGTTTACAGCAACCAAAGACAGGGAGACAACCAACCATAGAAGTCTATATGCTGGAGGTGAGGTGTAAATTATAATGTGGGCATAAATAGTGAATGTATGGGTCTTTGCATACCCCCTAGGATGAGTGCAGAAGTCGGAAACCTATACCGGCGAATGCCTATTCCACATAACCCACCTTGGATGGTGGAAAATTTTTGTATATACTTTAGTTCTAGTAGAAGGATAATTTGTTTTGTTTGGTTTATATATACACCTATGTCCTCCCATTCCCCATGGTTCATTTGCATTAACACACTATCCCATGCCCAGAATCACATGGCCGGTAAATATGCAACTATAAGTTTTTTGTCCAGTGGCTGACCTTCTTAAAGTGTTCACTATGAATACAAAGGGTCTAAACAGCCCCCACAAGCGCAGACTATTGGTACGCAACTTGACCCAATCCAAGGCAGCAATTGTGTGTTTGCAGGAGACCTACTTCTGCGCACGCAATCCCCCCAAGTTTCAAATTAAAAACTATACCCAAGCCTACCATGCAATGGCCGATACCAAATCTAAGGGAGTTTCCATATACTTTCATAAGGACTGGGCATTCACCCTACACAAACAGTATGCAAGCAAGGACGGTAGACTGATAATTGTATCTGGTACTTTGAACGGCCTTCAGGTCACAGTGGCATCACTGTACGCACCGAACGACACCCAGAAATCCTTCCTAAGTATGGCCCTTGGAAAAATTGACCAATGTAAATTAGGACATACAATAGTATGCAGGGACTTTAATTATACCTCTGACCCGGGGATGAACATGTGCAGATCACATCTCAAACTGCCCAAACAAAAAGCAATCTCACTGGGCGTACACCTATCTGATCTCCTACAAAAAAATTACTACGATGCATGGCGCAGCCTTAATCCCACAGATAGAGACTATACATTTTACTCACAGGTACACATGACCTATTCCAGAATTGACTTTTTGCTTACTTGACAAAAGTACACTACGACACGCTATTGGGGCTAACGGAGGCTCAATCACTTGGTCGGACCATGCACCACTGACGGTAATATTGAAGGCCCCCCACACGGCCAGGGGCCGAGGCATGTGGAGGCTAAATGAAGCAATACTAGACAACCCAAAATCTTTAACGGACCTGCAGACCCGTCTAGCACAATACTTTTTTGAACATAAACAATGTACGACCCCCCTAATGACCCAATGGTTAGCACATAAAGCGGTGGTAAGGGGTCACCTTATTCAAATGGGCGCCCTAAATAAGAAAAAACGCCTCGACGAATAAATTAAACTAGAACAAGAAATCATAAAACTAGAAGCCCTACACAAAGTCAACCCAACTAGACAGCGCCACAAAAACCTCATGACTTTAAGAACCAAACTTACCTCCCTACAACTCCATACGACTGAACAGCATATGCGGTATCTAAAGCAAACTTACTATAGTACAGGAAATAAAGCAGGCAAACGACAGGCCAACAAATTGAAACAGAGGCAATTGCAACTAAAATTACCTATATTACTTCCAAACAGGGGATAAAATTATATCATCCTCAGGACATTGTTAATGAGTTAGCAGGGTTCTACGAATCCCTCTACCAATTGCATATAGACCCAGAAACACACCAGCCTACTAGGGAGGAAATAGATCCATTCTTGAACCTAGTGCAAATACCTCAATTGTCTCAAGACCAATGTGCAATGCTCGTGAACCCCTTTATGGAGGAGGAGGTTAGGAAAGCGATCACTACACTCCCCAAACACAAAGCATCTCATTCATATCTAAAGAATACGTGATGGCAATATGGAGGTAGATCAATCCCAAATATATAAACAATAGCCATTAAATGACATGGGGATAGAAAGGTGTCCTGTGCTGCCTTTAGCATCTATCCATCCTCCAACAACCACCTGACATGACTGATACAAAAGACATTTATATAAATGGTGAACATCATTATAAATGAATGAATTAAAAAAAAAAAAAAAAAAAAGGCTTACATGGGCATTATTTTTTTAAGCTTCTTGTGCTAAAATAAACCATGAGTTACCCACTTCTCTGAGAAGCAGCATTTGTTAGACAGAAATCTCAGTCTGTCTCAGATCTACGCCAGTTATAAAGTCATGCATCATATCACTGCAATCGTCCTTACGCCCTCACCAAAAAACAAGCAGACCAGGCTTCCACTAAAAAGCTCACTCAGTGCGTAAATATTCATTCTTCTAGTGTATGCTTACAAGCACATTATTTTTGCATAAAGCTGTTTCAGCAAGTATTACAATTTCATTGCCCTTCTTTTAGCAAGGGGTCAGGCAAATAAATCCCTTTCTATCATGACAGATCTGGCAACATATCAGTTTATCTACCATGAAGGGGTTAAAGAAGAGTTCTAGAATCCCTATTCCCAAGTAAAGAAAAGAAACTGACATGAATGGATAATTAAGATGCAGGAGAAATTGGATACTCAATGCCCCAGCGATATAACGGGTCATTTATTACAAAAAACCTCTTTCATCGTTGGAGTGAATCCTTGCGTTAAAAAAATAAAATAAAAAAAATTTTGATAAAATTTTTGATAATATATATACATACACATACATACATACATATATATATATATATATATATATATATATATATATATATATATATATATATATATATATATATATATATATATATATTTAGACGAAGCAACAACCAAAACAGTTATGGTGGGGAAAAACCTGAAGTCTGTGGATAATTAATACAATGATAAACAAAAATCTGCACACATAATATTTTTACACATAATTCTGTTTACTAGGTCACTGATTTGCCAGTAAAACTAACAAATAAGTACCTGTTTGTTCCTTACTTCTACAAAGTGTGATGGTTTAGTAAAGATGTAGTCTTTACCAGAGCCGGATTACGGTTGCCCAGAACTCTAGGCAGGTTGCTAAATCTGAGTCCGGTCCCTAGGCAACTGCCTTGGTCAGCCTTGGTCAGCTAATGGGTAACCCAGCTCTGGTCTTTACTACAGCCCACATCTTCCTGATCAATTTTACCCATCATGTTTCTCCCTCTGCCAGTCTATCTTGCTCCCAAATTCAATTTTCAGTGACATTATTTGCCTCATGCTATTGTTCTCCAGTCCCCAACTATTTTTTAAATATTTTTTGTTTTGATTTATTTTGGGGTCTTTAACCCATCACTGTTAAGTCTTTGTTCCCAGGTCTCCTTCCCTCTAATTATCTACCTGTGTTTCCCCTCTCTATGATTACAAACCCCACCAGTTTCTACTCAGGGTATGTAGTGTGCCGCCCCCCCCCCCCCTCCTCCCTAAGAGTCAGGGAGGGGAGAGCCCAGGTAAGAGTCAGGAGGAGGGTGGGGGGGAGGAAGAAATATATATTAATGTAGACTGATATTGTATATAAAATCCTGTGTTTTATATTTTTTTTACTTTATATTATTTTATTATTTTATTATTTATATAGCGCCATCAGATTATGTAGCGCTGTACAATATATGTCCTATATGACACAGTGATTTGCCTAGCAGTCTCATTTCTTTGATACTGTGTTAGATATATTGAAACACTTTTGTGGTCTTCTATAACTTATTTTGTAATAAAGATTTAATTGCATTTCATTTGAAATGCATTTGGTCTCTTTACTGCATATTTATTATCTGATTATCTATTTTTATTTACTGGCATCCCTACTTGCTAGTTACTATAATCAAGACTAGGATCTCCACTGAATGGATAAAATCTGGTTATAAACACAATAACAGTACACAGTGAACAGTGTTATTTTAGACAAATCTAATAAGTCATGCTCCCATCAAAATAGAAGCCACTGTTTGATGACAATTCTTAAACAATTTCTGCACTACAGAGAATTATGGGAATTATAGTTTAAAAACACAAGCATAGACATTCTTAGTGAGAATATAAGGTTATGCTCAACTCTTAAAGATACGATATGACACTTTATACATTTCTGCATCTTTAAATTTTGGAAAATATACATAAATAAAGATTTAAAAACATTTACCACTTTTCTTAAAGGACCACTCTAGGCACCCAGACCACTTCAGCTTAATGAAGTGGTCTGGGTTCCAGGTCCCTCTAGGATTAACCCTTTTTTTAATAAACATAGCAGTTTCAGAGAAACGGCTATGTTTATAATAGGGTTAATCCAGCCTCTAAAGCCTCTAGTGGCTGTCTCATTGACAGCCGCTAGAGGCGTTTGCATGCTTCTCACTGTGAAAATCACAGTGAGAAGATGCAAGCGTCCATAGGAAAGCATTATGAATGCTTTCCTATGAGACTGGCTGAATGCGCGCGCAGCTCCTGCCGCGCATGCGTATTCAGCCGACAAGGAGGAGAGGAGACGGAGAGGAGGAGGAGAGCTCCCCGCCCAGCACTGGAGAAAGGTAAGATTTTAACCCCTTCCTCTACCCAGAGCCCGGCGGGAGGGGGACCCTGAGGGTGGGGGCACCCTCAGGGCACTATAGTGCCAGGAAAACGAGTATGTTTTCCTGGCAATATAGTGGTCCTTTAAGCCATTTAAGAACCTTGCTAACAACACAGTACATAATGGTAATGTTAGGAAGCATAGGTTACCATGACAACTGCATGCACTCTAACATACATATTTAACAATGTACTGATCTTAGCCGTGTTTCATGGCCATCTCAGAAAATAGATCTCTCGCATTCTAGTCAGCAATGTAATGTTCTCAACCGTGGGTAACAATATTTCATTCCCTCTGGGTCACCAGATGCTGGATCTTCATTTTTAGGCTTTCATTCCATTTTGACTGAATATACCGAGGCAAAGTAATATCAACTAGAATTCATCAGAGCAAATTAGGCGTATATTTGTTTTGTTAAAAAATAAATCAGTTATATTCTTTGCAATAATTAGCAGATTGTTATACACGGTACTATTAATATATATACATTTCTAAACAAAATAAAAAAATAATAATAAAACCCAAAAAACTCCTTCCAGTTTTTGGATTAACAGAGTCAACAAGATACAGGTTTGATTTAAGGTTGGTGACGATCTACAAGCTCCTATTGGCTGAAAGCTTGATATCCTGTAGAATCAGACTGTCCATGCTTAAGTGGACTCCCCTTTCCTTAATCCTTTAATAATAAATATGTCTCTTAATTACTGAAAACCTACAGCTTTTGCAGGGACCATGAGCCTGTTGACCATATAGTTGCTAAAATATTCTCAGGTATTCCTGGTGTTTGCAAATTAATTTTCCATGAAACAACACATGAATAGCGTGAGGAAACAGAATTTTTAAGTTAGTATATAGTTCTATTTTAAAAGGTGTTTAGTTTAACACTATGGCAGGCATACTGTGGTTTAAACCATGATTGTTTCATGCTAAAATAGGCATGGACTTTCTAGCTTTGCCAGTTCTCCCCAGAGGAAAGAGTGACTGATGATTTTAATGTTTTTTTTACACTTTACTTCTGGAAATCTTGGCGCACAAGCAATAACAGATAAGAATCTGAGACATTAGAGGTCATCCCAATAAAAAGTAAAGTGTTATCCAGGTGTCATGACTGTGCTTAGTAAGGGGAAAAACAAAAGTATAAACAAGGCACAAAGCATTTAGGATTTTGAGGGGGAAGAAGCAACAGGAGACAGATTAATTAGCTACAGGTCACTCGGAAAGGGAGCAGCGCAGGTGGTATTAAAAGTCAAACAGTGTCAGGTTCCAAAGCTCTGGGATAACATAGGCTTTGGAAATAAAAGGAAAGGTCCCACATTGCTGCTCCAGCTGTCAAGCTATAGATCAAAAGAAAGAGAGAACAATAAAAATATATAGAATTATCTTATCGATAAAGCATGCACGGCATTGTACATGAATATATTTGTCGGGAAACCCATGTTGAGATAGATAGACCAGTTACAATTGCCCAACTAAATGGTACTTATTGAACACAGGAAAGACACACACACACAATATAAAATACTGAAGGATAATATGTTTGGATTTAACCCTGCCTGTAAAAAAGAAACCTATGACCCGGAGGCTTTAACAGGTACAACATCTGGTGCTTCACCTAAGCGAGTAATCATATTATAGACGGATTCATCTCAGTGTCAGAAAGACATACACAAAGACATAAATGGAAAAAAAGAAATATCCAGGCACACCTGGGGTTTCTTCTAAAAGGCAGTCTTTATTTGAAACAAGGAAGTGGAGACAACGTTTCGGCTCTTCTCCGAGCCTTTATCAGGTCTTGATAAAGGCTCAGATAGGAGCCGAAACGTCTCCATTTCCTTGCTTCAAATAAAGACTGCCTTTTAGAAGAAACCTCAGGTGTGCCTGGATATTTCTTTTTTTCCATTTAAAGTCTACAGGGATTGGTACTCCCTTTCAGGAGCACCCTGCAGGAAGTAGTCCCCCCTTTTTTGGTGTGTGCATTTTACACTTGTTTTTTTTTATTTTTTTTTTTAATTCTTTATTTTATTGAGGCATGTGCTTATGGTGGTACAGAAAAAAGAGAGGGAGACTTGCAAGAGTTGTACAGATTAGGGTCACTATAACAGATTACAGAAATCTCCTAGGATTATCAACCACATTTTATATTATATTAACAAGCTTAGACCATAGGTGGATAACAGGTATAGTATTTGCTAGACAATGCGCATTTCCTGATAATAAAGGCTCCTATATAAGATTACATTCAGGTACCATATTCTGTTTACTGTTTACTTAGCGTGATAATGAACTACGTATGCGATCTGACAGTATAGTAGTTTAGTTGAGAGTTAATCCTATCTGTCAGGTGGGTGTTACAGCTTATGAGGTACTAATATAGAATTACATACTGACATTTTGGTGAGACAAAAATTTCTCAGGCTTAGCTAAGGTAGGTACTTGGATATTTGGATATAGTACCACCAGGCATAGTTTAGCATACTGGGTAGACAACAATAGGCAGAAGAATAAAAATAATATTTACTATAACAGTAACTGCGGTATTAACAGCAGGGATGTCCGAGTAACAGTAAATGCAGCCAAAGTAATCTCTTATTGAGGCTGTCGGGGACAGTTTCCAACTGTGTCTTTGGTGCAATTCGTCGTGAGAAGCTGGGGTCACCGCTGGCTCTGACAATGTGGAAGGTGTGAAAAGGTAGCTGATTCCCATGCCTAGGGAGCTTCCCTGTAGGGTACCCACGAGGTTCACTGAGTCTCTCAGTCCCGCACAGGGTCTGCAGATTGCCGTTGACAGACTTTCCGGTCATTAGGTGGGTATGCGCTCGGTGCTTTTCAAGCCACAATGTCCAGGTGCGGGCTGCATTTAGGTGAGCTGGCGTTTGAAGATGGCCTCTCTGGGCACTCCTCCAGTGTTGATATCGAGCCTCAGTTGTGGAAAGCGCTGGTAAGGCGTGCTTAGATGGAGCAGGTACTGAGCCTGTTTCAGAGGATTGCCGCTTCAGTGTAAGTGCCCGTCTGCGGTCGTATTCCAGATGTGTTTACAGCTTGGGTTATGTGGTTTGCTGGCTCTTCTTCAGCGCGCCATAAGGGGTTCATCCTCTCCTGCTCTGCCATTAGGGTAATTGCGCCGCCGTCGGCCATTTTAAGGAGGCCGCGTGGGAGCCGCTTTCGGTGTCGAGTCACCCAGCAGCGATGCAGAGATGTTTGCTTGCCTGCCTGGTGGGGACCGGGATGACCCCCGCCGGTCCAAAGGGGGGGGTGAACGAGGCCGGGGAGGGCGTCAGCTTTAGTGTAGTGTCGCATTAGCCGTGGCAGAAAGCGGGGCAGCGGCCGTCCGCCCCACTCCCCTCCCGAGTAGGCCTCAGTCCCCAAGCCCCAGAGCATCTCTCCAGGACCCAGAATCACCTGTATCAGGCGTTCTAACTGCACCGGGACACTCCAGGACTTGATGCCACAAACTTCCAGGGTATTCCAGGCAGAATAAGGTAGGTATTTGCTCAAAATTAGTTGGATTCCTCAGGAGCCATAGTGACCTGCAGCCTGCTAGCATGGCCGCCCGGCCCCGCCCCCCTACACACTTGTTTTTTTATTGCAATACACAAAGAAACAGAGAAAGTTTGAATGTTTACCACCATTTGTTGTGGATTATTGATGTAAAGCATAAATATTATGATTTCCAAAAAACAATATCTCAAATAAAGAAATAAAAACAACATTTTTTTAGCACCCACAACATATCTTAAGACTCTTAAACGGTCTGCGATACAGAGGAAGAAGAAGTGTTATTTTAGTCAACCCATTCTCCCCCCAAAATTTATGAGACATGCTCCATACATACTGACGAACAATTGGAAGCTGCTTGTATAGATGAAGACAAGATAGAATGCCTTCAATTCATTTCAAAGACCTGTGGCGGTACTATGCATGCGCAAACAGATCTTATTTAATTCTACGCACAATTTTGTAAAGCATATGCTGATATGCTGGCTATAGAAAGGATAATAACAATGATAAAAATAATGATAAAAATAATGCACAAATGCACACACGAACAGATGGAAATGTACTTCATTGTAAAAAAGATATTCATTTTTTTTTCCTATTTGAAAAGAAGCTCGACACTTTTTTCTTTTTTTGCAGAAGATATGCATCTCTGAGCTTACACACAGAGCTGATAATTAGTCTGCATTGCACTTTTTTTTTTGTCTAGGTGCCAAGGTCATGTATTAAAGACATGCACTTAGTTTTATAAAGCAAGATATTTACATTATATCCTATTGTAATTTGTTCTAATAACATGCAGCCAAATAATCTAACCTGTCTAAAATAAAGCATTGTAATTAATTTGAAGAATGTATAACTGTATATTAATATCATTTGTGCAAGAAGTATCATTAAGATTGCTTTAAATGCTTCTCTTTGCCCTGCAAGACACAAATCCATCCAGCTACTTCGGACCTTTTCCAGCACCTTGCAAATTGTTTGAAAGTAACACTTCGTTAATACAAACAGCTGGTTTACCACATTTTGCTGAATGATCATGTTAGTTTTAGGAAGTTATGAGGAGTATAATAAAATCCTTACTATATACAATGGTTTAAAAACCTTTTTTACAATTCCAAAAGTAAATAATTATCCACTTGATGGGGTATTTTCCTTGTAGTTTTGATTAACACAATAACATGAAAGTTTGCTAATAAGGGCCATATGATATTTCAAAATACGCAAGTCTCGCCATTTAGTATGGGATACATGTTTTATCAAAGCCGCTTATATACTTCAGATAATGTGTGGTATCAGTAATTCTTGCAAATTGTACACTTTTGTTCAAGGAAAGAAGTTTGTCTAAGTAGTTAATTTGTAGGAAAAATTGAATGTAGATTCTGCCTTTAAAGTTCCATTTTATTTATATTTGGCTTTGTTTAGTATGTTGGGTTACGTAGCTGAAAAGAGACTTGCATCCATCAAGTGCAGCCTTCGTTATTTTTTTGTTCATTTGTATATTGCCTTGTTTTAGAGTTGTGGCAAGGTTTGCTATCAAATCACAGCTGTACAGTTGTTATGGTCATCTAGAACAATAACATGATGCGTTGCCCATTGTCTGCCCAGCATCTATAGCTCCCAAATCAAAACGTTTGATGTGAATGGACTGATTAATGCAGCATACCAGTTGAGAGACAAAATTGTATTATGAATTACGTACCCCAGACATAAATGGAATAATTCCAAACACACAGTGTCTCTTCCTATTCTACTTGACGCTCAGTGCGCAGACAGTGTAGATCTAAGGAATTACAGAACCATAACATTTTAATGAATCTGAAACGGGCAAATCCCGGAATAAATCCAAATGGAAAAACCTTACAAAGTAAAATGAACTTTCCAGTACTTCCAGCTTGAAATCCAAAATATTTTCTTTTTTTGCTTGGTTTCAGCTTTCAATTTCTGACATGTTGATTTAATCAAACCATTATTACCCTGAGCTACTGATTTGTTAGGAAGGATTATATTGGGTGCACAACTCTTTCTACTCATGCTTCATTGGTTTTTGTTCCGAAAATCAAACTTCAGGGAAATGAACAGATGCTGCTGAACAGGAGTCTCTTTCTTAGCATGCCTAATTAACCGCTATTTTTTGGGGAACCAAATATCCCGATTAAGTATATATTTTGATTCTTTTTAACAAAACAAAAGTAGCTCAAATAAGAGAAAATAACTTTTGTATGCTTAAGTCTTTCAACAAAACAAATGAGAAAAATGTAAAAAAATAAAATTAAAATATGTTATTTATTCTGGAGTGATAACGAATGACTGAGAACAAAAGTACAGCATAATAAATAATGCCAGGTTTATAAACTATTCATTAGCTGAGAGTATCAGCTGAAGGCTCTCCTCCAGAGAAAATTGTTAAAATCTCATGAATTGGTTCAGTAATGCAAATGTATAAACTACTGCTTCATCAGATCAACTCAAACTAGAAGGTCCACAGGCACTGGGTACAGCAAGGTAAATGTTAAAACATTTGTAAATGGACTGACAGATTACAACCAGATTACACCAGGCACCATAATAACCACAGTGCATTGTGTAGTGGTTATGTGGTGGAATCTCGGTAAAAATAAATTTAGTAGGCCGAGATTACCACGTGGCATGTGTACGTGCATATGCTGACGTATCGATCAGTTGGTTGCACGAGGCAAGATACGATCAGTAGTGTACGGAGCATGTGCAAGAATACAGGATGTAGTATTCCCCTCCTCCATTGTGCTGGACAAGCCATGCGGTCAAGCAGGAAGTTAATTCTTATTTGTAATGATTGGTCAAGAGAATGTGCGGGTGGAGCTTAATATGGGAGGAGTTATGTGCCTATATAGGGAGCCTGCACTATTGTTCAGGGCTCAGAACTTGCTGTATTTTTGGTGACATTAGTCCCTCTGAGTCCCGATCGGTGATCCAATAAAGAATCTCTTCCTTCCTGAAGAAACCTGTGTCCATCTCTCTGTGCTTTGCTTCCGTCAGTTTCTCCGGTATCATTTGGTGCATTGGCCGGGAAGCTCATCGTTCAACGGTAGCTGAGAGGCAGAGGCGTGAGACGGTCTATCTTTGCCCACGTTCTCTACGGCTGCACCCCTGAACTTCTGCGTGGACCTCCCTTCGTCTCGGCGCCACTGGTCTGTTGTCCAGGAGATCATCGGCCTCTACGTAAGAAGTGCTGGGGTGTCCCCGTCGATGAGTGTGAACTCAGGTTCAGGAACGAGGAGGTAAGACAACTGCTGTTTTAGACGGCAGACCCACTAGGGGTATACCGATTGTGCGGTAGGCCCAAAAGGGGTTTAAATCTGTGTATGGAATCTGCCCCCTCTGTCGGAGGGAAGGAGCGAAGGCGCACCGCTCGATCGAACGCTCTTTAGTAAGACCGTTTGATCTGGTTAGTCAGGCGGGGTCCTGTGTAAATAGCCCTAGCCGGACACCGGTGTCTTGTCTAGACTAGCGTTCTAGGGTGTATATTACGTTCGCTAGGTCGGAGGGACCGGGAGACTAAGCGGCGCCTGTGTAAATTCGGTTCGCTAGCTCTCAACCTATCTTGGCTAAGTGGGAAGGCGTGTAAATTTGGAACCCACTAGATTTTTGATAGAGTAAATAGACTAGAAGGGCAATTTTGTAAATTCCGCCCTCTAGTTCGCTATATGTGGTGCTTGGGCAGTGTGGCTAACCAAAACGGGTGTATATAGTTTTAGGTAGTCCATTCAAGGTACTGGCCAATAGTTTAGTTGGGATTGTAAATGTGTTAAAGATTGTTAGTAAAGTGTATATCTTGTTAGATAGCGCGAGCTCAGCTGTCTAGCGAGAGTGTTAATAGTGTGTTGCTGTATCATAGTGCACGGTATCATAACCCTATATATTTACTGACACTGTATATAAGTACTAATCATTGTCGTCTATTGCATGTTTAACACCGTAACCACTAATAATTGTATTGTGACCTTAAATTGTGCTTTGACTTATGCTAACCGTACTGTAACCGATACTAGTAAAAGACGATGTTACTGGGGTGTGTTATAGACGGGTAATTCATATATAGAGAATTATAGCGTGGGTGACTGTATAGTTTCGCCAAAGGGCATAATATTGATTATTTAGTGACTGGTGTAACAGCTGTGTGTGTACGGGAATTCCCTGAGTGATTATTGTGTTATTGTGTACGTTTCACTCGGTAACTGTACCACGTGGTGCTGTTGCCAGAGGAAACGGGTGTGACTGTTGAATAAGAACGCGTGCATAGTATTCGTTGTCAACGACGTTCCATTGATAAGTATGGGCGCGTCAGAGTCAACGATTTCGGATCCCTTAGGTTGTATGGTAAAGAATTTTAAAAAGGGATTCAAAACATGTGATTTTGGGGTTAAAATGTCTCCTGTACGTTTGGTCACTTTGTGCACTAGGGAGTGGCCTATTTTGGTTGCGGCATGGCCGCCGCGTGGCAGTTTGGATCCAACCCTGGTACAGCGTGTACACGTGGCTGTATCAGGTAGGCCTGAACTTTACGGACAGTTTCCATACATTGATTGTTGGAGGCAGGCCGTAAACGACTCGCCAAAATGGATCCGGATATGCCACGAGGAGCAGTGTCGCCTCATGGTGGCCAGGACTTGTTTGTCCACTAGGACTGGTGTTAGGCCCATTTTGGACACGCCCCCTGAGTCCGAGATCCCTTTGCCGCCCCCTTACTTTCTTTTAAGAGGAAGTGACGCGAATGCAGGAAGTTCTGCACCCCTTCCCCTATTGCCCCCATCCACTTCCGCTTCCTCCTCCAGTACAGAATCCACCCCCCCTCGTATTAAAACTCCCCTTCCGGAACCAGGACCAACCCCCATTAGATCTGAATATCCTGATTTGGCGCCACTTCAAACTTCCGGTCAAGCTTCTTCTAGCTCGGCTCGGAGTATACTATTCACTAACTTTTCCCAAAATCAAGTTCCCACATCCTCATGCCCTATTACCTCTCGACCGGAACCTTTAACTGACGCCCCTCCACGTAGCCCCATACTAACCCGACAACTGACCGGTACCCAACAATTAAAACATTATCAGATGCCTCTTCGTCTGAATCCTGGGTCAGCCTATATCGATGTCGCAGGTCAAATGGCACATGCTGACCCAGTCTTCGTATATGTCCCGTTCACGACTACCGATCTCTTGAATTGGAAGACCCACAATTCCTCGTACACTGAGAAACCACAAGCTATGACCGATCTGTTCACCTCGATAGTTCAGACACATAACCCGACATGGGCTGATTGCCAGCAGTTATTAATGACATTGTTCAATAATGAGGAAAGGACAAGGATTAACCAAGCGGCCATTAAGGCGCTAGAGGAGAGAGCCCGTGCTTTAAATCAAGCCAATCCGGCAGCATGGGCCGCAACACATTACCCTAACATCGATCCTGACTGGAATGTAAATGGCGCAGATATGGCTCAACTTAAAGCCTATAGAGACGCTATAATTGCTGGCATGAAAGCCGGAGGGAAGAAAGCTATTAACATGTCGAAGACAGTTGAGGTGATTCAGAAAAGTGATGAAGCGCCCAGTGTCTTTATGACCGATTATTGGAGGCATACCGCTTGTATACCCCCTTTAATCCGGAAGACGCTGATAATTCCCGAATGGTAAACTCCGCCTTTGTCAGCCAAGCTTACGGAGATATTAAGCGCAAGCTACAGAAATTAGAAGGGTTTGCAGGTATGTCTATCACCCAACTAATGGAGGTAGCGAACAAAGTATATATGAATAGGGAAACAGAAAGTAAGAAAGAGGAAGAGCGCAAGATGCGTAGAAAGGCAGATATGCTAGCGGTAGCGATCGCAGGCGTAGATAGACGGGGCCCAGATAGAGGCGATGGTAGATGGAATAGGGAGCCTTTGAGTAGGAATCAGTGCGCGTACTGTAAGGAAGAAGGGCATTGGAGGAACGAGTGTCCGCAAAGAGAGCAGTATGAGAGAGACTTACCCAGGGCAGGTTACGGAAACTTTAGAGGCAGAGCGAGAGGTAGAGGAGGCCCCGGAGGGAGTAATGGTAATAGAGGGAGTAATGGGAACAGAGGAAGTGTAAGGGAAGATAGGTACTATCCAGCAGCGCAAAGGTCCCGCGATAGAGAAGGTAGGGACTTTGTGGGATTGGCTGACACGGTCATGGAGGACTATTGATACCGACCGGGCTCCATCCCCCTTGGTCGAGCGGAGCCTATGGTCGATGTATCAATAGGGGGAAAAAGGAGTGCGTTCATGATCGACACTGGTGCTGAACATTCGGTGGTGACTAATCAAGTTGCTCCTCCATCTGGAAGAACTATTACTGTAATAGGAGCAACTGGAAGAAGTGCTGAAAAACCGGTTCTTAAAAGTCGACTCTGTACATTGGGAGGCCACGTAGTAAAACATCAATTCCTTTATATGCCTGAGTGTCCAGTCCAATTGCTGGGACGTGATATGCTATCCAAATTACAAGCGCAGATTACGTTCCTACCAAATGGAACAACATCCTTAAAGTTTAATGGACCTTCAGGTATTATGACATTGTCCGTACCAAAGGAAGAAGAGTGGCGACTTTATACAGTGTTGACTAGCCAAAACCCGAGGAATGATGAATCCTTATTTAACATACCAGGAGTTTGGGCAGAGAACAACCCACCAGGACTGGCCCGCAATATTCCACCTATTAAAATCGAACTAAAACTTGGGGTTTATCCAGTAAGCCTGAGACAATATCATATTCCGCAGAAGGCTAAGAAGAACATCCAATCTTATCTGGATAAGTTCATACGGTATGGTATCCTAAAATTCTGTACTTCCCCTGGAACACCCCATTGCTGCCTGTTCAAAAGCCCGGTACAGATGAGTATCGACCTGTGCAGGACTTGAGAGCAGTCAATGATGCGGTTGTTAGTATACATCCAGTCGTGCCCAATCCATATAACCTGCTTGCTTTAATTCCGGGCGGGGCTACTTACTTTACAGTCTTAGATCTCAAAGATGCCTTCTTTTGCCTCCGAATTGCCGCAGAAAGCCAATGTATCTTCGCTTTCCAATGGGAAAATGCTGTAACGGGCTCGAAACGCCAAATGACCTGGACAAGATTGCCCCAGGGGTTTAAAAATTCACCTACCCTATTTGGTTCAGCTCTAAGTCAAGATCTACTAGATTTCGAGTCTATCCCAGGAGAGTGTGTATTATTACAATATGTAGATGACTTGTTGATAGCAGCAGTTACAAAGGAAGTATGTCAGCAAGCAACGCACGATCTACTACACATTCTCTGGAAGGCAGGATACAAGGTGTCTAGAAGGAAGGCTCAGTTGTGTTTGCCAACTGTCAAATATCTGGGATTCCATATCTCTGAAGGTCAAAGAATTATGGGGCCAGAGAGAAAAGAAGCTGTGTGCCAAATACCGATACCCAGGAATAGAAGACAAGTGCGAGAATTCTTGGGGGCAGCAGGCTTCTGTAGGATATGGATTCCCAGCTACGCGATACTGGCAAAACCTCTGTATGCAGCTATCAAAGGTACAGAGCACGACCCCTTCTTATGGACTCAAGAACAGCAAACGGCATTCGAAGATGTGAAGAGGGCTTTGATGAGTGCCCCAGCATTAGGTCTACCTGACCACACACGGCCATTCTACCTGTATGTACATGAGCAAAGAAGAATGGCTGTGGGAGTATTGACACAGTACTTGGGATCATGGCAAAGACCTGTTGCCTACATGTCTAAGCAACTGGATGCAGTGGCCAGCGGACTTCCACCTTGTCTAAGAGCTGTAGCTGCAGCCGCCCTGCTAGTAGCTGAAGCCGATAAACTCACTCTGGGTCAAGAACTTTATGTACGAGTTCCACATGCAGTACAGACGTTGTTGGATTACAAAGGAAATCATTGGTTTAGTAACAGCCGTATGACCAAGTATCAAGCAATGTTGTGTGAAAACCCAAGAGTGCATTTAGAGACTGTAAATACCTTAAATCCAGCTACCCTTTTGCCACAACCTACTGAAAGTCAACATGATTGTTTGGAAGTAATGGATGAAGTATTTTCAAGTAGACCAGATCTTCGTGATTTTCCCATCCAGAACCCTGATGTTCAATATTACACCGACGGCAGTAGTTATGTAAAAGAAGGGATCCGCTATGCAGGATATGCAGTAACAACGATAGACAAGGTGATAGAAGCTCGGCCACTGGCAAAAGGAACATCAGCACAAAAGGCAGAATTGATAGCACTGACACGAGCGTTACAATTGGCTGAAGGTTTAAGAGTGAACATCTACACGGACTCCAAGTATGCGTTTTTAACCACTCATGCCCACGGAGCTTTGTATAAAGAAAGAGGACTATTGAATTCAGAAGGCAAAGAAATCAAATACGCAGCTGAGATCCTACAACTATTGGAAGCAGTGTGGGAGCCGAAAGAAGTCGGTATTATACATTGTCGGGCGCATCTGAGAGGAGATGGTGATGTAACCAAAGGGAATCGGATGGCAGATAGTGCAGCTAAGCGTGCTGCTGAATCAGGAAGACAGGAATATGTGGGGCATATAGCTGCTCTTATACCAACTCCACTGTCTCAATGGACTCCAATTTATACAGCTCAAGAAGAGGAGTGGTTAAGGACTGAACCTGGAAAGTATTTGGAGAACAAATGGTATCAGTTAGAAGATGGAAGAATAGTTATTCCAGCATCACTAGCGGTAGAAATTGTCCAAAACTATCATAACGGGACACATTCTGGGAGAGACAGTACAGAAGAATCTCTCAGAAAACATTTCTACATACCAAGATTGTCCAACTTGACTCAGGCCATTGTACGTAGATGTGTAACGTGTGCTAAAAATAATGCAAGACAAGGACCAGTAAAGCCACCAGGAGTCCAGTTTATGGGGGGACTTCCCATGTCCGATTTACAAATTGACTATACAGTGATGCCTAAATCGGGTGGACATCGCTACCTGCTGGTAGTGGTGTGCACCTATTCAGGCTGGGTAGAAGCATGTCCTACTCGTACAGAGAAAGCAGGAGAAGTCGTGAGATTCCTGCTACGAGAAATAATACCCCGATATGGACTACCCTGCTCTATAGGATCGGACAATGGTCCAGCTTTTGTTCATCAGTGCCTACAACAATTGACTCATATGCTTGGTATAAAGTGGAGGCTTCATACGGCATATAGACCCCAGAGTTCTGGTAAGGTAGAGAGAATGAATAGAACTATTAAGAATCAGTTGGCTAAAATGTGTCAAGAAACCCAACTTAAGTGGAACGTTCTCTTGCCCATAGCTCTATTGCGAATCCGTAGTACACCTACCAGAAGGATGGGCCTCTCTCCTTTGAAATCATGTACGGGCGACCACCTCCCGTGCTTGGTAACTTAAGGGGGGATTTGAGTCAGTTGGGAGAAGGAATTACCCGGCAGCAGGTTGTAGAGTTGGGTAAGACTATGGAGGAGGTACAGAAATGGGTACAAGATAGATTACCTGTGAATATTTATCCCCCAATTCATAGTTACCACCCAGGCGACCAAGTGTGGATTAAAGAGTGGAATAATGTGCCGTTAGGGCCCAAGTGGAGAGGTCCTTATGTTGTTCTTTTGTCTACCCCTACAGCGATAAAAGTAGCCGAAGTGACTCCGTGGATACATCACTCCAGGGTTAAACCAGCAGCAGCCGATTCCTGGCAAGTTACAGCAAATCCAGAGAATCCCTGCAAGATCCGGTTAAAACGCACGACTCAGTCGGAGTGACGAGGAACCTTGTGGATTACAAATTTTATTGTTTCAGAGACTTGGTAAGTGAGTGAGAAGGCCATAATAAAGCCTGTCCACTCACCAACGAGTGTATAAGTCAGGGAAAGTCTTGAGGGGACCCCTGTGAAGACGAGCAGAACTCCATTCCCTGCAGCCCTTACATCCTGGAAGCTGAGGTGCCTTCGCACGGACGAAGACTGAGGATGACGACGAAAGATGTATTTTTAATAATGTTTATTTATGTGTATTTTTATATTCAGGAAGGTAGAGGTACCAACACTCCTAGCTGTGAGGTATGCATTAAGACTACAAGAACAGGTAACCATATATCCCAGACCCTAATTTGGCATTCGCAATATGAGTGTAAAGGAGATGTATCAAGATGTAGATACTTAAATATAGAATATAGTGTGTGTCATTTAGGAGTAGGAGAACCTAAGTGCTTCAGTCCTGAGTATCAACCCCGTACAATTTGGTTGACTCTCAGAAATGGAGATCCTCAGGGGACCCTAATTAATAAGACGGTATTAAAATCCGTATATTCTTCAGGTGCTCTGCTATTTGATGCGTGTAAAGCAATATCAAGTGGTAGAAAGCCGTGGAATGTATGTGGGGATCTTAGATGGGAGAGGACGTATGGGTCTAACGATAAATATATTTGTCCCAGTAGTAAAAATAAATATGTAAGTCCAAGATGCCCAAATAGAGATTATAACTTCTGCCCATATTGGTCTTGTGTGGGGTGGGCGACTTGGGGACAGACAGCAGACAAGGACATGATTGTGACTAAGTTGCCTACTGATCCATATTGTAAGTCTATGGAATGCAATCCAATCCATATACTTATAAATAATCCTGACAAGTTCTTAGATAAATATGGTAATTTATTTGGGTTTCAAATATATGGGACGGGTTTAGACCCTGGGACAATATTGTTTATAGGGATAGAGACTGATACGGTAACCTCCCAAACTCATCAAGTATACCATTCCTTTTATGAAGAGATGAGCATAGATAATAAGATCCCCCATAATGCTAAAAACTTGTTCATTGATTTAGCCGAGAGTATTGCCGGTAGTCTTAATGTTACCAACTGCTATGTGTGTGGAGGTACTAACATGGGAGACCAATGGCCTTGGGAAGCAAAGGAGGTAATGTCCGGTTCTGAGGCAGTTGACCAATTAATATCTACACAAGCCGACTATCATATGAGTGTTAGAGGTAAATCTGAGTGGAGATTGAAGACCTCCATCATAGGTTATGTTTGCATAGCGAGGAAAGGAATGATGTATAATACTTCTGTAGGAGAATTAACTTGTCTAGGGCAAAAAGCTTATGATGATGATACAAAGAATACAACTTGGTGGTCGGCCTCAAATGTCTCAGAACCATCTAATCCGTTTGCAAGATATGCCAATTTAAAGGACGTATGGTTTGATCTATCCATCACATCTAACTGGAGAGCCCCAGCGAATTTGTACTGGATCTGTGGTAAGAAGGCCTATTCGGAGTTACCACAGGACTGGGAAGGGGCATGTGTGTTGGGTATGTTGAAACCATCCTTCTTCTTGTTGCCTATTGAAACAGGTGAGACTTTAGGTGTTAAAGTGTATGATGTGAATCATAGGAAGAAAAGGGGACCCATAGAGATAGGTGCCTGGGAAGATAATGAATGGCCTCCCCAGCGTATTATAGATTATTATGGGCCAGCCACGTGGGCAGAGGATGGTACCTTTGGTTATAGAACCCCTATTTATATGCTCAACCGCATTATAAGGTTACAGGCGGTGGTTGAGATCATTACTAACGAGACATCACAAGCGCTCAATCTTCTAGCGAAGCATAATACCAGGATGAGGACAGCAGTTTACCAAAATAGATTAGCCTTGGATTATCTTTTGGCAGTAGAGGGAGGTGTATGTGGGAAGTTTAACCTGAGCAATTGCTGTCTTCAAATAGATGACGAAGGGCAAGCAATAGCTGAGCTTACTAGCCATATGGTTAAACTAGCGCATGTGCCTACTCAGGTATGGAAAGGGTACAATCCAAGTAGTTGGTTTGGTAGTTGGTATGAGTGGTTTGGAGGGCTTAAGGCAGTGGTAGGTGGAGTCCTACTGATTTTAATGTTGTGTCTACTCCTGCCGTGTCTTATACCCTTAGTAGTTAGGTCTGTGCAAAGCCTGATAGAAAATATAGCAGAGAGGAAGGCTGCTGCACAGATAATGGCTATTTATAAATATAAGGCTCTAGATCAGGGAGAACCAATGCAGGAAGACGAGTGTTGAAGATTCACATCATAGGATAAGTCTGGTCTGGTTCAAAGGTAACTTGTGGTGTATGCAAACCAAGGTTAAGTGATGCCTCAAGTAATTGTAAAATATCAAGAGGCATCAAAGGGGGGAATGTGGTGGAATCTCGGTAAAAATAAATTTAGTAGGCCGAGATTACCACGTGGCATGTGTACGTGCATATGCTGACGTATCGATCAGTTGGTTGCACGAGGCAAGATACGATCAGTAGTGTACGGAGCATGTGCAAGAATACAGGATGTAGTATTCCCCTCCTCCATTGTGCTGGACAAGCCATGCGGTCAAGCAGGAAGTTAATTCTTATTTGTAATGATTGGTCAAGAGAATGTGCGGGTGGAGCTTAATATGGGAGGAGTTATGTGCCTATATAGGGAGCCTGCACTATTGTTCGGGGCTCAGAACTTGCTGTATTTTTGGTGACATTAGTCCCTCTGAGTCCCGATCGGTGATCCAATAAAGAATCTCTTCCTTCCTGAAGAAACCTGTGTCCATCTCTCTGTGCTTTGCTTCCGTCAGTTTCTCCGGTATCAGTTAGGGTGTCTATAGTGTTCCTTTAATTAAATAAATTACATTTGATTAGATATAGAAAATGCATTGAACCATGTATGCTTGGATCAGATTGCACAATGACCACACTTGATCCAGTCACCTTAAAATGATCACCAAAATGGTCGAAATGAGACAATTGGCTATCCTAGAGGACACAAGAAATCGCAAGCAAAAATAGTTGCATATATGCATATACTGAATTGCATGTTGCTCATACTAACATAGAAATGTCTGAGTAGTCCCAAGTACACTATGAGAAAGAGAACAGAAATAGCACTGGGGTGCAGGGACAGATACAGCACAACAGTAATGGCCAACATTCTACTAAGATTTATGTACAAAGGAGCTTTTAGAAGAGTTTGATAGGAACTGCAGAAGTCCCGTGGTAGGAAGTGTGATCCAATCAAAAATAAACATTCCCTGAACTCTTTGCTAACAATAAAGCCTGATGCTGTTATGTTTCGATTTAATGTTCCTTAAACCTCCATGAGTACTATTATAATTTTTATTTCTTGTTACATATGGCATAAGTGATGTTCCTCTAAACATAATTCCCCACGCACTGCTCCATGAAATGCACATCCATCTCTGCTCACAGTTCCTGAATGCAGCTTACACTTGTCAGTATATGTCTAATACTTCAGAGGTACACACAAAATAGTTGGCTTTAACAACTCCTACTGCATGCACAATATATATATATATACCCTGGTGAACAAAAAAACTCACACGCATGGGCACTAAATCACACACACACACACACACACACACATCTTCACATGCTAAGGCATCCTACGCAAGCATATAAATATACAGTATCTCAAAAAAGTGAGTACACCCCTCACATTTTTGTAAATATTTTATTATATCTTTTCATGTGACAACACTGAAGATATGACACTCTGCTACAATGTAAAGTAGTAAGTGTACAGCATGCATAACAGTGTAAATTTGCTGTCCCCTCAAAATAACTCACCACACAGCCATTAATGTCTAAACCGTTGGCAACAAAAGTTAGTACACTCCTAAGTGGAAATGTCCATATTGGGACCAAAGTGTCAATATTTTGTGTGGCTACCATTATTTTCCAGCATTGCCTTAACCCTCATGATCATGGAGTTCACCAGAGCCTCACAGGTTGCCACTGGAGTCCTCTTCCACTTCTTCCGCCCATTTAGCCATTTTCCCTCCCCGGTGTCATGTGACTTGTTAGTGTTACAAGGTCTCAGGTGTAAATGGGGAGCAGGTGTGTTAAATTTGGTGTTATGGTTCTCACATTCTCTCCTACTGGTCACTGGAAGTTCAACATGGCACCTCATGGAAAAGAACTCTCTGAGGAACTGAAAAAAAACAATTGTTGCTCTACATAAAGATGGCCTAGGTTATAAAAAGATTGTCAAGTCCCTGAGACTGAGCTGCAGAATGGTGGGCAAGACCATACAGCGGTTTCACAGGACAGGTTCCACTCAGAACATGCCTCGCCATGGCCGACCAAAGAAGTTGAGCGCACATCCAGAGATTGTCTTTGGGAAATAGATGTATGAGTGCTGCCAGCATTGCTGCAGAGGTTGAACGGGTGGGGGGTCAGCCCATACGCCGCACACTGCTTCAAATTGGTCTGCATGGCTGTTTTCCCAGAAGGAAGCCTCTTCTAAAGATGATGCACAAGAAAGCTCGCAAACAGTTTGCTGAAGACAAGCAGACTAAGGACATGCATTACTGGAGTCATGTCCTGTGGTCCGATGAGACCAAGATAAACATATTAGGTTCAGATGGTGTCAAGTGTGTGTGACGGCAACCAGGTAAGGAGTACAAAGACAAGTGTGTTTTGTCTACAGTCAAGCATGGTGCTGGTAGTGTTAGAGCTAAAGTTCATTGAGGGAACCATGAATGCCAACATGTACTGTGGCATACTGAAGCAGAGCATGATCCCCTCCCTTCGGAGACTGGGCTGCAGGGCAGTATTCCAACATGATAACAACACCAAATACACCTCCAAAAAGACGACTGCCTTGCTAAAGAAGCTGAAGGTAAAGGTGATGGACTGGCCAAGCATGTCTCCAGACCTAAACTATTGAGCATCTGTGGGGCATCCTCAAACGGAGGTGTGGAAGTGCAAGGTTTCTAACATCCACCAGCTCTGTGATGTCGTCATGGAGGAGTGGAAGAGGACTCCAGTGGGAATCTGTGAGGTTTAAGGCAGTGCTGGAAAATAATGGTGGCTACACAAAATATTAAAACTTTGGGCCCAATTTGGACATTTCCACTTAGTGGTGTACTCACTTTTGCTGCCAATGGTTTAGACATTAATTGCTGAGTTATTTTGAGGGTACAGCAAATTTACACTGTTATACAGGCTGTACACTTACTACTTTACATTGGAGCGGAGTGTAATTTCTTCAGTGTTGTCACATGAAAAGATATAATAAAATATTTACAAAAATGTGAGGGGTGTACTCACTTTTGTGAGATATTGAAAGTTAGAGTGGAAAAAGCTATGAACAAGATCTAAAACTGGTGACTCAAACAGAAAGCAGTGTTTTGAGTCACGGTGGACTCTCGACACATGGGCCCAGTCCTTCCACTGCAGATAAAATTATTTGAATAGTAGAAGTAGCTTCCAGGTCTTAAGTTTATCCAATTCTGAAAATTATGACTTCTTTCCTATTCCCTGTTCAATCCTCATATTTTTCTTTAAGAACTTTAAAGAGGTAAACGGAAAACGTTCCGTACTTCTTATACGACACAGTATTTTCTAGAGTTTTACCAGAACTCTATTGTGACTTTGATTAGGAAACATCGTAGCCAGGTAAATAAGCCACTGGTTAAAAACCCAGCAACTGCCAAAGAGGGCCATAAAATATTCAAAATATTATATTATAATGATAATAGTAATATTAATATTTTATTATTAAATATTTTTTCCTTTTATTTTCTTTTAATATGCAACTATTCTATCATGTATAAATTTCTTCCTTAAAAACCATTTTTGTCTCTCGAATTCTTCTCTTTTGTGTCTATCACATTTTTTCTATTCATATCACCATCCCTCACATTAATCCTCTTTTAAGACATTCCCATTAATCTCAACATTAACTTTACTGCGTGTAAAACCACATCCCTCTATTCACATACTAATTTCACCCTAAAATCCTGATAACAATCTTAATGCGGTTTGCACCTAGATCACACCTGATATCACCCAATTACCTCAATTATCATATTCAATACTTTCATTTCCTTATAAAATGAAACCCTCGGTGTGAAAAAGGTTTATTAGATTACCCAATTCATTCTAGGAATGATAATACCAATTCACAATTTAACATTCAGGTTGTGTTGATTCATACTGACATTGGCTCTCTTGCCAGACACCATCCTTAAGGGCAAATGATCTGAGTAATAGGTTATTCTGCACAACTGAGCACTTTGCCATATAAAGAGTTTTTACAAGACATTTCAAAAGCGTACTAAATAAGTTCAGACAGGACTTTGAAGGATGACAGAGCACTATACACACACCAGATGACAAGTGCTTGAAGCGTCTGGTTCAATGGTCTGGACAAAAGTTTGACACTTTTTTTACCCTCCTTCCTTTATTGCATCAGAAAGTATATGGAATGGGTTTCCTGCTTAAGCTACAAACTATGCAGGATAGCACACTAAAAACAATAACAAGAAATAACCAAAACAAAGCAGAATTCTGTTTCAACCCGGGATATAAATTTGCGGCTTTATCCAAAATTGCTGTGGATTTGTAAATATTTATGGGAACTCTTACAGGGTGAATTATCATGAATTCAAAGTGAATGTAAAATTTTATACTACAAGAGGCAAATTGTGAAAATGTCTAATGTCACCTCTTTTTTTAGTTTGTATATTTTGGCCCAATATGAAATCACCTTTGAATTCCCAACAACTCACACTTTAGTTTTTTTATTCATTCTTAATTCCCGTTATCCCAAGGAAATGTGCAGATTCCCGTGGTCTGAGGACAAGCTTGTTATCTTCTTTTTTACATTGTTATGATGATAAACTTAAAGGAACACTATAGGCATCCAGACCACTTCAGCTCATTGAAGCGGTCTAGCACTTGTCATCTAGCACTTGTCATCTGCAATGTTCCAGTCCCCCTTAGTCCTGCAATGTAAATCATTGCCGTTTTTTAGAAACTGCAATAATGACATTGCAGGACTAAGAATGCCTCTCGTGGCTGTCATTCAGACAGCCACCAGAGACACTTCATAATGGTTAAAGGATCACTATAGGGTCAGGAACACAAACATGTATTCCTGACCCTATAGTGTTAAAACCACCATCTAGCCCCCCAGGGCCCCTCATGCCTCCCTAAATATAGCAAAATCTTACTGTATTCAAGCCTGAAGCTGTAGATCTGCATGATGTTTGCCTCAGAAAAACAAGCTGCCTGCAGACATCATCAGAAATGGTGGCCTGATCCAATCACAATGCTTCCCCATAGGATTGGCTGAGACTGACAAGGAGGCAGATCAGGGGCAGAGCCAGCATGATTCAAACACAGCCATGGCCAATCAGCATCTCCTCATAGAGATGAATTGAATCAATTAATCTCTATGAGGAAAGTTCAGTATCTGCATGCAGAGGGAGGAGACACTGAATGTTTGGATGCATTTTAGGCAGCCAT
Organism: Pelobates cultripes; assembly: GCA_933207985.1. Classification (NCBI taxonomy): domain Eukaryota; kingdom Metazoa; phylum Chordata; class Amphibia; order Anura; family Pelobatidae; genus Pelobates; species Pelobates cultripes. The sequence goes on from OW240915.1 coordinate 55,985,736, forward strand.
GACCCAGGAAGGATCTCTAACAGCCATCTAAGGAGTGGCCAGTGAAGTTACCACTAGGCTGTAATGTAAACACTGCATTTTCTCTGAAAAGACAGTGTTTACAGCAAAAAGCCTGAAGGAAATGATTCTACTCACCAGAACAAATTCAATAAGCTGTAGTTGTTCTGTTGATTATAGTGTCCCTTTAAGCAACTTTTGGTCGCATATCTGATGCTGGAGGTCCTTACACCCTGCATGAGGACATCCAGCATTAGTAAAATCCCCATAGGAAAGCACTCGCTGCGAATATACATAAGCACCGCCCGTCGGATGATGTCTGACGAGTTGGAGCACCGTTCCACTGCCGAGAAAGATCAGCGCTGGAATCGATTGAGTACACAAAGGGGTTTTAACCCTTTCTAGAAGGGCAGCGGGAACTATTGAGTAAGGAATACAACTTTGTATTCTTTATACTATAGATTCCCTTTAAGTCTCCCAGTGTTTGCGTCATACTAATATAGAACTACCTTAATAACATATCACTGAGACAATTGAGTGTGACTTATTTGAAGTCCCATTGCTAAACATTTATATGTCTTTGTAGTGCAGGCCATACTGGTAGAGGGAGCAAACTACAGGCAGAGGCGGCTCTCTAATTAGGCGATTTAGGCAGCGGCCTAAAGCCTTGCTGTCGCTTAAATCGCCATAGGGCAGACTGAACTGTCAGGTTCTCGGTCTATGACCAAGGACCCGACACAGGAGGAGGCCTGGAGGTTTACCCTTTATGCCGCAGGGTGCAAGGCCCCTTCACTTGGACTGCCCTGGGGGAGAGCCAGCCTTCAGTCTGCAGCTCCATCGGGTGTGAGCTGCAGACTGAATTGTCTTGTGATCTTCAGCCAATCAGAACGTTGCCGCAGGTTACCATTTACCATGTGGTCTGCAGCTCTACCGGAGAGCCCACCAGACCACCAGGGACAGAAGGAGCCCACTGGACCACCAAGTAAATTTCAACCCCCCCCCCTCCCCATCACCCCTCTTACACTATGTCACCCCCCTCTCACACTATGTCACCCCCCTCTCACTCTGTAACCTCCCTCTCATCCCCTCTTACTCTGTCATCCCCATCTCACTTTGTCACCCTCCCTCTCACACTGTCACCCACTCTTACACTGATGTCACCCACCCTCTCATATTGATGTCATCCCACCTCTCACACACTCTGTCACCCCCTCTAAACACACGGTCACCTCTCTCCGCACACAGTGAAACCCCCTCCATACACACTAACAACCCTCTCCATACACACTGTGACCCCTCCATACTATGGCACCCCCCTCCATACACACTGTCACTCCCTCCAAACAAACGGGCACCACTCTCCGCACACACGGGCACCCCCCTCTATACACACTGCCACTCCTCCACACTATGGCACCCCCCTCCATACACACTGTCACTTCCTCCAAACAAACGGGCACCACTCTCCGCACACACGCACCCCCCTCTATACACACTGTCACTCCTCCACACTATGGCACCCCCCTCCATACACACTGTCACTTCCTCCAAACAAACGGGCACCACTCTCCGCACACACGGGCACCACTCTCCGCACACAGGGCACCCCCCTCTATACACACTGTCACTCCTCCACGCTATGGCACCCCCCTCCATACACACTGTCACTCCCTCCAAACAAACGGGCACCACCCTCTATACACACTGTCACTCCTCCACACTCTGGCACCCTTCTCCATACACTCTGGTACCCTCCTCCACACTCTGGCACCCCCTGCATACACATTGTCACCCCATTCACTTTCTGAAACCCCCCTCCATACACTCTGTTACCCCTAACACAAACTGACACACCCCAGACACTGTTACCACCCCCACACACACTGTCACCCTCACATACTTATATTAACTTCTCCTTATTCAGTCACACCCACCCCATCCAATCATGCAGCACTTACCCTGTAATATGAATCCCCCTAATCCTGTCACACTCACCTTTTCTCCCATGGTCACATTTAACTCCCATCCCTATCACACTCTGCTCTCTTCACCCTGTCACAATCACCCTGTCTAATAAATCCCTCCAATCCTGTCACGCCCACCTCCCCTCGTCCTGACACACTCCCTCCTCCAACCATGCCACACTCATCACCAGCTCTGTCACCCACCCAACCCTTCCATACTCAACCTGTCACAATAACGCCTCTAATCCTGTCACACTTGCCTCAATTAACCCCCCTTAATTATGTCACATTCACCTCCCTTGCCCTGTTACACTCACTCCTCCAACCATGCCACATTCACCCCAACCCTGTGATACTCACTGTGATACTCATGCCCCAAGCATGCTACATTTACCCTATCACATCCCTTAATTCTGTCATACATACCTCCTCTCACCCTGTAACACTCTCTCTTCAAACCATGTCACACTCACCTTCCCTCATTCTGTCACACTCACGCCCCAACCCTGTCTTATCCAACCCCTTGCTCTTTTACACTCACCCTGCCACAGTTACCCCTTTACTCGCCCTGTCACCCCCTGAAGGCAATCATTATACACACAGTCATAAGACATAGCTTTGTCAAAAACTAGCCCTTGGCGCCTCTCGTTTTAATTTTAATCAACAGTGAAGACTGTAAAAACTGCTTCCATACCAATGGCAAGGGTAGGATGCTGCCAAGGAGAAATTATGCTTTTGCAAATGCTTACACCCAGGATTTCCCTATTGGATTAAATCATTACTGAACCTAAGAAAGTAGGATTTTTTTTCTGGTCCCTTCAAGATCATAAAAAAGTATTTAAATGATCATTTATCAAAACAATTCAGCACAATCTAGACCAGGGGTTGGCAATCTACTGACCGCAGGTACCACCAGGCCCGCCCCTGCAAAATACCAGCCCCTTCTTGCCCATGTAAAAAGAAACTGGCATCCGACCCAAGGGCTTGCTGGTCCTGGGGTGCTGGACAAAAAATGTGTAGTGTACAAAATAGAACTGCAGGGAAGCATTGCAGAGTCCGTCTCTGATAATGTTCTCTCACAGTTCCTGTTGTTGAAGTAACACGTTAATTCCGATGGAGGCTGTAACACTCACCACCTAACTCTGTTATTATACTCACACCCTCCAATAACTATTTGCTTGCCCCAGGCCCCTTATACTGTGGAGGAGTGAACAAACCGTCTGTTCATCCTCCTCCCAGGTTCAGCAAGTGATGTCAGAGAAAGGTTCAGATTCATCTATACACTCACGAAAACCAGGGCACCAGGCAGAATCGTATCCCTCCTCTCATGGCCTACAATGGCCTATACTGTCAGTGAGTGTGTCAGGATACGAATGTCATTTTGTATGGGTCAGTGGATATGTGGCATTGAGTGTGTGGGTGTGCATGGGTCAGTGTGTGTATGGGTCAGTAACTGACTGGCAGCATGTGTGTGTGTGTATGGGTCAAAGTCTGTTCCGTGTTTATGGGTCAGAAGGTCCGTGTTTGTGCATAGGTCTGTATTTGTGCATGTGTATAGATTAGTGTCAGTGATTGTGAGTATGGGTTTGTGTATGCGTGTCAGTGTGTGTACGGCACTTATTGAGTGTCCTATTGTGGACTACACGCTTAGTCCTAGTAGTAAGTCTTTCTTGATATTGACCTTTTCTTGTATTTGATTTTGTGTATTTCAATGTCTATGTGTTAGTGTGTGTATATTATCCAGCACCAGTATCACTACAAGGTGCACATGGCAGATGTGCAGGAAGACTACAGTGATTTAAATGGTAACAACTGGATCCTAAGGAAAGGCTCCACTCCAGCGCTTCTAGAAAAAGGTAAGGAGACTGGATGGATCATGGACCTCTTAAAAAAGAAATAAATGTCATGCGTGTTTGTGATTGTATATATGTTTCAGTGATTATGTGTACAATTACCCCAACAAAACATGTGTGTTGTGTGAATGTGTATATATGTTTGCATGAGAATGTGTGTGTTTAAAAATTTAGCTCCCCGATTTGGTATCCTTCTATAAGGAAACCCTACGTCTGGGTGCAGATGGTGGCGGCCATGAGGGATAGTTTCAGGTAAGTAATATTTACCTTCTCCAGAATCTGGAGCAAACTATGTAAATACCCCATAAGGTGATAGAACTGCTTTCATGTTTTAATCTTTCACCTGTACAGTGGACAGTTCCGTAGTTTGGTATCCTTATATATGGCAATCCCACATATGGATAGAAATTTGGGAGCCATCTACTAATATTATCTTATTTATTTATTTTTTAATCTATATAGATGAAGGCAATATGGCATCCGCTGATCTAGACTATCAGTGTCAACATTTATTAGCTACAGAGAGCCCCATCTGAACATGTGACATTAAATACCTTCACTGGTCCGAACAAGTCCTAAAATCATGGAGTTTAGGTCACAGCCAAGAAAACCAAGCACCAAGAAAACATACATAAACACAGCATCAATTTAAAAAGTCATTGATTTTAAGTACAGTGGGACCTCGGTTTACAAACGCCTCGGTTAATATAATTTTCGGTTTACAAATCAAAATCCATTGAAAATATTGCCTCGGTTTACAATTTTTTTTCGCAATACAAAGCAAGTTTCCCCAGGATGCATTGCACCTGGGAGGTTTATAGCACCATCCCCTGCATGCTGCAGCCTGTGGGTAGCACGTGGCATCGAGTGTGGAGGTGTTGGAGCGGATTTGCATAGAGTTTTGGAGCCATTCTGGAAATTGTTTGCCGTTGTTTTGGGACTTTTTGGTGCATTTCTCAAGCTGTGGAAAGGTAGTGAGCTGCGCTTCGTAGTTTGCATGCCTTTTATTGTGTGTTCTACATTGTGGGTTGGTTTCCATGCCAGCTCATTTTTACTTTTTTCTGACCTCCAGAATGGATTAATTGGTTTTCAATGCATTCCTATGGGAAACCGTGTTTCGGTTTACAAATTTTTCGCAATAAGAAACGTCCCGGAGAACACATTAAATTCGTAAACCGAGGTCCCACTGTATTAAATTATCGTGATTAAGAACCAAGGTGCAATAGCTGGTTATTTTACCAAACTGCAACCACGCAGGTTCTCTGTAGAGACAAAAAATACTATTATCTAACAGTAATGACCCCTTAATGTTCAAATACATTGTACAAGCACACATTTTTTATAATAGAATTATAAAGTAATTGGTTTTTAAAGGGTTAATGGATATTACAAATACACCCATATATGATTTAACAATGTTGATGAAATTTGACGCAAGATAAATCTGAACAAAAAAATATGAATGCTTTTGAATAAAATCCAGAGGTTTGATAGTTAATCTGAAACCAGTTAAGAACATTGATTTTCTGTCTGTTGAAACATTTCTCAGAGGATTGGGGGGCACGTTTTGGATCTTTATCACATACAATGTCCATTTTCAATCGGCTTGTGCCTCCTTGGAGAGGTTACAGGAGGCCTCATCAAAACATGGTCAAACACGTTCAAAACCATTGATTTCTCAAAACCCAACAAGGACACAAGGATTAAGGAATACCAATAAAAAATAAAGCAAAACAGAAAGATTGCTTTTCCGTAATATTTAATAAATGACATTGTTGCCATTGCTGTCACAATGTGAAAAATAAAAATTCACACAAATAGGATATCCCTGTCACACAGAGATGGACAAAACGTATATGTTCAGCTTTTGTAGAACTACAGCTACCAGCTACTGTTTAGTAGATATATACCCACAATGAAAACATGCATTTATTAAAACATGCTTTTTTTTTTTTCATTTGGGGTATATCTACAAACAGTAGCAAAATATGCAGATCTTTTGTCTGCAGCCTTTGCAAGCCCTCCTCTTCTAACCTTGCCCAGACTTTCTGTGGTTGTTCAATCACAGACTTCCTAATGCAGCTCAATGAGAAGCCTTTGCGAGGCAGGTGCTCTGGGCAATTTTTGAAGTATTTTGATTATTATGATCACAGAGCCGCCATCAGGGGGTCACAACCATAATGGTTGTCATGGGCCCGGCAGCCCTGTCAATATGTATGTTTTTCTTTCAGTATGTCTGTCAGTATGTGTGTGTGTGTGTATGTATGTTAGTATGTGTCTGTGTGTCACTATGTATGTCTGTATATGTGTGTGTGTCTGTTTCAGTATGTGTGTGTCAGTATGATGCCTGTATGTGTGTATGTCTGTTTCAGTATGTGTCTGTATATGTGTATCTGTGTCATTATTGTATCAGTGCGTGTGTTTGTGTCTGTGTGTGTGTATTCCTGTGGGTGGAATTTGGAGGCAGGCCCTCGGTGGCCCAGACCTTAAGCTGTGTTAGGGGCCCCAACATTTCTGATGGCGGCCCTGCATGATCACTTAAGTCTTATATTTGTGAGGTGTGAAAATAAAATTAAAATCATTCCAGGTACAACGTGTGCTTGTAGTTCTTCAGCACTGACAAGGGCAGAAAAGACCTTGCACAGGTGCTTTGGTTGACAAGGTAACTCCCTAGTCAACGACGCTACAGCTGACTAGGGAGTACAGGAGCTGGCAAATTAATTCAGCATGTCAAAGTCACGGAGGAGGTTTGCCCTGCTTGGAGAAGCATCCCCAAGTAGCCTCAAAAAAAGAAGAAATCAGGAGGAGCAAGGTCAAATTGGAGACAAGTGATTCATGAAGAGTAACACCCGAAAAAAAGAAGGAGGATATGTCAGCATTGGAACAGAGGTAAAGTGAGCATACGTCAATATTTTACACAGAAAACATCCTCTATCTCTATGATACATGATGCATTCAATGTATTTCGAGACTATTAAGCTAAACTTAAAATATTGATGACAGGTTCACTTTAAACGTACAAATCAACAACTCTTTATCCTACAATGCCTCCATCTTAGCTCCCTGTCTGTTATTGTTATAAGCTCTGTACTTTGCACCTGGCAGTCAGCCCGATGAAAACAGTGAAACCATACAAAAAGGAGAGAGATGAAACAATGTTTCTATTTTTTTAATCTTAATTTGCAGTGTTACCCTGACCATGCCTTATCTGAACTGGATTTTGAGGTGAATTTGGTGTCCTATAAGTGTTTGAAACCTACGTATAATAGTGAGGGCTCTCTAAAATATCAACTTGCAATATTACTTACCCATGTAACATACAGATTAAGTGGGGATATACATCATTTGGATACATGGAAACCATAAACATAGAAAATATAGTGCAGATCTTCTCTATGTTTATGTTATTTCATGTATCCAGTTGATGAATATCCCCACTTAATCTGTATGTTACAAGGGTAGGCAAAATTGCATGTTTATATTTTAGAGCACTCGACTATTATTATATAGTTAAATCCCCCCTCTCATAATATTGTAAAGCGCTACAGAATTTGTTGGCGCTATATAAATGGCAATAATGATGATAATAAATATAGGTTTCAAATACTTATATAACACTAAACTCACGTTTTAAGCATTTAAGTGTAGCATATTCCCACACAAGTGTTTGTTTTAAAGGACCACTCTAGGCACCCAGACCACTTTAGCTTAAAGAAAGTGGTCTGGGTGCCAGGTCCCTCTAGGATTAACCCCTTTTTTATAAACATAGCAGGTTTATAAATGGGTTAATCCAGCCTCCAAATCCTCTAGTGGCTGTCTCATTGACAGCCGCTAGAGGCCCTTGCGTGCTTCTCACTGTGAAAATCACAGTGAGAAGACGCAAGCGTCCATAGGAAAGCCCGGCGCTGGAAAAAAGGTAAGTTTTAACCCTTTACTCTCTCCAGAGCCGGGCAGGAGGGGGACCCTGAGGGTGGGGGCACCCTCAGGGCATTATAGTGCCAGGAAAACGAGTATGTTTTCCAGGCACTATAGGGGTCCTTTAAGCACCATGTTACGGAACACTTCCCCGTTTAGGAGATCACTGTTCATTTTCTGGTTTATGAGGTAATTTGCCAATTATTTAATATAAATTTTAAAGAAAATGCAGAATTCCATTAATAAAAAGTTAAGTTACTGTCAATTTTTTATGTTTCACTCAATATTTTAAATGGCAGAGAATTAACAGTTCCCCTTTAAACCCGTAAGATCCAATGACAATCCGTGGCAATAATAAAAAATAAATTAAAAAAAACAAGAATATTCTAAGCACAGGCCCTATGCCCGCAGGGCCAGCTATCACACAAACCTGCAGTTACTTAGGGCCAGAATTACAGGACCAGATTCAAAGATTCCTAGATTGGCATTGCCTTTCACCATAGTTTAAAGCAGGCTTCCCCAAACTTCGGCCCTCTATATGTTGCTGAACTACAACTCCCATGATTCTCAGCCTATCTACTTCATTCATAGAATCATGGGAATTGTAGTTCAGCAACATCTGGAGGGCCGGAGTTTGGGGAAGCCTACTTTAAAGGGTTAACATCGCTCAGTCTACATGGATCTTACTAAGAACATGTGTAGACACGGGTATCTGCTGAAACATGAAACATTACATTTTTAGCTCTCGAAAAACAATGAGAAATTTGACTGTAACAGGATGACCTATGCTTTATCACATTACGCAGCAAATATTGGACAAATCCCTTTAGCTCATGACAAACCTGGCAATTCCTTGGTACTCTTGCCTGGTTTTCTAACTGAGGTTTACTATTTGTTTAATGGAACATGTATATTTTTAATGCAGACTAGCTGACAGCAGCATTAGTAGTGATGACTAATGGGCTAGGGTGACTGGGTTGTTTCCTTTAATTGCTGACAGAATATATGTATGGCTTAAAAGCCTTAAAGAGACACTCCAAGCATTGCAACAACTTCGCTCATTGCACGGGTTATAGGTCTACTTGTCCTGCATTACTGCAGCCATCTGCAAACACTGCAAAAGCCTAGCCATTTTCTTTCATATAGCAGAGGAGGAACAGAGTGCGCACAAAGTGTCTATCTTCAGTAGGGCAACTTGTCCTCCCACCTGAGATACTGGCTTTACGCTACTGTGCTTCGTGCAGGCTTTTTTATTTTTATTTTTTTAAGTGAAGAGGGTTAGCAGCTTTGGGGTATGAGTACTGGATGTACACGTGCTACAAATGCAGAAAATTTAAAGGAACACACTACTGACATTTTAATTTCAACTATTTAGTAGATACCATTTTTTTACTGCATGTTTTGTTTGGAGATATATGAAAAAAACAGCTTGTAGATCTGCCTGACTGAGTGACAGCAAGGGAGGTGTTTCGGCCCCATATAGACAAGTGCTGATTTCTATTAAAATCTGCACTTTTATAAAACTGTCAAAAAAAATGGCAAACTCCAGACACAAAAAGCACTTCCTCAAGCATTCTGAGAAACAGCACTATTTACATTTTGTATTTCCCAAATAGAATAATGCCTGTCAGGCAGACAGTTACTATGGGCTTTTGACACAAATAGATTAAATTACTGAATAGGACGCCCAACATAACCACAGAAAGCATGCCGACACTGGACGATGTGTGTGTACATGTGCTTCTTACTGGAGTTAATGCTTCTCACAGAGCAGTTTACTGCTTGATCACATCAAATGACCCACATGTGCTATGTGTCCTCAAGGCTCTCAATGAGAAGCATCTATTGCCTATCACTGCTGCCCTTTCACTACTTGAGCTGACGCTACACTAGCTGGAACAGCAGAGAAGAGCCAGCAGATGCCTGGGACATTAGTTCTGTGCTAAATCGTTTGAAAACTGAACGCTAGAAGGAAAGGGAAAACCAGTGAATTCCAGGAACCAAAACCTATTAATTTTGATGAAGTGGTTATGGTGCCCAGAGTGCACCTTTGATGGAAAGGTCAATTCTAGTGACTGGCAATAAGAATTCTAACAGGAAACACACTAAAAATAAAAGCTTGTCACGCAAACATTTTGTAATGCAAAGTACCCAAAATAAAATAACGAACAAAAAAATGTATACCAAACACTGAAATTGTAAAGAAATTCCTGTTTCGATCAACGCCTCCAGTTAGGTGCATGACAAACTTGCTGTTGCGCAATATACAAAGGAGAGATTGCATGTGACATCATCACATAAGCACATTAAATGTTACAAAACACTCTAGACTTAATATAAATCAAATTGTAAATCTTGCTGTACATGTGACCCTAAATTTAAATGAGAGCACTCATCCAGTGATTTCAGAGATGATTCGATGCTACAAATGAACGCTGAAGAACATTGACCATGACATATATTATTTCTGAGGGTTTGCATGCGCTGGATACAATGGTACAGTATAAATCCCAGGTACCCAGGAAAAAACAAACAAGCACGTCTGTAATAACATATATATATATATATATAAAAACAGCTTGCAGATCTGCCTGACTCTCTGAGTGACCGCTAGGGAGGTGTTTAGGCCACAGTTGTACACAATTATGGGAAAAAGAAAGTACACCCTCTTTGAATTCTATTGTTTTACATATCAGGAAATAATAACAATCACCTGTTCCTTAGCAGGTCTTAAAATTAGGTAAATGCAACCTCAGATGAACAACACCACCTGATATATTACCCTGTGCCATGATTTATTTAACAAATATAAAGTCAAAATGGAAAAGCCATGTGTGAAAGATGTGTAAGCACACCTTATGATTCAATAGGTTGTAGGACCACGTTTAGAAGCAATAACTTGAAGTAACCATATGACTTTATCAGTCTCTCACATCGTCGTGGAGGAATTTTGGCATAATCTTCATTACAACGTTGCCTATAGGACACTACAGTTCCATTCCAAGCACCAATAGGCAGTGAGGATTATCTGGCCAATGGCCTAAAGAAAATTAATGACCTAAAGTGAACAGGTTGTCAACAGTGAAGGTAGGAGAGCATTTCATAAGAGCCAAGAAAAACACAGGCTCACAAACGACAAATGAGATTTCGGTTCAGAAGGGAGCAGTGACTGAAAGCCCAAAACAATCCAAGCAACAATATATCAAGATCCAATATCAAATATAATTAGAATAAAAGACTAGATTAGAATAACAGCACTTGTTTAGTTGCACTGAGCCAATTCCCTGTATATATAGTTTGTAAAAGGTGCCAAATGTCACGCATTGTGAAATAAAAAGAAACTGTAGATATAGTAAATTAGAAGGGCAGTGTGTTAGTGTGTTATTGTCTTAGTCTCCAGGAATGCAGACCTATGTTGTAGTACTTTCATTTTGTAATAAAATGCAGTCTTTTTATTACCTCAGGGAGAGGTACAAGGCACTGATCTGTGTCTATTAAATTCCTTGTAATCTCATGTTCTTTTATAGTGCCTGAATGAGGTTAGCTCCTTTTCCTAAATGTATCTTTCCTTATGTGACTCCACAACACACTATATATATATATAATACACAAGATCCATCGCACTCACCTATTCACTAAAGAGAAACTTCAATGTTGACAGATTTTATTATTTTTTATTTTTTATTTTTTAAACACCTGATCTAGGCAAAAATAATGGGGGTTTAGTTACATTATATGATCATACATTGCATAAGCCAGCCACAACGTCAATGTACCCCATCTTTGGCAGGTCCTACTCTAAATATATATATATATATACACACACTCAGGATAATCAGTTATTTTAGAAGCATTAATAAGCCAATAGGCTGATTTTGTTTGTTTTTAAAATTCTTTATTTTCGTGCGATCATTGACCAATTATACGTGTATTAACAGCAGACACACGCATTTCGAAATCATTACACAGTACTTACAAGGCATGGTAGAGACACATTTTGTAATTTTTATGGACTGATATGTTATAACGAGAGAGTTAACGAATGGGAGATTGTGTTTTATATCCAAAAATGCAAGATTTGATAAGAAATTTTTTCAAAAGCATAAAACAAAAAAAAGTATTTACAAAATGTTTAATTTTAAACCCATGATTCCACTAAAAATGGATTCACCTAATGTGTACATTTTTATGACTAGATTCCCCACATGTCATTTCATAACACAATAAAACTAAACTGGGTGTGATCGGCAATTACAGATGAGCTTATTTATTAAATTGATTGCGTTTTATATTGCATGTCAGTTTGTACATCTATTGTTTGCAGTGTTACACATTTCTTTTAAAGGATTTTAAAATGCCCATATGACTCATTATGTTTACATCTAGCAATATAAAGCTTTGCAATCAGCAGCTCTCGAAAGCTTTGTTTAGCTATAAAAATAGGACATCTACAGGGCCTTATCATATTGTTCATCTAAAAGGCACATGTTGAAAGGTAGAATGAGCACTGAAGGCTGTGTGTGCAATGTACCATGTACCTGGTGTATTATTTAAAGGGGCACTGTGAGAAATCAAAACACTACAACTGATTGCTGCAGTGATGGTTCGTGGCGACTATGGGCGCAAAAAACATCCTATACTTTTGGCTTCCAATAAGGTAGAGTACACGTCTCCACAGTCCTGCTAACTCACACCATGGAGTCTTGCACAAGCTGGACGCGCTATTTGCCAATTTCTGGCGCAAGCTGGAGGGCACAACACAGCCACTTGCCTCACAACAACCAAGCAGTTACATACCCAACACCTGGGCACAGAGACTGGAACTACCTCGCTTTGTTGCAGGAATGCAAGGTACCCCTGGCAGGCATCGGATGAATGAGATCCCAGCCAGAGCAACCATTGTTGCCATGGCTGCTTTGCTGAGGCCCATATGTGGCATATGTTGAAGGAACCAGGCGGAGGTTTTACCAAACTTACCACAGAACTATATTTACTTTATTTTTATATGATTTCACACTCTGTGGTATAATGTACCTGTTTTTTGTATTTTTGTTTCCTACTCTCTGATTAGGAATAGCATGCAACTACTCATGGGCACAATGCCTTTAATCTAATTCAGTCTAAAGAACCAGTGCTTTCACCTCATGTTTTAGACTGATAACCTACTAAAATCTAACACGAGCACGGTTTGTCTCTAGCCTGAATAATTATTACAAAATATACAGACTAACCTCTACTGCTCTGTCTTCTCACGACATGTTTATAATGATTTATGTTGCTTTACAGTCTGAAATACTGTCATGTAACACCCATGCACAACAAAAATAAAGGAAAAATAAATTAAATAAAAAAGTGAGGGGGGGAGCAAAATGCATCTTTGTCTTTCTAGCCAAAAAATCTTGTATGAGCCTTGCATTTAAATTCGGTGTCTACTTCTGGATTGTGTATATGAGTGAAACCTGTCTGATATGCGAATGGTCTGATTTGCTACAGGACCTAATATAGATAGTGAAAAAGCGTGAGTTCCACTTTGGAATATATCTTTATCACCATATTATTCATAACATACTGCACTATCATTGTACTTTTATTTCCTTTTTTTTTTTTTTTTAAAGAGTAAGAAACATAATTGCGAAATATGCTGCAACCTTTGTATGTATGATTTTATTATAATAATTCTTAGCGTTGTCCTCCTAATTTACTAGCTTGTTTAGGACCTAATATAGGTAATGGCACAAAGGAGATGAAACCCGTTTGAAAACACCTAAGTGAAACTAACCCTGGGGCAAGCTATTATGTTAGTGCCTGCTGTAAATCTACTCAAATATTGTCTTATTCATCAGATAATTCTTACTCAGCTTTTATTCCCAAACTGTTACCATAAGTAACAGACTTGTCACACCTAATATTTTCTCACTCAACAAGTACTAGAAATAATATCTGTTACTTAAAATACCAAGATGATATGAGGTGGTCTCATACTGTACTATGTGTTCCAATTCTCCAATTAATATGAATACTTTCTTTATAAAGAATAACTGTCTAATAGTTCTGGCATTCAGAGAAAAGCTGGGGAGATAATGACTAGATTAATTAAGTCTCTAGATCAGGGGTGTCCAAAAGGTAGATGTTGTAGAACTAAAGCTCCCATGATTCTTTGCATGCCTATAGAATGGCGGAGCATCATGGAAGCTTTAGTTTTGAAACATCTGGGGATCTACATTCTGGGCCCCCCTGCTCTAGATGTTATGAAGAAATCTGTTAGGTGGGCTTTGCAGGACTTCCTGGAGATACAAATAAATAAATTTTAAAAACTGGAAAAAAAATAGGATCTTAGAAAGTTTACACTTGATATGGATATTTGGACATGAACAGGTATTACAAAAAACACAATTTGATACTTATAACACATTTCTAAATGGTGTTAAAGGGGCACTATAGGGTCAGGAACACAAACATGTATTCCTGACCCTATAGTTTGGTGGCTTGCCCCCCTCTTAGCCCCCTTAAAAGCAAATAAAACTCACCTTATTTCCAGTGCCGCGTGGGTCCGCCAGCACTGGTCCTGCCCCCTTGGTGACATCATCAGAGTTGCTGATTTTTAGCCAATCCTATGCTTTCCGATGGGGAAAGCATTGGATTGGCTAAAATCAGCAAAAGGGCGGGGCCAATCAGCACCACCTCAGAGAGAAGCATTGCAGTGCGTGGAGACACTGACTGGCAGTGCTGCCTACTGTGCAGCACTGAGCCAGGAAGCACCTCCAGTATCCATCTGAGGATTGGCCACTTGGAGGTGTCCTTAGAGGCAATGTAAAATGCCTGATGGCAATGATTATACTCACCAACCTTTTGGCTTCCCTGGGCTACACTGATTGAAGAAGAATTGTGGCCGCACATAAAATACAGAACAATTAATTATGATATTTCATTTGTTTACTAGATAACTCTTATTTGTTATCCTTATGTGGGATTGCTATATTTAAGGATAAACAAAACACATACACATGTATAAAGATATACACACAATTACAGAAATACACGCACACACAAAATCACAGATATAACCTCACAATCACAGCCACCCACACACTTTTACACACAATCACACACACACAGACAAACACAATCTCAGACTCACACACATACAATGACAGACACAGAATCACATACACACATAATTACTGGCATACACATACAAAAAAACACCTTCATGCACACACATTTAGTAATTTAAAGGTCCACCCAGCCTTGCTACCTTACTCTTGGAGGGCTGGAGTAGGTCCTCTCCATGGTTGTCAGTGGTTGCTGCTGTGATTGGATCACTGTGCTCTTCCTGCACAGGTCCCTCGCACACCCAGTAGTGATACCGCTGCTGGGATGATGTAGTATGAGGTGCAGAAGAGCACAATAAGTAATGGGTTCCCTGCCTCCCTCACTGCCCGGACAGCAATGGGGCTGCAATAACAAGTGGTTGAGGGACGCATGCGGCCCGCGTGTTGGACATAGAGTCTTTAAACAGCACGTGAATGACAGAATTTGTGCCCAGTAAATATACATATATGCTATACAACCGAAGCATTGTGGTACGCATTTCACATTAAATAACCTTTATCTTATAGTACACATGTGGCTTGCAAACAAAGCACTACAAAACAGAACTCTGTCGTGTTTGTTTTCATGAAGTTCTTTCAAATTTAAAGTGACTATTTTTTGCCTTTAAGGCAGTGTTTAAACTGTAACTATAATTACACAAAGGCGATAGATTCTCTGTACGATTTGCTTAAGAGTAACTTAGCTTGAAAGACTGCTTCATTGGAGATAATTTGGCAAGAGTAAAGTACGATCTGCACCTCCCATGCCAAACGCTTGTGATGAACGCCATGCTTCACAATGTGGACAGACCTTGTGTCAGTGTGGTTCTACAGAATTCAGAGCAGAGTTTACCGTGCTTTTGGCAAAGACAGGGAGTTGGGAAATTACTGAAATATTGCGTACATTCTAGTGTTAATTTGTAGATGTGGCTAACAAGGCTATCTAGCTACAGCACAGATTATTATTATTATTACTGGGATATATAAAGCGCCAGCATATTCCTATGAGGAACGACACAGGGATCCAATACGCAGAGTGCAAATAGGAGAACTTTTACCGGCCCTTAGAATGGCCGGACTAACGTAGGAAAGGACAGAGAATAGTCAGGGTCAAGACGAGGTCAAGGGAGCCAGAAAACAGGTAAGCGAATAAACAAGCAGAGTCAAAGGGAAAGAACACAGAATAGTCAAAACCATAGCCAAGTCAAATACCAATAAACCAAACCAGAGTATGCACTATAGGAACAATCAAGCTTGAACCACAACATTGCAAATTATTCCTTTTTATAGTTTGGCTCTTTAAGTGATGATCACGCCCCCAGAACGTCTGAATTAGAACGTTTTGGCGGGCCATGACATCAGAACGTTGGCGCACACGCGCCACGTCCAGCGTCTGAACGCCCGAGATGAGAGGATGGAGTGTGACGAGTGTCCCCATCAGGTGGGAGAAGACCCACAGGCTGGATCTCTGCCTGGGCAGTAACAATAGGTACCCTGACAATTCCGCAGCGCTGTACAATTGAGGAAAAAGACAATACAATATACCCAGACTATTGCAAAGGTAAAGAGGGCCCAGCCTGTGAGCTGAGATCTAGCCACTGAAAATATTTTGTACAAAGTACTTAGCGCCCGTGAGTTTACAATCTAAAAGCTAAAATAAGGATCTGAGATAAGACATAGCAAGGGGGAATTTGGAGTTGATGGCCTGAGAGAATTCAAGGATAATTGCAGCCACTGGTAACATGGTAAAGGAAATGAGAGGGTAATTGACTGAGTTATCAAAAGCTGGAGAAGCATGCTATAAAGGTAGAAGGAACCTAGGTGGCAGGAGGAGGGGTGGGTGGTACGGCATAGTGGAAATTAAGTTCTTCTGTGTCTCCTGTTAGCTGGGTTTCTGTACTGAGGAATAAGGAACAGGAATAGTGATAAGACAAGGTACTTATTGCTTGGAGGGGCAAGGGATTGTGGATGGGGACAAAGAGGAAAAGCAATCATTTGTTGTATACAATTTTAAAAAAGTTTCTTAACCAAATTCTATTAGTTATTATTATTAGCATTTGTAAAGAAGCACCAATTTATGGTCCAGAGCTTTAAAATTATAGAATGGGGATATTGCTTACAAATAACTGACATGCAGAATACAAAAGATTTGAGTTGAAATATTTAATTCAGACGAGTTGTGTCTGTGTTTTTTTCCCTTCCAGTTTATCTGTTTAGAATTATATTGTGCAAGTCAGTTCTCAAGTCATCACAACTCAGTATTAAGTGAATTTACCTCTGTGTCAGAAACAAATGTATTCATTAAACATTAAATTGTAGCAAATGGAATTGAATAATGGAAGCTAAAAAGCTGTGACTATAGCATCTTGGAGAGTATTTCTAAATATTGCAATTTGGTTTCCAAGGCAGCAGCATTTGCTGTTTAGTGACTAAGCCTCACAATTACTTAATGTATAGTTGAATAAATGTAATGATAAATTAAAAAATATATATTCTCTTTGTAAAATAAGAAAAATATAAAAATATAAGAAAATAAAAAACAGTTTATTACATTTTTCCTATGGAAAGAACAAACAAAAACAAAAAATGAAAAATAGTTGTCAACATGAATATATAGGCACAAATGTAATTCGGTAAAAGACTATTTTTAACCCACCCAATATGTTTCTAATGAATTAGAGTTTTACTTTTAAAGGGAATGTTCTGTAATGAATACAACACTATAATTGCATCCTTTAGGCTCATAAAACTGCAATAAATGAAGCACAAATCTTCCAGACTATTATACTTATGCATCTAGGCTTCGCAAAACAATACTTAAAAATGTTAATGGTTGGGCTAAATGGTAAAATTAGTGTGAATCAGGATGGTCCTCTAATTTACAATCCAATTATGTAAAGTTATATACAGATAATTTTCTTGTTGTTATTATTACTATGTATATGTTTTTATGACAGTTTTCTTTTTAGTTAGTTCTGGTATTTCTACTGAAAACAGTGAATGGGTGCACCCTTCCATCCCGCCAATGGGTTTATACACTAAAGCGAGAACTCCAGGTGATTTCAAAGTGAATTCCAAATTTGAAGGTCAAAATTGTCAAAATGGAGAAATTCTCTATGTCAGTTATGCTTTCAATTTAGCTACTCTGGCCTTCATTATAAATTCTCTACAAATTCACTTTGCATTTTCACTTTAGTGAATAAGAAAATTATTTTTTTAAATTTAATTTATCAAACAAGAATCCTTAATTCTGAACTTTCATTTTAGCAATACCAATAACTACATCAGACAGCTTCTTTCTGTACCAAAAATAACATGAAGAGACAATTACACAAAATTCTTTACAAACATCCATTATTTTTATATAATTTAAAAAAAAAATGGAAACATGGCTGAAATGCTGATCCATGGATGATATATGAAAAAGTCAATGGGATCTACCAAGGATAAAATAAGTGAGCAGAAGTAGTTGTCTGACACATTTTCACAAGGTCTGAGGTTCGTGCCAAACTCAGCAACCAGCCACTCAAGAGGAATCAGATCTTTGAGAGATCCTGTAGCATAGAATATTCTTTATTAACTTTCAGGTACCCAAACCCATAATCCATAACCAAATAACAGTATAATATAAACTAATTTAAATGACAACTGTCATCTCAAAACTGTTTTAAAGAGATACTGTGGGAACCCAGACCACTTCAGCTCATTGAAGTGGTCTGGGTGCAAACCCCCATCATCCTTAACCCTGTAGTGGTAATTATTGTAGTTTTTATAAACTGCAATAATTACCTCTGAGGGTTAACACCTCCTCTAGCGGCTGTCTACCAGACAGCCACTAGAGGGACTGCAGTAATTAAATGGAATTTTGGTCCATTCTCTGACGCTGGACGTCCTTACTCTCTGCATGACTTCATTGAATAATGGCTTTCCCATGGAGAGACCCTGCTGCGGGTGCATGTGCATTAGGTCTCCCCTGCCAGCGGACACCGGCGGGGGAGGAGCTTGGGCGGAGCTAAGCCAGCGCTGAGGGAAATCGGCGCTGGATCCAGGTAAGTGAGTAAAGCGGTTATTAAACACTTCAGTGCCGCAGGAGGGGACCTTGACAAAGGGGAAATCTACAGTGCCATGAAAACGAGTTTGTTTTCCTAGCCCTATATAATCCATTTAATTTAATAATCCCTTTGTCAAGTTTTGAAAGGAAATTGATTTTTTTTTTTTTTTTTAATGAAGTACATGTACACTTACTAGGTCCCCCCCACCCTCATGGTCCCCCTTCTGCCAGCTCTATGGGGAGGAAGGGAAACACTTACCTTTCTCAAGTACCAGGCACCCTCGGCGCTGGCGACTCTCCTCCTTCTTCCGACATCATCGGATGAATCCGCGCGTGCATTCATCAGTCCATAGGAAAGCATTCTCAATGCTTTCCTATGCACACTGGCGTCTTCTCACTGTTAAAATCAATGAGACAGCCACTAGAGGCTGGATTAACCCATATGTAAACATAGCAGTTTCTCTGAAACTGCTATGTTTACAGCTGCAGGGTTAACCCTAGATGGACCTGGCACCCAGAACACTTCATTAAGCAGTGGTCTGGGTGCCTATAGTGGTCCTTTAATATTCCCTGAAAATAAATAAATAATTTTTAGGGGCAAGAATTAATATAAGACTTGGTCTTATTTTTGTGTAAAAACGGTATGTACACAATAAAGATTATTCACGAATGTGAGAATTCCATGTGAATTCAAAGTGAATTTAAAATGTATGGTCAAAGCAGACAAACTGGAAGCATTACATATGTAAAGATGTGAATATTGATTTGAGTACCTGATATAGAGAAATCCCCAATCTAACTTCTTGGTACGCACCAGTTTTATCCTAAATTATTTATTTCTAGGCTTGTTGCTCTGCTTACTGTACTTTCTCCAAAACATAATATTCAAACTAAACCTTAAAGAGACACTATAGTCACCAGAGCAACTACAGCTTATTGAATTTGTTATAGTGATTAGAATCATTACCTTCAGGCCTTTTGCTGTAAACAAAAACTTTCCTCATAGAGATTAATTGATTCAATTCATCTCTATGAGGAGATGCTGATTGGCCAGAGCTGTGTTTGAATCATGCTGGCTCTGCCCCTGATCTGCCTCTTTGTCAGTCTCAGCCAATCCTATGGGGAAGCATTGTGATTGGATCAGGCCTCCACTTCTGATGATGTCAGCAGACTGCTTGTTTTTCTGAGTCAAACAGCATGCAGAGTTACAGCTTCAGGCTTGAATATAGTAAGATTTTGCAATATTTATGGAGGCATGAGGGGCCCAGGGGGGCTAGATGGTGGTTTTAACACTATAGTGTCAGGAATACATGTTTGTGTTCCTGACCCTATAGTGATCCTTTAAATGGATTCTTTAAGTTTCAGAACCAATACAGCTGTAGTGGCTATGGTGCCAGCAGTCCTCTGGCACTGTCTGCCCGTAAACTGTTAACTGTGCCTGTCGGGTACCTACACTGCTTCAGGTCCGCAGTGATATGCACAAGTGGAACTTGATACGTTTGCAATATCATACCAACTCATGACAAGTTTACACATTATTCCCAGGCCGAGAGAGACAGCTGGAGGTGATCAGATTATTCTTTAAAATATAGCCTATTCTTAATTTTATTTTTAAAGCTTATAACGTTATGCGTTATCTATATACTGCACTAAATATGTGGTTAATGTTTACAAAATATACTGTATTATTACTGCAAAAATGGGTAGATATATTTTTACTGTATTTGTTATATTTAAAAGGATGCTAGATATTTTTCATCACAGCTATCCAGTATTTTTTCACAGACAGATGTGTGTATTGTGGTATAAGAACACAAAGCATCTTGTACATTGCAGCAGTCAGAACGGAGCAGAACAGAGCATGCTTGCCGTAATGTTTTTCACTCAATACACACAGTCACACCCAGGATCAGTTTAATATGCAGATAACTCGTCTGCATTGTGAATTTGTCAAAGTCTGTAAATGTCAGGCCCTCCTATTGCCCCAAGCGCTCGGCATCCATTCAGGTGATCTGTTTATTATTGAGAAAATTCCACGGTTTGAATTCTAGGAAAAGGTTTCAAATACCATTATTAATATACTGTATATATAAAAAAAAGGCAAAAGTAGAAAATACTGCAGTTGCAGGAGATTATATAAATGCATAGTATCACTATCTAGTATACAAACATTTATGAAGCATTACATTATTTGAGATAGCATAATTAAAGCAGAGTGTGACAGATAGGGTGGAATAAAAACAAGTCACTGATAGGGAGAGAGAATGGTATGGTAGGAAAGAAGACAGAATGTCACACAGAAAGGATTTGGGTCAGCAGTGGCAGCTGGATATGTTTAAAGATGGGGGGAGAATATACATTACCCCTAGAAAATGAACTCTACTCCCATGCTTTTTGTGCTCTGGCCACTAGATTTCATGAATTTAATTCTAAATCCTACGAGACATCATGCCTTAGATTTTAAGCTCATTTCAGCAGGGTCCTCATTAACCTCCTGTTTCAGTTAATATTTCGAACAGTTTGTTTCATTTCCCTTAAAGGGACACTGTAGGCACCCAGACCACTTCAGCTAATTGAAGTAGTCTGGGTGCTGTGATCCTTTTGCACTTAGTGCTGCAATGTATACATTGCAGCACTAAGCCTGCCCTCTGCGGCTGTCTAACAGACAGCCACTAGAGGGACTTCCGGAATCCAAACAGACTTTTGGTCCGTTATCTGACGATGGATGTCCTCACTGGTCTCCAGCGCCATTAGGTCTCCCGCTGGCTGGGGGAGGAGCGTGTTCAAAGTCTGACCAAGAGTCGAGGGACATCTGTGCTGGATTCAGGTAAGTGGCTGATGGGGTTTTAGGCCCTTCAGCCCCACGGGAGGGGGGGGGGCACAAGGGAGTGGGTGACCGATTAACTCTAGAGTGCCAGATTTTGTTTTCCTGGCACTATAGGATCCCTTTATTATCTCCACATCAAAATTGTAAAGCACACAGGAATATGTGGGCGCTATAGACATTTTGGCATTGACAAAGGGGAAACCCGAAACTATTGTTTCTTTTTGGTCCTTTAAATAACCTGTATGTAGCACTCCCTGTGCACATTTGGCATCTAGTTGCGCTGCCTTAATTTCTTTGTCTTTACATATATTTAAAGGAGCATTATTTGGCCAGGAACTCAAACATGTATTCCTGACGCTATAGTGTTAAAACCAGCCCCCCTGACCCATCCTTGCCACAGTAAATATAGTCAAATCTTACTTTATTCCAGTCTGCTGGTGCTCGCTCTGCCCCTGATCTGCCTACTTGGCTGACATCACCATAAGTGATGATCTGGGCCAATCACAATCCTTTCCCATAGGAAAGCATTAAATTGTCTGAGATTGTCAATAAGGCAGAGACAGCACAAGCCAAACACAGCCCTGGCCAATCAGCATCTTGTCATAGAGATGAATTGAATCAATACATATCTATGAGAAAAGTTCAGTGTCTCCATGCAGAAGGTTGAGACACTGAATGACAGTGCTGCACAGCACCTCTAGCAGCCAGCTAAGGAGTGGCAAGTGGAGGTATCGGTATGTTGTAATGTAAACACTGCATTTTCTCTGAAAAGACAGCGTTTACAGCAAAAAGCCTGAAGGGAATGATTCTACTCACCAGAACAAATTCAATAAGCTGTAGTTGTTCTGGTTACTATAGTGTCCCTTTAACCCTGCTTAGAGCAAAATGGTGCATGGTTAGCAGCACAGAGTCAATAGGTTATTTAATTTTGTTTTTTGGGTACTGCAATAACCCTTCCTCTATCTCTATGTGGTCACATTAGGGCAACCATTGGCTGACATCAGAAATCCTGTTAGAGAAGGCTAAGTATGTCTGATGGATCTATAACCAGAAAATTGAGGATTTCTCAATAAAGCCCTAAAATCTTGAGATGATTAATTGTCTCTCAGTAGCATCTCCAGTCATCAGTCAACGTGCAGGAAAGAAATCTTTGGAGCCGACCATGACAGACTCAGCAGATTTTATTTTCCTACCAAACACTTACAACTAGTTTTTGCTACACTAACAGATTGTGGGGCTACTGCCATACCAGTCCCTATGGATCAACCCCGACAGAGAGAGAGAGGCTGAGAGAAAGATAGAGAAAGATCCAGAAGAATAATGAGGGATAATGAAAGTCCAGAGAGTGATGAGTGTGACGGAAAGAATGAGAAGCATAAGAGTGATGAGAGAGCGAGGCAGGAGATAAATAAGAGTGAGTGATGCATTAAGAGGCTGAAGATTAATGAGGGAGAGAGAATGAGAGACTAAGAAAGATAAGCCAGTTACTGATGAGGACGAGTGGTTAAGAGAAAGCAGAAGGGTGATCAAAGGATAATCAGGGGTTTTGGCAAAGAGTAAGTGAGATGGAAAAGAGTGTGTTCTGGTGGTAAAAATGAGAGGCTGAATCGAAAATGAGAGGCTGGATAGTTAGCATAGAAGTAAAGATTTAAGAGATGCAGGAAAACATGAAACAGAGGAGTGAAGCAGGAGAGACTGTGGTGTCAGGAAAACAAATAACCAAAATTCCATGTTCTAAATAAATAAAGGAATCGTGCTAGTTTCAATCAAAAGAAATGTGGGGGTGGAAGAGCAAAGCCAATATATGTATAGGGAGATAATAAGAAACAGGAGGAGGAGAGAGATATATGAATTGGTACGGCTGACCTTGAACAGAATACAGACAATGACATATATTTACTAAGCAGTGTTAATTGACTGTTAGCTGGGTCCTCTTTTCCTCTTGTATCTGTCAGCATTATGTTATCTCTTATTTGCTTTTATAAATTCTCACTGTATAACTGCAATTCTCTATGGAATATGCAATATAAACTAGGATAATAATAATAATAGACCCATTGAAGAAAATAATCATTGACCTATTGTGAAAACCACAGTAAAGCTATAATGTATGCAGTTTTCTTAGTCTGTTAGCTTGCTTTATATAATTCTTACAATTGGAATAAAATGTATCAACACATTTCTGTAAATCAAAGAGAGAAAAAATGGTGATAAATTCCCATTACTGTGAATTCACACAAGTGACACCTGCAATTAATCTAAGACACTACCTTCTGAAATACCGGCAATAATTATAGGTTTCCTGTAGCACATGTAACGTGAGAAGTAACGACTTGCTATTAATGTACTTCTGTAATATTACAAAACGGAAAATTTGATTAAAAGAAGAAAGAGCATTAATGTTACACATATCTTAGTAATGAGTCTACTGAAAATGATCGGCCAACTAAGACCGGAGCTCCAGAAGTTGTAATGGGAATCCAGGCATGATATAACAGCTGTGCCCCCACCACCATAATGTTTAATGAATTATAAAGAAAAGATTTGCAAAAAGATGGAAAAGTAAACATGAATATTTATTTCAGAATTCTCTTTTTTGTTGTTGTTGTAAATCTGTAGCTTTTTCAGGGACTAGATGTGACTAAGATTTCTCAGAATCCCAGATGACATTTCCATGACACCAAACACAACCAATGACTTTACAGACATGCCAATGATAGCGTTACAAAAGTTCTATGACCAGAGCCATTGTCAGCCGTAAGAAGCAGATTCACAAAGAGTTTTGCCTCTGTTAGTTCTGACCAGAATGGCTCACTTGGAGACATTTTTAGGCCTTAGCATACCAGGTCTTGATTTTTCTTGTTTTAAAGGAACAATATAGTGTCAGCAATATAAACATGTATTCCTGACACTATAGTGCTGGTGTGGCTATTTAGGTCCCTGGGTGGTCTGTGCAGTGAAAGGTTACTCGCGCCACACTCCACACCTGGCCTTGCAGGGCAAGACTCCTAAATATCGCTCAATCTTGATGATTTCAACCAATCCAATTCTTTTCTATTGCGCACTGAATCAATGCATCTCTATGGGAAACGTCCAGCACCTCCATTCTGGTGCAGAGAATGGAGAAGCTGATCGCCAGTGCAGGACTAGGAAGCATTTCTAGTGGCATTCTGAGTGTGTCACTAGAGATGTTACCAGGCAGCAATGTAAACACTTCCTTTTTGCAGGGACATGCTATAGACACCATAACCACTATATTAAGCTGCAGCTTTTCTGGTGACTACAGTGTCCCTTTAAATGGAATATATATATATAAATATAAAATGTATTTTTTTACATCTTTGATTACACACAGTGCTGAGTTACTGGTGCCCCCTCGATGCTGGGAAGCTAGGTGTAAATTATTTGTACAGCAGAACAGGCAGTGGGTGTATGTGACAGTGAACACAGTTTGTTAGGTATATGTGCAACAACGTATTAATTCCCTTCCAAAAAGCAATGAGCTAGCAAACGTCTTGGAAGAGACAAACATGTTATATTTAATTTATCCATTTACTGTCAATTTCATTAGCACAATGTTCTCATTAGGTTTGTATACCTACCTGAAGCGGACCGAATCACCCACACAAAAAGCGGTTCTAAACTTCCATGTTAATACTTGGCAGAGTAGTCCCTGGTAGCGTTTTATGTTTTAGTTAGTGTGTCTGCATGTTTCTATACTTTGCACAATGATCTAGCAATTGTATTCTTCACATTCTTCTCAGCATTGCTGCACAAGCTCTGTCAAGTACCTTAGAGAGAACTGATGGACAGCAAGCAAACGATCATTCCATATATGTTCAGTTGGATTAAGACTGGGATTCTTCTTTGTTCTCTAACCACAAGTAAAGCTTTAGCCAAGACACTGAATTTTTGTTCTACTGAATACAGTATATAAAGTACCAGAGTTTATATTTATCTAGAGTTGTATATACACCTATGTATTTACTGTATAGAGACACACATAAAAATGTACCGTTAAGCTGAAACCCCTGATCATTTCGCACCTAACTAATCCCCTGATATTTACGGTAATCTGCATACAGTGTATTTCTTTTTTGGGGGTGCTATATACTATCTCAAGGATAGTATATAGCAAAGACAGACAGCTCCCACAAGACAGAAGGTTGTGAAATATATAACCATCTCAAATAAATATTTAGAAAGTATGTATCTGTGTAGATAGATACATAGTTACATAGCTGAAAAGAGACTTGTGTTCATCATGTTCAGCCTTCCTCACATTTTTTTTTTGCTGTTGATCCAAAAGAAGGCAAAAAAACAGTTTGAAGCACTTCCAACTTTGCAACAAACTAGGGAGAATTTTCCTTCTTGACCCCAGAATGGCAGTCAGATTTATCCTTAGATCAAGCAGCTATTACCCTACATTGAAAAATTATATCCTTGAATATTCTGTTTTTGCAAGTATGCATCTAGTAGCTGTTTGAACATCTGTATGGACGCTGATAAAACCACTTCTTCAGGCCGAGAATTCCACATCCTGATTGTTCTTACAGTAAAATAGATAGAGTGTTTTTTTTGTTTTTTGATTGAGAATCTTATCGACTGCCATCACATGCTGAGAATTTCTGGATGCTGTGTGAGCTATTTGTGGGTTAGTGTGATGCTTGTGCTGTTACCCTGTGTATCATTGCAAGTAAAGGCTTGCAATGGCAATTGTCTATAAGGCCTGGCTAGAAGGAGTATTAAAGTCTAGTATAACCACACATATGTAATCACTTCTTATTCTACACAACCCACCCTATACTAGCCCATTTATCCCACTATATGCTATGGGATAAATAATGTGCTTTGCATCCACATTTATGAAAATAATTCATATACAAACATAATCATGCTGTGAGCTTTATTTAGTGTTTATTATTGTAATGCTTCCCTCTTCCCCCCCTCCCCCCAAAAAAAACAAAAAACAAAATTTTAACTGTACACTTATTTGTACTATTGGTCCAATACAAATGTAAACTGTGACTCTGGTCTGCTACAACCTAATTAGTTGATATTGTAATAAATACAATAGTCTGACTTTCTGTGGGGTCAGGGAACAACTCTTAGACATCCAAAATTGCTCCTCTACAAATACAATTAGATCCTACACATATTGATTCCATATCAGTTGTAATTGTGGATTCTAAATAAACTAAACTATACATGTTTTATAATGGCAGAAAATATTACACAACAATAAGCAAGTAAAAGCCAAAAAAAAGCCTTCTCAGTGTATTTCAAAACACTTATTTCAGGAGATTATGTGTTCATAACCAGTACAATAAGCTGTAGTAGTTATAGTGGTCTTTAAAAAATCAATACTCTTTATTCTACATTCTAAATGTAACTTCTCACTTCTCACTCACTGAACAAACTACCATGTATTTTAACTTAAAAACTGTTTTAATGCACTTTGATGCTTTTGGTTTTCACCTTGTTTCCAGCGCTGTATGGGTTCACCAGTGCTGGCTCTGCCCCCGATCTGTATCTTTGGCTGACATAATCAGAATTGATTATCTCAGTCAATCACAATGCTTTCTCAAACGAAAGCATAGAATTGGGTGAGATCGTCAATTCTGATGATCTCAGCCAAATAGGCGGGGCGAACAGGTAGTCTTTCAATTAAAAAACAGGCAGGGGCATGTTATAATCACCAGAACAACTGTGATAACCTGTAGTTGTTCTGGTGACTATAGTGTCCCTTTAAATAGGTTTTTCTCCCAATCTATACTTTTGCTAGAAAAACTGACAGCACATTGTATGGAAGGAATTTAATGTTTCTTTTAAAGAGCTAAAGTTATTTGGGGCACTACATTTGTCCTTTAATCATTTTTTTAAATGCTCTGAAAAAAAATAAAAACAAAACCTTCAGTTTTCAGGGATTTATACGAATATCCCATAAGAATTACCATAAGAGGTAGTAATCCTTGAATTTGGCAGATAAGCTTACACTTGGCTCCTGCAGTGGGTGGGTAACTTTTTTGGTTTTGTTTAAATATTTGGACTGATGAGTGCTAGAGCCATTGGTGCCAACCAAGAGTAGTGGGAGTTTAACCCCTTAAGGACCAAACTTCTGGAATAAAAGGGAATCATGACATGTCATGTGTCCTTAAGGGGTTAAGAGCAAGGCTAATATATGTGTGCCAAAAAAATAACAGGTCAATCCCATACGTTTTTACTGAAAGCAATAAACTACAATATATATTAACCAGACAGTACCCTAATTACTATTATTCTAGTAATATGATGCCACATGAAAAATAAACTATATTTTCTTTATTTATCAACAACATTTTAACAGTGCTCTATACAAGTGGCTTAGTGTCTCCTATATCCATCCTTTCATTATTTTGCTCGACAATTTCAACTATGTGCATCGAAATGTATGACTGCAGGAAATACATTTCCAAGATATTAAAACACAAATCTGGCAATAGGCGTCTTTTTTCCAATTCTCTTGCTGGTGATGGGTTCGTTCAATTCACAGGAGCAATCCAATAAAGCAATTAATCACCAAACATGCTCTCACCACTAAAATGGCGAATTGTGGTTTAACAACAGCCTTAGCGCATTAACACTAGTGGTTTGTCACAATCTAATTTCCTTGATGTGCTTTAATAGCGCATGCACAGCAATAATCCAGAGCATGGGCAAAGGTTATTATTTTACATTTAAAAGCCAAAACACATCAGTTGTGCATGCTAGTGTAAATGGTAAATGCCAAAAAAACAAAAAACTAGTGACTGTATGTCTGGCTGGCCACTTAGGGAAAGTTTTTATTTCAGATATGAACTTGTATATCCATTTAATTCCATCTGTAGACTTTAAATGGGAACCATCAGATCTCTAGAAATGACACCAATTAATATAACAGTGAATGTCACCTATAACTTTAGACTTTTTTTTTCTTCATGTCAAGCTCTGTTTTTTTGTACATGTATATTAAAGATTCACCATATGGTATCACACCCCTAGCACAGATTAAAGAGAGGGATTTATCAAAACGTTCTAAAAGGTCACGTGTAATTCTAAAACAAAATGGAATGTGCCTGATGGTTCCACTGGTTTCCATGGAGACTGCTCCCAATTTGGCCCAGGGTTTGCATTGTGAGCATCAGCAAGTATTACAGAAAGCAGAAGTCATCAGTCTAACACTTAGTGGGGAAGAGTATCTTACATTAGCTCTCCCGTAAAGACCCTTATTTCGATATGAAATTTGTAGAGAGTATTAGGGTGCCCAATAACAATGTTAAGTAGCCCAAAGTCACTGGCTGCACGTTGCAATATGGGCAACCTGGTTGTTTTAAAATAATTGCCCTGCACTGGATATAATGAATACTTATCACAAACTGTGCATGTCTTTTTATCACTTCACTCAATGTAACCTAAATTTATATAAAGTAATCTAAGCACCATAACCACTACATATCATTGCGGTATACAGAATATTTGGGTACCATTCCTGGTTTGTCTAAGCACTATAACCACTATAGATCATTGTGGTATACAGAATATTTGGGTACCATTCCTGGTTTGTCTAAGCACCATAACCACTATAGATCATTGTAGTATAAAGAATATTTAGGTGACATTCCTCAGTTTGTGTCAAACCATCGGATCTGTTTGACAAAGCATAGACTACATTAAAGGACCACTCTAGGCACCCAGACCACTTCAGCTTAATGAAGTGGTCTGGGTGCCTGGTCCAGCTAGGCTTAACCCATTTTTTTATAAACATAGCAGTTTCAGAGAAACTGCTATGTTTATAAATGGGTTAATCCAGCCCTCAAATCCTCTAGTGGCTGACTCATTGACAGCCGCTAGAGGCGCTTGCGTGATTCTCACTGTTAAAATCACAGTGAGAACACGCAAGCGTCCATAGGAAAGCATTGTAATCCTATAAGACCGGCTGAATGCGCGCGCAGCTCTTGCCGCGTGTGCGCATTCAGCCGAAAGGGAGAAGAGGAGGAGGATCGGAGGCGGAGAGCTCCCCGCCCGGCGCTGGAGAAAGGTTAGTTTTAACCCCTTCCTCTCCCCAGAGCCCGGCGGGAGGGGGACCCTGAGGGTGGGGGCACCCTCAGGGCACTATAGTGCCAGGAAAACGAGTATGTTTTCCTGGCACTATAGTGGTCCTTTAATTGCTACCTGTGGCTAAGGTCATCAACCATAGAATTTGCATGACAATAGGTTCACATTATTAGAAAAGGCAGGACTGTTTGTATCTAAGGAAGACCATTACATAGCTGTTTGTTTTTTGTTTTGTCTTGGATTAGTAATGAGTCTGGTGGGTCATCAATCTGTAGCTTGTGTTTTCCTTCTAGATCTACTAATTTTTCCAATCCTCTGGGATTTCACAGAGTGTTGCCGTGATAAATGAAAATACAAGGCTGAAATATATTCACATGTCGCCAATGAGAGATTTATGAGTTCCTCGGCAACATCTGCATTGTCATTCCTCTGGTACTAGCACAAAGTGTAACTGGTCTGCAGAATTAAGACACGCATTGCTTCTCAGACGATAATGTCTTGTAGGAGGTTTTGGAACTGTATTTCTGCACAGACAGAGTCTCTACGCAAAGCACTTGCAAGTTCATTAAAACATAGCTCAGGGGTTAAAACATGCTTATAAAATTGCCTTGGGGAAAAAAAAAAATACTTTAGAAAATATTTAACTCTTGGTCACAATATATCTTATATTTAAAAAATATTTATATCATCTGAGTGTTACATATCTATATAGTTATATATCAGGAGCGACAAACCAAATTATTGCAGACACCATAGCCTACTGGTATCAATGTGCCAAATAAAAAACAGCTCTAAAAAAAAAAATCACAATAATTTGTGCGATAGCAGTCACATTCTTTATCCATACCACCACAAAAAACAGTGTTGGACAATTTGCTTGTTTCTCAGGCTCTTTATAAAAAAAAATTGAACAATTAAAAAAATAAATCTAAGCATATACGAGACGGAGGAAAATGTTAAGCCATACAATTATGACTGTGGTTTTTCGCTTAGATGGAGTTTGGCTTTCGTTTTTGCAACCTAGCAAAGATGTTCCCATTTCCCACACATATACATTAACAGATTAGAATCAGTACAAGAACACGCACGGTATATGACATTGCACACGGTACTATTCCCTCTTACGCTTTACCACTGGACCCAGATGCCGATCAAAAAAAAAGTTTTAAGTGGGTCATTTATCTTGTAATTGCAAAGGTAAAGGTAAACAGACATAATTATTTCTTATACTCCATTCACACATTTTTAAATAATTTGGGGAATTTTTTACAGCCACAAGTGTTGACCTGAAATCGAAGTTTTAGCTTTTGGAATTTTACACAAGTCTGTATTTCCTTCTTTATGTCCGGATATGTAGTTCAAACAAACTGTGTCCTAAACCAGGACTCTAAATGTCCACTAGCAATTGGCAAGTGAAAACTCAGACTGGTGAGTATGCAATGGATCTCAATGCTTACAATGGCGAGTAAATTTTAGCTCTGTCTAGTAATGTAGGACTTGAATGTTCGAGCTCTGTCCTAAATGCAGCAATGCAAAGAATGAAGAATGTTTTTAGATTAGTTACACAATCTATGGTTGATGGACCTTCAGCTACACATTTTTTAACAGGAGGTAGTAGACACAAGCAAGACGTATCTATTCAACCAACCAACTCTGCACCATTTAACACTGATGTGCACCCCTAAAAGACAAATTCATTCAGGAACTGGACAAATACCGGTAGTTGGTGGTAACAATCTGGAGAGTTGCTGACTCAATGAGATACAGTCCAATGCACTGGAGCAAAAGCACTGTATGTTTTACTTTCATATGGTTTTATTCTATGTCAAATAAAAAAAAAAATTACAAAAACAGACGGGAGGTAAAATGAGCCAATTATCATATATTGCACTAAAAAGTTACTTAAAATTTGTGGACATATGTCCCAAAAAGAAATGGCAGACTATTCCTCTTACAACTCTATTCAGTGCTAAAAAAAAATTTAGAGCGCTAGTAGTATAAGTAACTGAATGAAAAAATGAAAAATAACTTTTGCACAAGCCTCCATACTGCAGATATATCGCAATTTCTATCATTGCAAAAATAATTTTTTTTTTTTTTAAAAACTGTTTTAGCAAAAACCTTTAACCTTATGGGTTGCCAGAGGTGTGTTACAATATCCCTGGCACTCAGATATCTAATTTATCTGCTATATATACATGGTTATTTACTTAAAGGGATACTGTAGTGCCAGGAATACAAAACTGTATTCCTGGCACTACTGGTCCCTCTGCCTCTCCCCTCCCTCGCATTAGACCTCCAAGTAGGGAAGAAAAATCTGTGGGGAAAATGTGACTCGGAAGGTCCTCATGCAGAGCGTTAGGACGTCCAGCGTCAGATAACAGACCAAAAGTCCGTAACGGTTCCAGAAGCGCCCCCAGTGGACGTCCTGTGTGTTGAATGCCTAATGAGCGTGAGGTGGAGGAGGAGCCAGATCCAGCGCCGAGGGACATCAGTGCTGGAATCAGGTGAGTGCTTAAAGGTTTTTTTTAACCTTTTACATTGCCTGGGGAGAACGAGGTGATGGAACAGAGGGACACTATAGCGTTAGGAATACAGCTTTCCTAACACTATAGTATTATTTTAAGGTCAAAGTAGACATATTGAAAGCATAGCTGACTCAGACAATATTTCTATTTCAGATATTTTGACCTTAAAATTTACTATGAATTTTAAACAATTCTCACTTTAGTAAATGACCCTGATAATTTATCTGTAATGCAAATATACCTTATTTCTTACTTTGAAAATGAGCATGAATTTCATTAACAGTTCATTATATACAAACAGGGACTTTACAATAATTACAATCTATTTATATAACGTTTTCTCCCTCGTGGGATTCACAGCGCTTTGTATAGCTCAGACTTAACCGAATTGCTGGCAGATAAATAATGGTTACTATCATGCTAGATGTTCCCATGACAGATGTCCTTTTAAACTACATCATCAACTACAAAAATTTTATTATACATTACTGCAGTGGAAGACTTTGGTTCATATAAATAATATAATTACTGTTGTCAGTTTGATTTATATAAATATTAAATATTTGCAGACAGTGGGCTATGAAAACATCTGCATACCATGACCACTGCAATATTTTACTTATAGATTGTTACTAAATATATATTATCTTACATTGTAAATAGCATATTTTATAGACTTCAGTGTAAACATGTGTCCACATGAGTACATCCTCACTTTGTCCTGCAAACTGTGGGAAAGGACATCCAAGCACTATGACTTGGGAAGCAGAGTAATGATGTCTCTTTTAAAGGAATACTATTGTGTCAGGAATACAAACATGTATTCATGACAATATAGTGCTGGTTTGGGCTGGTGTGGCTGTTTAGGCGACCGGCATGCTCCAATCGCCATGAAAAGTTGAGTTTGCTCACCGTGTCTCCCACACCGTGCCTGTCTTTCCAAGGCTGGCCCTACCTCCATGGCTGAAATTATCAATCCTAATAATCTCAGCCAATCCAGTGATTTCTCATTGGAAAGCATTGGGAGGTTATTGAGCATGCACACTGTGTAGAACTTAGATAGAAAGCATCTCTAGTGGCCGTCTAAATGACTGTCACTAGAGGTGTTCCTAGGCATCAATGTAAACACTGCTGTTTCTCTGAAAAGACAGCGCCTAAAATGAAGGGCGTTCAGGAAGGGACTAACTATAGACACCAGAACAACTACATTAAGCTGTAGTTGTTCTGGTGACTATAGTGTCCCTTTTAATCAGAATGGAATCTTGTGCATCCACTTACAGGCTTATTTTTGAAGCTGCAGCTAAAAGAAAACTCCTGTGACTCACAGCCAAGCTCTGACTGACCAAATTCATACATAGGCTCGTGGAATTCAGAGTTACCGCAACAGCTGGAGAATTAAACATTGGCTACTACTGCATTAACTTAATCTTTAATGTCCTGCCTCAAATAGCACAGGTTTTTGTAAGGATCTAAATGTAATGCATATACCAGTTGTCACAGCCACTGGATTAAGAGCTATAATACATACTAATATGTACTTCCTAACCTAGATTCTCTAATTTCATTGAGGTCTGTAAAATGTGCACCATATGAATTCTATATTTTCTCTTATTTGGTCACATGCCTATTGCAGTCGGTCTTTGGCTCACTCTTTCGGCAATTTTAATTCATCATCGCATGTTAGTGCGGAATTTTACTCAACAATAAAAGAACTGTGAGCAGGGCAGTCAGTGGCTGGAGTAAATTCGCAAAAGTAGGCAGTACCTCCATCCAGGGTATCTGTCATGATGTAAGGACGCAAGCTTATAGAATCAGCTCATCTTGCAAACATTGAATGTGATCATGTAGACGATAAATGAATTGCAAAACGATGCTCCCCATATAGTGTCCCAAAACTTGCTAAAAAACTGTAACACATTGGCACAAACGTAAATTTGAGAATCCTTCGGATCCAACAAATTTAGTGAATAAATGTCACTGTATAATTTAATCGTGGTTCATGAAAAGTAAATATGCAGATAATAGTTGAGCGAGAATCAGCATAGCCAATGAGAAGAAGAAAATTACTGAAATAAAGAACAGTTGCTCTGGAACCTTTGAATATGAGTAGTAAACACCATATTTGTAAATTGTTCTAGGAATGCAACTAGATTGACTGACTGAAATCCAGGCTTGCACAGCGCAGTGTGTGGATGCGCTGCTGGTGATATGATAGATTAGATTATTAACAGACCATGAACATCTGTCTCTAAGAATCTCTAATTACCTCTTGACCATCTCACTAAGTCTTTAATAGCGCACAACAAAAATAGTATTTTGTACAGTGTCGCTCAAATTCGCCAGCTATCAACTGCATTTTATTCTTTGCTGCATTCTGTCTCAACCCTCATTACCGCCTTCAAACTGTAAGTTTATAGTCCATATTCCTCATCATTTAAACCTTCTACCATTGATTCTGGTCCTAATCAAAGAATGTAAAATGACAGGTTAACAAACACTATCCTTAAAGGAACACTCTAACAAACATGTTAGGCTATGTACATAGATTAATGCAATTTACTTTCCTTTAGATCCCCGTTTGTGCTGGTCTCGCTATGGCTGCCACTCCTCCCTGTCTGAGATCATCATTAGTGATAATCTCAGCCAATAGAATGCTTCCCCATAGGTAAGCATTGAGCGGCTAGTGTGCACGTGGGGAAATCATCGTACTGTGCTAATTAAGATCTCCTCGTAAAGATGCACTGATTCAAAGAATCTCTATGGGGAGCATTCAGTTTCCATGCAGAGCGTGGAGACACCGAACACCAGCCCTGCTCTCTTTGCAGGATTGCAACCAAGAAGCCCCTCTAGTGGTTGTCAGAGTGACAGTCACTAGAGATGGCATTAGGCAGTAGTATAAACAGTGCATCTTCTCAGAAAAGGCAATGTTTACTAAGTAGAGACAGGGCATGAACAGTCTCTGCCCAGGACCATTAAGCTATAATGGTTATGATGCTTATTAAAGTGTCCCTTTAAACCTACCAAAACCCTAAACACAATGAAATATAAACACAACTAAAAACAACACAATCTAAATTCTGAAAGAGTCTGGACTTTTATATTAAAATTACAAAAACAGACACCACAATGAAGTTAAAATACAATTACTAAAATAATTTAATTTTGTAAGTTGTGCATTTTTTCTTTTTGTATACTTAATTTTTGTCAATCATTTTTGAGGAAGGCTCTCCTAGCAACCCCCATGCAGCCGCTGTGAATATTTCACTTATTTTTATATGTACAAATCTATTCAACCCTGGATGGCAATGACCGGCAGCTGTGAGCATTGGGGGTAGTTTACCCACCCCCACCCAGTTCTTGTAGGTTATCCTAACCTTCCAAATTCGTAAGGATAGTAAGGAAATTAAATTTCACATTATCTCGTAGCAGCAGACAGGGTGGTCTTTGGGTGCAGTGACGGCCACAGTTTTTATCAAACCACTCAAAAGCAGTTCATCAATAACCGTAACAACAACATTGTTTACACAATAACCTCTACTATACACTACAATTGTTATGGTTATTAGTGTGTCCACTTATCTATCCCTGTCATCACCCTGATGATATTCCCTTATGGAAAGGTTTCTTTTTTCCCTAGAACATATATACTCACTGAGCAGCATTAATTGTAAAACATTTTGTGCATTTTTAGCGTAATATAAAAGACAAATATATATACACCACACACATACGGAATTACAAAGCATGACAAGCCCTGGGGCGATGAGGGAGCTAAACAGCCAAGTGTTGATGTCCTACTACAGCAATTCTCATGTTACCATTATAGGACGGATAAACTCAATGTGTCACAGTCAGGTAATATATCATTGGTCCTCTGGGATAACAGCCACCGCTAACTCAGATTACCCCTCTAGGGGCATTATTTCAGTTATATGGGCCATACACTTTTTTCCCTTAATTTCAATGGAACTAAAACTCTACCCAAAGACAGCGCTAACATTGTACAGCTTACACAATGTTCTTTCTGCCTGAGAACATTCTATCAACTTAGATGACCTAGACATCTTTGCCTTTCTTAGCCCATTACAATTTTTTGGAACAGTGACTACATTTTACAATGCTCTGGTTTAATGAAACTGTGACATTGTGGTAAAACACAGCAAAAGGGATGATAAAGTAATGCTGTTGGGGAAAATTGTTGTTCATGCAATGGATAATTTAGTCAATATAATTCAGCCTATAACAAGCACATTTTACATTAATTTCCACATACATGCAGTGAATCTAATTGCAAACAATGTAGTTGACTAGGGTCTGCTTATAACAGAAATTACTATAAAAACTATAAAATGTTTTGTAGAAAAAAAAACTGTTATTCTTTAAAAGTAATTGGTAATTGCAAGGGTTATAGAAATATGGAATTTTGGTCAAAAATAAGGTAAATATTTTAAAAGAATTCTTCTGGTGGCTTCATAGGATATAAATCCACCTATCCACAGTAATTCAAAAAAGCATGTTTATAAAAATGCTCCCAGAATTCCCAAATAGACATGCAAAGTAGCACAGACTGCATCATGCACACACAAATATATATATATATATATATATATATATATATATATAAAAATAATACACACACACACACAAATATATAGAGACAAACACATACACATTTATTTCTACATTGTGGAATCGTCAGTTGAGAGTGCAAATAGGCAAATCTTCATGTTTACCATCCTGTATAAAAAGCCCTATGCAAATATTGCATTTAATGTTAAAATACATACTGTTCATAAAATAAATAAAATATATATATATATATATAATTTAAAAAATGTCAGAGTGCCAGTAAAAGTGTAAAGACCATGTTTGAGCTGAGGGGTGGCCAGGCCAGCATGTGCAGAGCTGAGTGCCATATTACAGGTATGAAGTGAGAATGGCTATAAAGACAGATGGCTGTACAGAGCAGGAATGGATCCACTGCAGGTAAATTACCATGTTAGTAGCAGCAGCATGAAATGCCATGTTATTAGTTTTCTAAGAGTAATGGGAGTGAGTGGGGTTGATGTGCTGAGAATATTGGGAGTGGATTGGTGTGCTGAGAGTAATGGGAGTGGCTGGGATTTATATCCTGAGAGTAATGGGAGTGGGTGGGATTTAAAGGCTGAGAGCAATTCGAGTGGGTTGGATTCATGTGCTGAGAGTAATATGAGTGGGTTGGATTGTTGTGCTGAGCGTAATGGGAGTGGGATTGTCTGTATTAGTAAATAACAGCATGCTGCAAGCTGTATAAAGGTTGCACACTGCAGGCACTGCCTATAAGCACTGTCCCCATGGCTCCCACTGGTCTCCCAGACTTACCGGGCTGGAGGTGGCCGTGGCAGCCGCAGTCTCCTCGGACTCCGAGAAGGAAGGTGACGGTCCATAGACAGAGCTTCTCCTCCGCAGGGTCAGCCCGCTCCTCAGCAAGGAAGGTAGCTCCCGGAGCTTGTGTTTGAGCTGCGCCTGCTGCTCCCGGACACTGCGGCTCCGGCTGAGGGAGGGAAGCGCCGATCCCGCAGGAGGGAGGCTCACACTCTCCGAGCTGGACTGCATTCTGCTCCGCAGCTCCACTACAGTCATACTGCCGCCGGGAGCCCGGGGAGCATGTTACACGGAACCGGCTGCCAGGGACTGCAGCACCGTGTGCAGGATGGAGCCTCACCTCCCAGTGTCAGAAATTACAAACACACCCCTGGCTCCTGAGGGAGGGGACTGACAATATCACACTACTGCAGCACATTGCATGGAGGCAGCTCATCTCACCAGTGACATTGGGACTGCTCACACATCCTATCAGCCACATCGGGATGTAGGCAGAAAGAGAACGTTCTGTATCCAGGTGCTACATGTGGCGCAATCTCCATGGAAACCAATGGAATGTTGCTGCAGATTGCTTCACATTTAGAACTTGACCCTAACATTGCTTAGTATTCCACAGATGGCCTATAATCAATTTTTCTCATCCCCACGGTCTCCTTGCATGCCAATCAGGCAGATGGAGCATTCAGACTTACACCACAAACCAGTTTTAGAGGATTTTTAAGGGGAGGACGGGGGCTGATTGCTGAAATACAAGTATAGCTACAATGTGATATTATTTAACTGTACATATGATAAACACAACCTTGAAACTATCTACACTAAGTCAGTCATAATTAGTGCTAGAAGAATTGTGGGAAATGTATAGATTTTTATTTTTAAATGAACACTTCCCACCGCCTGTCAATAAATTGTCAGCATAGATGTTTATTTTGGTGGCATCAAGGTCTAGGCAGGTCACACTGGAGTGCTGGCAATGAAGCTAGAGGATTGTCCTCAAGCAGGGTTAATCGCATATGAGGAAAGAAAGTGAGGAAAATGTCCCTAAAAAAGGTTGGTTAAGGGGCGTGAGGAAAAAGGTCTAGATGGTAGGTATTGCCGTAACATAACACCACACATCACCATGAGTCTTGGCACTGGAACGCTAGACAGGAGGTGCATAAGTACCACAACAGCTTGCTATAGTGCCAGGAGTGCCCTGGTGACCTCCCATTAGTAGAAAATTAGTGAGACTACAAAACCTTGGTGGACCCCAGATAAAAAGTCAAACCATTCAAAAACTGATTGACTATTTACAATGGAGGAGCGCCAGGAAACGGACTGTTGTGGTTGTGGTGCTTTGAGTGTTCCTTTAAGATGAATCTATCACAGAAGGTTAATTTTAAATATATTGTTATCATGGCTTCAATGACAGGCAATGCCACTTGGGGGAATGGCTCCCAAGAGGATTAGTATTACTTACATACTCCAAACATTACTGATTGGAAAGCCTCCTTCTTCATGGGTGTGTGGCTAATGCCTGGGGCATGTTTATTACTTTTAACTCTTTGAGTTCTTTTGCCCTGGATAAGAATGTTTATTTAAACTCAGAAAACATAAAGACAGGGAATTCTGTAGAGATTGACAGTTCGTTACATAGGTATTTTGCATGTGCCACACTCTAACATGTTATAATAGGCATTTTCTCTGTAAATCATTGTGCATTATTGCTACATGTCAATCACTGCAGTACTACAAACACATTCGCAATATCTGTACAAATCAGATCAGTTCCGACTTAACTTGCTATTTTACATTACTACCACCAGTCATTTTGCCCTGGACACCACTGTCCAGAACACGTATAGAAAAATAAAATGAGAGGAAATAGAAATATTCAAAGTTCTCCTTGCCCCATATATTACTGAACATAGACACATGTCAGTTTCTAAAGAATCAGTAAAATATTGTATTCTTGGTATGCAGTCAGGCTCAGTTTCCACATGTCTCCTCAGGTACCTACCACGTTTTTACAATAACTTTGTTTTTTTTGCTTTTGCAGGTAGAGAATGAAAAGCATAATATATATAGCTGAATAAATTATATTACACATATAGCGCTTTTCACCCTTAATATAAAAACAAAACTGTCTTTTTTCATTTTTTCATAGAGGCAGAATAAAAACATGTATGGAAAATGTTAGATTGTATTGGAATTTCAATAAAACCCAGAACACTTAATTTCAGTGAAGTGGTATGAGCGCTTTGTTTGTCTTTTTGACCCTGCAATTAAAACAGTGCCATTTAGTAGATAATGTTTAAATTGCAGGGTTAACATGCCTCTAGTTTCTGCCTTCCTAAGAGCCACTAGAGGCGCTTCTGTCCCTGTAGCCGAGTTAAACTTGGATATTTAACAGATGGTCGTTTTGCCACACGTGTACTAGTCTCCCAATGTTTCCCTATGGGGAAACATTGCATTGATCAGTGAAATTGCTGATCTCCAGCAAAGAGGTGGAGACTGAGAGCTGAAATCTCACCTTTCAAACCTTCACACAGTGGTGGAGGTACCAAATTAGGTAGTTACATGTATTGCATTAGGCATATAGCAAATTAATACAAAGTCTGTGAAATTCCCCACAAAAATGAGATGTGAAAAATACAAAACATTAAAAGGTTATTCTAAGCATCATAACCACTACTGCACACTGCCGTGTTTATGATGCCAGAAGTACCCTAGTTCCTCAACAATTTGGCAAACTTTATAGCAATGGTTTGCCCATGTCCAAACCTAGGTGGGTGCAAAGCGCCCAGGTGCTCTGCAGATAGAGGTGGATCGGCAGGGTGTGCAGCAAGTTGCCTTCCTCTAGGCCAGAGGGCAACTTGGCATATTGTCATTACACAGCTATCAGTTTTTAACTTATGCCTTCCAGCTGTGTGGCCCAACGCCAATTGCAAGGGGGCAGAGGCCTAGCACTGCACATCCTGCCAACTTGCTTCTTATCTACAGAATGCCCGGGAACTTTGCTCTAACCGAGGATTGGTTTTGGGTTTGCCCTCTTATTTGGGTCCCCACTGGGCTCCATTTTTTTTTTGCTTCTCAGCAGTTGCGCTTCAAGCTTAGCTCAGTTTGATTTTTTTTTTTAGCTTGAATTTACAGGCTTAAATGTGTTGAGAACGGAGCAGTGAGACTGCAGAGGCATGATCTATACAACAAAGCTACTTCATTAAGCTAAAGTTTTGTTGGTGCCTATAACATCCCTTTAACTTAAATCAGTAGTCATCTTGACATGTATTTGTTAACTTTTTAGCAAGTCGTAGTTCTTTTTTTGTATTAAATTGCAGTAATTGTAACAATATGTGACATATACAGAATGATGGAGAAGCTGTTCATCAAATATGCCTCATAATGTGCACAAAAACTTAATTTGTTATTGTGATTATTTAAAAAAAATCTGTTTTAAAATAACACTGCTGTACATACAAGAGTTGGAAAAACCAACAGAAAGCCTGCTTGATGGATTAGTATAACTAATGCAAATTGTATAGATCCTTCTTTTATGGGACATATGAGCCTATGGACTAACTGAAGGACAAGTATCAGGGATTTCAAATTTCAGGTCAAAATGAAGTGAAAAAATTCTCCAAGTAAACTATGTTTCCAGTTCAGCTATTTTGGTCTAGCAATTGAAATTCACTTTAAATTTCTGAATTTTCTTGCCTTAGTGAATAACCATGTATGTTTTGTCTATTTTCCATGTCTTCTTTTACCACGCTTCCATGCATGTGACTAAGGTCTCCCTATGTCTAATGGA
Organism: Pelobates cultripes; assembly: GCA_933207985.1. Lineage (NCBI taxonomy): Eukaryota > Metazoa > Chordata > Amphibia > Anura > Pelobatidae > Pelobates > Pelobates cultripes. Next base: position 56,027,186 of record OW240915.1, read on the forward strand.
TAAGCTATAAATCTACCATTTGTGCACTAGAGGGGTAAAAATGCACATCACTGCTTAGGCCAAATAGTTTCTCTTATGTAGATGGAATCAGTCATATATATGACATAAGTTCACTCTGTAATGTCCCATGGCAAACTGTGCCACTGAGTTAAAAGTACACTCCACACCAGGGCCGGACTGGAAAAAAAATTTGTCCCACTAAGAAGGGTGCGGGGCAGACAGGGTATGTTTTGTCATCACTAATGACAAACATGCCCCCTTTAAAAGTGAGCATGTTGGTTCAATGCTCTTCCAGGGTCGACCATGCGCAGAGCTCTGCTGAAGAGCTCTAGCATGAGAAAAAAGCCCTGTATTTGTTCTGCACAATGCAGGCAAATTTAATAACATGCTTGCACTGTGTTTCCTTGCAACTTGTCTCTAGTGTCTCTATAAATGGATACCAGGAGACAAAAGGGCCAGGAAAGAGTATTGTGCATGTGTTTGGAGCCTGCTTGTGGGATTGCGTGTGTGTAGAGTGAGCTGATTGTGGTGTGGTATTGTGTAATAAGGTCGGTTTTAGTCGTGTTGTGTTTGTGGTGTAATGTAATGCATATGTAGCTAGGGGCTCTAGAGAATGTGTGTATAGTGGATGTAGCAAGTGTGTACATACAGGCTATAGTGTGTGTGTGTGTGTGTGTGTGTGTGTGTATAGGTGATGTAGTGTTTGTAGAGAGTGTGTGTTTAGGGGTGTAGTATGTGTTTGCTTAAAAGGAATCTAGTGTGTGTATGTTAGAAGTGTAGTGTGTGTGTGTATATATATATAGGAGACTAGTGTGTGTTTGAAGGACCCAGAATGTCTGTAGGAGATCTAGTGAGTGTGTGAATATAACGGATTCAGAGTGTATATATGAATCTAGTGTGTGTATGTGTGTAGATGATCCAGAGTTGGGTAAGGGATCTAGTGTGTGTCTGGAATGTAATGTGCTTAGGGGTGCAGTATGTGTGTGAGGGGTGCTGTATAGATATATATTATATAAATATGTTTGGAAGTATTGTGTATGTGTATGGTGGAGTGTGTTGGGGGATTCTGTGTGTATGTGAAGGGTGCAGTGGATGTGTGTGAGGGTGCAGTGTGTGAGGGTGCTGTGGGTGATGTGTGTGAGTGTGCTGTGTATGCTGTGTGATGTGTGTGAGGGTGCTGAGTGTGAGAGTGCTGTGTATGATGTGTGTGAGAGTGCTGTGTGTGAGAGTGCTGTGTATAATGTGTGTGAGAGTGCTGTGTGTAAATGTTAGAAGGGATTGTTTGTTGGGTACTGTGTATGATGTGTGTGTGTGCTGTGTAAAAAACAAACAACCCACGGACAAAAATCTAAGCATGGCATACTCTGCCCCTGCATTGGGCTAAGCACCTAACCTCTGAGTCCCCAATGTTATCAATGGACACCGCCTTATTACCATCCTATACCATACAATCCTAACTGCCCTGTGTCCCAGCGCCTAATAGGCTACCTAACTGGCGGGTACTACACACATGATTATCATTTGCTAAATTTTTCTTTTTTAATACACATCTCGCAGTTTATCACTTTATTATTAAAACATCTTACTTCCTATGCATCAGTGGCTTGTTTAGCGACATTAATAATAATACTGTTACCTCATGTTGGAACCCCTGCTATATAGTCTAATGATTCTCATACAACATGTTACCATGAAAGACATCGCTAACATAATAGCTTGTTCATAACAGTTATAAAATATGCTGATACTCGCATGCCATAAATGTACAACTACTGTGTTTACATCTGTTAACTATGCTGTTGTTGCATTGACAAACGTATTGTTATTCCCTGCACAAAGAAAAATAAAGAATAATAAAAAAATAAAAAAACTAGGCAGGCATTATATTCCCCTCCCCCCCTTCTTACCTTTAACCTGGGAGGGGGGGACTGGCACGTTGGTACCTGGGAGGGGGGACCGGCACTCTCACACCATCCATGGTGGTCCTAGTGGTTAGTGAACTCTAACCTGCAGGCTAGAGTTCACTCTCGCGAGATTGGGGCGTTGCCATGGATCTCGAGAGAGGAACCCGGCAGAGCTGCAAGATAGAGCTCCGTCAAGTCCTCCTCTCCCTCCCCAGCCACATGTATATGCAAGTGGGCCGGTGAGGGAAAACTTTGATCTCTCCACCGGCTCATCATGGAAAACAGCGGGGCCGGCGCTCGGAAAGTGCCGGCCCTGCATAGACCGGCAGGGGAGATCCTGTGACCTCCCCTGCCGGCCTCGGCCCATGGCCACCGCATTTGCCAGGTGTGCCCGATGGCCAGTCCGGGTCTGCTCCACACCCCTAAAGCCTTTAGCTTCATGTTCCCCAACCCAGTCCTCATGGACCACCAATAGTACTGGTTTTGTCAGTATCTCCATTGGAATAAAACAGGGAACTACATAAATCCTGGACTGTTATGGAAAAGCTTTATTTTTTTGCATAAAGTGCAGATTTTAATAGAAATGTATACTTTTATAAATTATACTGGTTGCACCCCCTTGGCTTTCAAGCAGACAACAGGTCCTGTTACTTCCTGGTTTGTTTAGCTTAGTTGCACTGAACGCAAGAGGCAGCAATTGCCCAGAGCAACTGATTTGCAAAGATTTCTCATTGAGCTGCATTTGGAAGACTGATTGGACAGCCACAGAAAGTCTGGGCGGGGTTAGAAGAGGAAAGCTTGCAAAGGCAGCAGACAAGAGATCTGCAGCTTTTTTGCAAGCTGTTTTTAGATATAGCCCCAATGGAAAAAAAGCATAATTAAACGGTTGCATTAATTCTGGGAATATCTACTAAACAGGAATTTTTTATTTATTTTGTATTTTGTTGTTCTTTGTTTTGTTTTGGTGAGTCGTATAGGGCTGATTGGCAAATAGCAATAGCTATGGCAACTATGATGATTACTGCATCAGACAGAAAAACTGTAAAATGATTTAGAGTTAGTCTCAAAATTAATGGCAGCATTTGCCACACTTGAACAAACTGCATGAACAAAAAAAAAAAAAAAAATGGGTCAATACTCATTGACAAGTAAGGAGACTTCACAGAATAGTTGCTTAATCTTACAAACAGAATCCCTTAAAAAGTATCAGTATCAAATGTGCACCACTGTGACTGAGCAGCAACAAAAACTACATGTGATGAGCTTCACAAATCGGGAATGTATAGCATGGCTGCCTTTAAGAAAAAAACTGCTATTCAATATCACTTGACTAATATGCATAACATGGTATATTGGGAATTAAACCTGGCCTCCGAGCAGTGGAAAACATTATGTCATCCACTGAATCATCTTTCACCCTATCAGAAGTCCCATGATTCCTACAACAACAACAAAGTGGAAACTCTGAACTCTGTAGATTCAGTGTTTAATCATTTTATACAACAAACATCCAAATCAGAGGACTTGGCAACACTTTGACCATGCTTTGTCTTTGTGAAGCCTTGATAAAGGGTCTACTTGATTCTTATATAAAAAATAAAATTCTTTATTGAATCTATAGATTTGACGTTTCCAGCTCCCCTGCCTCCCCTCTGTCCCCACCCTTGCTGGGTCTTTGCAATTATTGTAATCCCTCCAGGTAACATGTACACTTGTGTGAAGTTTGCCATGGGTGTGGGGAGCATTTAGGGAGATACGCTCAGGGCTCAAAATTCCCACTCGCCTTTAGCCTTTTGCAACTGAAAATTTAGCTCTGGTTAGTAGAGCTTCACCCTGGAGGTTTACTATGGCTTGTAGGGGCAAGTAACTTTGAAGGCCTGGCTACTAGCAGAGGACTACAAATTGTTCATATTTTCATTTGTATTTGCTCTTATTTTACCACTCTGTGCTCAAAATATAGTAAGGATTATTTTTAATAAAGTGAAAATTCACAGTGAATTTAAAATTCTAGGCCCAACTGGAAATATAGCTGATGTAGAGAAATTTGCAAATTTGTTATTTTGGCCTTAAATCTGAAAATCAATTTCAGTTGACTTTGAATTCTCATTTTAGTGGATTAACCTGTTTATTTTGATACGGCATTTTGGGAAAAAATGTTTGAATCTTTAGAACCTAGTGAACCAATAAATGACATATGGGAAAGGATGGAACAGTGCGACTTGTAACCTACAATTGTGAGTTTCAGATCAACAAACTGTAAGTATAAGACAACAGCTTGAAGCAAAACAAACGTCCTCAAATTTATATCAGACTGCACTATGTACCCCTGATGTTTGTCATTGAAATGCTAAATGATGTATTTCCCTTGTCAGTCGGTTGTCGGCAAGTTAATAGAATGTTACACTGGTTTAATATTGAAGGCAGACAGGATTTGTCTCACATGTAATCTCTGATTCAATTCCAGTTAAACCACCTCACACACAGAAACATAGAAGCATAGATTGTGATAACAGATAAGCACCAACTGACCCATTTAAGCTACTTCTTTTAAATACTCAAGGCTGCTATTGCTTCTTTTTTACCCAAGACAGTCTTGTTCACAATTCTTGAATGCTTTACTGTGTTAGACTACCACCAGTAGGCTAATCCTCTTTTAGTTCTACTGTTCTCTCTCTGTTATCTACTCTCTCTCTCGTTTTATTCTTGGTGGCTTCTGACTGGGATCAAAGTTACACTGTGTGTTCTGTGGGGCTCAAGAAAAGTTTGTTGTGTCAAACAATAGAATAGTGGTATTGGCTGTGTTTAGTCCGGAAGGAGCAAGTCTTAGGAAAGATCAATACATGGAAACACTATCTATACTTACTATCTATACTTACAGTCTGTCTGTCTGTCTCTATCTCTCTCTCAATATCATGTGCCACAATGAGCTACTGTACTTTGCTGAGTTTCTGCAAGACAGGATTGTATTTTTATTTCTCTGTTCTGATTGCTATGGTAATTAAGTCCATGGCTTATTTTGGCTTGCACGTATGTAGCATAGGACTGTTATCTACTTTCGGAAATGTTATGAGAAGTCATCAGAATCCCAAATCTTTTGTTTTTTGCAAACTTAGCCTGTACTCAGACGAGGCCAAATACGTCTTGCCATATTACATTCTTGTGCTACTCTTCCATCCCTTGGGGCATGTAATTAAATGCACAAATTAACCTGAACAGCTCTCAATCTAAATTCTGTTTGACCCTCGTTTCTCATTAAGCTCCATTCAATTGTCTTTCAGTGTGACCCTGTTATTAGTGGCATGAATGAAGTACTTTGCTGTTTAAATAGAGAGTATAAGACATCATACCTCCCTATTTGAAGCATCTGCATTTTAAAATTTATCAGACACTAATCTACTGACATTATCACAATAATAGTCTAGGCTCTGTTCTATCACAGCAGGGTCAAATGACCAACTTTATTTCTGAGCTCCTGTCATGCAACTCTGCAGCTTAATAGATCTTGCCTAGGAGCCAGTTCTACATTAACCTGTTTTTATTCACTGTTGTTTGTTTTCATTTATAAAATGTGCAGTTATCTCAAATTACATGATAAAGTCTGAAGTTATAATGCTTGTTACCGCTGTATTGGCCGTATAGGTTTTATTGTAATTCTGTGCACGACAAAAATTAAGATTTTTTTTTTAAATAAAAAAATGTATCAGACATACACACAAAGTAGTGAAGTACACTCATCTCTTTAGACGGGATACAATAAAAAAAAAATATTAAAAACATTAACTAAAGAACCTTACTGAGGTTCCAAACTGTTTTATTTGTTGCTAATTTTAAAAAATCTGTCTCTCATGTAATATGTAAAGTTAGACAATCTATACTGAGATTTATATTTGTTAATAAACAAACCCTGAATGATAACAAAGAAAAGCAAGTGGAGTGTATGTTGCTATAAGGTATTTCCCTTTCCACCCTAAATAATTTACTTACATATTTTTTTTTTTTAGAGCATAGTTTAATACTTACATAGGTATGTATAAGGCAGCAGAAAATTATCTTCAATTTTATAGGTAAGTAATAGAAAGAGCACTATAGGGAAAAAAATGGTAATTGGAAGGCAGAATAAATATATATTATCAGTAAAACAGTCTTCTTTAAGTAGGAACATAAAGTAACATAAGGTAGGAAAGCAGAAACTAGATAGTTCTCATATAAAAACTGAAGATATGGAAACAACCAAAAAACAAACAAAGAAACCACTTGTATGTATGTAAAGAGTTCCTTAGAAAAATGATGGAGTTTTGAAGCTGAATTGTCGTAACAATAGAACATGGGTAGACAACCTTCGACACTCCTGATGTTGTGAACTACATCTCCCATGGCACAAATGAGTAGATGATGGGCTGGTGAGGAAGAGAGCTTCTATTTGTGCTTCCAAGGGTTGTTTACATCAACCATGAAAGCTATAAGCCATTGTTGATTGTATGTTATGCCTTTATCCCTCAATGGTGAGGTAATAGAAGAAAGGAATTGACAGCGTATGCATTCCCTTATCTGTTTTTGTCTGGAACCTGATCATAGAAATGACTGGGGCTGTTGCTGATTTCTCTACATTGAAATATCCATCTAAAGATATAGCCTTGACTTGCTTTGATGGTAATAGCCTTGAGAGCCACCAGCTGACAAGGTGTGCTAGCTGTTCTGCAAATATGTCCTTCACTATGCCTCGTATGCACAGGCTTTGGGCTCTAATTCAGTCCTCCATTGTAGCCATATACGTAAATGAGACGGTACAGGTTTTTCTGGTTTGTACTGTTCCTTTTATGAGATGCATATATTTTACTCAATCAAGATGAATGGGACTGTTCCTGAGGGGATAACTGTCTCTGCTTCAAGAGATACACTGTATGCCTTACCTGAATAAAGAATCTTCCTGTGCTACTTTGTTAATAGGAAGACATTCTTTTTGAAGCATGGTTTTGCAAGTAGCCATATTGGTTTTGCCAACCAGTCAGCTGCCATTACACACTGCCCCTAGTGGTTTCCCATAACTAGTGCAATGATGCAGTGCTACAAATTAAATTATTTAACGCAGCACTGTCACCGTCTGGGGACTTTGCATGATTTGCACAGACCCCAACAATGACATCACCACTGGTGTTTCGGTGGCCGGGGGAGGGTGCAGGGAAAAGTGACACTACTTACCTGAACCTGGCCCTTGTGGGTGTCTTCGTCTTCTTCTTACTGGCCTCTTCTGCTGTGCCTGGAGCCGACGTGCCTGCTGTACTCTCGCGCATGCACAAGAGTACAGCATTATGGTCTATGGAGGATCCTGCAATACTGCAGGATCCTCCATAAACACATGTAATATATCTGCAGCCATCACTCATGATGGCTGGGAGAGTGACACATCTATACAGTGGTAGCTGTCTAGAAGAGTCACGTGTAGGAAAAATACTGAGACAAAATAGCCCCTAATTTGTCTTAGTATATCTCTTGACTCTCTTTGAATTTCAGTGAAATTCCAACACATTCAGTATGAGTATTTCATAAAGATTTTATCTTTATGAAATACTCATTTTGCAAGGGGGTGACAGTGTCACTTTAATTTGAAGGACATGGGGGTTATTCAAAGATATCCAAATTGAAAACTGAATTTTGCATCAATAGACATGCCTATCCCCTGGGCACTGCACACCTCTCAACATTTGAAATGGACAAAGAGGGACACTTTCATTTTAGGGCTGTAAGTGAGTGGTGGCCATGGTCGGGGCTGTTTTGAGCAATTTTGGGTGACGTCAGTGGTGTATCCTGGTTTTGTGCTGCCCTAGGCAGGACAAAACGCAGGCGCCCCTCCCCTCCCCCCGCGCCAACCCCCCCTGCACCAACCCCCCCCCGCCTTCTAAATACACACACACACATTCACTGACAGATACGCATACACTCGCTAACAGAAACACACACACACACTAACAGACACACTCACACTCACTAACAGACATACACTCACTAACACACACACACTCACAGGCAAACACACTCACAGGCAAACACACTCACACAGTCAGACACACACACACTCACTGACACACTAACAGACAAACATAGTCAGACACACACAAACAGACACACTCACTCACTAGCAGACACACACACACACACTAACAAACACACACACATTAACAGACACACACACACTCACAGGCAAACACACACTCACTGACACACACACACACAGGCAAACACACACTCACTGACACACAGTCAGACACACACACACATACACACTAACAGACACAGTCAGACACACACACACTAACAAAACACACACACATTAACAGACACACACTCACTCACTCACATTAACACATTTTTTTATTTATTTTTATTTAGCCCCCCCCCCTTACCTTTGGGAGTGCTGGGTGGGAGGGGTTCATTACCTCCCTGGTGGTCCAGTGGATGCAGGCTGGGCTAGGCAGGCGGCTGGCGAGGGAGCTCTTCCCCTGAGCGGTCTGCTCAGCTCCCTCGCGCGCCGCAAAGTGAGGCTGGGAGCCGGAAGATGACGTCATCTTCCGGTTCCCAGCCTCACTCTGCGGCGCGTGAGGGAGCTGAGCGGACCGCTCAGGGGAAGAGCTCCCTCGCCAGCCGCCTGCCCAGCGCCGCCCGCCAGCCCAGCCGGTCAGTTAGCCGCGAGGCTAACAAAGCATTTGGGGGGCGGCTTTTTTGCCGCCCCCTGAAAAATGCCGCCCAAGGCAAATGCCTTGTTTGCCTCGCGGCTAAAACGCCCCTGGGTGACGTACTGATAACAATTTATCAAATTAAAATGTAGAACATCTTATTTTCACTGGCTATTTTTTAAACACATATATTATAGTTCAACCCCTTAAGGACAGAGGCAATTGTATAAGTTCTGACCAAATCAAAACCTAGGATTGTACGTTATATGCACCCACACTTATTACATATAATTTTGTTTGGGAGAAATAGTGCTTTCATTTCATATCAAATATGTACATATGGAACACAATCTATATGAATAAAATCTAAAAAAGTGTGAGAAACAAAGAAATTTTATTTTTCAACTTCTGCATGGAATTTTAACTGTGAATGTTATGATACTGTTAGCTTTTACTGCAATAAAATACACATATTTTATTTAGTTCCCACCTAGTCACACAGCCTTAGCGTTCAAATTTTTTTATGAACAGGTTTTACTGCTCTAAAATCTCGTATTTGGGGTTAGAGATGTATCACAATTACAACAAAAATGTAACTTTTTCACACACATGAACTCGATTTTCACAGGACATTTCATATTCCTGATATGAGTTAGTGCAATAAAGCCTCAGTGTTTTGATTTAACATTGTCTCATAAATATAATTAGCCCCATGTATCAGTTTTCCAGGGTTTTGGGAAGTCAGAGGGCCAACTATATTTGATGCTTATTTCAAAGTTGGAAATTTGACAATGTGATTTTCTGGGCCCATGTTGCCTTTGAGAGAGCATGGCAGCCTGGATAATAACATTTTCACCATTTTGGCATACCATTTTCAAAAGTAGGCAACCCTGGGTATTCCAGATGGTATAATTCGCGTTGTGTGGTCTAGCCACTTTATCATAAATGCTGGTCCCATTTAGTTGTTTTATTTTCTTTTGTGTTTTTTCAAACACAAGGATTCCATTTTCACAGGAAATTTCATAATCTCAATATGAATTAGTGCACCAAAACCTCAGTATTTTTTATTACACATTGTCTCACAAATATAGGAGTACCCCCATATACTGGTTATTCAGGTTTTTATGGGAGGTCACAGGACCAAATATATTATATGCCCTTTTCAACTTATAATCGACAAAGTGATTTTCTGTGCCTATTTCACCTTTGAGAGAATATTGCACCCTGAGAAAGATAATTGCCCACATGATTGCATACACTTTTAACAAGTATTCTGAATCTAGTATTTCAAGTTGTTTGGTGTAGCCACTTTATAATGTCTGGGCTTAACATGAACAATGATAGGCCAAGGTCAGGGGAATCCAGAAGCCAGAGTAGTTAGCTAACAAAGAGTAATCAGGACAACCCGAGGTCAGAAATCCAGAAAAATCAAACAAACTGACAAAGTCCCTTACAGAGTGATTGAATAGTTAAGCTCTGTATAGTAGACTTTGAAACAGATTGTTATGCAGAGGGCAGATAGAGATGGGCAAGGCAGGAGTGGCAGTAATAACTAGAATCATTTCAGACTCATTTCTGGTAGAAAAACACAACACTCTGGGGTGATTTTTTACAGGGTGTGGGGGATTTGGGAAACTGCTTTCCACAAAGTCTTTGGACATTTTCTTAGTCCAAAAAGGAAGGATTGGTAGACTGGCTAAATAAAATATTGGACAGAAGTATCATCATAAAATTAAGAAATGGGTATGACTTACCCATAGGCGTGCACACGGGGTGTGCCGGGTGTGCCTGGGCACACCATAATCCCGCGGCATGCCTATGTATTGAGACCGGCAGGGGAGATCTCAGGATCTTCCCTGTCAGCTCATGCAGAGCCGGCGCTATCTGAGTGCTGGCTCTGCTCTCAGCCTCCCTTCCCACCGACCCACAGGCAGGGAGGGAGGCAGGAGAGGACCCGGGGAGCTCTTGCCAGCAGCTCCGCCGGGTTCCTCTTGCGAGATCTGAGTAACCGCGGCAACGCTCAGAACTCGCGAGAGTGAACTCTAGCCCCGCAGGCTGGAGTTCACTCTCACCACTAGGACCACCAGGGAAGGCAGAAAGGATCCCCCTCCCTGGCATAAGGTAACAAGGGAGGGGGATATTAAGCAATCTGCCCCCACCTCCACTCGACCACCAGGGAAGGCAAAAGCACGCCCCCCCCCCCACCAATATAAGGTAAGAAGGGAGGGGGGATCTTTATTAACTAATCTGCCCCCACCTCCACCCCCACAAATCACCCAAACATACAGCACACACACATACAGCACACACACACATACAGCACACACACACACATATAGCACACACACACATACATCACACAAACAGCACACACACATACAGCACACACACACATACAGCACACACACAGCACACACACACATACAGCACACAAACAGCACACACACATATAGCACCCACACACATACAACACACACACATCACCCACACACACACAGCATCCTCACACATACAGCACACAAACAGGACACACATCACTCACACACACACAGCACCCACACACACACATACAGCACCCACACACACACATACAGCACCCACACACATACAGCACCCTCACAAACACACACAGCACACAAACAGTACCCTCACAAACACAAACAGCACCCTCACACAGCACACTAACAGGACCCTAACAAACACACACACAGCACACTACCAGTACCCTCACACACAAACAGCACCCTCACACACAGTACATTAACAGCACCCTCACAAGCGCACACACACACAAACACCCTCACCCACATAGCACACTACCAGCACCCTCACAAGCGCACAAACACCCTCACCCACATAGCACACTACCAGCACCCTCACACAGCACACACACACACACAGCAGTGTATGTGTGTGTATATATATATATATATATATATATATATATACATATACACACACACATACATACATACATATATATACGCGGCGTATGCTTGTGCTTTAGGGTGCACACTCTAATGCAATAGACTGCGCACGCCTATGGACTTACCTAAGGCTTCTTTTTTTGTACAGCTCATAGGAATTGGAAATTGCAGTATGGCTTATTTATATTTCAATTTTCTTGTACCGGGTTTGATAATGGGCCAAATTTTGTAGAGACTGTCAAATAATGGGTAATTTCTAGGGGGACACAGTGCGTTATTGTTAAAATGGATGAATGAGAGTGTCACCAGCACGGCCTGCCAGAATGGCATACACCTCCTCTGCCATATAATAGCATGCCCTTTTTAGGGGAATTCATTCTATGTAACTAAGGAGATAATTTAATTTATTTGCCTACCAGCCTAACTCACACTACCCACACCAACCCCCAATTCCCACTTCCCATAAAAAACACCCAACCCAAAAATTGAGATAAAATCAGTAATAGCTGCGACCAGTACTATAAGGTTTTTGTTTTTTTAATAGAAATAACCCCCCAAAAATGTCAGTTTAATCAGAGAGCTTTCTGATCACACTGATCACATATATAGTACAGTACAGCACAGATATTGTACAGAACAGTGATCAGACAGCAGGAAAGGGGTTAAGAAAATGTTAAAAACTGCTGAGGTTGACAAGAAGCAATCAATTTTTTTTTTAAATTACTTTTTTGACCCTAGTTTTTTTTATTAATAGTACCAAGGTACTAATCACCCTAATCAGACTGATTACGTGGTTAATGCTGGGATCAGCACTGATCAGCACTTTTTATTTTAACACTTTTTAACAAAATCACTTTTAGTCAATTATCTCTCTACCTCTTATAAATCATTGGCTAAGTCATTTTACCAGTGATCATAGTGAGAGGCTGTCACCGAGATTACATGCTGCAGATATTCTGGCCTGGCTTTAAGCTTGCCAGGCATGTCCCCAAGCGCCATGGGTAGGGAGGCAGAGATGGCTAAAACGCTGGGACATGCTATGACACCTTAACAGCGTTTAAGCCCGCCCGCCACAGGACAACATGGCACACCGTAATGGCATGAATGGGTTAAATAAATATTACAACTATTTTTATTTGATGCACTAAAAAACATACGCGAGGCAGATCCACTTTAAAGAGCAAATTAAAAATTTTTTTAAAAATCCTAGTATTCCTCTGGACAAAAAAAAAACAGATATAGAATATTTTAGGCGGTTGAAGCAGAAGTAAGCATAGAGCAGGTCATACCAGGGAAGAAAGAGAGGTTTAAAAAAAAGAAAGAGGAGGGGTAATGTTTATTTAGGTAGAGGTGAGGTCATTGTGTGCAGGTGGCGGAAATCCCATGATTCTAGCTTCCCTCTATCTTACATATCCGCACTGCTCTATAGAGACTAAGACATTCATTCATTTAACGTACTGAAGCACAATACACGTACAATAGGGAAGGTCAAAGGATAAGTCACGTGACCCAGTCTATTTTTAAAACGCCCATGACTCAGGGATACCTGATTACTATAAATATGTAGATAGTGTAGGAATAATATTTAAATTTAAGAAATAACAGAATAAACCACGCTGATCATTTTGTAAATTGTTTGTACGTATGTGATTTAACTTTACTCTGTGTCATCTGATAAGACAGGCTGAAATAAGGAGAATACTGTGCCCATTTCACAGCAAATTTCAGAATCCTGCTTCGTTTACAGGAACAGGATGTAAACAAACGTTCTGTGTACACGTTCAAGAAAGCAAACAGTATCTGTAGAGATACCGGGGAGGGCTTACAGAGGCAGCAGACAAGAGAACTGCAGGTTTCGCAAACAGTTTTTAGATATACCCTCAATAAAAAATACAAATTAAATGCATGCATGTTTTCATTGAGGGTATATCTACTAAATAGTTATTTTCCATGTTTTGTATTTGTCCAGTGGAGTGTCATTTTTAGAAATGGGCAGCCATGACTGGAGATCAATGACTTTAATTCCAGCTCAATATTGAATACTACATAACTGCTTTCATCATTCTATGGCTTGAAAGTCCAGCTGCTACGAAGCTATCCATGCAAATGTGCCTTTTACACCCTGCATACAAGTCCCAACCCCATTACACTGAGCCATATCTGTATTTTTACAGTCAGCATACACAGCCTGCTTACACTGCTCAGGTGTGTCTTCTTCACCTAGACGAACCCCACAGCACACCATTGAATGCAAAAATATTTATTCAATTAGATATAATATATCATATTATAAGTGTACAATCAAAAGTGCAATAAGGATAAAGTGCAAATTATCTACACCTTAGTCCACATAGATAAAGTGCAACAAGGTTACCTTCAGAAACTGTATACTGACCTAGGGCTGGAGACAAAACAACCCCAACGTTTAGACAAAATGTAAAATTTTGATATGGTAACAAGGTTTTTGACCAATTCTAGCACCCTGCTTTAAATAGTGCATGTTTCTAACACAGGGGATTACCTACTGGAGTTGAGCGCTCACTATATTTCTTACATGGCTTCTTCACTTGCCAGAGTTGTGCCATAAATTTGTATGGACACAACACATTTTCCAGTCTGGCTCAGAGTGCTTTGGGGAACCGGACTGTCTGTGTTCACTTACAATACAGCTCTGGCAAATGAAGGGGACTGGCTTGCACAGACTTAAGCATGCTGACGCAGTTCAAGTGCTTGGAAGATTATGTACTTAAGGATTTCTTTTTATTGTGGATTCTTCAGTTCTTGTATCGTACCGAAGGCAAAAATGCAAATTTTCATGTTTTGCATCAAAATATAGAGAATTAAATTAAATCACTAAATGTTTGAATAAACGCAAGAAATTTGATTTTATGGGGTCTTTAAAAAAATGTTTTTTAAAGAGTTTGCAAAACAAGTATTTTTTTAACCTATTTAACCTTTGGGTTAAATAGCTATACTGATCCATAACAGGACATGTATTAATTATGACCATCACTGGTAACATACCAGGATACTCCAGACTTGTAATTTGTGCTGGCAACAGAGAGAGAAATAGTCATTGAGGCATGGCTTTTTTACTGTTGCGTAAAATCACACGTTGATTGTGTTAACAGAGTAACATTCTGTTTTCCTTTCATGTTAATAAACTTGACAGATGATAACAAGGGAACCCTACAAACAAGATTGCCTAGTGAGTTTTGCACTGTTACTCAGGTGCAGAACTACTGGTGCAACCACACCAGGGTCCCAGCAGGCAGGGGCCCTGCCTCAACAGCAATGGTTACAGGTGCCATGGGGCCCTTCCAGGCTGCACTGGTACAGACAGTAATTCCTGCAAACTATAAGGAGGCATAGGCAGGGCTGCAGGGTCACTCATTTGGAGCTAGATTTTCCAGGGCCTGGACAAGACATTTTAAGTACACACCACAGTAAGGCGATCTGGACTCAGGGATAGGGAGCGTGCGTCTGTCAGTGTATGTATCTGTGCCTGTGGTTAAAGATCTGTGTATGTTAAGATATGTGTGTGTGTGTGTCTGTGTATCTGTTCGTGTGTTTAAGTGTGTGGATCTATGAATGTATGTCAATCAGTGTATGGGTGTATCTCTTGGAATGTATCGCTATGTGTTTGTGTTTATATCTATTTGTCAGTGTACGTATGGGAATTTGGATGTGGCAGTCTTGCATGTTTCTGTGTGTGGCAATCTGAATGTGTGTATGACAATGTATGTCTGTATCTGAATACATTCCTGCGTGCAAAAACAACAATATACACAAACACCCCACTAGATTCACACACCAATACTGCGCACATTTGCATTAAAATGCCAACACTACAAAAACACATCCCTGCATTCAAACGTCAATACTACACATAAATCCACCAAGTTTCAACATTAACACTACACACAAGCACCGCAATTTAGCACCAATGCTGCACACAGACACACATCTGCATTCAAATGCCAACACTACAAAAACACATCCCTGCACTCACAGGCCAGTGCTACATTCAAACAACAAACACTGTACACAACCACACCTTTGCATACAAACACCACACTACAAACAAAGGCACCCCTGCATGCAAACATGAGCATTATACACAAATATACAAACTCACACACTTATACTCCATACCTATATTCACACAAGAGCATGCACACAAATACAACCCTACAAGGTTGGACAAATGATAGGTCCAGAAATGTCAAAAAATGGGAGTTGTACAGCAGTTGAGGATCTACTTTTTGGCTGCCCCTGCTCTATCGAGGGGGGCCCACATTTATTTTTGCCATAGGTCCCTCATCTCTACATTAGTAACGCCACTGCCATACAATGACACTTTGCATATCAAACAACAAGCTACCAACAAGCAGATACACACAAACACACACACACAGACAAGATATATTATTATTATTATTATTATTATTATTATTAATAGTAAATATTAGATAGAGTTGAGATATTACATGGGTTCAATTTTTGAATTTAAAAAAAATCATGTTCATAAGCATATACAATAGAGTTGATTTACTAGTTGGCAGGAAAAAGTAATGTAAATGATTTATGCCAGCAGAAGGTGTACAAAAGTTCATGTTAAATTCCTAAAAGACAGATAGCACATTTTTCCACCATGTTTTTTAATAAACAGGGGTGGCTGTTCTGACAGATACGTCTATGTTATCTTAGTAGTAAATTGTTATTTTTGTTTGACTGTAGTACAAACATTTCTAAAAAAATAAAAATAATTTACAGCAAAGCACATCAGCCTTCTAGCTAATACAATAGTGGATATGATCTCTACAAGATCAATACAACTACATATAGAATGAGCAGAAAATGTGCCAAAATTCTTCAAGTAGTTGGCATTGCCAATCATCTCACGGCCTGTTCACATCTCCAACAAACCTGGTCTACATATGCATAGATATGGGGAAGTTTGAATGGAACCAGATATCATTGTAGTATTATTTTACCATAAGCTTCCCATAAGGATAAGCTTTTAGAGGATAGTTAAGTTTGTTGCAGTGCAATTTGCTCAAGAGGAAATTATTCCCCTAAATCCATCTCCCAAGCTATTAAATAAGGCAACTTGTCCTGCACACTTCGTTCTATAAGTGCAGTGTAAAAAAAGCGGTTTATTGTGTTCGGTGGTTTAAGCAGATTCTTCCAAACACTGGAAGCTGTGGGATTGCAACGTGAGCTATCCGTTTAATCTGCAAGATATTTTGAAGTCTAAGATTAGTGAACAGTTCCATGGATGGTAGATGGACACTTTTGTTATTTTAAGGATCTTAAGGGTGTTTGTGGTCGATATGAGGATTTTGATTGGTTGGTTCCTGCGACAGTCATATGACAATCCCTTAATGCTGAGCATCAAATTACAGCTTTTGGATTCAGGCACTGCCTATAGAGGCTTCCGTGGTCTCAAGGGATACTCCATAGATTTTGTACTCTCATGCATGTGCAAGAGTACAGCACTGATGCGGCTCCTGTCAACTGAGGCGCAAGGAGCTAAAGAGGACTTGCAGGACAAAGATGATAGCGACCGCAAGGAACAGTTTATAGTATAGTATAGTAAGTATAACTTACCTTCTCCTGCACCCTGCAGCCACTATTTTACAGTGACAGATGCGCTGTAAAGTCTTTTCATACTCAAACCTGCTCTGTAAGCTAAATCAATGGTGTGTCTATGCCAGGGATAGGCAACCTTCGGCACCACAGATGTTGTAGACTACAACTCCCTTGATGCTTTGCCAGCATTATGTCTGTAAGAGCATTATGGGAGATGTAGTCCAAAGCATCTGGAGTGCCGAAGGTTGCCTACCCCTCGTCTATGCATTCACTGAAACCTGTACATGGTCAGATGAGACCAGAAAATGCATGGGTGATTTACCCAAACTAGTAAATGGAAACTGCTGATTATTTGCTTCACCATGGGACTCTCCTCAGACATGACACTGCTCAGATATGACAACTAGTAAATGGCATTTTTGGGGTGCATTTGTTAAAGGGACACTAAGGACACCAGAACCACTACTGCTAAATGTAGTGCTTCTGGTGTCTATAGCCTGTCCCTGCAGGTTGAGCAATGCAATGCTGCCTGTCTGTTACACCTCTAGTGGTTGTCATTTAAACGGCCACTAGAGGTGCTTCCTAGTCCAGTGCTGTATAGTGTGCAGCACGTACATTCAATGTCGCCTAGGTCTGTATGGAGACACTGAAAGTTCCCCATAGAGATACATTGATTCAGTTAAGAGATGCTGATTGGTGTAGTGCAACGTTTTGCCGCACATGCACAATAACCTCAATTGGCTGAGATCTTATTGAGCGATTGATTATCTCGCACAGTGAGGGAGAAAATTTTTAAAAGCCTTCTTTCTACTCTGTGAGGGGGGCCTGGGACCCTGATAGGTAGTTCAAAATTATAGTGTTAGCAATACATGTCTTTAAGGCAACAAATAGTATATAAAGGCATAATTTGACCAGAAATTACACCTACTTATGTATAGAATGTAAAGCAATGTTTTATAAAAATTACATGTGGATGAAATATCAGAACTCTGAAAGCAAACTTCACCTAAATTCAACTTTTACGGACTATTGCAAATTCCTGCATTGTAAGCAGTAATAAACTTTACAATGCATCATTCCAAACATCTCAAACTACATTGATGTTCATGATATACATCAAAGTGTCAGAAGGAGAGAATGATCAAGTTAGTTTACCCTGATTTTGAAGCTGACATTGTTTAGACTCTGCCTTAGTATTCTGTCTTTGAGTGATCACTTATCATGTCTAAGGGTAGAGCTTTATTTCCAATAGAGTAAATACATGAAAATACACAATCTTCATGCATGCATTGCTTCTATATGCAGTCGGAATAATAACTCTGCCTCCATTATCAGCAAGTGAGTCACTGTCAATGACAATAATATAAGCAGCCTATGCTTCAGGATATATTATTTTGATTATATCACTTTAATCTAAAAAAATAACAGTGTAATTCATGCAAAATAATATTGTTAAAGGAACACTATCGCAATAGGAATATAAACATATATTGCTCACTGTTTAGATTCACCTCCCTATAAATTAAGTCAAAAAAGGAATCATTTTTTAACTTTCCCATTTTCCAATGACGAGACTCACTTCCGGCAGACATCGCATTGTCGTCTACTAGTCCAATTCAATGTTCCTCTTCACGAACCCCATTTGTGATGCAAGTTCCGCGCTCCTCCGTGGTATACTCTCTATGAGTAGCACTCAGAGGAGGTGACGTGAAACAGGAAGACAGTCACTAGAGATGTGTTTAGCCCTGCACTGGAAAGATTGCCGCGTGTACTAAACGACAATATTTTACATGTTAGGGCTAAATCTCTGTTTGCTTTTAGAAGTGGTAAGTTGTTTGTGCTAGACTTTGTTTTAAAGCATGTTTGTGTAAGATTAATATAATAACTGGTTGGTTAAAACATTTGCATTCACAATATTAGTAACACATGAAGGAAAACCATTACATGATATGCTGGATATAAACCGTATAGGAATTTAACATTTTTGCACATCCCTGATAGAAAATGTAATGCGTGCGATGAAGCTAGTAATGACAAGAAACTGCACTTGTCCAACAATTTTCCTGAATTCATTCCCTGGTAGTCAGGCCTGGACTGACCATTTGGCAAACTGGGCAAATACCCTGTGGGCCACGATGTCCACGGCCGAGGCCGGCAGGGGAGATCAAGGGATCTCCCCTGCCGGCCCATGCAGGGTAGCACCGGCCCTTAAAGGGACTACGGTCCTTTCAGGGGCCAGAGGAGAAGTTCGCTGTCCGGAGTGGAAGAATTGATTCAGACACGCTCCATGCGTGCCGTGCAGCCTCTGTCTTCTCGCGACCTCAGATATTATCAGAGTGTTGCCGTGGTAACCCGCAGCAACGCTCTGAGATTCCGGTGCTCGTGAGTGGCAGACATGGTCTGTACCCTGCGAAGGTACAGACCAAACAAATGGCCGGCTGGACCAGCAGGGATCTGTGTACCTCCTCTCACTAGACCACCGGGGATCTGTGTACCTCCTCTTACTGGACCACCAGGGATCTGCGTGCTCCCTCTCCCCTGCAAAGTAATAGGGGGAGGGGGAGTAAATGTTTATATATATATATATAAAACATTAATTAATTAAGCCACTATGCTACCCCCTATACACACAGTACACCCTCTTATATACACCCACTACCCCCTCTTATATACACCCACTACACCCCTTTATATACACCCACTACACCCTCTTATATACACCCACTACACCCCTTATATACACCCACTACACCCGCTTATATACACACAGTACACCTTCATATACACTCAATACACCCACTTATATACACTCAGTACACCTCGTTATATACCCACATTAAACCCACTTATATACACCCCGTTATATATACACACACTAAACCCCCTGCATCTACACACACTACACCCCCTTATATACACCCTCTTATATACACACACTACACCCCCTTATATACACACACTACACACTCTATACCCCCTTATATACACACAGCACACACCCTGCACTCGCAAACACAGTACACAAACTCTATTCCCCCTCAATATACACTACACTCCTTGCATTCACACACTCTAGACCCCCCTATAAAGACACACTACACCCCCTACACTCACACTTTATACTCCTTGTAGCCACACCACACCCCCTATGCATTTACACACACTCTATACATAAGGTACTCTATTTTCCCTATAAATACACATTTTATACCCCTATACACACACTCTACACCCCCATATACATACATTCATTGCCGCACCTATACACACCCATGTGCACTACAACCCCTATACGCATACAAACACTAAAGCTAGATACACACAGTACAACCCCCTACATACCCTAGATACACACAGTACAGCCCTCACACAACACCACATGGTCCCACATACTCAACAGGCCCTATAAACACACACACTACAGCCCCTAGCCACACATAGTATGCCACAACCTAACCCTTACACACACAAACTACAACAAAAATAGTCTTCTATACACACATGCAATTGCACAAACATCTTCCAAACACATACAACACCACAGGGAGCATGTCTGAGGCCAGAGTCCTGGGTGAACGGCTACTTAGCCACCACCCAGAGTACCCATTCATCTGTTGGACTCCACTGTGTTACTGCGGATTATCTGCTCAGGGTTTAGGGTTTACTGTAACCCCAGTGCCTGAACGGAACACACTGCTTCTTGCAGGCAGGGGAAGCTGGGACATGACCTGGTATTCCGACTGCCACCTTCCTGTGGACACCGGAAACACTCTGAAGGGAGCAGGAACCAGACTGTGCTCACAGTGCACGGCTCTTCTGCTCTCCATCAGAAACAAGGACAAGTCCCTGCAGGCTGGATGCTAGTCCCATTCTCCTCCAGTCACAACACTTGGGTATGGCCTACCTGGAGGAAGGGGTAGGACTGGTTATTTTGTGCATGATTGTAAATTGGTGTTTGTCTGTGTGTAAAAAAAGTGTGACTATATGTAAACTGGCTTGAGTTTGTGTGACGTGTATATGTCAGCGAGAGTGTTTGTTTGTGTTAGTGACATTATTATTATTATTATTTTATTATTTTATTATTTTATCATCTAGCATATGCATCCATATTCACACACTGTCTAATACATACATACATACATACATGCATAATGCCCAATACATATATCCATACACGCATACTGCCTAATGCATACACTTTACATTGAATGTATAATTTATTGCTGTAATAAATTATGTATTCAATGCATTTGGTGGGTTTAATTCATAGTAATGGTGGGATTTAAGTTACTTTACAGTGAACTGACAGGTTCACATTAAGTAAAATGTTTTTTTTTCAGTATAATATATAATTATATTAACATATATTCTAAATATAATGAAATATATAAGGATCTATTTACATGATCATACACTGGCACACACACACAAACTCTCTCACTGACATAAACACCCATTGTACAGTGCTACAGAATCTGAATAAGGTGACAGTGGGGTGTGATAGTGTGTGGGTTTGTTGACAGTGGGGGTGGTAGTGTGTGGGTAAGGGGACATTGGGGGGTGGTAGTGTGTGGATAAGGTGACATTGGGGTGTGGTAGTGTAACGTGACAGTGGAGGGTGGTAGTGTGTGGAGGCTGTTTAGTGACCAGCCTCATGATACCTTTTTTTTTTTTATTATTCATTCCCTGATGGTCCCCTCCTACTCCCTGGTGGTCCAGTGGGCTAGGTATGAAGTCTGCCAGCACCTCCGATCTGCAGCCAAGGAGTAGTGATCTCGCAAGCTCCGGTCAGAGCATTGCCATTGCCTTCGGTCATGGACCGAGGAGCTGACACATCAGTCAGCCCTGTTAGCTACCGGTTCGGCAAAATTGTTACATTTTAGTAAAAGGTGAGGACGGCTGAATCCCACCACTGCTCTCAACACAACCCTTAACCCCTTAAGTACCAAACTTCTGGAATAAAAGGGAATCATGACATGTCACACGTGTCATGTGTCCTTAAGGGGTTAAAGCGACTCTGTAGACCCTGACCAAAAAGAAAAAAAAGTGAGACTTTGATAAAGATAGAATCCTTATGAAATGTTCTTAAAGACTGTGTTGGAATTTTATTGAAATTCCAATGCAGTAAAAAAACAGTCATAAAAAAATACAAAAATAGTATTTTTCTTCCACTTGACAAAACTTGTGGTTGTGGGAAAAGGCATTGTCCATTCATCGCAAGGCAATTAGGGTAATTCACTAAAGTGAGAAGTCAAAGTGAATTTCAAGTTAGCTACACATTTAGTTTGGTTACTCTGTCCTTAAATTTGAAATTCACTTTGAATTCACTTTAATTTCTCACTTTAGTAAATAACCCTGAAAATCTTTTTAGGCTCCCATGGTCTTACAGGATCCTAGACATCAGTGATGTAGTCTCACGCATGTGCGAGAGTACAGTACTGACTAGGGCTCCTGATATATACAAACTTGATGTCTCATATAACACTTAATCATAGGCTTTATCCATTACATTATATTCAAATATGTTGCTATCTCAAAAATAACTATGTCTCTCCTTAACAAGACTATACAACCACCGGCACTCCAGATGCTGTGGACTACATCTCGCCTGATGCTTTGCCAGTATTATTGCTGTAAGAGTATTATGGAAGATGTAATCAACAACATCTGGAGTGGAAAAAAATGACCTACCTCTGCCCTAAAATTTGTACAACTCTAGACTTAGACTCTCAGATGGAAATGCTGGATTAGGTCAGAGATTTCACAGGTTATCTGGAGCCACATCCAAAAGATCTAGTGGATGCTCTCCTTATAATTACTTTTATTTATAAAGTGCCAGCAAATTCCTCAGCACAAACAAGTATTTACAATAGGACAAGTTGGGCACGCAGGAACAGAGAGTATTGAGAGTCTTCCTCAAACAAGCTTACATTCTCGACCACGGTTGTCATGGCATGTGTGGTGGAGTCAACAAGGGGCATGGCAATAATGGAATTATAGCCACGTATTCCCAGATTCATGTATGTAGAATATTTTGTATATAATGATCTGTTTACTTAAGTTACAGACTATAGGGGAGTGTACAGGTAGTTCCTGACTTTATGAATTAATTGGTTCCAAAGCCTAGTTCATAAAGTGAGAGTTCATAAAGTGAGAACTAATTTCCCATAGTCCACAATGTAATAAACATGGGTTCCATTCCTGACCAACAGATTTTACCATTGAAAACCTAAATTATTAAATACAAATACAAATACAAAATGAAAGCATAGAAAATACATATATGTTGTAGAAACATTTATGGAATACATACCAATACTAAAATCTTCATCAAATCATCATCAGTTATCTTCCTTTCTCAATTACATGTTAAGTGGGTCCACCCTCAATGGTCTGGCACATGTTGAACGCTGCACCTCACTTGTTTCTGGCTCGTTTGAGACGCTCCATGTGTCTCATTCACCACCATCCCCAGCCCCTCCATGTGTCCCGTTTGCCCTCCAGCCCCTACATGTGTCCCATTTGCCCTTCTGCCCCTCCATATGTCTCATCCCCCCCATGTTTCCCATTCCTCCCTCTCATGCCCCCCATAAGTCTCATTTCCCCCTCCATGTGTCCCATTCCCCCTCCCAGCCCCTCCATGTGTCTCATTCCCCACTCCCAGCTCCTCCATGTGTCTCATTCCCCACTCCCAGCTCCCCCATGTGTCTCTACCTCCCCTCCCCTCCTTTACCTGTTCATGTGTCTCTCCCCCTCCCCTCCTGTACCTGCCCATGTGTTTCACCCCCTCTCCTACTGTACCTGTCTATGTGTCTCACCCCCTCCCCTCCTTTACCTGTCCATGTGTCTCATCCCCGATCCTCCTGCACCTGTCCTTGTATGTCTTCCCCCTACCCTCCTGTATCTGTCCATGTATTTCACCCCTCCCCTCCTGTAACTGTCCATGTATTTCACCCCCTCTCCTCCTGTACCTGTCCATGTGTCTCACCCCCTACCCTCCTCTACCTGTCTATATATCTGTCCCACTCCCCTCCTTTAACTGTTCATGTGTCTCTCACCCTCCCCTCCTGTACCTGTCCATGTGTTTCACCCCCTCTCCTCCTGTACCTGTCCATTTGTCTCACCCCCTCCCCTCCTTTACCTGTCCATGTGTCTGTCCATGTGTCTCACCCCCTCCCCTCCTGTACCTGTCCGAGTTTCTGTCCCCATGTCTCTCCCCCCTCCTGTCCATGTATCTCTCCCCCTCCGCTTCTGTACCTGCTCGCCTCAGTACAGTACCCGGTCTAACAGGAAGTGCTCTCTCTGTGAGCACTTCCTGACAGACTGCAGAGTGGCAGGAGGGGTTGAGCAGCAAGCACACTTACCATTCTCTTCTCCTGGCAGCAAACTCTGCTCCAATGGGGACGCACCTTGGTCCGCATCCACAGACCAAGAACACAAAATGGTGGTGCCGTAAAATGGCGGCATGTCCGGTAAGCGTACGTAAAGGCGGGAAAACGTAAAGCGAGAGTTCGTAAACCGGGAAATGCCTGTATATTGTATGCAACTTCAACCTTGTATGTCTAAAGTTATAGCCTTGGTCGTGGAATGTCTAAGGTGTTGCCATGCCATGTGATGAGTTCTTTCTCCATTTACAGAACCACAACTCAAACTACTGTTTCACAGTATGGTTTCTTGCACTTGTATTGACTGCATTTGTCTAAACAGACATTTAAAGAAAAAAATAAATACAATTTTATTGCCTACAAAATATAACAATACGAAGTATAAAATTATCTCTCTTTTTTTTTTTTTTTAAGACAGTGGATATAAATATAAATATCTGAACTGGGGATTTCCTTTGACTCCAGACCATTTCTATTACTCAGAGATGAATATCGATCTTGATCATTTGAAGCAGCCACAATGTCACCTTCAGCATTGCAAAACAAGGTAAGGAAAAGAATACGGTGTTGTACATTATTTTCAAGCTGACTTTCCTAGACATATAGTCAGAAACTCAAGATAGGTTTAAGCACTGAGGTTTGAGAATTAGGCAGTTTGCCATAAACCTTCATTTCCGCTTCCACACAGCTGTATTATTCTCGACTGGGCCAAAATCGTCAGACAAGCAAAAAGAAAAAAAAAGAAATCAGCAAAGATACTAATTTGTTTTGTTTTGGCAGATGGTAAGTAGAACGTGACCTCTGCAAAGCCTTACGCAGTCACTGTAGTGACTGTACTCAATCCAAGGACAGCAAAAGACAACACAGACATTAAAAAAACCACATCAAACCATGACAATTTCAAGATCCAACTCTTTTTTTTAACTGAACATGAAGAAAATACTACAGAAAATATCAGCAGTTCCATAGAGAGGAAGTGAAAGCTAAAGCAATAGATGTTTTTCTACTTGTTTCCTAGAGATATGTCTCAACCTCGTGGACCACAAAAGAAGAATCTACAGACATTCCATGGTTTAATACTACAGTCCTACATGGACTTAAACCTATTTCTCATGACACAAATTAATACTTGTATGCATGAAATTCATATTTAATTTCATAAAACAAGAACCAATTGTCCTACAATTGTGTGGATAACAAGTTCATATTAAGGTGGTTATTGATATAAAGTATACACTGTATTGGAAATATCGGCAATACTTCCTTTACATTCTCCCACCACATGCTGCATGGCGACCTGGACTGCATTGAGTGACTGTGCACACAGCAGTGTTACCCCAAATAACATGAACCCAAATAAGTTTTCATCAGTTTTTCTACAAATAAATGTATATATATATATATATATATATATATATATATATATATATACAAATGGATTTTAAAAAATTGTTGTACTAAAAATGATTCACCCCCACTGAAAAACAGGTCTATTTTGTCAAAATGTACATACTTTCAGCTGTGTACAATGAACAAATCAAAAACAAAAGCAATTGAAATAGCTCAACACAATGAATGCTTCAAGTGGTTTCCTCAAATTCAACTGAAAATGCAGCTTATAATGACTTTCTCAGTCTCAAAACTATTCACCTCCTTCATGACAAGCATCTTTAGTACTTAGTAGAGCACCTTTTTGCTGTTATGAACTGCTGAAAACGAGATGCACAGCCAGACACCAGCTTCTGACAGCATTCCTAAGGAACCTTCTTCAAATCCAGCGAGAGATTTTATATGGAGTTCAAGTCAGGTGACTCCGATGGCCGCTGTAGAATTTTCCAGGACTTCTTCTGCAACCAAGCCTTGGTGGAATTTGAGGTATGGTTGGGATCATTGTCTTGTTGAAAAGTTCACTGACGCTCAAGCTTCAGCTTCCTCAAAGACAGCAAGACATTTTCTCCTAGGATGTAAATCGGTCCCAGAGCATCACCGAGCCACCACCATGCTTAACTGTATGCTGAGTGTTCTTTTCAACATAGGCTTCCTTCTTCTACCTCCAGACATACTGCTGATCCACTGGGCCAAAGACTTCCAGTTTTCTTTCATCGCTCCACAGAACAGAATCCCAACACTTCTGTGGCCTATTTATATGATTTTGAGCATTTTGAAGCCAATATTTTCTTGTGCTTTTGGGTCAGTAGTGGTGTACGTCTTGGAGTTCTGGCCTGGAAACCTGCGTTTAGTACGCACCTTACTGTGGTCACTGAAACCTCGGTGCCTGTTACTACCAAGTCTTGCTGCAGGTTTTTTGCAGTCACTTTAAGGGTTTTTCACAAACTGCCATTGATAGCTTTCTTTTTCTGCCCTGTCCAGGTAATGTAACCACTGTTCCTTCAACTTTGAACTTGCAAACTATGTTTCTATGTGTCTCTAGGAACATTCAGTGCCTTCGCCATCTTTTTGTATCCTGTTTCTTGTTTGTGAAGGGCAATGATATCTTCTCTTAACTTTGTGGACCATTCTTTTGCCTTAACCATATTTATAACATGCAGTCAAATGTGACACTTAACAAACCTCAGGTATTTCAAGTATTCTAGCTCAAGTACACTTGGTGCAACTAATGAAGCCCTTGATCAGTTGCATTAGGTGTGCCTTAGACAGCACCTGTTTTGCATATTTGTGCTGTTGTGAATGATTCTATTCAGGGGGTTGAATAAGTTTGAGACTAGAGAAGTTATTATAAGCATTCATTGTGTTCAGCTATTTCAATTGCTTGTTTGATTTGCTCATTGCTAACAGCTGAAAGTGTCAATTTTGACAAAAAAACAGATTTTCAAAGGGGGTTGAATAATTTTTATTACAACTGTATATGGATTTTTAAAAATCCATATATATGTACATTTATTTGTAGAAAAAAAACACTGTTGAGATGACCATTTCTATCAGTTAATTGGAGTGCAAATTCTATTGGTGAGCAAGGGCAATTTCCACTGTCTTGCTATATGGTCTTAGGCTGTTAGCATAATATTTGAAGTGATTTTCTGTTGAGCTGTAGTCAGGCCATCTAGATTAAGGAGTAGTAAATATGTTTGTAGGGTGAAGGATGTATCTGACATTATTATCTGCCATACGACAAAGTGTATTCGTGTCCAGTAATGTTGTATAATAGGGTACGATCAATACGATACGATACGGATTAAGTTTACCTAATTCTCTTTGACATCTCTAGCACTCCTTCAACGAAGTGGAAAATATTTTCTGTAATCTGGTTGGTCCCATGTACCATCTGTATAAATGTTTGTGTTGTTCGATGTGTGACGTTTTGACGCTCTATCCTTTGAGTAGGGTAAAAATTTTGTGCCATTGGTCAGGTAAAATTGAGCTAAGCCAGATTCCAGGGTTGTCATGGAGAGTAGAGTTTAATTTTTTTTAAATAAGTAGTTCATCTGGAAAGCCCAAGCAATATTGTATGGAGTTGGAGTGTAGAGCAGAGGACACCTGTAACAGTGATCTTTTGAATTGCAGTGTTGGCACTGAGAAGTCTGCAAACATTAGAATATTCCCATATTTGTCTGGAAAACTGTTTCCCTGCTCGCTTTCAGGAATCGCTGTGGGTAGGTTTTTAGGACACTTTACTCTATGCACTCTATCAATCACCAATTGATCAGGATGGATCTCAAGGAATATTTCTTGAATAAAGTCCAGAAAATAGCTCTGAAGTAGTTACAGAATAAGGGATCCTCCTAAATCAAAGATCCTTCTGTCCTTACCACATGACAGTTTTAGTTTTTAGGCATTTAAAGTAGACTCAACCTCCAGTAAATTGTTTGCTAAACTGTTATGGTCACCTACAAATTAATCAAATATGTCCTGTCCTCTGCCCTAGTTCAAAAAGCTTTTATATAAGCTCACCGGCCAGGCCCTGGAACTGTAGCTGTGAGAGAGCAGGCTCTTCAGTACTGGTGAGGAGTTCCTCCTCTGAGATGGAACCATGGGGAAGGGGAGCTCGCTGTTTAGGACATTGCAGCATCATCTTGGGCCTGAAACATGCCTTTGCTCATCTTTGATGGAGCGGCTTTCACCATGAAGAAGGCTGCCCGATCATCTTTATCAGCCTTTAGTTTATGCCTCTGCAACATCTCTGTGCCAATTAGGGGCAGGTGCTCCGATCACTGCAATATGCTGCAGGTTGCCTTGTCCCTGGATCCTGCTCAGATGGATCGTATAGATATGCGTCCATTCAGCTGTCGTGCCAAATCCTCCATTCTACTCATTCTAAAATGGAGAGTAATTTATTGAAAAGGGTCAGACACTCACCTGCAGTATTAGCTAGTGAATTTGCTTGAAAGGTTTTTTGAGGTAATGGTTATTACCTGACACTAAAAGAATACATTCTTAATTTGCACACAATAGCAGCCTAGGTGTAACTGGCACAAAAACCTATAGCGTTTGGTTATGGAATATTAAAACATTGAATTTATTGTTTTTTAATCACATATTTGACTAAAGTTTATGTTACTTTGAGGAATAAAGAACATTCAAAATGATATCTGTTTCCGCAGCATCTTCCTCTTTTAAACAAAAGTTGTTTTCAGTCAGGAGCACATTGTATTTTAGAGATCTGGGTGTTAATTTGCAATCATTTCTACAAGCCGTGAGTTCCTTATAACAATGATTGACAGGGAGCTAAAATGGAGGCTGATGTGGAAGAACAGAATTCACCTCGCCCAGGGGGAGATAGGCTTCCACCACGGCAATCTGTCCCCCAGGGTTATACCCAGGTTAACCCTGGAGCTGATGGTGCACCGCCAATGTATGTCAGTTGCAGGATAAAGAGGTGTGATTTCAACATTTCATTTTATTTTTCACACCTTACGTATACATATATATTAAATTTAGGAATAAGTAAACATAATATGAAAAATCTTGGTAAGTGACAGTTGCCCTTTTAAGTGAGTTTTGATTACAAGATCTCAGGAGGCGTTACATTATGTTATTTTTTTTTGTATCTACAATCCTTGTAGCAAAAAATTCTAATCAGCCCTATGCAAAATTCTTACACCAGTTTTATGCAAGTTTAGACCTGGTTTTATAGAAAACATACATATTATTAATGTGCTGTTTGACAAGCAGATCTTATGCCAACTTGGATTCACTTCTATTGTACCTCTCCCTTAAAAATGTTCTCAAGACATTTCTATCACTCCTTTATTATATATTAAACACATTAACATAGTATACACCCAAAACACACTTTATAAATATATGAAAAGCTAAGTGAGTATGCATTTCAAATTACTTGCAGTGTGGCATGTTTTGACATACCATCTAAAGCAGGTTTCCCCAAATTCCGGACCTCCAGATGTTGCTGAACTACAACTCCCATGATTCTATGAATGAAATAGGCTGAGAATCATGGGAGTTGTAGTTCAGCAACATCTGGAGGGCTGGAGTTTGAGGAAGCCTGATCTAAAGGATGGTTATTTGTGGTCTCAGAACCACAATATAACAATAAAATAATAACAGTGAATCTAAACATATACGCTTAGATCCATAAAATGTAATAAGTTACTACATGCAGATATTAAATATTAAATAACAGGGTATAATAATATTTAAATTATAAGAAAGGATTCAAAATAAAGTATCCCTAATAGGTGGAAAACATTATGGCGACAGCTTTTCACATCCGGACAGTTTTCGCAATGTAGAGAAAATTAGAATAGATACTGTTAATATAAAATAAATAAAACTTTAGAAACGTTGGGTTACAGAAAAACAAAATCTCCATGGCACTTCTAGAATATCCTAAGCAACTAAAAAAAACACAGAAGCAAAACAAAAAACAAATAATAGCAACAATACAGTAAAAACGGAAGTCTACCATCCTTGTGTACCAGCCTGATGTGTTTCTTTACATCTTACGATACCCTAATATAGGAACATTCTTTATGAATGTATGTATATTCTGTTTTCATACCCTTCTCTTTTGTTGTTTTGATGTATGTGCAGGGCCGGCCTTAGGCCTTTAGACGCCCTGTGCGAAAAATCCTGACAGGGAATCCTGGTAGGGAAATTTGATAGAATACAGGCTTCTGGGCACACTTAGCTCCGCCTCTGCTGCAATTTATAGCCCCGCCTCTGCATAAGCCCCGCCCACCACTCGGTAAAACCCCGCCGACCCGCACATGTGTGTTTTGGGATAGTCGGCTACCCAGGTGGTGAAAAATGAAATCCTCCACCCGGGTAGCAGGTGCACACAGTTCACATCCGGCCATGTGTGAGCTGTGTCGGCTGCCAGGGCGCCCCTGTTGCCATGGCGCCCTATACGGCCGCACAGCTCGCACACCCCTAAGGCCGGCCCTGTGTATGTGTTGAATAATAAGAAAATTTAACATGGGCATTTCCTGTGCCTTTTGGCATTTTTTTTCATGAAGTTCCTGAATCTCAAGATCAACGTTGTATCTGCTGCAATGATGGACTATTGACAACTCAACAACAACAGGTTGCTTTCTACATGTTAAAATGCATCTTACCTTGTTACTAGCTAGATAACAGCTGGTTAGCAATCTGACTTGTACTAACAATATGACTTGTACTAACAACTATCTGATAGGAAGCTACCTATTGCCTAATCCTGATGTTGATATTTGCGTATTTCAGTTTTTTTGAAGAAATGGTTGATTTGACAAGTTCTGAGAGCCTGGTACATCAAAGAACATCAAGACTTGAGTCAACTACAACAGGAATTCACAGGTGGCATTTATTTTATGGATATAAAGAGCAAGTTTCCATGCATGAAATGAGTTCTACAAAGGATAGCTCCCGGTGAATGAGGCATTTATATAGATTCATGGATCCATAATGGTTGTCACAGTTTGCTTTTATATCACAATATGTAAAGAAGCAATACTACACTGAGATTGAAAAAGTCCACCATGTTCACTGTAAAATGATGAAACAAAGGCCAAAAAATGTAAGTAAATTATTGTGACTATTTTTTTCACCGAAAACAAAATAAACAGTGCGTTGTAGAAAATTATGGTAATGACCTCTAGTCAGTTCATTATTTTTGTTCCTGTAGATAAAAGAAGAGCAAGTATGGGAGCGTTCAGAAATATGAGAAAGAAATAACAGAACAGAGACAGATGAGACCTATTGATAGAAAAGTAAATAAAGTCGATTGGTAAAGTAATCTAAAGTGGAAGTCATGTTATGCAATGAAAAACGGAGAAAGGAATAAACTTAAATACTCATATGGAAGTGAAACAGATA
This sequence comes from Pelobates cultripes, assembly GCA_933207985.1. Taxonomy (NCBI): domain Eukaryota; kingdom Metazoa; phylum Chordata; class Amphibia; order Anura; family Pelobatidae; genus Pelobates; species Pelobates cultripes. The sequence continues at coordinate 56,058,940 of OW240915.1, forward strand.
GTGACATGTGTGGACCATGCACGTGGAAAAACAGTAATATCAGCAATAAAAATGTTATAATCACAAAAAACCTAAAAGAGCAGTAGATAAAAATAATGTTAAATAGTGCAGTATTATCTAGGCAAATAAATAAATAAAGGAAAAAAGTGTGATGTATTGTCAACATGCAAATAGTACTTCAAAGTTTATTGAAGAAATTAATGGGTGCTTTATGCCAATGATAATATAATTTCTGGTTTACTTGATGATTAGAATGCCCTAAAACACAGAGCTTAGCATAACAAATAGAATAGATGTATTACCGGACCTTAGAGTGGCCAGGCTTAACAAAATCGTAGTCAAATACTAGCCAAGGTCAGAATAATAGAGAGACAGAATAAACGTAGATACTAGCCAGGTTCAGGAATACAGAATATCAGGACAACATATAAATTAGCCGGGTCAGGGGTACACATTATGTACATTAAGTACACATTATGCAGAAACAAGCAATGGTCAATACAAGAAAATGTAGACAAGAATATAAGAACGCACTAAACGGGTACTTTAAACAGGCACCATGATAGGGCACAGTAATTGGGTCCAAAATAATTAAAATAGTGTTAGGTCCTTATGGATTGGTTCACGTCACGCGTGTGACCAAAAAACATGAGGGAATGAGGACGCTGGAATGACGTGAACAATGGCAGACCAGACTTGGTTTGCCCTGTCTTTAAATATGTGCTCCGTGTGCGAGCAGCTTCCTTTTTGTTACCTGAAGACGGGCCGCGCACCGATCGAATGAGTCCTTTGTGGAGTCCGCCTTCATATAACAAAGAGGATGCTGTTCGCGCATGGAGCACATTCCTAAAGAGTTAGAGGGTGTACCAATTCAGGTCTGCCATTGTCCACGTCATTCCAGCGTCGCCATTCAGTTATGTTTTCGGGTCACAGGCATGAGAGAATATCAGATCACAATGCCGATCGGGTGACTAGCGCCACAGCAACATAGTTCCAGCATAGTGGAACTCCTTGGAAACATTTCAAGCTAGTCACCTCTTGAGTAGTAGAAACAAACACTAGTAACAGTAATTCTCTCCCTGAAAGAATAATGGGGACTAGATAGGCAGTGTCTATGGAATCCTATTGGGGTCAGAAAGACTGATGCTTTTCCTCTTTGTAAAATCAGATGTCTTTATTTTGAATAAATTAACTTGTACACACTGTTCATAAATACAAATTACCTGAGCTAATACACCAATTGCTAAAAAAAAATAATATCTGTTGCAGTTTTTGAAGCCTATATAAATATAGCATATTATACTCAGTAACGCATTATTTTCCTTGTGTGTAGTATCGCTTTATAGATTTCAACTCTCAGGACTAATTTAGCTCATTTGACAGCTCACTGAGAACCTCTGGAGCAAAGCTTGGATCTGATGACCTTGGAATAATGGAAATAATCTTTAATGATCTGTAATTTCTAAGCAAATCTTGTCAATTCACAACCATGGGCAAAACCCACAATCAGTTACAACCATGCTCGTCTAAACCCTCCTCCACAGACAGGGGTTAAGGAAGACTTTAGGCTAATGATCCAGTAGATTAATTTCTTTGACTTTAATAAGCATTTACAGTTCACTATCTTTATATGATTTACTTGTTTACAAATTAGAACATTTACGTTGCATTCGTTCTGTAATGCAAACTATGTGATGCATAGACAAGTTTACTTTGTTACAAGAAATTGTGTTAGCGATTCATATCATATAAACAAACTACCAATGACCCTGCAACAGCATATTGTATATAAATACCTAATATGACTAATCACAAAAGCTTAACACAGTCCTTTTCATGGTTATGTGAAAAGTTAAATTGTAAACGCAAGTTTGTGCACATGTCGGATGTGAAAAGAGACAGACTGACTCACGGCTTTTGTTACTTTTTGGCATGAATCCTCACAATACCAGTATGATAAGACATGAAAGTTCTGCTGAACTTTAGCAACAAATCTGTGTTCTTATCTGTAATGTATAAATTGCCCACACATTCTGTTGCTCCTGACCCATAAAATACCTGTTGACATACTTTGTTCACCTCAAAATCTTTTCCCTGTAAACTCTACATCAAAACGGAATGTTTCAGTTTACCTAACAGCCTAGTACTTTAAAGAACATTAATAAGTAGCTGGGTGGGTCATTTTGCTTTGGATTGTTATGCATTGGTCCTTAAGGGGTCTTTAAGTCACCAAGCTATGTTTGCTGACTCGGTTTTCATAAACAAATTATGGACACGGTGAAGCTGCTCCTAAGGTCTCCCACTGGATGTCCCCATCGTTTACCCAATGCACCAATGGACATGTCCTTATGGAAACTAGGTATGTGCCTGGGGAAAATTTTCGGTTTGGTTCGGCATTCCGAAATTTGGGATTTTCGCAATTCGGGACTTCGGCATTTTGGGACTTCGGCACTTCGGGACTTCTATTGCAGCCGCTTAGTAGATAACTCCCTAATTCCCACGGTATTAGGGAGTTATCTACCAAAAGGCTGAAAGACCTAAATTGGTTTTTCAGCCAAATTTACTAATACTAAGTAAAAAATACTTAGTATTAGTAAATTTTGCCCCTATTCGCTATACCGTGAGTAGGGCATGTCTAGTAAACAGTGAGCAGACTGTTTTAAAAAACAACCTTTTGCAACCCCCCGGCCCCCACCACCGAGCGGTGGGTGGGGGCCCTAAAGTAAAATGATGGGGGGGGACCTATTGTCCTCCCCTCCGGCCCCCACCCCTAAGCGGTGGGTGGGGGCCCTAAATACTAATAAGGGGGGGACCTTATGTCCTCCCCCCTGGCCCCCACCCCTGAGCGGCGGGTCGGGGCCCTAAATTGCAATAAGGGGGGGACCTTATGTTCTCCCCCGCGGCGGGTGGGGGCCCCTAAATACTAAAAAGGCCCCTAAATACTAAAAAGGGGGGGGGGACCTAATGTCCTCCCCCTGGCCCCCACCCCTGAGCGGCGGGTGGGGGCCCTAAATACTAATAAGGGGGGGACCTAATGTCCTCCCCCCTGGCCCCCACCCCTGAGCGGCAGATGGGGGCCCTAAATAATAATAAGGGGGAGACCTAAGGTCCCCCCCCTGGCCCCCAAAGCAGTAGAGGTGGGGAAAGGGGAAGTTACATTTCGTGGACCAAATCTGGTTGTCTTTTTTAAAGGGACACTATAGTCACCAGAACAACTACAGCTTATTGAATTTGTTCTGGTGAGTAGAATCATTACCTTCAGGCTTTTTGCTGTAAACACTGTCTTTTCAGAGAAAATGCAGTGTTTACATTACAGCCTAGTGGTAACTTCACTGTGCACTCCTCAGATAGCTGTTAGAGATCCTTCCTGGGTCATGGCTGCCAAAAATGCGTCCAAACATTTAGTGTCTCCTTCCTCTGCATGCAGACACTGAGCTTTCCTCGTAGAGATTCATTAATTCAATTCATCTCTATGAGGAGATGCTGATTGGCCAGAGCTGTGTTTGAATCATGCTGGCTCTGCCCCTGATCTGCCTCTTTGTCAGTCTCAGCCAATCCTATGGGGAAGCATTGTGATTGGATCAGGCTACCACTTCAGATGATGTCAGCATACTGATTGTTTTTCTGAGTCTAATAGCATGCAGAGTTACAGCTTCAAGCTTGAATACATTAAAGATCTTTACTATATTTATGGAGGCATGAGGGGCCCTGGGGGGCTAGATGGTGGTTTTAACACTATAGGGTCAGGAATACATGTTACAATGATGTAACTTCCTGGCCACCCCTCTTCCCCTCACTGTTCCGCAGAGCCATGGAATGGAGGAGGCCTCTCAAGAAGAGTAACATCACTGCCAGGTCTCTCTGAGAAGGTGGGGGTTGAGGGGGGACATTTAGAGGGCAATAACACTGTGCTACATCTCTGATCTGATCTCCCCAGCCAGAGCATGGCGGTGCAGCCGGCCGGGCCCCTGACTGCTTCGGGCCATCGGTCCATGACCGATCTGTCTGAGTGGTCAGTCCGCCCCTGCTCCTGTCATTACTAAAATTAAGATTATAGGTACACTACGTTAGCATAATCTACAATTGTTAGATATGTTTAACCCAGTAATGCATAAATGCAGTAAATTGAACTACGACTCCCAAAAGCTTTACTGTGCTTTCCATTTGACATGTACAGGGGTGTTACTGAACACTGCAAGTTGGGGACAAAATAGTGCTGTACAATAATATGTATACCAGTACAAGTATCCATCAAGAAGGAAGTATTTTAGAATTGGGGAAGAGCGACAGAGGATGCAGAATACTGCAAAACATTTATGTTTGCAAAAACTATCTATAAATTGCGCATAAAAAAACACACAACATTAACAACCATTACTAAAGTTCCTCTTTATAATTATATCAAATAGCTGATAACTGCACACAATGGGTGTTGCATTGAGATTAAAATTATCAGTGATGTTCTTGCTGCTCATGATAAGTGGTATTTATTGAGGAGATATGAAGGTCTATAGAAGCTAGATATGGATTGGTAAACAGATTGTATCTGTAAGGATGTGAGTACGTTTTTCCTTTCTCATTACAACACTATGAGCAGGCTGAAGGAAGTGACCAGACTGTAAATTAAAACTAGCTTAAACGGTTTGTAATTTTTATTTTTGCTATAAAAAAACAGGACAGTCTGCAGGAGCAAAACACTGCTTGTGCAAAGTGGCAACCAAGAGCTCTTTAACCCCTTAAGGACACATGATATGTGTGACATGTCATGATTCCCTTTTATTCCAGAAGTTTGGTCCTTAAGGGGTTAAAGGGACTCTATAGTCACCAAAACAGCTTTAGCGTAACCTCAGTTAGCTCAATTATCTGCCATTTAGGAGTTAAATCACTTTGTTTATTCTGCCCTAGTCACACCTCCCTGCATGTGACTTGCACCGCCTTCCTAAACACTTCATGTAAAGAGTCATCTAATGTTTACACTTCCTTTACAGTAAACTATGTTTAATTTAGAATTTCCTATCTTCTGCACTGTTAATAGTGTGTGTCAGACATACTGACACACACACAAACATACTGACATACATTTAGCCACCCTCCAACCACCCTTACCTTTTCTGGAGAGTGGTTTCCCTGGGGTCCAGTGGCAGGCTCAGGCAGTTGGGAGTTCTCCTCTGAAACTCCCCTCCTCCCTGCCTTCCTCCTCCTGTGCGGCTCTGGTCTCGGGTGGGTGATGCACGGCACTCACTTCCTCCCAGCCGGCTGCCAAACAGGAAGGGGCCCGGTCGAGCTGTTTAAGCGTCACAGTGCCTGACCGGGCCCCTGCTGACAAATGCCCACCGGGTGGCCCTCTTTAGCGTGCGGGATGGTATGGCTCTGTGCAGCTGCACCGTCGGCTCCAAGGGGGGCTGCGCCAATCGCGGGGCACACGGGGCAGTTGCTCTGGGGCCCCCCAGGAGCAATTGGGCCCGGCGCAGCTGCCCCGTTTGCCCCGCGCTAAAGACGGCCCTGATGATAATTCCTGCATGCCTGCTGTTACAATGCTATTAAGCTAAACATGCAGTATTTTGCTCCTAAAAGAAGCTTGAAGATTGAAAGAAGATCGCAAGGTGTTATTGAAATCCCATTATATAATGAGGGTCCCATATTTGTATTATTGGTTTGAAGGGCATAATGATTGGCTATATTATGCCTAATCTAAAAATGTTTGATATAAGCATTTGCTCCTGCATTGTACTGTTACACCCGCTCTTTATAAGACAGATAGATCGATCTGCTACTGTTTTAGATGCACAATTGTTCTATAATGTATAAACACGTTATATGAAGCCTGTTTACATGGGAGTTATGTATCCAGAAATAAATAGTAGCTCTTCCTGTGCAATACAAACTTTTCCACCCAACGTTTGCTGTACCATGCACTTACTAAAAAATAAAATAATCTAATTTAATATATCCCAGTAGCATGCTAAGCCCACATTATTAAGTGTTCTTGCATAGCAAGACCACTTATTGTTATCTCACATATATATTATTCTTATTCTTATTATAGCCAAATTTGCCACCCTAACTCCTCCCACAGTTTTTACACTACATAGACAAAAATTTACCAAAACGTGCAGATTGTTCCCGATCGGATTGCTATTACTTTGTGGAACGTTTCGCCGAATGGTTCACGGAATATCGTCGTTCTTGTGGCGAAATTTGTCCCATAGGAATGAATGGCAAAGCTAGAGTGGGAGCTGGCAAAAGCTGAAAAATCAGGACATGATTTCTAAACTGCCACCACTCCCTTATTTTCAGGCCCACCTACACAAATCTTATATCAAAACGTTCAGCTATCCCTGCTGCCACTAAACATGTCAACGGCTAAGCCATAGTCCTGATAGTTTTCACAATATAATCATTTGTTTGCAACTAACGCCGTCCATTGACATTCATTGAAACTTCACTCTACAAAGCTCAAATTTGAAGTGCAATTTCTAAACTGCGACTGTGCCTTCATTTTTAATACTTCAGAGACATACTATGCATCAAAATGTAGGTCTGGGTCTTGTGATTCTCACAATATAAAGCTCTTCGCTGTAGGATTTATAGTTTTTAAAATACGACCGTTTGAAGATGGCAACCGCCAAAATACTCTGACCTGTGCCAGGCTGCAGCAGCAAGTGATGTCATAGACAGGGCCTTTTGAACACCTGCTAATGTTTTTATAAATGTATGGTTTAACCCCTTAAGGACGGAGCCAAATGTACACGTTGTGAACAAAACAAAATGTAAACAAAACCTGGCATTTGCGCTACATGTCTGTCCAACCGTAATACACCTCTTTCATAGTAAATGCACCCACCCTTATTATATATCATTTTATTCAGGGGAAACAGGGCTTTCATTTAATATCAAATATTTAGCTATGAAACATAATTTAATATGAAAAAAATGGGAGAAAATACGATTTTTTTTATTTTTTTAGTTCTACATGACATTTTAACGTGTCAGTGTCATAATACTGTTTGCTTTTACTGCAATAAAATACACATATTTGTATTCAGCAAAGTCTCACGTGTAAAACAGTACCCCTATGTACAGGTTTTATGGCGTTTTGGGAAGTTACAGGGCTGGGTCAAATATAGCACGCTACATTTGAAATTGAAATTCGCCAGGATTACGTTGCCTTTGAGACTGTATAGTAGCCCGGGAATGAAATTTACACCCATACTGGCATACCATTTGCAATAGTAGACAACCCAAGGTATTGCAAATGGGGTATGTCAAGTCTTTTTTTGTAGCCATTTGGTCACAAACACTGGCCAAAGTTAGCGTTAGTATTTGTTTGTGTGAAAAATGCAAAAAACGCCAATTTTAGCCAGTGTTTGTGACTAAGTGGCTACTAAAAAAGACTGGACATACCCCATTTGCAATACCTTTGGTTGTCTACTATTGCAAATGGTATGCCATCATAGGGGTAATTTTCATTCTTGCGCTACCATAGGGTCTCAAAGGCACCATAACCAATCTGGCG
>OW240915.1:56072690-56162690 GCA_933207985.1 Pelobates cultripes
AGGCAATTAGTTTGTTTGTTTTTAGTGGGGTCTTGGAAATAATCTCTCTTTTGTACTCCAGACTCTACCACTACCATTGTGCACATAGACCTTGTAACCTGCACATAGATATATTTATATATTCCTATTTATTATTATTATTATTTTTTGTTCAACGTTTTCCCTTAACCCCTCCTTTTTCCTTTATATATGCCCTCAGCACCTATAGGTGGTCCTTTGGGTTTGTCTAGTTTTAGACACCCACCAGTATCGCATTAGAGTAAGAGAGGCAGTCTATTTAGGAATGTCTTTTGTATTAGACTAATAAAGTATCTTCTAGATTTTTATCAAAGGGACAGAATCTCTTTCTCTTTAATTCCAGGAGGGATAAGCCAAATGATTTAGGTAAACTAGAAAAATGGTCAGAGTTGTGACAACTGACATTTAATGTGGATAAGTGCAAGATACTGCATTTTGGACATAAAAAAACCCAAGGGCAGAGTACAGAATATTTGATAGAGTCCTAACCTCAACATCTGAGGAAAGGGATTTAGAGGTGGTTATTTCTGATGACTTAAAGGTAGGCAGACAATGTAACAGAGCAGCAGGAAATGCTAGCAGAATGCTTGGTTGTATAGGGAGAGGTATTAGCAGTAGAAAGAGGGAAGTGCTCATGCCATTGTACAGAACACTGGTAAGACCTCACTTGGAGTATTGTACGCAGTACTGGAGACCATATCTTCAGAAGGATATTAATACTTTAGAGAGAGTTCAGAGAAGGGCTACTAAACTGGTTCATGGATTGCAGGATAAAACTTACCAGGAAAGGTTAAAGGATCTTAACATGTATAGCTTGGAGGAAAGACGAGACAGGGGGGATATGATAGAAAACATTTAAATACATAAAAGAAATCAACACAGTAAAGGAGGAGACCATATTTAAAAGAAGAAAAACTACCACAACAAGAGGACATAGTCTTAAATTAGAGGGGCAGAGGTTTAAAAATATCAGGAAGTATTACTTTACTAAAGGAGTTTAAGCATGTGCAGGATAGGCATAAGGCTATCCTAACTATAAGATAAGGCTAGGGACTAATGAAAGTATTTAGAAAATTGGGCACACTAGATGGGCCGAATGGTTCTTATCTGCCGTCACATTCTATAAACAGTATTAAAACAGGGGTATAAGAGGTGGGTGGTGTCCACCTCTGGACAGGTAGGGAAGAGGGTATTTACAAAGAGAAGTAGAGTGGCCATAGGTATCCTCTGAGTTGGTCTAAATACCCAGCCTTCAATTAGCCATGTGTGAATGATCCGATAATCAGACGGCCCAAAAGAAAATCAGATGGCAGAGGTGTGGCCAGGGAGTGTGGCAACCTGAAGGTATGCAGGACGGTCCAATCTTCCTTTATTTGCTGAATACAATCCTCTATTTGATTGTAATCCGAGTCTATGTTTATCAGGGTGAGCGACCGATATTATAATATATGTGTCGCAGTGGTTTGATTTTATTTAATACTGTCATTTTGGACATCCTTTTTCTGTTTCACTAGTTCACTGTTTGGTTAAAAGTGCCCAACTTTCCCCACTTTTCCTGCACATTCCCTCTCCAGCTGTTTATCATTACATTTTGTGGCTGCTATCTCACTATGCATTTTCTGGTACGCATAGGTTCTAGTATTCTTAAAATGTACTATATATTTCCAGCCTTAGTTGGGGCTATTTTATGCCAGCTGAGATTTATGTGAGTTTAAGCCCATTTGTTCACCACTACCCACAATATTCCATGTTCATTCCCATTCTTTCCACTCTATTTGGACAGATAAACCCCTGTCCTAATCCTTTTTAAACACTGAATCCGCCCACAGTTTCTGGACCGCCTGCGTAGATCACCAAGCATTACACTGGGATGAATGTCAATTGATCTACAGCGGCCAAAACGGGGTGATTGTCCCTGAGGGTGTGTTTAACCATGGGGGAATACCTGTGGGTGGATCATCCGTCACTACACATGCGCCGGGCTTCCAACGATGTCCGAGCACATGTCATAACAGCAGGTATTTTAAAGTCCACCCATTGCTATATAGCAAAGCTCTATCTTAAAGGAGTACGCATCAGAACAATATAACTCTGTTGAGTCAGCACGCCCTATTTTCTTCCATTTAGTTACATTAGTTATAGCTAAATGCTATGCTTATAAGTAGTAAGCAGGGAAGTGGCTCCCTTAGAATCACTAAATGTATTAATGCATAACTAGCAGGAACAAAGGGGAAGTACTCCTACATTCAGTGTGAAGGGCACATATTTATGGATGTAGCCTGATAAAGTGAATCCCATTTATCCTGTTTGACTATCACTGGTGAAGGATAAAGTCACACTGTATTATATGAGCATCTATGTCATGTGTAAGGGAAGGATATATTAGATCCATATAACACCTTTTTAATATACTTAGCAAAGGTGAGTGAATTCCACTTGCTATGGTCAGAAAAGGTATAACAATTATAGGAGACAATTGTTGTCCCATAGATCTCCTATATAGAAAAAGGTGCATCCAGCGTTCTTATTGTTTATTCTGGGCATAGGTAAAAATTCAAATACGGAATATGGGGAAAAAGAGGTATATTCAAAACATACTCAATTGGGCAATTGTGAGAATATCAGATCAGAAAAGGAAACAGTGGCAGAGGGTGGTGAGAAGAAAAAAAAAGTCCTATATGCTTACATTATGAAATCCATATATGAATTAAAGATTAAAATTTAACTCCAATGATCAAATGAAGGGAGAATAGGAGAAACCTTCATTGAGGCTAAGAGGGGATAATGTGTTGAGCCTATATATCCAAAACGCTTCTCTTTGGCATAGTCTCTTATCCCAATCTTTACGTCATGGCTGGGGAATCGATACAAGACCCATCAACCGTACACCTGCTGCTGAATGGTTGTGCTGCTGTTGGAGGTGTCTAGATATTGGAGCATCTCCTTACAGAATTGACATGTTCACGAATGCGGAGCCTAAAGGGACGAAAGGTCTTCCCTACATATTTAACCCCTTAAGGACGGAGCCAAATGTACACGTTGTGAACAAAACAAAATGTAAACAAAACCTGGCATTTCCGCTACATGTCTGTCCAACCGTAATACACCTCTTTCATAGTAAATGCACCCACCCTTATTATATATCATTTTATTCAGGGAAACAGGGCTTTCATTTAATATCAAATATTTAGCTATGAAACATAATTTAATATGAAAAAAATGGGAGAAAATAAGATTTTTTTTATTTTTTTAGTTCTACATGACATTTTAACGGTCAGTGTCATAATACTGTTTGCTTTTACTGCAATAAAATACACATATTTGTATTCAGTAAAGTCTCACGTGTAAGACAGTACCACTATGTACAGGTTTTATGGCGTTTTGGGAAGTTACAGGGTCAAATATAGCACGTTACATTTGAAATTGAAATTCGCCAGATTGGTTACGTTGCCTTTGAGACTGTATAGTAGCCCGGGAATGAAATTTACACCCATAATGGCATACCATTTGCAATAGTAGACAACCCAAGGTATTGCAAATGGGGTATGTCCAGTCTTTTTTAGTAGCCATTTGGTCACAAACACTGGCCAAAGTTAGCGTTAGTATTTGTTTGTGTGTGAAAAATGCAAAAAACGCCAATTTTGGCCAGTGTTTGTGACTAAGTGGCTACTAAAAAAGACTGGACATACCCCGTTTGCAATACCTTGGGTTGTCTACTATTGCAAATGGTATGCCATCATAGGGGTAATTTTCATTCTTGGGCTACCATAGGGTCTCAAAGGCAGCGTAACCAATCTGGCGAATTTTAATGTGAAAAAAATGAAACGCAAGCCTTATATTTGACGCTGTAACTTTTGAAAACACTATAAAACCTGTACATGAGGGGTACTGTTGTACTCGGGAGACTTCACTGAACACAAATATTTGTGTTTCAAAACAGTAAAAAGTATCATAGCAATAATATTGTCCGTTTAATGCTGTTTGTGCGTGAAAAATGCAAAAAACGTCACTTTTACTGGCGATATCATCGTTGTAATACATTTTACTGTTTTGAAACACTAATATTTGTGTTCAGCGAAGTCTCCCGAGTAGAACAGTACCCCCCATGTACAGGTTTTATGGTGTCTCGGAAAGTTATAGGGTTAAATATAGTGCTAGCAAATTAAATTCCCTTTACTTTCGGCATGGGTTGTCATGCAGGTCCTGCTAATTGTAATTAATTAAGATACCTAATTATGTAAAAATATTACATAAATATATATGTAGAATCAATATATGTATATATATACGTATGTGTAGATATATGTATATATCTATATAATTTTTAAAAAATATTTTTATTTATATATAGGTATATATATAGTGATATATACGTATATATTTATGTGTATAAATATATATATTATTTCGTTCTATGTGTATTTTGATATATATATATATATATTAATTTCACAATACAGTTAGAACGAAATAACACACATCTATATATTTTTTAATTATTTATTTTTAATTATTTTTGTAATTTTATTTTTTAACGTATTTACATTTTAATTTTTTTTATAATATATATAAATATATATATAACAATAATTATATATATATTTAATCAGTATCAGTCTACGTGTAATTTGATATTAATATATATATATAATTATATATATATTAATAGTAAAATACACCTAGACGCTGTACATGTGTGTATGTATATGTGTATATATATATTTTGATCATATATATATAATATATATATATGATCTAAGTATATATAATTTTATTTTTTTACACTTTTAACTTATTTTACTTTTATTTTCAGCCAGCAGGGGGACCCCCTGTAATTACAGGCAGCCCCCCTGCTGGCAATACAGAAGCCAGCTATACCCGGCCATGTGATTGTGGGGTCCTCGCTAGGACCCCACTCTCACACCGCCGGGGGGCTTCCTGGAGGACGGTCGTGCTGCGGGGGGCTCCCTGGGAGTCCCCCCCACCGCGATCGCCGGCGTGGGACCGCCGGCGACCGGGTAAGTACAGAAAGACCGGAGGGCGTACTATTACGCCCGGCGGCGTTTAGAGCCGCCTATTAGAGGACGTAATAGTACGCCCTCCGGTCTTAAGGGGTTAATGTAACTGTGCAACAACGTTGCAATTAAATGTGCTATATAAATGATAATAGTTACTCCGCCCACTCCAGTTGTAGACTACTGGTGGAGGCAAGAACACTTCACACAATTTCCCCAGAAATTGTAGCTTTTCTAGTTATTATTATTATTCTTATTATAGCAAAATTTGCCACCCTAACTCCTCCCACAGTTTTTACACTACATAGACAAAAATTTACCAAAACGTGCAGATTGTTCCCGATCGGATTGCTATTACTTTGTGGAACGTTTCGCCGAATGGTTCACGGAATATCGTCGTTCTTGTGGCGCAATTTGTCCCATAGGAATGAATGGCAAAGCTAGAGTGGGAGCTGGCAAAAGCTGAAAAATCAGGACATGATTTCTAAACTGCCACCACTCCCTTATTTTCAGGCCCACCTACACAAATCTTATATCAAAACGTTCAGCTATCCCTGCTGCCACTAAACATGTCAACGGCTAAGCCATAGTCCTGATAGTTTTCACAATATAATCATTTGTTTGCAACTAACGCCGTCCATTGACTTTCATTGAAACTTCACTCTGCAAAGCTCAAATTTGAAGTGCAATTTCTAAACTGCGACTGTGCCTTCATTTTTAATACTTCAGAGACATACTATGCATCAAAATGTAGGTCTGGGTCTTGTGATTCTCACAATATAAAGCTCTTCGCTGTAGGAGTTATAGTTTTTAAAATACGACCGTTTGAAGATGGCAACCGCCAAAATACTCTGACCTGTGTCAGGCTGCAGCAGCAAGTGATGTCATAGACAGGGCCTTTTGAACACCTGCTAATGTTTTTATAAATGTATGGTTTAATGTAACTGTGCAACAACGTTGCAATTAAATGTGCTATATAAATGATAACAGTTACTCCGCCCACTCCAGTTGTAGACTACTGGTGGAGGCAAGAACACTTCACACAATTTCCCCAGAAATTGTAGCTTTTCTAGTTCTTATTCTTATTATAGCCAAATTTGCCACCCTAACTCCTCCCACAGTTTTTACACTACATAGACAAAAATTTACCAAAACGTGTAGATTGTTCCCGATTGGTGTGCTATTACTTTGTGGAACGTTTCGACAAATGGTTCACGGAATATCGTCGTTCTTGTGGTGCAATTTGTCCCATAGGAATGAATGGCAAAGCTAGAGAGGGAGCTGGCAAAAGCTGAAAAATCAGGACATGATTTCTAAACTGCCACCACTCCCTTATTTTCAGGCCCACCTACACAAATCTTATATCAAAACGTTCAGCTATCCCTGCTGCCACTACGGCTAAGCCATAGTCCTGATAGTTTTCACAATATGACCATTTGTTTGCAACTCACGCCGTCCATTGACATTCATTGAAACTCCACTCTAGCCACCTAAAATTTGAAGGGCAATTTCTAAACTGCGACTGTGTCTTCATTTTTAATATTTCTGAGACATACTATGCAAATCTCTTCGCTGTAGGATGTATAGTTTTTATAATACGACCGTTTGAAAATGGCAACCGCCAAAATACTCTGACCTGTGCCATGCTGGAGCAGCAAGTGATGTCATAGACAGGGCCTTTTGTACACCTGCTAATGTTTTTATAAATGTATGTTTTAACCCCTTAAGGATGGAGCCAAATGTACACGTTGGCATTTGCGCTCCATGTCTGTCCAACTGTAATTCACCTCTTTCATATTAAATACACACACCCTTATTATATATCATTTTATTCAGGGGAAACAGGGCTTTCATTTAATATCAAATATTTAGCTATGAAACATAATTTAATATGAAAAAAATGGGAGAAAATAAGATTTAAAAAAAATTTTTTTAGTTCTACATGACATTTTAATGGTCAATGTCATAATACTGTTTGCTTTTACTGCAATAAAATACACATATTTGTATTCAGCAAACTCTCACGTGTAAAACAGTACCCCCTATGTACATATAGCGTTTTGGGAAGTCACAGGGTCAAATATAGCACGTTACATTTGAAATTGAAATTCGCCAGATTGGTTACGTTGCCTTTGGGACTTTATAGTAGCCCAGGAAAGAAATTTACACCCATAATGGCATATCATTTGCAATAGTAGACAACCCAAGGTGTTGCAAATGGGGTATGTCCAGTCTTTTTTAGTAGCCATTTGGTCACAAACACTGGCCAAAGTTAGTGTTAGTATTTGTTTGTGTGTGAAAAATGCAAAAAACGCCAGTTTTGGCCAGTGTTTGTGACTAAGTGGCTACTAAAAAAGACTGAACATACCCCGTTTGCAATACCTTGGGTTGTCTACTATTGCAAATGGTATGCCATCATAGGGGTAATTTTCATTCTTGGGCTACCATAGGGTCTCTAAGGCAATGTAACCAATCTGGCGAATTTTAATGTGAAAAAAATGAAACGCAAGCCTTATATTTGACGCTGTAACTTTTGAAAACACCCTAAAACCTGTACATGAGGGGTACTGTTGTACTCGGGAGACTTCGCTGAACACAAATATTTGTGTTTTCAAAACAGTAAAAAGTATCACAGCAATAATATCGTCCGTGTAAGTGCTGTTTGTGCATGAAAAATGCAAAAAACGTCACTTTTACTGGCGATATCATCGTTGTAATACATTTTACTGTTTTGAAACACTAATATTTGTGTTCAGCGAAGTCTCCCGAGTAGAACAGTACCCCCCATGTACAGGTTTTATGGTGTCTTGGAAAGTTATAGGGTTAAATATAGTGCTAGCAAATTGAATTCCCTTTACTCTCGGCATGGGTTGTCAGGCAGTTCCCGCTAATTGTAATTAATTAAGATACCTAATTATGTAAAAATATTACATAAATATATATGTAGAATTAATATATGTATATATATATATATATAATTTTTAAAAAATATTTTTATTTATATACGTATATATTTATGTATATAGATATTACTTCGTTCTACATGTATATTGATATAAATATATATATATTAATATCACAAAACAGTTAGAATGAAATAACACACATCTATATATTTTTTATTATTTTTTTAAAATTATTTTTTAATGTTATTTTTTAACGTATTTACATATTTAATTTTTTTATATTATATATAAATATATATATAACAATAATTATATATATATTTAATCAGTATCAGTCTACATGCAATTTGATATTAATATATATATATAATTATATATATATTAATTGTAAAATACACCTAGACAGTGTGTGTGTGTGTGTGTGTGTGTATGTATATGTGTATATATATATATACTTAGATCAAAAAAAAATAATATATATATATATACTTAGATCATATATATATATTATATATATATACATATGATTTAAGTATATATATATATATATAATATATATATGATCTAAGTATATATATATAAATATTTTTTTTACACTTTTAAATTTTATTTATTTTATTTCCAGCCAGCAGGGGGACCACCTGTCATTACAGGTAGCCCCCCTGCTGGCAATGCAGGAGGCAGCTAACCCTGCCATGTGATTGTGAGGTCCTCGCAAGGACCTCACTCTCACATGGCCGGGGGGCTGCCAATGGGTTGGACGTGCCGCAGGGGGCTCCTTGGGAGTCCCCCCAACCACGATCGCCAGCGTGGGATCGCCAACGGCCGGGTAAGTAAAGAAAGACCGGATGGCGTACTATTACGCCCGGCGGCATTTAGAGCCGCCTAAAATAGGGCGTAATAGTACGCCCTCCGGTCTTAAGGGGTTAATGTAACTGTGAAGCACTTTGGGCATCAACGTTGCAATTAAATGTGCTATATAAATTATTATTATTATTATTATTATTATTATTGCCATTTATATAGCGCCAACAGATTCCGTAGCGCTTTACAATATTTTGAGAGGGGGAATGTAACAATAAATAGGACAATTTCAAGAAAACTTACAGGAACAATAGGTTGAAGAGGACCCTGCTCAAACGAGCTTACAGACTATAGGAGGTAGGGTATTAGAAACATTAGGACATGAAATATCAAGTAGGAGTGAAGCAGAGCTGGAGGAGAGAGCAAAGCACTGTCTCATAGGAGAGAGCAGGAGACAGGTATGTAAGGTAGAGATTACTCTGGGAGGACATAAGCTTTCCTGAAGAGATGGGTTTTAAGGCCCTTCTTAAATGATTGAAGACTAGGGGAGAGTCTGATGGCAGTAGGCAAGCTATTCCATAGGAGAGGAGCCGCCCGCGAGAGGTCCTGCAAGCGCGAGTTGGCCGTACGGGTGCGAGCAGCGGTCAGGAGGTGGTCACGGGCAGAGCGGAGGGTACGAGGAGGGGCATATCTATGGATTAGTGAAGAGATATAAGTGGGGCTAGAATTGTTCAGTGCTTTAAATGTATGGATTAGCACTTTGAATTGACTCCTATAGCATACAGGGAGCCAATGTAAGGACTGGCAGAGGGGTGAGAGGACAGACTAGAGAGGAAAATCAGTCTAGCTGCAGCATTCATTACAGACTGTAGCGGGGCAATACGGCTTTTGGGGAGAGCAATCAGGAGAGGGTTACAGTAATCCATGCGGGAAATTACTAGAGCATGGACAAGCTCCTTGGTAGCATCTTGCATAAGAAAGGGGCGAATGCGGGCTATGTTTTTGAGTTGGAACCTACAGGACTTGGCAGCAAACTGGATGTGAGACTCAAAGGTGAGACCAGAGTCAAGTATGACGCCAAGACAGCGTGCTTGCAGGGATGGACTTATGTGGATATCACTGACTTAAAGGGAGAGCAAGAGAGGAGGATCAGTATTAGGAGGAGGAAAGACAAGGAGTTCAGTTTTAGAGAGGTTAAGTTTCAGAAAGCGTGAGGACATCCAGTCAGAGATGGAAGAAAGGCAAGCAGTGACACGTTGCAGGACGGCAGGGAGAGGTCCGGGGAGGAGAGGTATATCTCAGTGTCATCAGCGTACAGGTGGTAGTGGAATCCAAAAGAGGCAATAAGTTTACCAAGAGAGGCAGTATAAAGAGAAAATAGAAGGGGACCAAGGACAGACCCTTGGGGAACTCCAACCGAGACAGGACGAGGGGAGGAGGTGTCCTTGGAAAAGGAGACACTGAATGAGCGTTGGGAGAGATAGGAGGAAAACCAAGAGAGGACAGAGTCACAGAAACCGAGCGATTGAAGAGTTTGAAGGAGGAGAGCATGATCAACGGTGTCAAAGGCAGCAGAGAGGTCAAGGAGAATTAATATGGAGTAGTGACCTTTGGATTTAGCGGAGATTAGGTCATTAGTCACTTTGATAAGAGTAGTCTCAGTAGAGTAGAGAGGGCGGAAGCCAGACTGAAGAGGGTCAAGGAGAGAGTTGGAATTAAGGAAGCGGGACACACGGGTAAAGACAAGTCTTTCCAAAAGCTTTGATGAGAAAGGGAGCAGGGATATGGGACGATAGTTAGAAGGGGAGGATGGGTCAAGAGATGGTTTTTTTCAGGATAGGTATTACAGTGGCATGTTTAAGGTCAGCAGGAACAGTGCCAGAAGAGAGAGAGCAGTTAAAGATGTGTGTTAGGGTAGGCACAAGACAAGGGGAGAGAGATCTGATGAGGTGAGATGGGACAGGATCGAGCGGGCAAGTGGTGGGGCGAGAGGAATGGAGAAGCGCAGCCACCTCTTGTTCAGTAGCCGGGTAGAAAGTCTGGAGGGTAGGGAAAGCAAGATTTACATGTGGTTGAGAAAGAGAATGGCAAGGAGGGGAGAATTGTTTCCTTAGCTGTTCAATCTTGTCGGTAAAGTAGCATGCATAGCTATCAGCTGTATAAATAAATAATAACAGTTACTCCGCCCACTCCAGTTGTATACTACTGGTGGAGGCAAGAACACTTCACACAATTTCCCCAGAAATTGTAGCTTTTCTAGTTGAAGATGACATATCTCATCTCTGTGATGTTGTGCAAAGCATGAAAGCATTTCTGGATTGTTAATCATGGTGGTTCCTATGGGATCTCCTCTACGATCAGTTTATTTATTTCACTTTTGTAGCATGTTAAAACGGCATTTTTAAAATATTATGTTTAAGTATCCTTAAATGTAAGAAATATGTTTGAGAAGTGTGAAACATAACTGAGTTCAGAAATTCACACCCAGTTATCCTGCTAATGGGTGCCACCATCTAGCTCCCTGTCTTTCAATGTTATAAGCTCCGTCCTTTGCACCTGGCAGTCAGCATAGAGAAAGCATACAGAGAATTTTATATTTCTATTTCTCCTTGTTTGTAATGTTCGCATTGTTCGAACTGGATGACTATGTCAAACGTGGGAATCCTATGTTTAAGGTCCTCGAGGTCCAAAACATATAAGTTTTCTGTCTTGTCTGACTTCCCTACATGGTATCTAAGGAGCCAAATAAACTTTCTCATATGCCTTGGTGAGCACGTGTTGTGGTGTTTTTCTGTGCCACTTTTCGTGAATCTCAGGATTGGAGTTTCCTCTTTTGGCATCTCTTGGGGCTACAGGTGAATGGAGCACTGTCTCCCTTTTTATTTTCTAAACTTATGTTTTTAGTAAGGTCTATAATTAAGAAAAGATAATGACAAATAGTTGCTGTACACATCATGTAACACAAAATACAAACATAACAGTAGAATAACAGTACAAGATGTGATGGAATGCATAAATAGCATATGAATTACATTTTTCTTTTATTTTGCATTATGGTATATAAAGCAAATGTATAAAAAAGAAGTGGAGCAATGTTTAGGTGAGATTACCCATAACAGAATAAAAATAAATTGTATAGATACTTAAGCTGCCGGTAGATTGCACCAGATGGTCATTGGTTTATAATACACATGGAAAGAAAATTAGAATACAGATAATATGTTTGACTCTTAATATCCAAACAAAAAAATTGGATGTATAATTAAAAAAAATACAAATAATATAATGTATGTGAGTGTGTGTGTGTGTGTGTGTATAGCAGTGAGCTTCAATATTAAAACAATAGAAATATTAAAAACATAAAAATAATAATATCCCACACACAAAATCCCACTGTAAGATCTACTGCGGCATACAGAATTGTGTGATGAGTATTGCGGTACACAAAGCCGCTACTCACAACCAGACTTAATTGCAGTAAAGTCTCTGGTTCCCCTCTTGGTATCTCTGTGCCTCTTAGTTTCTCGTGTAATTCGGTATATTGGCTCCAGTTTCCAAAGTGCCGATTGTATATCCTGGCTCTCCAACTTCAATTCGTCTATGCGTTTCACCGTAAGTTGTCGGCTTCTTCAGGACATTTGGTGCTGATTATACAGTCTCAAAAGAGGGGTGATAAAACATGTTGCTGCTGCTGATTTTTTTTTTTTTAATTCTTTATTTTATCTCAGTCCATGAGGAGTAGCATCAAGTTCACATTTGACATAACAGCACATTGTATATTAACAAAGAAAAACCATATATACTACTATGTCGTAGCCATAATATTGTGCTCTAATACAACAAAGATTAGCGTGTGTGCTGCCATAGAGGAATAGTTGGGGTGAGTTATTTTATTTTTAAGGGTGGTTTGAGGAGAGGTGTTGTAGTGTATACGTGTCGTATGTGAGCCCCCTGGGTTGGAGGTCAAGGGCGCGTGAAGATGGTGCCTTAAGGTGAGTGGAAGCGGGCCATGTCTCCGCAATGTGGGTGCGCAGCTCAGTGAGCATTGTACGAAGTTGCGCTGATGTGACCGGTTCCCGTTCCTCTATCTCGGGCGGCTTAGGTGTCAGTTTTATCGGGACTGAGGCTCCCTCTCCCGGGTTGTGGGTAAAGTCCTCAGAGTAGTATTAGGATTCGTCTCCTATTTGGGACATTTTTGAAGCCAGCCAATGTAATTTACCCCATCAAACCATATATTTTTGAAAAGTAGACTCCCTAGGGTATTTAAATGGTGGTATTTTAACACTTTCCATGCAGTAATTACATCACCAGTCTTTGTCAAACCTTTGGGTACTCCTTTTTTTGTGTTAGTTTTCTCTCACATTGTACTTTTTTTCTCAGTTCCTGTTATGTGTTACTGACAAATATGTGTTCAGTAACATCTCCCGAGTACAACAGTGCCCCCAATGTACAGGTTTTATGGGTTTTTGCAAACTTACAGGGGTCAAATGTAGGACTTTCCCCGTTTCCATGTTTGCACATTGAAATTTGTCAGATTGGTTTGCTAGGCCTATGTTGCCTTTGAAACCGTATAGCAGCCCAGAAATGAAAATTACCCAATCATGGCATACCATTTGTAAAAGTAGACAACCCACGGTATTCAAAATGGGGTATGTCCAGTCTTTTGTAGTAGTCACTTAGCCACAAACGCTTGCCAAAGTTAGCGTTCATATTTGTTTTTTGCATTTTTTTTACACAAAAATTGCACTTTTGCTGGTGATTTCATCGTTGTGATACATTTTACTGTTTTAAACACTCATATTTGTGTTCAGCGAAGTCCTCGAATATAACAATACCACCCATGCACAGTTTTTATGGTGTTTTGAAAAGATACAGGATCAATATAGGGCTTGCCCAATTCAGTTTGCCAGATTGGTTTGCTGGGTCTATGTTGCCTTTTGAGACCATATGGTAGCCCAGGAATGGGAAATAACCCCATCATGGCATACCATTTTCAAATGAAGACAATCCAGGGTAATCCAAACAGGGTATTTCCAGTCTTTTGTAGTAACCACTTAGTCACAAATGCTAGTCAAAATTTGCATTTTTATTTGTTTTTTGCATTTTTTTTACGCAAAAATTGCACTTTTACTGGTGATTTCATCGTCGTGATAAGTTTTACTGTTTTAAACACTCATTTTTGTGTTCAACGAAGTCTCCCGAGTATAACAATACCCATCATGTACAGGTTTTATGGTGTTTTGGAAAGTTACAGGGTTTATATAGGGCTTGCCCAATTCAGTTTGCCAAATTGGTTTGCTGGGACTGTGTTGCCTTTAGAGACCATATGGTAGCCCAGGTATGTGAAAAAAAACCATCATGGCATGCCATTTTCAAATGTAGACAATATATTGTATATATATGTGTAATTTTACTCCAGGTGTATTTTTATATATAAGAGATATATATACATATTATATAAAGATCTATCGCATATATACATATATTTTTTTTAAATTTATTAACTTTATTATTATTATTTTTTTTTACTTTTTTCACCGGCAGGGGGAGTGCCTGTCAGTTCAGGCAGTCCCCCTGCTGGCAGCACTGCAGACACCTATTGCGGCCATGTGACCGCTCTTTTAGAGCAGTCACATGGCCCCAAGGGGTTCAAAATTGGAGAGGGGGGACTCCCCTCGAAGAAGACCAATCACCTGCAGGGGATCAACGGCGATCGATAAGTACATGGGGAGGGAGAGGGAGGGTAGGGGTCACATTTTTTTATTTATTACATTTTTACTTTTTTTTTTTACTTTAACTGAGTGGCTCGACCCCTCAGGGCACTCAGTACAGGTAGAATGGCTGATGGCTTCCCGATGCTCTGCCTCACTGCCGGGCTCCACGTGGAGCAGCACAGACGTGATTGCTCCAGGGGGAGCGATTACCCGGTGTTCTCCGGCGGCCAACAGCAGTGATTGGTAATGGTATTGCAGAAATGCCTCAACATTGCTGGTAATGGTATTGCAGCGATGCCTCAACATAAAGGCATCACTGCAATACCATTAGAGCTGCTGGAAGTGATCATGATCGCTTCCAGCGCTCTAATTCCCCGCGGACGGATCAGGTACAGCCGCGGTCCTTAAGGACCATTTTTTTGTCGGAGGTACCTGATACGTCCATGGTCACTAAGGGGTTAAGGGGAGGCTAGCAAGCTCTGCAAGGAGTTTTTTTTTAACAATTAAACTGCTAACATTGCCAGCGGGCAAATACTTCTTCAAATTATCTTTTACTTGCAAAAATCAAGAGAATGATCATTTGCAAATGTGCTTCCTGCCAGATGCATTTGGTTTATCTTCAGCTGGTCACTGATAAATCTCTTATTCCCTGTGCTGCAAATTGGTTCGGATGCAAAACTCATCTGAATGAATGTCATAGAATCGGTTGGACCAACAGAATCCTGACCGCTTTTGGCTTTAGTACAACTGCGAATTGCCAATGCAGTCGTAATTCAGATATTTTCAGCAGATTTTGTTGATTTGGACAAAATCCGGTGTTTATTGAATAACCTTGTAAAAGTTTATTCTATCATTATTCTCCATCTGATACTGTTGCAGATTGAAACCCGTATGGCTGGTCCCAGATACACTTTTTATCCTTTTTTCACATTTATCAGTTTGCCTACCCCTGTCTATAACATCATCATTAGACTTTGGCGCCACCTGCTGTTGAAACACTGTCCTTACTGTTCCTGCGATACAACTTTTCACAATGGCATGTTTGTTCCACCTGATGTGCACTAGTAATTATATTTATTTGCTAAATAAATCTTTAACAATTAATATGCTAGAATTTGACTTGGGCAATGAGCAAGCAAATGTAGCTCAGACTTTACATGTGAGTGTAGTTACTTCTACCCTAAAATGTAGGCTTTTTAATAATCTCAATACAACCGTGCTATTTTTCAGTAAATAACACAAAATATTTATTTAAAAAAGTGTTTTTTTCTTTATTATGTATAGTTTGTAGTGCCGCACAAAGGGGAAGACACATCTGGAAAGATGGCGGGTCGACCTAAAGAATAGGATGGTCATACAAGCGGCAATGCGCTCCAGGCTGCCTGTCAATCACACAAGCCAGCCCACGAAGGGCAGAACATGCAGAGAGCTCTGTTTTAGTATGCTCAGTATGGTCCAAGTGCACTGTGTGTATAAGTTTGTGCTACACTTTCTGTGGACATTTCCCACTTTAGGGGACACCAGGAAAAAAGGTCAGGATGGTGGAAAAAGAATCTAAAATAGGGACAGTCCCTCTGAAATTGTGACTCTTGGGAAGCCTGTTATAATATTTTGTCCATACACAACTATTCAGAATAGTTACTTCATCTACACCCTGTTCCAAATTATTATGCAAATTCTATTTAAGTGTCACAAAGATTAAATATTTTGTTTTTCAGTTTAACTCATGGATGGCATTGTGTCTCAGGGCTCTTTTGATCATTGAAAACAATCTCGGACACCTGTGATAATTAGATTGCCAGGTGAGCCCAATTTAAGGAAAAACTACTAAAGGAGGGTGTTCCACATTATTAAGCAGAGCACCATTTTCATGCAATATGGGGAAGAAAAAGGATCTCTCTGCTGCCGAAAAGAGTGAAATAGTTTAATGCCTTGGACGAGGTATGAAAACATTAGATATTTCACGAACACTTAAGCGTGATCATCGCACTATTAAGAGATTTGTGGCTGATTCAGAGCACAGACGGGTTCGTGCAGATAAAGGCACATTGATGAAGATTTCTGCCAGATCCATGCATCGGATCAAGAGAGCAGCTGCTAAAATAACATTACATAGCAGCAAACAGATATTTGAAGCTGCTGGTGCCTCTGGAGTCCCACGGACATCAAGGTGTAGAGTCCTCCAGAGTCTTGCAACTGTGCATAAACCTTCTATTCAGCCACCACTAACCAATGCTCACAAGCAGAAACGGCTGCATTGGGCAGAAAAATACATGAAGACTAATTTTCAAACAGTCCTGTTCACTGATGAGTGCCTTGCAACCCTGGATGGTCCAGATGGATGGAGTAGTGGATGGTTGGTTGACGGCCACCCTGTTCCAGCAAGGCTGCGACGTCAGCAAGGCGATGGTGGAGTCATGTTTTGGGCCGGAATCATTGGAAGTGAGCTGATCGGCCCCTTCAGGGTCCCCGAAGGTGTAAAGATTACCTCTGCAAAGTATATGGAGTTTCTGACTGACCACTTTCTTCCCTGGTACAGAAGAAAGAACTATGCTTTCCGTAATAAAATCATCTTCATGCATGACAATGCACCATCTCATGCTGCAAAGAATACCTCTGCATCAATGGCTGCTATGGGAGAGAAAGTCATGGTGCGGCCTCCATCCTCCCCTGACCTCAATCCTATTGAGAACCTTTAGAGCATCCTCAAGCAAAAGATCTATGAGGGTGGGGGCAGTTTACATCCAAACAGCAGCTCTGGGAGGCTATTCTGACATCTTGCAAACAAATTCAAGCAGAAACTGTCCAAAAACTCACAAGTTCAATGGATGCAAGACTTGTGAAGCTGCTATCAAATAAGGGGTCCATGTTAAAATGTAACGTGACCTGTTAAAATGTTTAAAAAGTTGAAATGTTGTTATAAGTTTGTTTGAAATAGCTTTTGATTTCAGTAAATATGCTGCAAACACAACAAATGACAGTTTTCGGTTCTTTACAACCTATAAAGTGTTTTGAAACTTACTGTGCGTAATAATTTGGAACAGTGCATTGTAAGTTTTTTTATGTTTAAGAAAAATACTGTTATCATTAGGAGGTTTGTTCAATAAAATTTGTATTGTACTCTTAATAGTTGATAACATAAGAATTATGCTGACTCTTATTTACATCAATTATTTCGAGAAATGAGAAAAATATAATTTGCATTATAATTTGGAACAGGGTGTATGACCTGTATTGTAAGCTGACAAATATTATGTCTGGTCTCATTAAAGTGAAAATGGATCGTTAATCTAACACTTCCTGTGCATATGATTTGTTGCTTCATGAATCTATATCTCAACTTTTGGATGGCTTCTTCCACATACAGGAGGCTGCATGGACATTTCAAAATATATGTAATATTAGATGATTTAAATGTGAGAAAAATGTACCAGATATCTTTTTTTTTTTCAATTCCTCGGTGGCTGAAGATGTCCCCTATAATAAATGTGTTAAAAATAATTTATATAATATCTAGCTCTCCAGAGAAGCAGTTTTGCTGAGTTTTCTGTGTCTCCTCAGCCTTACTGGTAAACAGTCTGCTGTGCTGCAGAAAATGTTCTTTTTTTCTGCAATTTATATTTCTTTGCAACATGAATCAATTCAAAAGAAATTAAGTTATGTAGAGCCAGAGGCACTTGTAGATGGAGTGTGCTATAAATTTGACAAGAGCACTTACGTAAGTGAGAACAAATGGTTGTGAAGGGCAATCCTTGACTGACTAAAATTTAGGCCACATGTAAGTAGATCAACAATGGCATTAAAGGGACACTATAGGCACCAGAAAAACTACAGCTTAATGTAGTTGTTCTGGTAAATATAGTCTGTCCCTGCAGCCATTTTTATGTAAGCATCGCCTTTTTAGAGAAAATACAGTGTTTATATTGCTGCCTAGGGACACCTCCAGTGGCAGTCAATCAGACAGCCACTAGCGGTGCTTCCTGGGTCAGTGCTGCACATTCATTCAGAGTTTCCACACTCCCATGGAGACCCCTAACATTCCTCATAGAGTTGCATTGATTTAATTCTTTTTATATTTTTTTCAAAGCAGTCAACAGACAGCCAGAAGCCCTACTACTCTACACGACCACCTTAGAAAGGGACAGGGACATCTTTCCCAATGGGCATGCTGAGCAGTTGCCTGGGGGCCCCACAGGCATGGGGGCCCCACCACGCTGCCCAGCGTGCCGAGGCCGACAGGAGAGATCCTTTGATCTCCACTGCCGGCCCATGGAGAGCCGGCCCTGCTCTCTTGCCCTGGGCCCTCTCTAACTCACCGGCCCAAAGGCCATTTGAGAGAGGGGAGAGATAGGGCGGAGGGACCCGGAGGCAGCAGGAGGGACCTGGGAGGCAGATCGCTCCTCCCACGAGCATGTTGCGTGGAGCGTTGCCATGGCCACAGTGCTCAGCTCGGGAGGAGTGAAGACAGCCTGCAGCCAGAGGAGCTGCAGGCTATATAGATCACCAATGGACCACCAGGGCTGGTTGTCCCCCTCCCCATTCAGATTTTATTGATGCACTTTAATTTTTTTTAAAAACAACAATAAAACATTTGCTCCATGCACCCCTCACACTCTGCAACACACACACCATCCTTCACACAGCAACTCTCTCACACAAAGCACCTCACGCACACAGCACCTAACAAACACAGCACATCTCACACATAGCACCTCTTACACACACAGCACCCCCCCACACACACAGCACCCCCCCACACACAGCACCCCTCATACACAGCACCCACTCACACACAGCACCTCACACACACAGCGCCTCTTTCACATACAAAACACCTCACACACACAGCACCTATCACACACAGCACCTCACACACACAGCAACTCTTTAACACAGCACCTCACACACACACAGCACCTAACAAACATGGCACATCTCACATATAGCACCTCTTACACACACAGCACCCAACACACACAGCACCCCTCACACACACAGCACCCCTCATACACAGCACACACACACACAGCACCCCTGACTTACAGCACCCCTCACTTACAGCACCTAACACACACATAGCACATCTCACACGCAGCACCCCTCACACAGAGCACCTGTCACAAACACAGCACCTTTCACACACACAGCACCCCTCATACACATTACACACACACACAAAGCACCCCTCAAAGACACACACACACAATCACACACACACACACACACATCATCCTTACACACAAACACATACACTGCACCCCTCACTGCAGTCTGTGTGTATTTAGCAGTCTGTGTGTGGGGCCCATAATGCTGTTAAGATGGCACTGGAAACATAACCATACCAGGGGCGACCCCGAAACCATTGATATTAAGCAATGGCACAAGGCAGGGCTGCCCGCTCTCGCCACTTCTCTTCATATTGGTCCCAAAACCAGACAGACCCGCCCGGCGCACAGTCTGCCCAGCAATAACTAATTCCATCAGAATATGGGACGCCACTGTACATAAATATGCACTGACCAGAACACCCTCACCCCATATCTGAGAAACAAAGCATTCCCACCGGGCATGAGGGCGCGTGACTTTCAAGGATTGGAATATACAGGCATACAGAGGTACTACCACTTATACAACAGGGACACATTCAAAACATTTGAGGAGCTAAATCAAAATGCACCATTACAAACAAGAGACCTATTCAGATACATCCAACTACGTGATTTCGCAAAACACCCCGGAATAAGAAAGGCAGCCAGAGCCCCATTGACCAGCTATGAGAAATTATGCATAACAGAATGAACACGTAAGGGCCTGATCACCACACTATATGCACAACTCAGCGCCCCAGACAGAGACGCAGAACCCCTCACTTATGTCACCCAATGGGAAAAGGACCTACATCAAACATTGGAAGGGGAGGGCTGGAGGGACATATGACAAGCAGCAGCAAAGGTGTCCGTATGTGTAACACTTCAGGAACAGGCATTCAAGACCCTCCTGAGGTGGTACACTACTCCGGCCAAACTCTATAGAATGGGGAAAACCACCACAGACACATGCTGGAGGGGTTGCGAAGAGAGAGGATCATACATCCAAATGTGGTGGACGTGCCCTAAAGTGGCAAGATACTGGTCGGACATAGAGACATTGATGACGTCAGTACTAGCACGACCAATAAAAAAGCTCCATGGACTTACCTGGTAGCCAAAACACAAGACGACCTGACGGCAAGAGAACAGAAACTAGTTAACAAAATGACCTTAGCGGCCAGAAGAGCGCTGACCCAACAATGGCTCAGCCCTGACACCCCTCCTATACACAAAGTGATACACAAAATAAAAGACAACTGTCTAATGGACAAATTGACAGCGCAAATACGGAACACCATGGGCACCTTTTCAAAAGTGTGGCAACCATGGGAAGACTATTTAGATAGGAGGGCACAGACGCCATGAGACACACTAGAAAGGTTAAGTGACACATATTAACTCACGTGTGCGGTGGGTGCACCCGGTGGGATCCCCCTCACAATGCCCCTTACCCCCTGCACGCACACTCTCCCCAAACTTACCCTAAAAACAAGTTCGGTCTGGAGCGACAGGCAAAACAGCCAAAAGCAATACGCACTCCTTGAACCACTGGCAAACGCTCTCTAACAGAACCGAAAAGTACACAGGCTAGCCGTGCACAAAACAAGCATATAGATAGGTAATCAACCGTGGTACGCACCTAGTAACAATCATTAAACGAGAGAATTGCAAAGTATGAGGGGTGAATTAAACACATGTAATGCTCGATAACACAGTATGATACGATATGTAAACGCAACGGTATACAGATATTTGTTGTCAATGTATTGTAAAGATAACACTGTACATGCACGAATTGTAATGCTCCATACCTGAACTCAAAAATAAAGAATTAAAAAAAAAGATGGCACTGGAAACTTAAGGGAAAGTGAATAGTGGGGCGTGGAAAGGGAGGTGATGGAGGCTGCGGGAAAGAAGAGTATTTCCATTCCAGCGGTCTTTTTTTGTGTAAAATGTAAGCACCTCAAATTGAAAATTTCTTAGAGACATGAAGGGATGCAAGAGGAGTTCTTGGGTATTTAAGAAAGTGGACCCAGGGCTTCAGGTAAACTTCCAATTTTTGTCAATCGTTTTGAAAATTGATTGCAAAAACTGTGCCATGGCTTCCTTCCACCAAAAACACTACAATATGCTGCTATGATTATTGATTTTGGACTTCCTGGGGATTATTTCTAGGTATATTCAGAAACAGAACAGGGAAAAAGTGTGAACCATTGTGTCAGGAACCTGAAATAGTACTATCCCACAGTATTCGGGAACAGTAGTGCGGACCGAAGACATACAACAATAAAACAAACAGTAATTTTATAACATGACAGGAGGCTTCGTATTTGCTTAAGACTTTCTTTACTTAAGCTTCACAGCAGCACTTTTTCACATAGTAACAAGGTAACCAATAAGAAAAAAGGAATAACAAGGTATATAGGTCCCTCCCAGTGATGTCATTTCCTCTTTCTTTGCTGCTTCACACCAGTACAGGTCAGAGTGCCACTGTCTCCTACTTTGTGGGGGATTTTTTTTCTGGGATTTATCTTCTTTTGTAACTCTCATCTGTTTTATCCATATTAATTTACTATATTAATTTACTATATTATTCACATGTATATTTTTACCCTTTATTCTATTTCTGTTTGATTTACTTTTTTCCCATCTATTATCTTCTATGTGTATTTTCTCACACTTCTTTCCACCTTTATTTTTTAGTTACTGTCCGTTTTATTAGTATTGTATTATTATTGTATTTTGGGTATGGTACCTCTTTAACCCAGTTTTTCTCCGCGCGGCATTTTTGCCGCGTTTTCCCGGGCTTTTGGTCCTTGGAGTACGCCTCCAACGGTCCCCTGTGCGCACGGCAGCCATCTTGGATCTCGCGCTCCCCGCGAGATCCAAACGGCTTCCTCCCCTCACTAGTGCGCACGCGCGAGATCGCGGCGGCCGTTTTCTTGGAGCCGCGATCTCCATTCACTCCGGCCGTGCGGCGGCCATTTTTTACATTGCCTAAAGTTAAATAAATATTGTGTACAATATAAACACCTCATATTCATATTTACACCAGAGGGTCCTCTACCTGTTTACTCCTTCTCTGATAAAGAAGGAGTTTGACCCCACATGCAGTCTCTCTTCCCTGTGTCTCTCTCTATTTCCCTCTGGTGGTAAATAATAGGTACTACATATAATTTAGTCCCAATCAATTAATTTACTACCTAAACAATTCTTCTTCCCATATAAACTTTATGATTACAACTTATCTATACTATGCATGTGCATAAAGTAAACTCATAAACTAAATTATGATTGCTGTTATTATATACAGCCCATGATTGGCCCGCTTTGTCTGTGCCGCTATACCTCTATACGGGTTTGAAAAAGTATTCCCTGAGGTGACTTATACTGGGTGACCCCCACTTACAGCTTGCAATCTGAAATGATAACATACTGTGATATCTCGAGACGGCCTTATTCATACATTCTAACACTGGCCTATTCTGCCCCATAGGTACCACTGTTGCTATGGAGGCTTCAAATCAGGATCAAAACTTGCAAGCTATCATAAATGCAGCCGTAGCTGCTTCACTTGAAAAGGCCCTGGCTCGGGTGCTGCCCATTGAGCCAAAAGACCCTAAAATTTCCGACACCCCGCTTTCTGACGAAGAGGCGGAGGATTCCGATTCCACCAAAAGAAACCCTTCCAAACCATGTAAACGTTATTGGAAAGGGAATGGGCCTGAACCCCTCAAGCGTAAGGGGAAAGAACCGGCGAAACGCCCTAAACAGGCGGATGCTAGAGAGAAACACTCCATCCAACCTACTCTGTCAGAAGAAGAGGAAGACTCTTTTGACTTACATCCCTTAGCTATCCTAGATGAATGGCAAGCTGACCACTCCTCAGAAGATGAGGAGGACTGGCCCGAGACTTCCATAAAAGGGCCTCCTCTCCCTCAGTCGACTATGGGAGACCTCCCATCTGAAGTTATGTTACCCGGATCACTTCCATCTGGAGATGCTGAATCTTTTCTGGATTCACTCGGCCAACCGCTTTTTGACCCAAGACAAATCAGATATCCTCGATCATCTGAATGGTCACTACCAGACCATCTCTCCCAGTATATTCATTTTTGGATCAGAAGGCCCCTAGATCGGGAGGTCCGCAAACGACTACGAGCTGAATGTCCCAGACCCACTCTACCGGATAAGGTCGCGGTGACCCCGGAATTTGATACGCTGCTCTACACATATCTGGCTAGATCAGGCCGTGACCCAAAAAAGGGCATTGAACGCAGCCTACGCCTAACTCAAGACAAAATGCTGGACATCTTAGGGCCTCTGGCAAAAATTCTTCTACTGGCTGATGAAGCCTTATCTAATGAAGGCCCTCTAGACCCATCTGTGATCAGAGAATGGGCTCTACGCTCTATTTGCCTGCTGGGCAATGCTAATACATCCCTCTGTACTGAGCGTAGAAAAGCAGTGCTGCTGCGTATGGATGCTAAGTTAGCTGACTTGGGAACCAAGGAATTGGGCCCCAAAGCACAGGGTCTATTGTTTGGAGAACCTTACATTAAAGAATTACATAAACATGTAAACCTATATGCCACACTAAACAAGGCGCAATCATCAATGAAAAGAGTATTTCATTATCAACCCTCACGGGTTTTTGGCAGGGCTGGCCGTACAAGGGGTCGCACAGTCAGCCGTTTCTGGACCAAAAAAACCAGCGCCAGAGAACCCCAACTTCATCTTTCTTCCCCAACTATCAACCAAGAGGCTCTTACTCCCAAAGAGCAGATAGAGGAAGAGGATACAGAACCCGCGGACGCAGTAGATACACATCAGGTGAGATTTCCTCCCTTTCACCTTTCTACTGTTTATCATGCGGGCAGGTTGTCTCACTGTGTAGACATGTGGAAGACCCTGTCTTCAGATACCTGGGTCCTAAACACAGTTCAGGGTTTCTACATAGAGTTTCATTCTCTCCCTTCTCAAACAGGTTATCCTCGCTATCCAAAGATGTCAAGAGCTCAGAATCTTCACCTAGATTCAGAACTACGTTCTCTGCTAACAAAAGGAGCGATTCAACTCGCTCCACCCGACGAAGGTTTCCTCAGCTCCATCTTCTTAGTCAAGAAGAAGTCAGGGGAATTTCGCCCAGTCATCAACCTTCGTCAACTAAACTCTTTCGTTATTTATCGACATTTCAAAATGGAAGGGATTCACCTCCTCAGAGACATCCTCCGACCAGGCGACTGGTTCACCCGTCTCGACCTCAAGGACGCTTACCTTTCGGTACCAGTACACCCTTCAAGCCGGCGTTTTCTCCGCTTTCATTGGCACCACCGAGTATTCCAATTCACATGTCTGCCATTCGGCCTGAGTTCCGCTCCGTGGTGCTTCACCAAACTCCTCAAGCCAGTCATCACACATCTGCGAGAAAGGGGCATCCGTTGTCTAATCTACCTCGACGACCTCTTGCTTCTCTGCGAAGACGTATCCAAACTGCGTTCTCAGACGAACTATACTTCTGCATTAATCGAATCCTTGGGGTTCGTCATCAACCAAGAGAAATCGTCACTGTCCCCAACCAGAGTCATTCAATTTCTCGGATTCGAAATCGACTCTTCAACCTGTGTTCTTCGCCTACCTCAGTCCAAGTTATCCGCGATCAAGAAGGAACTACGCAAAACGCTTCGTCAACAGGATTTACCTCTTCGAGGATTAGCTCGGGTAGTAGGCCTACTCTCGGCCTCCATTCAAGCAATCTACCCAGGCCCCCTTCACTACCGGGCCATGCAACGCTTGAAAGCTCAATTCCTCCGGTCCCATCCATCATACGACCAGAGGGTCCCGATCACTTCAGAGGTGAGAGAGGAACTCCGTTGGTGGCTCCACCACATGTCGGCCTGGAACGGCAAAGCTATTTTCGGTCCCACCCCAGACTTCGTGGTGGAATCAGATGCGAGCCTCCAGGGTTGGGGCGCAACCTGTCAGACAACCTCCACCGGAGGACCATGGACCACCTCGGAACACCTCCTCCACATCAATTGTCTGGAGTTAATCGCAGGCTCATTCGCTATTCGCAGTTTGACCAATCATCTCTCAAACTGCTGTATTCTCCTTCGGATGGACAATATCTCTGCCGTCCAATACATCAACAAATTGGGCGGGGCCAGATCTCGCATCCTCTCCGAAGTGACAAAAGACATCTACGAGTTCTGTTTCCAACGCAACATCACTCTTCGGGCAGAATATCTCCCAGGGGAGACGAATATCACCGCGGATTGGTTCTCCCGACATTGGAGAGATGGCAGCGACTGGCGCCTACACAGAACGATCTTTCTCCACATCTCCAAACTCAGGGGTCCATTCACCTTAGACCTTTTCGCCTCCCGGACGAACTTTCAAGTCCCACGATTTTTCAGCTGGCTTCCAGACCCAGAATGCTCGGCTGTGGACGCCTTCCTTCAGAGTTGGCCGACGACGGGAGCCTATGCTTTCCCTCCGTTTGCGATGATTCCCAGAGTCCTCCTGCAGATTCGCAGACAACAGATGACACTCGTTGTAATTACCCCACTCTGTCGGGGCCAAGCATGGTTTCCGGATCTTCTGGACCTCTCCTGCCAAGACCCTCTCCTTCTGCCTCCATGGCCCAACCTCCTGGAGGACCCTCAAGGAAATCCTCATCCAATGATAACGCAAGACCACCTCCACCTAGTGGCTTGGACTCTTTCAGGGGAACCTGGCACTTCGGAGGACTATCGCAGAGATCTAAGGAACTCCTCTGGGATTCGTGGGCTCCTGGAACTAGAAGATGCTATCTCTCCTCCTGGAACACTTGGTGCAATTGGTGCCTGGAACGGGATACCGATCCCCTTACGGCCCCTCGACAGTTCATATTGAATTTTCTCTCTCATCTTTTCGACCTAGGCCTTTCCTACAGATCCATCAACGTTTCCCGTTCAGCCATCTCGGCTGCCCATGTCCCTCTAGAAGGGGTTCCAGTGGGCCAGGACCACCTGGTTTGTAGACTATTGCGGGGCATCAAGCTGGCTCGCCCCCCTAAACCGAAATACTCCCATCTGTGGGACGTTAATGTCATAATTCATTTTCTCGAGACTTGGCCAAACAACGAGGATCTATCCCTCCGCCAACTCTCAGCCAAATTCACCCTGTTACTTTGCTTAGTGTCCTTCCGAAGAGTTTCGGATGTTCGGGCCTTTGACCATGACGCTATCAACTTTTCCCCAGAGGGTGTTACCTTTTCCGTTACCAGGCGGACGAAATCAAACTCCTCTTCGATCTTTTACCCTTATTTCCCTAACCACCCGAAATTGTGTGTGGTATCTCTTCTTTCTCGTTATTTATCACTCACCTCACCTATCCGTCCAACTTCCTCCAGCCAGCTGTTGGTCTCATACGTCCGGCCTCATAATCCAGTGTCAACCACAACTCTTGCCCGATGGGTTAGGTGGTTGCTCTCCCTAGCAGGGATTGAAACCTCCTTTGGAGCCCACTCCATCAGAGGAGCGGCAGCATCGGGGGCATTCAGCGCTGGAGCCTCACTTCAAGACATACTTCACTCCGCAGACTGGTCCCGAGAACAGACGTTCCGCAACTTCTATTTTCGTCCGGCTGTGCACGCTTCCTTGCCCCTTATCGGGGAGCGTTAAAACAGCAAATACGAAGCCTCCTGTCATGTTATAAAATTGTAGATTATGCTAGCTTTAGTGTACCTATAATCTTAATTTTATTAATGACAGGAGGCGAGTATTTCCCACCACTCCTACTTTCGTTTTTTCCCACCCTAGGGTCACCCCTGTAGGTAAGTTTCTAAAACAAGAATGAACACACTATGCCTTACTACCATGGGGTTAGGAGTTATTTTTCTATGATATATAGGTTCACTTTGCTAGCGTGCATTATTGTATGTTTTCATATCAACTGGTTTTCATAATTTCAAAGTCCAATTCACGGATTAATCTTTGGCTTCGACTCTGCTCTCTCGTTTCAGCATAAAACTCCCTTCAGAGATCCAGCCTAGTTGCTGCTCCATCACAAGCTTCCTCTGCTCCTCACGTTCTCAAGTCTACGTTCCCGTCTCCCTCTCAAGCATCTCTCCTCAAGTCTGGCATCCTGAATCACTCATCTAGTTTCCTTCAGTTCCGTTCCTAATTGTTCGCAGCCAGAAAGAGGAAATTACATCACTGGGAGGGACCTATATACCTTGTTATTCCTTTTTTCTTATTGGTTACCTTGTTACTATGTGAAAAAGTGCTGCTGTGAAGCTTAAGTAAAGAAAGTCTTAAGCAAATACTCGCCTCCTGTCATTAATAAAATTAAGATTATAGGTACACTAAAGCTAGCATAATCTACAATTTGCATAGTTGATTTTTTTATCTACCTCATTGAGATTAAATCATTTTACAGTTCTCCTTCCAATACTGGGTTCTGTATCAACCCCTTATCAGTTCCTTATCAACCTACCTTTTACTTATGAGTAAGTCAAAGATATGTTCTACAATCTAGAAAACGTTTATAAATATAGATGGAGAAATTGAGTTTTTGGAAACACACTAATGACTTATCCTTACACATCACATTGAAAATAATACTAATACACAGGAAGTCGTTATGCCAGTATTACCAGAAATTTACCACTAGATGTCAATACAAGTTGAGGAAGAATCAGTAATTAAGATATATTTCCCACTAAAAAATTCCGCAAGTGTACCTCTTACATACTAAAGTGCAGAAAGTAATCTGAAATTAATGATATTTGTTTGCAAGACCATGTTGTATAATTTTATTACATATATTTTACACCTTTAAAATAACTTGCAGTATATTGTCTACTAATAATGATAGGAAATGTAAAAACTGTGAGCTCTGAGGACAATGCAAGGTTGGAGCTTCCAATGTTTAAGCGAATCCTGACAGTGTTATAGAATGTATAGTAACTAGTTCGTTGTATGTGCGCCAATGTAGAAAAGCATTTTTCAGATAAATTTCCAGAGTTAAAGGAACACTCCAAACACATAATGCACGTCAGGTTGCGGAAGCACTTTGTATGAAGTCTACTTTTCATTTTATAAAAGTGTTGATTTGAATAAAAACAATGGAGATGACGATGAGAGTCACAATAGATTTACTCATCAATGTCAAGTGACAGAATGAAACAATTCGTTTAAAGGAACACTATAGTCACCTAAATTACTTTAGCTAAATAAAGCAGTTTTAGTGTATAGATCATTCCCCTGCAATTTCACTGCTCAATTCACTGTCATTTAGGAGTTAAATCACTTTGTTTCTGTTTATGCAGCCCTAGCCACACCTCCCCTGGCTATGATTGACAGAGCCTGCATGAAAAAAAAACTGGTTTCACTTTCAAACAGATGTAATTTACCTTAAATAATTGTATCTCAATCTCTAAATTGAACTTTAATCACATACAGGAAGCTCTTGCAGGGTCTAGCAAGCTATTAACATAGCAGGGGATAAGAAAATCTTAATTAAACAGAACTTGCAATAAAGAAAGCCTAAATAGGGCTCTCTTTACAGGAAGTGTTTATGGAAGGCTGTGCAAGTCACATGCAGGGAGGTGTGACTAGGGTTCATAAACAAAGGGATTTAACTCCTAAATGGCAGAGGATTGAGCAGTGAGGTTGCATGGGCATGTTCTATACACCAAAACAGCTTCATTAAGCTAAAGTTGTTCAGGTGACTATAGTGTCCCTTTAATACTATGCTATGCTATTGACTGTTATTCAGAATGTAACAAGTAAAACATACAATTGTAGAATAAAAGAAATGGCTAAAAATACAAGATCCCATTGAGTTTACAACTTGACATTTTGATAATTAAAAAATCAAGGTGCAAACATACATATTTGAACATTTAAAAGAATACACATTTTGGCAAATTATTTATATGTTTGAGCTTGTATCTTTGAAATGATAACTTTTTGAAATATAGTCAAGTGATATATTCAATTCCGTGCAAAATATTGCTTGTTCCAGTCTTAGCCATGGAAACAGGCACACTAAAAACTGTGGATTTTTGAAAAATGTAAACCTTTATGAACAAAAAAAAAAAAATGCATATAAAAAAAATATTAAGTTCCAGTTTTGTATTTATCTTTGAAATCCTATCAAGTAAGTGAAGTTAAAACTAGGAAACAGATATTTACAAATTGGATGAATGTCTGCCTCTAGCAAATTTGTTTCCTAGCATTTTGAAATTTTTAAACATCTGTCTATTTCTCTTCTTGGCATGATAAGCCCAACACTTGGCTGTATCATTCCTGCTCTTCTTGTAGTATTTTGTAATTTGTTGGAAGCATGCTAAGGTAACGTAAAAAGAATGCAGTGTTAGCATCACTTGACACATTGATAAACTCTACTTGACATCGAGAGATTGATGTCTTGATTTTGCATGGTAGAACGGGAAACAGTAAAGTTAACAATAAATATTATTAACATTTCTTCATTACTTTTTTGGATACCTTGTTAAGGAATAATGCATTGGATATACCTCACTTGACCATGATTACATGCTAAACCTGTCACCCATGCAGTGTATAGTAAAACATTAAAATATCCCTCTGCCAGATGTTCCAGTACTGATCTGCACTCTTCAGCTTCTTCTGCCCTTCTGTTGGCATACGATGGAAACCCTGTGCACATGCTCTTAACAGCCCGTGTCAATAATGATAGTAAGGGAAGTAGAGGAACAACTGTGAGAGTTGAAGCCAGATTATGCCAATGATAGGTAAGAAGAAATTAGAAAACCTCAACAAAAGAATCAGAGCTTGACCTAAGCTCTACCCAGTGTGAGGAATTGTCAAGTACTAAGATCTACCCAGTACGTAGTCCCTATTTTCCATATGTATATACTGAAAAGTAGACAACAGAAGAACAGGTTATAAAGATGGTAATTGGAAGACTCATAAAGAAAAATGTTAAGGCGAGGTGACAGAGACGCTTTATACGTTTGCTTACATGAGCTCTTCATTAACGTATTATTGACGCCTCAGACCTTGGTAAAGTAGAGATAAATAATACCATCTAGATTACAAATGGTGAGGTGATTATGTGTGTTTTCTTCTCTTACCAGGTGTTTCTGAAGCTAGATCCTCAGTGTTTATGCAATATCAATACCTCTGTTGCCATGCTGTCCTTGATCATCTCCTCCTGCATGTTGTAATCAATGCTGATTGGAGCTCCACCGCCAGATTTCTAAGCCACTTTGTTGAGCATATCCATTTCATTTTTAGTCCTTAAAGTCATAATATCTATGGTTTGTTGCTTACACTACACACTGTCCCATAACCTTAGCCCATACAGATTTCCATAAGAACTGACTCTTGTTTCTGAAGGAGCAAACACAATTTTGGAATGTTCTAAGATGGCATCAACTACAGCTACATTTTTGTCATGTGAATACCACACTTTTTTGGCATTCTGAATAGTGTCTGAAGAGCTACCTGGATTGTCCTGTCTGTGTCTCCCTTACCCAACCCGGCCTGCTTTTTTCTTCCTCTCAAACTATTTGACATGTGTCTATCACACACATTCTCTTTTTCTTGCAACACAGTTTCCGTTCTCGCCTTTACCTGCACCATTCATTCGCCAGCAATTATCCTACCAGCCGCAGCCGTACTCACAGAAGCATTCATAGTCCTCTCACAACCCCCACTCACACATTCTTCTTGGCACTTCATACGCTGTTGACACGTTTCCTTCCTTCCTAGGCTTCTTCTGTCCCTGTCTACACATCTTCCAAGAGTATTTCATGCTTACGTCCTCATACTCAAAGACAGAAAAATAAAATCACCTTCTTTTTTTTTTTCATTCTCAGTTTGCCATTGGGTCTTTCAAGATTTGGCTATTGACCATGACAAGAGTTAAGCCAGGTTTATAAAACATAACATCTATAAAGTAAATTAATGATTTTTAGATTGATATTGCATTGAAACCACTCACACAATTCGGTTAAAGTTCAGAATGCCAATGCTGAATTGTGACAAGGCCATTGCTCGTTAATGTTGTTAGACCAGATGTCTGTAAAGTTCATTTCACATGTTGCTCATTTATCCTTTGTACCACATTTCACATTTAAAATATATTTTGGACATTGTTTATAGAGACAGCTCTTGGATCAGACCATGAAGTGAACAGATATCCATCATTTACTGTAAATTTCATTATTGTATTACGTTAGTAGAGACAGCTCGAATAGATTTTCACATTTTTTTTTTTTTTGCAAAAGCTGACTCATAAAATGTTCAGCCAAGATGTCCCTGGCACAGTTCGTGATTTGAATATTCTGCAATACTATGAGTTGGATGAAACCTCCGGTCTGGGCACATTTACTTTTAATTTCATTTCAGTAAAGCAGGAGTTTTTTTTTATATATATATATATATTTTTTGTAACTGGCTTTTCCGCAAGGGAGGCATACATGTCATTAGTCTGTTACTAATCCCAGAAAGTGCGCAACACAGGGTTTACACACAGGAAATCAGATTCACTGAGTTTGTTTTAATACAGGATTGCAATGATAAACATTAGGGAAATAAGTACAAATCATTTGCAAAATAACAGTGTGCAAAAAAAAAGACCTTTATTATGCTTTGGTAAATTTCCCAAATCTTGCAAAATGCATCTCACTTTTTGGGGTGTATTCACTAAACATTAATTTGTCAAAAGAATTGTAAATTGTAGTCCAAAATGGTGGATATCTGGAGTTCCTTGTCAATTATCTATTTTCAATAGACAAGTAGTCGCAATAACACATGTTAGACGTACAGGAAGAAAAGAAGCTGAGAGTCCTGCTCTAAATACAGTGCAGATACCTGATGTCAGCGCTTAGTAGATATCCCCATTTAAAGTCATATTTGGGGATACATAATAAAAAATATATAAATGAAATAAAACAACATTAGTCTTATCCAATAGTGTCCAAAGACAATAAAAGTCAATAAAAGTCACTTGGGGAGAAGGTGGTCAAGATCTTGTTATTGGCAATTTGGAACCAAGTAGTGTGCTGGGTATACCTTGAAAGCAAGAAAACAAAACATAGTGAAACACTATATGTTTAATGCCCCAATACAAAAATACCTCCCCAAATAAGGAACTCTTACAAGATAAAAATGTGGTACTTATCCCTAAGGACCACAATGTCAGCTCAATATACAGCAGTTTCTCCCAGAATAGCAAAGAGGATGCCCGGTTCTCCAGAGGCGACAGCGCTGTCCTCGGTCTTCTAGCAGAGGAACGCAGAAGGTAAGTCCAGCTGAATGCTGGAACCCTTTCAGAGAAAACTGCTTGTAGGGCTTGAAGACAGACACCGTCAACGCGTTTCGCCCTTCTTCTAAGGGTTTTTTCAAGATAGGTGCTGCGGCCGTTGCCTGGTGGTTTTATACTTTACCGGCCAAGCAGATTTCAAAGTTCTTAAAAACATATACTTGCATTATAAAAAGTGATTGCATATAACAATAGTATATATGTTACTACTAATACATTGGACATCATTATATCGATAATGTTGAACTTCATGTACGTGGTTTCATATTAAAAGCTGTTATGCAACACATTTTTGATGCTATTAAAACAATTTAAACACTCGTACGGTGTGTTTTTTATACACTTTAAATGTTAAAACACTTAAGATAATTTATGATAAACTAATTCAGCACTTTCACCACTGTCATGTTGTTCCTATACTTGCTGGAATGTCTCTAAAATTGCTCATACTTCTTCACACTAAAAACAAAACGATTCAGCTTAAAACACACTTGTCTACATCTGGTTGAAACAATTGTAACAAAACTGCCACCGCGTATATAAACGCTCTTCACGAGAAGAACACAAGAAGAGCTAACAAGTATATTCAATGTAAGGTCCACTGTTGGATTATGCCTAATTTTACATTTTGTTAATGCCGATGCCAGTAAAGATTCTGTAGTCGGCATAAAACTAAGCGGCAATCCCATAAGCGATATTTATATTATATAATGAAGCAACATAAAGGATTGTAGTCTATTTCTCATTAGGTGTGGAAAAAATGTGGAGGAGAGAAAAAAAGGAAAATTGATGAACATGCTGAAAAATGAGCTCAAAATATATACGTAGTATCCTAGGCTTCTTAAAGCTGGTTCATAGTGGTTCCTTTATAAAAGTACATAGTTAGCAGGAATACTCCCATAGTGGGGATAAAGCCCTGGTACAGTATAACGGACCAGTATTGATTTAGTGGAACTGAACAAGGAAAATGTTTGTTCGTTGTAGGGAGTGTCTTCAGAACTCCTCAGAAAAGTTTGGGAATGGTATTTAACTTAAATAAGCTAGCCTTCGATATAAAAAAACCCCAGCTCTTAATATAGGAAGGAGCTTTCATGTTACCATATGTTCCCTACGGCAGTAATAATTGTCTTGCTTATCTACAAGACACCTTCCAAGTAGGGTATACACAAAATAGAAAGAAATATTTAAATAAAATCAAATACAATAGAACAAAAAAATAATAAAATAAAAATAAGGGGATAAAACAGAAAACTATTGCTGTTGCAGTGGGAATTCCCTATGTGTTGTAACATCATAATGTGCACAATGGCAGGTACCTCCCGTATCAAGGAGCAAGAACCTGATCTTGTTGTGCACATAAGGAAAACATTTGGTTTATACCTACTTAGCTCACATAATAGCAACAATGTCCATAGACCAAAATACTGCAAAGATACTGAAGGTATTTTAAGGTATAATTTATGTATGGCCTTATGGCTTTTGAAGATGGAAGGTGCTATTT
Source organism: Pelobates cultripes (assembly GCA_933207985.1). Taxonomy (NCBI): domain Eukaryota; kingdom Metazoa; phylum Chordata; class Amphibia; order Anura; family Pelobatidae; genus Pelobates; species Pelobates cultripes. The sequence goes on from OW240915.1 coordinate 56,107,038, forward strand.
GATGACATAGCCTTCTAATGCTACTTTAGGGTCCCATCTTCAATACTACACACATCCTAGTCTATATGTTGGAGAAAGTTCGACTACTATAATCACACTATATTGGCTAGTTCTAGTTCCGCATTCAGACCTGAAGGTGCCAAGGTTTTTAGGCTATAGATCCAAAACATTTCTCAATAGGTCAAAATCTTGCCTAGTTCTCCTCCCCTCCATGGTACTCCCACTTTCTGAACTCCACAATATGTGAGTAATGTCGGATTACTATTATGGTGTGTTTTGAAATGGCTGGATAAAGAGTGTTTCTCATAACCTCTTCTGATGTTATAGACATGCTCTCTAAGTCTAATTTTTAGTATTCTTTTTGTTTGACCCACATATTGGAGGCCACACGGGCACTTCAACATATAGAACACCTGTTTTGTGTTGCATGTAATGCATTCTTTAATATTGAATACTTCTTTTGTCACTGAGGACTGAAAGGTGGTACATTTCTTCTTTTTGGGACTTGTTAATTTGCATATGTTACCACATTTAAAATAGCCTTTCTCGCCATTCAAAAAGTGGTTCCCTTTAGTGGTATTGTTGTAACTATGTGCTAGTTTGATCTTTAATGTGGGTGCTCCCCTAAAGATCACTCTAGGTTTTTGTAGGTAGATAAGGGGCAAGTATAGGATCCTGACGTAATAAATGCCAGTGTTTATAAACACTCTTTTTTAAAAGGTATGTTTGTGCGCTAAAATTAAAAACCAAAGGGCGTACATCACTTGTGAATTTATTAAATTGTACATTATCCTGTTTATTGTTCAAGAGTGCGGGACGGTCTATAGTGTCTACTCTCTTAAGGGCTATATCCAACAGTTCTACATTATAACTCTTCTCTACAAATTGTTGTTTAACTTTTTGAAGTTGTGAGCTACACACTTCTGGCTCTGTGCAGTTCTTTTTGACCCTTAAAAATTGACTGTATGGGACACTAGATAACCATGAAGGGTAGTGACAACTGGAGGTCCAGATAAAGCTGTTGACGTCTACACTTTTAAAGAAGGTCTTAGACTTTAACATTTGTTGATCCGTATATAGTACCAGATCCAAGAAATCTATGTCTGTACGACTATATTTGTATGTAAAGGATAGGTTAAATTCGTTATTATTGATATACAAGAGAAAATCTAACAAGTCTGCCTCTTTTCCTCTCCATATGAAGAAGCAGTCGTCAATGTATCACCTATACAGGACCAGGTTTGCCCCCCACGGGTGGCCTTGCCATATGAACAGATTTTCCCAGGGGGCCATAAAGATATTAGCATAGCTAGGGGCGAACCTGGTCCCCATAGCAGTACCATTAACTTATAAATCTTCCCCATACCAAAAAAAAGTTATTATTTAATATGAAGTCTATACATTCAATGAGGAATTCTACCTGTTCCACTAGCATCATGGGGTCCTCATATAGGGTTTTCCTAACCGCTTTAATCCCCAATTCGTGTTTGATGACCGTGTACAAAGATGTAACGTCACATGTCACAATCAGGTAATCATCTTCCCATTTTAATCCTTCTACATTTCTTAGTAGGTCTCCACTGTCCTTCAAGTAGGATCTCATTTTCTTAACAATAGGTTGTAGTATCACATCTATGTACTGGGACAAGTTGCATGTTAGGGACCCAATTCCTGAAATGACGGGTCTACACGGGGGTTGTGTGTAATTGGTAGAATACAGTTTTTTTGGGTATATAACTGTGACAAAATCTAGTTCCGTCTTGTTGAGTATGTCTAGAAATTTTCCCCTTTCTAATATGTTTAACAAACATTTTTTCGTGTCATACACTCCTTGTCATGGTCTTTGGAGTTTAGGACTACAATTCCCCCTCCCTTATCTGCCGGTTTTATGGTGATATTGTTATTATCACTTAATTCCTTCAGTGCCTTACTTTCCCATACGGTCAGATTCTGTTTATGTTTAGATATCTTTTTTGGTAGTTTCTCTATATCTGCAGTAACTGCTAGATTAAATGCCGTCATTGGGCCACTCATTTGGTTGTTGGGACAGAAAGTTGATTTTATTTTTTAGAGTAGTGTCATGGAAAGTAGGCTGTCCTACTGTAGATGCAGCTGGGATTGGGTTATTTAGAAATAATTTTTTAAGGGACAAATTTCTCATATATTTTTGGACATCTAGATATGCTATAAACGGGTCTGTCCTGACTGGGTAGGCATATTGGTCCTAAAAAAATGTTTGATTGTGTCATATTTTCCTGTGTCTCTATGGGATTAATGCCCTATGTATGAAGTGCCTCAAATCTATTATGCGAGCGCCAGTTGGTGGTCTGATTGTGTACCTTCGGAGTTCGTTGGTTATTATCCCTTTTTAATCTATACGAGTTTCTTCTTTTATTATAAGTGACTGTAGTCCACTCTCTATTTTCTACTTTTTGTGGTGTACGTTGTACTGGCTTAAATTCTCCTCTAGTGGCATAACGTTGTCTAGGGGAGTCTCCATGGGGCATATGTCACCTTATTGTTTCTAAAATTTCTAGGTTTATGCTCTACATAGCTTATTTTCCAAGGGGAGTGAGGTAAAATTACACAAGAGGAAAGAGGTAGAAGTATTTCATGTTTGGAAAAATCCAAACATGAATCAGTGATTTGCTCCCCTAGCATGCTTGAAATGGTGGTTTTCCTGTCCGGTCAGAAAGTATAAGTTTGTGGTAAATCAGTGTCTCCTAAACTCTAACTTGCTTAATCTATGCAATCGCAATACAGAGAGCACTTTGTGTGGTATAAAAAATATAATGTGTATCTTCTTTCTTCCAAAGGTAACTTTCAAATATAGAAATTACAGTATTTACATAAACAGGAATTATGAATGTTACAATATCGGGAATATTTTAAATGCAATTGTATCAAGCCGATATCTGTCATTTAAATATTATGAAATGTCCTTTCATGCAAAGGGTAACTGTACAACATGTTTTCATGCCCTATAGACTGACTTCTTGTTTGCATGAGAGAATACGTTATCCAATTTACAATCTGTGAATCCCACATACAGCTTTGGGATTTTGACCGCAAAGGGGTCTCTTAAAGTTTACGAGATTTTTAATCAGTGAAGTTTCGAAACATATAGTTAAAAATAATTTTAGTATCCAGTTCAAATGGACAAATATATCCAAGGCCATTTTATATAATAAATCTTTACCTTAATTAATTAAGTGTATATCTGCACGGACAGATGTTTAAAAAAGGCATGCTAAAAATTAAGAGAAAACTGAAAAGACAAAAACGATTTATTGTACTTGTGAGTTGTACATTATGAATGTGATCCAAACATAGAAAACCCAACCGTAATATTACAACCATTACTAATATTTCAACATTCTGCCATATTGTCCTGTAATGAGCAGAATAAACATCATCAGGAAAGAATTCAAATTACACAAAGATGGACATGGTTACTTACTAAATTGAGAATTGCCATGAATTCAAACTGAAGTTAAAGTCAAAGTAGCTGAGTTGGAAGCATGGCTGACTGGGAGAAAGTTTCCATGTCATCTGTTTTGGCCTTAAATTTGAAATTTACTCCGATTTACTTTTAATTCCCGACAGCTTTCACTTTAGTGAATAACCGTGATAGTTTGTCATGTAATTTATCTTGCAATGTGTACTGTTAGTATGAAAATTATACATATATAGAGGAAGTATGTATTCCTTTTTTATTTTGCAGGAATAAAGATAGAATTGTAGCTAAAGTTAATTTGGTAATATGCAGGTACAATAAACTATGTGTAAAGAGACAGGAGACCCTTTGCACCAGAATGTTTGAAATCAGCAAGTTCTAAAATTAAAGGGTAATTTTGAGCACCATAATCACTATGATAATGGTTATTGAGCCATCCCATGGCGCCATCAAGTGTTTAAAAGACAAACTTCCTGGGCACAGTCCCTCTTCACAGTTGACACTAAAGCAGGAGTTTATATTTATATGCTAAATATTATTAGGTACTAAAATATATTTACAGCATAATCACGTGTCAGAAACAACACTGCAAATAGTCACAAACCACCTTTCTTTTTGCCCAACAAGTCATCACAAATTAATAATAAATAAAAAAGATAGAAACTATCACAAATGTTCACAAATTACTTTACCTTTTATCATGTTTTATCTCAAACAGTCACAAATGATCTTGCGAAAAACCACTGTCTACCACACAAACTAAAAGATGAATCTTCACAAAAAGACCTCTTTGGCAACATTTGAGTGATGGGGTGTAGTAGGAGAACCCACCTTCAGTTATCCTGCTCTACAGCTGTACATCTACAAGACATGTGCTGTAGTTTCTCTGTCAAGGGTGCCTTGCAATTAGCAAGGTAGTATGTGGTAGTTTTTTGATATTTAACAATATAGTTTTTATATGCAGTGGTTGTTTACAGTGATTAACAAGGTAGTCTGTCCACATTGAATCGACAGGTATGTGTCCTTTAGGTCAAAGGAGGTGAATACCTTCCATTTTGAAGTGTCTGTAGACAACAAAGGAGTTCAGCCATCGTAAATTTATGACAGGGTGATATTCCCCTGATTTCTTGTGGACCAGAAAAAACGGAACTGAAAAATCCCCCATCGTCTTCCGAAGGTTGTATTGCCCCTTTGGCTAGTAGGGATTGAAGCTCCGTGTCCAATCGGAGCTAATGTTACTTTGAAGTGGACGTAGGATACGGATGGTCTGGTTGGTAAGGCGGAGAATGAAACTCGATTGAGTAACCCCTCGCGGTATTCAAAACCCAAGTGTCTGATGACAGCCTCGTCCACCTGTTGAAACAATGAGACAATCTGCCTGCATAACAAAGATAAGAAAGGTACCGAGGAATATTTCTCACCTGTAGGTAGTCTGATGCAACCTCGGGCCCTACTTCCTCTGCCACGATCTGATCTATAACTGAAGGAGCCACGTGGGTCCTAACTTGGGAAGAATGAAGGAGAGTGGGATCTTCTGTGGCTGGTAGGCCAGAAGTGGCTGGCAGTTTGACCCCTTTGACGGCCAGCCCTGGCAAAAACCCGGGAAAATGCTGGTGAAAACTCTCCTGGGCTTTATTAAGCATAGTGTAGAGATTAACATGCTTGTTTGCTCACTTGTGGTAGATAGTTTATTAGTCTGTGAATATTTATGACAGTTTGCAGTAATTAGCGTGATAGTTTTTCATAGTTTATGTAGTTTATTGTAATCGGTAAGGTAGCTTGGGAAAGTCTCTAATAACTTGTGATTGTTTATGATGGTAATGTGTGGTAATTACAAACTCTCTCTATTTGACTATAAAGAACTTTAAAAGTTTAACCTACTGGGGGGCGGGGCCTGACTGCAGAGCCGAACAGACGTGTATGTCTGCTGCTCCAGCACTGCCAAGCTAAATCGATAATAAATCTGAGCTGCTAAAGGCCAAGAACTGGCTCCTCATACTGCCCAAACGACAGAAGACCAGGAGACCTACAGGAGAGTACCGAAAATGTGGTGTTACTCACCGGTCTCAACTAATCGATTACCAAGGCCTACCAGCATGGATGGCGCGAGGGAGACGGCCGCTCCCCGACCATCACACCTTGCTGCACACACTAGCAAGATACTCCGTCCCCCCCCTCCCCAATGACCCAAAACACTCGGCTACACTGCCTCCAGCAGCCCACCAAGACACCAGCACAAAACTCTCCTGGTTGAACAAAATGGCGGGCGCACCCTGGCTGTCGGTGCCAAAGCCTCAGCAACTAAGAGAAAACTATGTAAAAGAAGCACTAGCATGCCTGGACACAATATTTGACAGTTTTTGGGAGAAACTGCACCAACACATGGCAATACCGCCTCCTCCACCTACCCTTGAGGTGAAGGAGAGGGGGACGGGAGGGCGAGCAGTCTTCAGCATGCCGCACACTCAAGCCACAACTGCTCGGGCGGACATCCCACCAGCCCTAAAGCCGACCGGAGAACTCCTCCAAAGCAGCACACAACTCGCCGGCTGACCGCACGCAGCTGGCGGCGACAAAACACAGCAGCCACCTGTCGCGCCCGAAGAGGGAAAGACACAGCCTCACGGGACCGTCATACTTAAGGAGAGAAAATACCAACCTACCACAAAGCATGGACGGAGGCCTCCGCTAGCCCGTACCACACCATTGCCCCGGGGGTCAAACACAGTAAGAGACCCACACGACAGAACTGCAGACCCAACTTCTCGCCCCACTAAAGACGAATCGAGTCCCCGCGGAGCCTCAAACTTCTGAGGGGTCGGGGCCTGCTAGCTGACGAATCCGGAGCGGGGGTGGCTCCTCACTTGGGCTTCCCCCCACTGTTCAGCACACCAGCTTGGGACTTAAACCCTGCACGGGTAAAGGATGACTGCGCATCTCTGTGACCCTGAAGGGTCTGATCCCTGACCCACGGACTCTGACCCACTTGGCGAGTGCGGGACAAGGCAGTTCCTGGTGCCAGTTTTATTCAGCCAGTTTAATTTGCTAAAAGGCTAGCCTTCTGATATTCCTGTCTTGCTCTTACCATGATTTCAGTTTTAAAGTTAATTTGCAAGTTATGTGTCCCCTCACTAGCGACCAGCAAAGGCCAGAAATGTACACACAATCCTTGCATAGCTTAGTGAATATACACGCTAGTTTCCATGTTTACTCTACCTTTGTGAGGTTATAGCCCAGTGGTTATCTTAACCTAGCTAACGTTAAACGACTCCATATAATTCTGTGTTATGTTACTAAGCATCTGTATGACCTAAGCTCCGGTTTTGACGGCAAAGAACAAGCTCTCTCTTTCTGTTTTTCATAAATATGCCTATCACAAATGCCGATTTCTACAAGCTAAGCATCAATTATTTTATTTAATTTTATTTAATCTTCCTCAGACAATATAGCTGTTTAGTCAAGCTGGCAAAAAATATAGAAAAATGTGCAAAGTTTCACGCCACTGTCTAACTTTGTAAATCTTGAAATATGCTGTTGTGGCGTCTGTTGATACCCTGTAACCACCTGCACATCAAAAAATAAAGAATTAAAAAACAAAAACAAAAAAAAGTTTAACCTACTGTCCAATATGACTAAAGCACTCATTTCAAACATTTGTTGAAGGTTGTGTTAGTTTTTAACAACTTCAGTTAGTTTGTGGTAATCATATGGTACATGGTGACAGCTTATGATAGTTTGTGGTAATTAGTAAGGCCCACAATTAAAGGACCACTTAAGGCTCGGAGGTCATTTCATCTCAATGTCTGGGTGCAGTGGTCCTTTAATTTTATACCGGAAAAATAAAACATTGCACTAGCTTTCCAATATTTTCCAATATTTCCAATAGCTAGGGTAAAACCGTAGAGTTCGGAATACGTGTTTGCATTCCTAATGCTATAGTGTTCCTTAAAAGTATTTTTGAATGTTATACAAATGAAATAAAAAAAAAATAATATTCAATAAATAAAATGCTTTCTACCCTGATTTTGTGATGCTCCTACTGATACCAAATATATTATTATTAGAATTTAGTTAGCACAGAGATCTATTCATTGTTAAACAGAAACTACGTTATAATCAAAATTTCCTAATCTGCTTCAGCTTACACAATGCAATAAATTAAACAATTTCTGCATATTTCCATTGCAGGCCTATAAACGTTTGCTGACTCAGAGAGTTCATTGAGAGAAAGAAAAGCAGAACTGAGAAAGTAAAAAGTTTGGAAATCGAGAAAGCATTTTATTGATTATATACAAATGTTGTTCATGACGTAGGCACTTAGTCATTGCAAAATGCTTTATGTTTTCAAGTGGACCTGACATCCATAAAAAAATGCAAATTAGACTTCTGATGTCATTTTCAGGTTGGTATTAAAAATATAAAGCCATGCGTGGATTTGTGGTCGCGTGCAAATGCTCAGCAGTCACTGAATTCACAAGGAGGGATAGTTTTTAATTCAAAGGGTATATATACACTGTTTATATCTGTGAAGCTTTGTCCTGATGCAAGTTTTTTGGTAAAACTGAAATGTTGATATTTTTATTCAAGGCTAAATAAAAGCAAAGTTTTATTTAATATTTTGTGTAATAAGTCCTTGGAGTGTTATCATTTGGATATTTTATGTTACTTTAAGGACCAGCACCGGGCATTACTATAGGAACGTATTGCCACAAGAAAATCAAAGTGGACCTCACTTGCATTAAAAAAACATGTTCAATAATGCAAGTCTATCAAAACACTGGTTTATTGAAACATGATGCCACATAGTTGGATGCTAAATAAACCTAATTCAGAATGCACAAAAAATAAAATAAAATCAAAAATCAAAAAAGTATATAAAAAATACAAAAAACCCCCAACATACTAAATACTGCATGAAGTGTGGGGAAGAGACAAAAAACAAAAGCTAGGTGCAGTGGTGTACACACGATCCATAAGGCCCTGGTGCGAGAATTGATCCGTGGGCCCCCTCCCGTGCGCTTACTCTGTGTGGGTTGGGGCCGCAACACATAGCGGCAGGGGCACCTGGTCGCAGGGGTCGCAAGGCTGCGACCCCTGCGACCGCGGTATGTACGCCAGTGCATGCAGATACACATACACTTAACCCCTTAAGGACCAAACTTCTGGAATAAAAGGGAATCATGACATGTCACACATGTCATGTGTCCTTAAGGGGTTAAAGGACCACTATAGGCACTCAGATCACTTCAGCTCAATGAAGTGGTCTGGGTGCCAGGTCCCTCTAGTTTTAACCCTGCAGCTGAAAACATAGCAGTTTCAGAGAAAATGCTGTTTCCCTGAGGGTTAATCCAGCCTCTAGTGGCTGTCTCATTGACAGCCGCTGGAGGCACTTCCGCGATTCTCACTGTGAAAATCACAGTGAGAAGATGCTGGACGTCCACAGACACACACTTAGTGACAGACACACATACACACTCACTTACAAAACATACACTCTCACTGACAAACACACACTCACTAACAGACACCAAACAGACTCACTAACTGACACACGCCAACAGACACACACAAACCAACACACTCAATAACAGACACACACAAACTAACACACAACTAACACACACACACATACACAAACTAACACACTGACACTCACTAGCAGACACACACTCAATAACAGACACACACAAACTAACACACAACTAACACACTCAGTAACAGACACACACACAGTAACACACACACACACACACACACACACACTGACACACAAAAACTAGCACACTCACTGACACACACACACACACACTAACACACAAACACACTCACATTTTTTTTTTACATTTAATCCCCCAGCCTCCCTACCTTTGGGAGTGCTGAGGGGATTTCAGATTTCTCTGGGATCCAGTGGGGCTGCTGGGCGGCCAGTCCTGCAGGCAGCGAGGGAGCACTGATCCTCCTGTTCAGCTCCCTGGCGTGCCGCTTACTGATGCCGGAGCTGGAGTGACGTCATATTCCGGCTCCGGCATCAGTGCGGTGTGCGCGAGGGAGCTGGGCAGAGAGCGCTCAGGGGAGAATGCTCCCTCGCGCGCCCGCTATGTAACACCACTGCCAGCCGCGGGGGGCCCTGAGGTGGCCAGCTCCTGGGCCCCCCAGAAGAAGTGGCTGGCAAAATGTGGCCACACTGGCGTACATAACGGGTCACAGGGCGGCCGGGCCCCCTGGAGGGCCGAGCCCGGTCGCACCTGCGACTCCTGCGACCGCGATTTGTACACCAGTGGCTAGGTGGTAAAACCTAGCAGTGTCTGAACTACAGCTCCTAACACCCCACTACTACCCCTAAACCCTCCTACTACGTCTAGCCCTCCACTACAGTCCCAACGCCCCCCAACTACTGCCCCAATCCCTCACTACTGCCCTTAACACCCCACTACAGTTCCTAATCCCCAATACGTATCTGACAGACACACTCACTGACAGACACACACACAGAGAAACACACACTCACTGACAGACACATTCACACATGTACACATTCTTGCACACACACAAGTTAATATTATTTCTTGTGGTTTTATCTTATTTTTTAGGCCCACCCAGCCTCCCTACCTTTGGGAGAGCTGGTGTGGGTCATCTCACTGGAGTACAGTGAGGATTTTCTCAATGGGGTTCAGTGGCTCCTGTAATATTCCAGTTCCTTACTGATTCATCGCGCGCTGTTTAGTGATGTCACAGAGGTGTCAATATGTATTGACATACAGTCCTTCCCACTCTTCACCGATTAGTACGGTGGCTCCAAACTTTAGAAGCCCTACCACTGCGTCTCTGGCCTGCACGAGAAGAACTAACAAGTGAGCATTCTTCCTTCTCGTGCCAGCGTCACACTGCACCACCAATGGCCAATCCCAGCGACCACCACAAAGCAGGTGCAAGTGCAGAACGGCACTGTATATGCAAACTGCGTTCGCACAGCTCGCACACCCCTAAGGTCTAAGTGGAGTTACTGAGGGCTTTGTAGATAGATAAATGTTAACTGTTTGAATTGGATCTTGGCAACAGAATTCATTACAGAATGAAGAGGGGCAGAGAGTAGTGAGTTTCAGTAGTTAAAGGAACACTATGTATTTCTTATCCTATTGTGGTAAAACCAGCATTCAGGTGGCTTGACCCCCTTGTCACCCTTAAAAGGTAAAAAAAAAAACTCACTTTATTTCCAGCGCTGGCCCGCCCTGATCCGCCTCCTTGGCTGACATCAGAATTCATGATCGCAGCAATCCAATTCTTTCTATTGAAAAGTTTAGCAACCAAATTCTATCACCCAAAATATTAACTGTTTACATTAAATATTGGTCAGAAACATTAAATGACAATAATACAAATTGCATGCACAGAAAATTACAGTGGCAAAACTACAATTATAAATGGTAACAAATCTATAGCAACATGTGATAATATGGTAGCAATCCAAGAATAAATGAGGTGGAGAATCTTCCAAGCTTTAGTCAGTACCTGAGAGTGGTAGGATTTTCTGCAGGATGTAAAATGCAGAGCTTCACTGAGTTTGAGTGTGAGATGAGGCCTGAGAGTGGTAGGATTTTTAGCAGGATGTAAATTGCAGAGCTTCACTGAGTTTGAGTGTGCGATGAGGACTGAGAGTGGTAGGATTTTCTGCAGGATGTAAAATGCAGAGCTTCACTGAGTTTGAGTGTGAGATGAGGCCTGAGAGTGGTAGGATTTTCTGCAGGATGTAAAATGCAGAGCTTCACTGAGTTTGAGTGTGAGATGAGGCCTCAGAGTGGTAGGATTTTTAGCAGGATGTAAAATGTAGAGCTTCACTGAGTTTGAAATGCTTCATTTTCTCTGAAAAGACAGTGCTTACATTAACATGCCTGCTGGGACAGGCTTTAGTCACCAGAACAACTATATTAAGCTGTAGTTGTTTTGGTGACTATAGTGTCCCTTTAAGTGAAGAAATTATGAGTGCATGAACAAGTACCCTAGTTGTATCTTGAATTAGAAAATAGCAAATGTGGGTAATATTTTTAAAAAACATTTTTTAATTCTTTATTTTTCTTGTGCATAGTTTGACATCAAGCATGCAGAGCCACAACAGCATCTACAAGCATTTCCATGACATTTCAAGGTGTGACAGCTTATGCGGCACATTTTTATATTACATGAAGACATCAGACTATTAGACATCATTTTTGTGGTATAACATGCTAGGCTAGACATGCATAGAACATAACTAGTTGCCCTTAAGGTTATAGGTGTGTAGCTTGGGTGTAGTGTGACATATAGGCATTAAGAGCACAGTGATTACATTAACTAGAAGCTAGCAGAGGTAACAGTGTATTATGTGAAGCAGGCTAGTGGGTAATATTTTTAAAGGGACATTATAAGCACCAGAACTGACTCCCCAGTCTAACAGCTCAACATTCTGCCATTAAGGAGTTATATCACTTTGTTTATACAGAGACTAACTGAATGTGAGGATAAAAAGTAAGACCCGAGTCAAAGGCAACTTCCCAAGGCATCACTATGTAAGCATAACAGTCACCTTTAGAGGATCCCACAAGTGACAGTGGCATGTGCTTAGTTACGTTTAAGAAATGCTCTTTTGTGAGCTGAAACATCACATTGTAGCTTTCAATACAGTTACCTAGTCACTAGAAAATCTGCCATGTTGGCAGATGGAGGCCCTAATATTTATATTAAAAGGGGGGCCTATTGTCCCCTGGCCTCCCCCATGTGCTGTGGGTGGGCCCTAATTAATTTTAAAATTTTATACAAATTTTGTGGCTAGATATTCCAATTTCCCTAGTCAACCCCCAAAATTAGTCCCTACCTACCCTCCTAAATGTAATCATAGTGAGGAGGGGGTCAAAAGTCTTAAACCTGTAAAAAAACAAAAACATTCATCTGATGATTCACCTCAAATAGGCCAAATAAAAATCCATAATCCCTGATGCCATAAATTAAAAAAAAAAAAAAAGGCTGGAAAAAATAAAAATATGCTGCAAAAAAAATAATAATTCCATCTTAACCCATGGATGATTTCCCGCAGAATGAGCACTCCTAACGGGGAAAGCAAAATTTTATAGGCTTCCCCGTGCTATAACAGCTATCACAAAGCATGGGAAAATGGCCCACAATATGACCAAGAGCTCTCTGATTGGTTGGCTAGTAAACCAACCAATCAGAGTGCTCTGACAGCCAAGTCTCCCAAAAAGTGAGCATTTATTTTTAATTTTTTTTAACTACTTGCCTGCTGGATGCTAGTGCTACCAGTGGGCACATAGTTCAGATTTCTTTTTTTTAATCCAAGCCCGGAAGCTTCTGGGCCCAGATTTGCAGCATTTGGTCCGAAAATCAGCCCTGCGATGGAGTTCAGCCTGGATGAAATCCAAACCAATTCAGGCTCGTTCAGGGGCTGATTTACAAAATCCGGACTTTGTTGAATTCCATGACCAATGGCCGAATATTGCAGTCGGAATGGCCTTGTATGCAGCTGAATGGTTTTGCCCTATTCGGTTGGCGGATATTCACATTATAAACCCTTAAGACCCACACTAAAATATAGTCGAATGCACAATGAGAGCTAGACACTCTCTTAAACAATTTAGCATGCATTCACAATACTTCCCATCTGGGTTCACCCGGGTATTCTACACAATCGATTAACGCACTTATGGTACACCTCTTTCTCCAGATGACCCAGTTTATGTTATTCATGCTATCCATAAAACCAGTGCACTGTACTTGCCATGTATGAAACGCTGTAAACCACCCTTGTCTAATACTTATAGTTTGTCTATTACCTATAACTTTGTTACACTACACTGTCAAAAATAAAGAATTAAATAAAAAATAACCCTATAAACAATATTTGCATGATATGTGCACACAAAACAAGTTTCCATTACTTTTTTTATAGGTTCTCTTGTAGCACGCAATTTATGATCCTGTTAAATCCTGTTCTGGAATTTCCATTTAAACATATTGTTTAAAGTGGGTTTACAAAAGGAAGTATATGTTTTGCCATAAAGTAAAAAAAAAACAAGAAATAGTACAGCCTCCCAAGTAGAGGTCATTGCAGATTACTGTTTTGTTGATTTATGAGTTACCATCTCTAAAGTAATTTCCTCATTTATTAACAAATGATGGAAATTACGTCCACCAGAGATGGTTTGACTTCTTACCTCGGGTCCAACTGATAGCTCCTGTTTAGGTTCCCACTAGACTCCTCTAGTATTCGCTAGTCACTCTCAGCCATTAAGCTAAGCCCTACACTGCCAGGTTAAGCTCTGACAGAAAGCTTCTGGCTCTGTGTCGGAAGTAGTGGAGGCAGGGAGCAATGCCCGCTAGGCCCCAAGTAAGAAGTTCTAAAACACAACAAGAGTTATCAGCCCTCTGGTAAGATATTGGCTGAGAATTTAAAGTAGGAGAGATGGATCAGAAAAATTAAATATGTGTTTGGGGAAGGATGTTTAAGCAGAGTATGGTAGATTGTGAACTTTATAGGAAAAAGGTTAAGAGACAGTAAAAGAAACCAGAAAATAGAACATTGCTTAGGGAAAATGGAGAAAGCTTTGAAGATAGCAAGTAAAAATATGGATTACTATTTAGGTAATTATGTGCAAGAGAAAATAGTTAATAGAGTTACTAATTATGTGTATGGCTTGATTGTCAAAGGTTGCAGTTGATGATCTGAGAATGTGAAACTAGATTTTGATATAAATTAGTGTCTAATATAGTAATATTATAGAGCATAAAAGAGGGTGGTTGTGAGGAACAGATGGTAGGAAAGAGAGTATGTTCATAGTTCATATCATGAGCTCCCTTGTGGACGTTGCGGCAGTGCGAGAGAAGTTATATGGTCAGCTAATTATATTTGGGAAGGAAGGTGATGTTTATATTGCCAGGTTAATGGAGCAAGGAATCCTTACAGATAACAGCCAGAGAAAACAGAAAACCTGTAAATTCCCTTCATAAATATTAAAAAAGCAGACGCACAGCAACATAATATTACGGTATATATCATTCACTGAGATGATTTAAAAAAAAAGACTTGCAGTTAATTTCTGGCAATGAATTAATAAACGATGGATGGTATATGCATGAAACTTGCAAAAGTAAAATCAGACTAACAGAATGGTAAAAGATATAAAACACACCCAAGTGATAGAATGAATCGTATGCAGCTATTTTGGACAATGCGTTGTTTGACAAGGTGCCCCATTCGTTTTATGCCTGAGTATAAAATCCCATTGCAGCACAGATGGTCATCTAGCCAATGACCTCATAAGCAAATCATGATCAAAGGAAAATAACCAGAAGGAAATGGTCCAAAAGTTGACTAAGGGAGGGGAAGAAAGTGAAACCAAGTGGGAGTAAAGTTACAAAGAAACTTTAACAGGGTTATTCACTAATTTTACAATTCAAAGTGACTTTCAAATTTAAGGCCAAAGTAACTAGATTGAATGCATAGCTGACTTTTCCCAGCCTGGCTATTTTTTTTTTGGTAAATTTCTTTTATTCAGAATTTTTCAATTTTATATGGAGTTGTCAGTGTGGACATGCAGGTCCGGTAATGAGTCTTTCCAGTTACTTCTCAAACATGAAGTAGGTTCAAAGAACAACAGTGGTGACGTGCAAGTCACCCAGAAGCATTAAGAAGCAATTTCTAGTTGGACTCGCAGGTCCCATAACATGTGTGTGGATGGGCCATTTCCCCTAGCTTACGGTTGCTATAGCTATTCTGGGTCACCCATTGTGGCAGGGGTGATTCGTGCCCTGTTTCAAGGCAATTAGCGTGTAGTTTCTTACTGAGTGGGGAAATGTCAGGACGATGTTCATGTCTTGCAGGTTCAGACCTAAGGTCTTCGCTGTCAGTGGGGTTTTCTGCTGCTATTCTGGCTTGGGTAGTGGTAGTTTGTTCTATCATGACTGTGTCTACTATCTAACTTCTATTTTTTTTTTTCATGGGTGCAAGGTTGAACCTGTTCCGCCCTTTCTTATGTCTAATAGTGAACCCCTATCTAGTTTCCCGTTTTTTAGGGGGTGCCCATCCGCCTGGGGTCTCTATGTCCTTCCATCTTCTCTACCGTGTCGCTTCTCTGTCCACGGGTTCCCCTGGGGAGGGGGGGAGAAGGTGGGGGGAAGGGGAGGAAGGGGGTGGTATATTTGATTTTGTTTTTATTTTTGGTATTGTTTCTTTGTGTTTGTGTATTCGTTCTCTGGTCTTGTTAGTCTTTTGTCTCGTCAGATGTCTTCAGTCAGGTCAGCAAGTCTTGGAAGTCTGCGCTGGTCGTGGTCAGGATCCAGTGTGTCCAGATCGTCATATATGTCTGTGCAGGGTTCATGGGTGGCGGGGTGTCCGTGAATTTTTTTATGATCGTGTGAATGGCTGACCAGTATGGTTGGATGATCGGGCATTCCCACCATATGTGGAGGTATGTTCCCGTGTGCATGGTGCATCTCCAGCATGTGTCGTCCTTCGTGGGGTCATATAGGTGTGTATGGAGTGGGGTGCGGTACCAGAGGGCTAAGATTTTGTATGCTGTTTCTTGCGTTCCACTGGACGGTGCGCAGTGAAGTGAAAGGGTGCATATTTTGTCCCATTGCTTGGGAGTGAATATGGTGCCTAGAACTGTTTCCCATTTCCCCATGAAGCTTGGGGGTGGTAGTCTCCTCATCTGCATGATCATTCCATAGATCATTGATAGGGCCCTTACCATCGGGTCCGGGTCCATGCATATCTCTTCGAACGCTGTTAGGGGTCTGAGGGCATGATTGTTTTGAATGGTCTCGTGTATGAACCCTTTCAGTTGTCGGTATCTGAATTGTAGCATGAATGAGTGATTGGAGTTTCCCGTCATGGCCTCTAGTGTTTTGATACGGCCGTTGTCCATGGCGTGGCAGAGCCTCGGTATTTCGTGTCCCAGTAGCTGAACCAGTGCCCTCGGTTCCCTTCCTGGTGGGAAGACCTGGTTATGGGCTAGGGGCAGCATTGGGGACGGTGTGGTGGTGAGTGAGAGTGGTGCTGCCAATGTTTGCCACACCTGCATGGTTGCTTTAATTAGAGGGTGTGGGGCTGCTTGCTGTCTGCCTTGTTGGGGGCCTAGCCAGGGGAGGACTGCTATTGGTCTCCCCACTAGTGTTGACTCCACATCTTTCCAGAGTTTCATTACCCCCTGTTTAGTCCACTCCACTATCCTTTAGATGTGTGTGGCCCTATGATATCTCTTAAAGTCTGGCAGGGCTAGGCCTCCCTTGGCTTTCGGCAGTGTGAGCACGTCATGTTTTATTCTCGCCTTCTACCTCTGCCAGGTGAACCTAAGGGCCAACGATCTGAGGGAGGTGAAAAATGCCTCTGGGATGGCCGCGGGGGTGGCCTGGAACAAGTAAAGAACCCTCGGTAGGATGTTCATTTTGAGCACTCCCACTCTTCCAAACCACGAAAGGCGGACCTGGTCCCTTTCCTGTAGATCCTTCTGTATGGTATTCAGGAGCGGTTTTAAGTTCGCCGCGTATAGTTGGGAAAGGTCTTTTGTTAGCCGAGGTATTTCAGAGAGTTGTCGGACCATTGAAACGGCAGTTCCCGTTTGAGGGCCGCCGCTCTGGGTCCCGGGATGGAGACGTTGAGGATCGTGGATTTGGAGAAGTTGATTTTAAAGTTCGATAGTTCCCCGTATGTTTCAAATTCCTTCATTATCGCGGGCATGGATGATTCCGACTTAGTTACAAAGAACATTAGATCGTCCGCGTATGCTGCTACTGAGTGTTTCCCTCGTCCTGCCTTTAACCCCAGGATACCTGGATTGTTTCGGAATGGTTCCAGGGCCAGTACAAAGAGCAGGGGGGAGAGGGGGCAGCCCTGCCTGGTCCCATTCCTTATCAAAAAGGGGTCAGTGAAGGCCCCATTTATGCAGATCCGTGCTGTTGGTTGCGAGTTGGTGCTCTGATCAAGGACATCATAAATGGTCCCAACCCCAGTGTTTCAAGAATCTGGAACATAAAGTCCCATGCGATCCTGTCGAAGGCCTTCTCCGCGTCTGTCGAGAGCAGGAGAAGGCCCTCCTGTCTGGTTGTTGCGGTGTGGATCAGGGATAGCACTCTGATCGTGTTGTCTCGCGCTTCCCGATGTGGAGTAAATCCCACCTGGTCCCCATGTACCAAGTTCGGGAGATGGGCCTGTAGTCTCTGTGCAAGTATCTTGGTGAACAGCTTCAGGTCACAGTTCAGCAGTGATATGGGGCAGTAATTCGCACATTGTTCAGGATCTTTCCCTTCTTTGGGTATCAAGGCGATGTTGACCGCCAGAGTCTGCGTCGGGAACTGCTGCCCTTCTCGGATCGCGTTATGTGCCGTCGTGAGGCGTGGGATGAGGAGCTCCGCAAAGGTTTTATAGTAGCGTGTAAGTAGGCTGTCTGGTCCGGGGCTCTTGCCCATCTTGGCTGTTTTGAGAGCCCACGCCACCTCGTGTGTCTCGATTGGTTCGTCCAGCTCTGCGCTTGTCTCTTGTGAGAGACGGCTACCAATGCGCGGTTCTAGGTATTCCGTTATCCTTGTCTTTCTATCTGTCCTATCCCCCTCTCCCCTGTGTGGGTCGAGCAAGTATAGGTCCGCGTAGTATGTCCGAATAGCGTTGGCCATCTCGGTCGGCATGCTGTGTAGCCTCCCGTCTCTGTCTCTAATCCCCGGGATGTAGGCCGCCACTCTCTTTTTGGCGATCATGCGGGCAAGGAGGGCACCACATTTGTTAGCGTTAGTGTGGAAGAATGCTTTGGAATCTAGGTAGGCTCTATTGTGATTGGCGTTTAGAATGGAGGAGAGTTCCCTCCGGAGTTCCGTCAGTTGCGCCCAGTCTGCTGGCAGGTGGGTTTGTTTATGTCTATGTTCCAGCATCTGTATGTCCGCTATTAGGGTTTTAAGTCTGGCGGTTTTGGCTTTTTTAAGTGCGGCACCTTTCGCTATGAAATGGCCCCTCATTACGCTTTTATGAGCCTCCCAGAGGCAGAGAGGCGTGACATCAGACCTATCGTTTTCTGTAAAGTATTGTGTCAGTCTTTCCGTAGAATCCGCTGTCACTGCTAAGTCATTTAGTATAGATTCGTTAAGTCTCCAGTTACTACAAGTGGGTCTGTAGAGTGGGGAGGCCAGTGTCATCATGATTGGGGCTTGGTCAGACCATGTCGCTGTTCCAATGTCAGTTCATCGGATATCAGTCAGGTACTAATGTGGGATAAGGAAGTAGTCTATTCTGGAGTACGTTTTGTGGGGGATGGAGTAGAAAGTATAGTCACGGTCTTCGGGATGTAGTGCTCTCGAGCAATCTACCAGTCGCCTCTCTTTCAGCGTTTTCGTTATGTTAGTTAAGATGTGTTGGGGAGTCGTGGAGAACCCCATGGATGTGTCTATAGTGGGTGTCAAGGCCACATTTAGGTCCCCTCCAACGACCAGGCGTTTCAATCGTTCTGAGTGCTGTGCGCAGGAATTGGTGTTGGCATTTGTTGGGGGTATAAAGGTTTGCGAACGTGTATGTGTGGTTTGCAATTGTTCCTTTGACACAGATATATCGTCCGTGGTTGTCTCGTAGTGTGTCGGTGGGGGAAAAGTGTAGCGACCTATGGATCAGTATTGCTGTGCCTTTGGACTTCCCCTCTGGGTTATTATTTAGAAAACACTGTGTGTAATGTCTGTCCGTCAGTCTGGGCACTTGGCCCTCCTTAAAGTGTGTTTCTTGGATAAAAACTACCTGTGACTTCTGGCTATGAAAGTGGCGTAGAGCATGCGAACGTTTTTCGGGTATGTTCATGCCTTTAGCGTTAATGGAGAGGAATTTAATCTATGCTTGTTTGTGTGTGTTGTGGGGTGGCATGGTTGTCACGGTTCTAAATTATCAGGATGTGGCGGGTAGGGTTGGGGAGTGCGGGTGGGTGCAAAAGGCTTTTGCGTACGTCTCGTGGGTGGGTCTAAGGTCACGGGGTCGTCCCCTGTCCCCGCGGGCCCCGCGGGCAGGAGCGACCTTCAACAATAAATAACAAATGCAACAGTAATAATCAACAATAAACCTTGTGGGTTATCCAAAAAAAAAAGAGACTAGGGTGTGGGCTAGGTAGGAGTTGACCGCGCCACACCTGTCACCGTCGAGTTCCCCCACCATTATCTGTGTGCCCCTGTCTACTAGGAGTGTGGTGCTTTTTCCCTTTCACCCCAAAGGGCCAAGTGTGGTAGATCTTTCTCCTATCTGGGTCTCCTGTGTCCCCCGGCCCCCCCTGCTTTTAAGCTATCTAGCCAGTACTGGTGGTGCTGGCAGTCTCTGGGCCCAGCCCCCGGTCTTCTCCCTCTCTCCTAAGTGTGTGTTCGAATGCATGATCTTTGAGTCGGCCCTACCCTGCCTGTCTCTCCCCCGTATCTCTATCCCTCCGCTGCGGAGTGGTGTGTTACCGTGAGTGGGCTCGCAGGCTGGTGGGTTCGAGTCATGTACCTTGTATGGCCTCACACTTCCCCTTCTGTGTCCCCCCCATCCTGATGCCCGGGGACCCCGGTTGGAGTTGTCCTGCCTGGTGAGGGGCCGTGGTTGGAGGCCTCTCCTCTCTCCCTAGCCTGGGCTACCCAGGCTATCTCTCAATGCTGACCTTCCCGGATTCTCTCTGCTCTCTCCCCCTGATAGTCTAAGGTGTGTCTTTGACCCTTTTCAGCGTCCCCTCCTCCCTCCCCCTGTTCCCCCCTCCCAAGCAGGTACACGATAATCACTTAGTCCCCAGTGTATCTTCCGTGGGTTCACAGAGTGTGCAAACAAATTGTCTCGTATACCCGCTTCTGATTGTCCCCCCTCCCTCCCCTGACACGTAGATTTCTATGCATTGTAGTAGTTAAGTGTGTGGCCCGTGTGTGTTAAGGGCCTGTATTCAGAGCGTCCCAGTTCATAGTTACGAGTTCAACGCGTGGCTCCCATCCTGTTGGGCTGCTTCGTGTGTCCGTTAGCGTGTTGCCCCAGCTGGCCTCACGGTCTACAATCTTGTTCATTTCTGCGCTGTGCTTGGAAAGGTTCCCCTTGGTGTGTGGGTGGAATGTTATAAAAATCCAGTGGGTCCAGCCAGGTCAGGTGGAGAGGTGGCAGGTGGAGTTCTTCTGACAGCTCCTGCAGGTCCCGTGGGGTGCGGATCGATCTAGGGCCGCTTTGGGTAGTGGCTATCAAGCCCGTTGGAAAGGTCCAGCGATATCGTATTTTCTGGGACACTAGCATTCTGGTGAGTGGTTTTAGTGCCCTGCGATATCCCAAAGTGGCCGGGCATAGGTCCGGGTACAATTGGAGGTGTTGGCCTTCGTGGGTGATTTCACCCCCATTGCGGGCTTCATGCAGGATTTCTTCTTTTAGGGCATATAGTCCAAGGCAGCAGATCATGTCCCTTGGCGGTGCCTCTGGTGGGCCCCTGGGTCTCAGTGCCCTGTGGGCTCTGACGAACTCTATGGGGGTCTCCCTGGGGCGGCTCAGGAGATCGTTGAAGATGGCCGTGAGTGTGTCTTTAAGCTGGGCAGGTGTGTCTTCACCTTCTTGTAGGCCTCTTATTCGTAGGTTCTGTCTGCGGCCCCTGTTGTCCAGATCTTCTATGTGTCTGGCCATTGCTTGCATTTGAGCAGTTTGCTTGGAGTGGCTTGCGACTTGGGCTGCTTGGGCTGCTTGCGCTGCGCTAAGGGAGTCGTGGTCCGCCTCTATTTGGGCCATGCGGTCTGCTATACCTTGTATGGCCTCACACTTCCCCTTCTGTGTCATCAGCTGCAGGTCCGCCCTGATGGAGGTCTGGAGGGCTGAGGTAGCCTGGGTGAGGTCAGCCCGTGTGGGTAATGCAGGGCCAACCAGTCTGCCAGTGGGGTCTCCCTTGAATCATCCAGGCCTGGTGAGAGGAAGTGTCGCGTGGAGGCTTCCGATGGCGGGTAGGCCTCAGATGACGCCTGGGAGGTCGGGTCCGGTGTCGCGGCCAGGAACTGCCGCATGGAGGAGTTGTGGCTCACTTGGCGGGTCCCCGGTGGTCTGGGGGTGCTCCCGCCTTAGTGTGCTTCCCCATACCTGTATCTGTGGCCGGAGTGACGTGCGTGGCAGAGTGGGGCCGGAGGAGCTCAGTCTCTATGCGGCCATTTCATTCCGCCGCTAGGCCACGCCCCAGCCTGGCTATTTTGATCTTAAATTAAAATTCACTTTAGTGAGTAACCCTGCAAATATTATCATATAAATGTATTTCTAACTACAGACAGGTAACATGCAAAGACAGTGGCAACTATTTACAAGATGAACAAACTGATGGGCACCGAGTGATATGTTGTCTTGTGACTTCTGACCTCTTTTGCATCAAATGAAATTTATATTTTATTTATTTGCTGATTTTTAAAATGTATTTATTTTCTCTCTCTTTTTTTCTGCAGCATCATTTTTGGTGAACATTTTTTATTTCAAAAGTAAAAAAGCATTGGTTAAAAGGACATAAAGAACAAACTGTCAAGAATAGATCTTAAGAAAACCGAGTACCGTATCATAAGACAAGCATTTATTAGAAAAGAATACAAAGTCCTTGATATTATTTTAAAGTTTTTACTCCAGGGATGGCTCCGGGGATTTGTATAGAAAACAAAACAAAAAAGGGAAGAAGAAGAAAAAGAAAGGAAATGTGGGAAAAAAGACAAAAGTAAAGCTCAGAAAAACCTATATTCTGTTAGAAAATCTGTGGATGAACATTAAAAATGGTCTTTAAATATTCATCCAATGTAAGTGCTCTTACACTGATAAAAATTATACATGCAACACTTGTGTTTTTGCCCTCATTTTTCATGAGCTGAACTCAAAGATCTAAGACTTTTTCTATGCACACAAAAGGCCTATTTCTCTAAAATATTGTTCATAAATCTGTCTAAATCTGTGTTAGTGAGCACTTCTCCTTTGCCGAGATAATCCATCCACCTCACTGGTGTGGCATATCAAGATGCTGATTAGACAGCATGATTATTGCACAGGTGTGCCTTAGGCTGGTCACAATAAAAGGCCACTCTAAAATATGCAGTTTTACTGTATTGGGGAAAACCGGGGGGGGGAGGGGTGGTCTAAAAAAAAGTCAGAATATGGTGTGACCACTATTTGCCTCACGCAGTGCAACACATCTTCTTCACATAGAGTTGGTCAGATTATAACTTGTGGAATGTTGGTCCACTCCTCTTCAATGGCTGTGCAAAGTTGCTGGATATTGCCAGGACCTGGAACACACTGTCGTATACGCCAATCCAGAGCATCCCAAACATGCTCAATGGGTGACATGTCCGTTACTGTCCGTACTATGCTTTATTTACTATTTCATTACCTTAACTTTTAGTGCTATAAGTTAAAACCAATGGTGTACTCAACACATGAATTACCATGATTAGGCACTACATTTATTATAAACAAAGCATGGAGATAAATCCAAACAGCGTACTGTACACTTCTGAAACTGAAATTTAACTCCATATTTATTCTATGTTGAGTTATGTAGTTGTCGGACACTGGTATAAATAAAACCATTTCAAAATGTTTAGTGTAACATGGTACTTTTAAGTATGCATGAGAGTTTTGAAGGATTTCAAAATCCCTTCCAAATAATTCTTTATTTACTTCACCGGTACAGTGATGAAATGAACAGCTTCCTATTGTGAATCAGTTAAAATTCTTGTTTATTGTGACTCACATGTGTCTTTTGTAAAAAGTGATTTAGGAATTAATGAAAAGCGGGCAACTAATGCATCTTTTCATTTTCTAATTGACTTTCTCAGACCATAGGCATTTCTGGGGATAGGAGGGGGACTTTGGAGACTGAATCTCTCGATCTCTACAGCTGGTGGAAAGGTTCGAAGGACACGTGTTTTTTTAAATTATTTTTAATTTTACATTAGGCAGCTGCTTCTAAAAGCCACATATTACAAAAAGAAAGATCAATTGTATAGTTCTCAAATTACTTCGATAAAAGAAGGAAACCATGGGTTAAAAATGACCCTCTATTGTAATGTATTAAAAATAATGCATAAGAAAAAACAAAAAAACAAATATATATATCTGTAAAGTGTCCTTAAAGGTTTACTCCAATCATCATAATCACTACAGAATGTTGTAGTGGTTACAATGAAAGGAGCACCCTGACACCGTTTCCAAGTAATGGAGCAAATGGTTTGTCTCTTATCTGGGTCCCCACTGGGCACCAACTCTCCTCTTAACGATATATTTTATTTTTCATTATTTCCCGACTTTCCTGGAGATGGGGTGAGAAAAGTTGATTCTTATTATGATAAAGCACTAGGTTTAACACTACAGCTGGAGTTAATTAATTGATTGAACTTCTGAATAAAAATGGAGTAAAGCAATTCAATTGAGGAACCTGATGGCCAGAAAATGCAAGGTAGATGTAGAAGATAGATGAAGAAATATGTTTGAATAAAAACGGCACTAACGAGAAAACTATCAGAAAGAATTTACTATGAAAATCCTTAAATTTAATTTACAATGGACTGTAGTAGAAAAAAAGCAAGTTGAAAAATTAAGGGAAAATTGTGAAAATACAGGCCTAAAATTAGCATTTTGTTTTTTTATTTACTATTTATTTATTTCACTGTTTAAAAAACTTCTGAAGAATTTGCACATGGAGAGCAGTACTGATCAAGCAAACAAGTGAACGAGGCAGAAATTTGAAATAGATTTAAACATCTTCAATCCATCATCAAAAGAATGGACACAACAACATTTTGACTTTGAAAGTTTTTATCAAGAATGTTAAAGGAGCACTATAGGGTCAGGAACACAAACATGTATTCCTGACCCTATGTTGACCCAGGGTTAAAACCACCATCTAGCCACCCTGGTCTTTATGGCAAGCGCCATCTTCATCTTAGCTCCTGGTGCTTCATCCTGCCAAGATCCACATAAGTGTTGTACTCTCGTGTATGCGCAAGAGTACAACACTGAGGTCTATTGAGGACCCCGGTGGACCACAGGTGTACCACAATACTTTCCCCACCACCACAGCAGCCACTAGTATCTGCTGGGGGGTAAATGGCAAAACATGACAGGGGTAGCTTTGCCTTTTGTCAAGTTTTGTCAGGCCTAGGGAAAATACATAAAGCATATCTTTTGACTGCATTGAAATTACAGCAACGTTCCAACACAGGTAATGTTCATATTTCATAAAGATATTATCTTTCGAGAGGACAGAGTCACTTTAAAAACAGATAGACTACATACCTCCCTTGGGGGGAATTGCCATTGACACAACTTATGTCACTGATGATGCTCATATAAGGCATGCCCACAAGGAAAGTGGGTGGCCGTCCACTGAAGGGAATTCTCAAGAGTACCAGAATGACTTTAACGTGAGGGCAGGGATTTCCAATTGCGGTTCTTATCTGCCGTCACATTCTATGTTTCTATGTAATATTTGAGGCTTGGTCACCTCTATAATATGGAGCACCTTTACTTTTGAGTTAATAACAAAAGTCCTTCTTTATTGATTGCAGCCACACCCCATTTCTCTTTTCTGTATAGGACCCTAAAATATGGACTGCCCTGCTGAAAGCAGAACAGTTGGAAAGCCTGGTACAATACAATTATAATAACTGTTTTCTTGTTTTAATATATTTGGTGACACGTTTAAATAGTTTGTACATTTAGATGTTTCTCAAACACATGTTTACTTAAAAAAAAAAAAAAAAACTCAATAAATCACAACCTCTCTGGAATACATATGCCTCAAGTACACTAACTACTACTTGAAATAATATGGAATGTTCATATAATTTTGTTTAAAATTTACATTTAAAGGGACACTCATATTGTAGTGGACATGGTGTTAGCAAGCTATATGTGTGTTTTATCATTTTTGCTAAAACCGTTGCCACTCAAAGGCTAAGCAGGATTTGAAGATGCTCTTGGTTGCACTTAATGATTAGATACCAAACCAGAAGTAAAAATATTAATTGATTTGCCTTGAAAGTCATTTGAGGTTATTCACTATGTTACAACAAAACATAAACAGTTACAAAAAATAATAAAAGACCAAAAAATCTTCAGAATCATATGAGAAAATAAGCTTATATTAATAAATAAATATTTGTATGCCTGGTCCCATGTTTTTTTAATAACCATATGTAAATAAACCTGCAAAATACTACTGGAAAAGATTTTGCAAGCC
Source organism: Pelobates cultripes (assembly GCA_933207985.1). Classification (NCBI taxonomy): domain Eukaryota; kingdom Metazoa; phylum Chordata; class Amphibia; order Anura; family Pelobatidae; genus Pelobates; species Pelobates cultripes. Next base: position 56,132,703 of record OW240915.1, read on the forward strand.
ATTTGTGGTTCTTCTCTCACCACTGTTTCCTTTTAGTAAATACCCCCACCCCCATATATTCTTGCCCACGGTACAGTTCTGGATAACTAATTTGCAAACTTGAAATATGTAGTTTTGTACAATTAAATGACAATTATTATGGTTAGTCCCATAGAAATTGAGAAGGGCCAACAGATCCCACAAAAATGTACACTGGACAGATGCCGCATAGATGTAGATGTACATACGTATGTTAGAATTATATTTATAGTAGGGTTAAAAGAAGAGGGGGTCTGTCTTAGTCAAGTATATTTTCAGAAGTGTAATGATTTCTTTTTTTGAAATCTGGGTAGCGTTCGATACGTAACTGGCTGCAATTCGCAATCTTTGGTTCACCTTTGTCAACCCCATTCGGCCCTCCTCCTTTCCTCATTTATTACGGATTGCACTTTTAGTTCCCTAACTCTAACTAAAGAATTTTCTTTTATAAAACGTACGGACAACATTCAAATTTGTGAGGTTTGCAAACATCTGTAGTGCTAGATTTAACCATAATTGTACTAAGGAGTATATTATTTTTACCCAACTCAATATATTCTCAAATTCAAAACATTGAAGATTGGGTTAATCCTTCAAGCTATAAATCCTTGTAGGGTTCCAAAAGGAAGTACAATCGGTACAAAAACCATCTGATTTTGCAAATGTGGTCATTATCTACACTCCAATCTTCATAATTTTGTAGAAACTGTTACGAAATTACAATTTATGATGTTAGAGTTTACTTCATTTCTTAGAATTCTTTTTTTTAGTATGAGCAGGGGGATTTTAATGGGAAGTATCCTCCACTCTAAAATCAAGATGCTTATGAAGATTGTATTTATCAAATAAGAAAAATAAGGAATAAAGAAAGTATTTCAATGCAATCTCCCTGGAACCTAAGCTCTTGTTTAATTTGTTACCTATGAGATAAAGTAAAGCACATGCCCTCCAATCCATCAATCAACATGCATACATTACAAGGTTCATGCAGGGACCAATTAATAAAACATACAGAATCCAGCGCATTTACACTCATTTACTAAATACCAACTTCCATACTCCAAAAATCGAATCGTTTGTAAATACACCGTACTTGGCAAAAAGTAATTGGGATTTAGCTACAGTATATGATCATATACTGCATAAGCCATCCACAATGCCATTATATTACACACAATAACCACTCTAAAATTGCCATCTGCGCTCATTAACCATCTGCCCTGAGTGTCATCTGCTGTCTCTTACTACATTCCATGTTCTATTATCAGTACGTTGAATGCTGTCTCTTCTGCCATTGGTTTCTCCCATGCTATTCCATTCTGTTTCTATCCTCATCTATTTAAATCTCTTTTTTTCCTTCTTTTATTGCTTTTCTTTTACTTTATTCCTCTTGTTTCTATGGTATTCATGTGTCTCCGTTTCCAATTTCCATTCTCTCCTCATCTTATTTTTCTCTCTCTTTACCCTATATACTTCTATTTTTGGGTTCTCTACCTTTCTACTTCCCCGTTACCATTTTTTTTTTTAGACATTCTTTATTAAGATTTTTCTACATTAGTTAATTCGGCATATACACATCAAATGGTTGGCAAAACACAAATATAAGTGGAAAAAAGATATTACTCCACAGTCCCAGGCATCAGAATCCATCTTAAAATGAAAATCTTGAAAGTGGTAAACAAAAGTTTTGTTACGACACTATGGAACTCCAAAGTACCAAGTCTAGTGGGTATAATACATATCTGAGGTCATGTTGTGTATGCTTCTCCGAGCAACTTCAACTATAACCGATGTGTAAACATATGAAGAAAAATTTGGGGTCATCAGTTAAAACGCTCGTTATAGTTATGTACGAGAGACTATTAAGTGGTGTATAATAGTATAGCAGGGGTAGAGGGGAAGATGAGACAATGGGGGGGGGGGAGCAGAAGAGAGAGTAAAACAAAAAAAGGTAGGGGTGTAGTGGTGAGGAATGGATCGTTAAACTCAACAGTCACCCCCTGGGGACGCACATGATTTCAAAAGATATGATTTCCGGGCACCGTCCAACTTTGTACCTTTCCAAAAATGGTGACCAAGAAAGTAGTCCTGGTGGGACTGAAAAAACCTTTAAAACTGTAAGTTGCCCAATTCCTGGGGCCAGAAGAGGTTGGCAGCTGTGTGGGGCCTGCTTGGGCAAGAGTTCCCTTGGCTGGGAGCTAAGGGATCTTTATGGTGGCAGAAGCATTCTAAAGCGGGTAAACTCAAAACTCGAGGCGTAGCTGACAACTCACTTACCGTATATACTTGAGTATAAGCCGAGTTTTTCGGCACATTTTTTGTGCTGAAAAACCCCAACTCGGCTTATACACGAGTCAGTCTGTATTATGGCAATTTACATTGCCATAATACAGACCAGGACTGCCGGGCTCATTACAAGCCCGGCGGTCCTGTTGGGGGCTGACAGCGAGCTCTTACTTACCTTCCTGCAGCTCCTGTCAGCTCCCTCCTCCTCCGTGCAGCTCCTCGGTCAGCTCCGTTCTGCTCACAGTGTAAGTCTCGCGAGAGCCGCGGGTCTCGCGAGACTTACACTGTAAACAGAACGGAGCTGACCGAGGAGTTGCACGGAGGAGGAGGGAGCTGACAGGAGCTGCAGGAAGGTAAGTAAGAGCTCACTGCCAGCCCCCCCACTGAACTGCCAATGCCACTGGACCACCAGGGATTTAATATTATTTTATTTTAATAATAATAAAATAATATTATTAAAATAATATTATTATATTATTATTATTTTAATATTTGCATTATTTTTTTTAAATGGTTTTTTGTCCCCCCTCCCTGCTTGTTGCCTGGCCAGGGAGGGGCGACAAAAACCATTTTTTTTAAAATAATGCAAATATTAAAATAATAATAATATAATAATAAAATAATATTAAAATAATATAATATTAAAATAATTTATTATTATTATATTATTTTAATATTATTTTATTATTATTATTTTAATATTTGCATTATTTTTTTTAAAAAAAATTTTGTCCCCCCTACCTGACCTTGCAACAAGCAGGGAGGGGGGACAATAATGCAAATATTAAAATAATAATAATATTAATAAAATAATATAATATTAAAATAATAATAATATAATAATATAATAATAATATTAAAATAATATAATAAAATTAAAAAATAAAAATGCCCTCCCCTCATCCAGTTTACACACACTGCACAAACACACACACTACATTATGTACACACTGCATTATATACACACAACACACAAACACACAAACACACACACACTGCATTCATTATATATACACACACAAACACACACTCTGCATTCATTATATACACACACATACACACACTGTAAATAAATATTCAAGTAATGTAATTTTATTGGGATCTAATTTAATTTAGAAATTTACCAGTAGCTGCTGCATTACCCACCCTAGGCTTATACTCGAGTCAATAAGTTTTCCCTTTTTTTTGTGGTAAAATTAGGGGCCTCGGCTTATATTCGGGTCGGCTTATACTCGAGTATATACGGTAAATGGATGATTACTCACGTAAATAGTTTCATTCTTGTGTTTCTCACTTGTTCAAAAATGTCACGCCATTTCTTCCTTTTACTATTCGCATTTATAAATAACTTACAAGGAAGTTGGTAGTATAGAATAACATGTGAGTTTGATCTTTTAGTATATTAACCTCTTTTTTTACATATGTGTGAAATAAAATTCTAAATTGTAGTCAGCAGAAGGGGAATTCAAACCATTCAAACCAAGTGTAAAATTCATAGGGAACCCCACGGCAGTTTATCAGTTTTGAGAAAGAGATAATGCGGTCAGCTTCTTATTCCCACCCCTGTTCCCCAATATAATAATATAAAAATAATAAAACAAACTATAGTGTTCATAGACTCTCTGGTTCCCATAAAAATTGGCAATAACGCCAAAGGTAACAATTCCATCACTATCCCATACACAATGTGGAGAAACAAACTGAACTGGTGTTCAAAGAAACATTTTGTAATAAAGGAAGACTTGATTAACTGACTTATGTGTTCCTACACCCTGTAGGCTTAATTGTATTAGGACCTACTCTGAGCAGTGGACATTACAGGTTTCTTGTGACAGGTGATAAATCATCACAACCTGCTTACTTACCATGTTGTCCCATTAAACTCCTTCACAATCAAGCATATGATTTTGATTGAAAAAAATATTAACAAAACATTTTTTATTTATTTTTTAAGTAAGGGATGCACACCTAGCAAATAAACATTAAATAACAAAGCGATTGTGTGTATAGATTGCATTCCATACAAACATAAAAATTAAAATTATGCAAATGTATGCATTTTTTATTTTTTTTTCACTTATTCATTTAGTCTTTAAAAATATTATTTGGGAAATTAAAGACTTCAGACAGCATATTGTGTCCTATATCTTGAAATATTTCATACAGGGTCTGATATGTTAACATAAAAGCAGAAATTCTGGTTTTCTTACATGCAGAAGGTATGATAAAAATAGATAAATAAAAATGGTCTATAACTCTTTAACTCACTTCAAAGGGATTGGGGGTAACCCAGCACTTCATGTTCATAATAAGGGGCCTCTAATGGTTCCTGCGGAACCCAAGTAAATTCTTAGAACTATTACCAACCCATCCAAAAGACCAGGCAGATGGAAGGATAGTTTTGTTACTTGCACACAGATAAAGGAATGGTAGGTTTGGGAATTTACAGCAGGAATCCAGTTTATATGGTTTCTCCATCTATTAAATATTAAATTGAGGTAGAGATAAGAACCATGTGTATACTGCATGGGTCTGTAATGGACCAATACCATGTAAGTGTTATAATTATTTGAGTGCCTCAGTGACAAATCAAATCACGCTTTATTGGGCAGACTAGATGGGCCAAATGGTTCTTATCTGCCACCACATTTCTATGTTTCTAACCAGCCATGAGAAGTAGGACAATTAGTAGACTTATACCACTCCAAAAAATTTGAGGTGGACTAATCAAATTACATGAAATAAAATCTGTTCAGTGGTCCAAATTTCTTACTTGTAGGGGTTTGGTTCATATCATTTTGATCCCTACAAATGTTTGGGAAAAACAATTCAATCAAACAAAAATGGTGTGAAAATGGGCAAACCAGTGTACTACAAAATAGATACATAATACATAAAAAATATTTTGCTGCCCTTTAGTTCCCAAACCAAGTGGACAAAAAGTAACCAAGAAAAGGAAAAAAAGGGGAGCAGTAAAAAAAAAAAAAAAAACTATAGTTATATACTTATGTTTTATATATTTTAATACATAATATATAAATATAAATTTTTATTTTAAACTGCTCCTCCTTTATACACATATACACACTGCCCCGCCACACACATACACTGCCCCCTAATACACACATACACTGCCCCCACACACACCATACACATTCACACACTGCCCCACACACACATACACTACCCACATATACACACACAGCCACCCCTACACACATTGCCCCACACACACATAGACAGCCCCCCATACACACTCTGCCCCCCACACACCTACACTGCCCCCCCATACACACACTGCCCCCACACACCATACACATTCACACACTGCCCACCCTCCCCCCCATACACACATTGCCGTGCAGTGTCATGACAGGAATTCAGGTGCCATATAGTAACTCAGTTCCTGTTTGTTGTCGTGGCTCCGTAACCTGGGATTTCCTGATCCTCGGGACAAAAGGAACAGTATGTTCGGATCCTAATATTTGGTGGTGGGCCTAGCAGATGGTTTGGTAGTCGGGGGTGGCAGTCCCAGCGCCTCCAGGAACATGTGTGCTTCTTCTATTGATGCAAGTGTGTGTGAGATTCCGTTGTGGTTTGCTACCAGAGATCTGTTCGTCCCCCACCTGTAGGTGATGCCTGCTGTTCTCAGGCTACTTGTGATAGGGCCAAAGGATTTGTGCCAGAGGAGGGTGGCTTTGGCCAGGTCTTGGTAGAACGCAAGGGATGCATCCTCAAAAGCCAGAGGTGTCTTATTTTTGAGTGCCGACATTATCTGGATTTTATCATTAGCCGTGAGTATGACATCTTGGGCTGCTGTCGGCAGCGATTTGTGGAGCCAGGTAGGCGGTATATCCCCTCAATCGCCAATTTATTTGCTGTGGCATGAGGCAGAATAGTTGCTAGTAGGCGTCTAGTATAATGTGGCAGTTAGTCTGTCCTGATTTCCGCGGGGACTCCCCTAATTTTAATGTTTGTGCGCTGTTGCTGTTCTTTCATCGCTGTCATCTGTGCGGACATGGCCCTATGTTGGGACCAGACCTGTTGCACTGAGTCTTGGAGCGTAGAAAGCTGGGTTTGTATGACAGTTATGTCCTGTTCTGAAGCCTACACACATTCTGTGATTGCTTTCATGTCTGTTTTTATGGGTGCTAATTCTGCTGTCAGTATTTTGTGGAAGTCAGATAATAAGACTTTTAGGTTGTACCTGGTAGTTGATGTCAGGTCGATGGAGGCTGCAGGCAGTGGTGATGGAGCTGCTCGAGTGTCCAGCTGGGCCACAGGTCTTGTATGCTCCAGTGGGTGGGTGAGATTAGTGGAACATGTCCCTGCCATCTGCCGCGGGTTCCATCTTTTGTGAGCGGTGGCCCATAGCTGGCATGTGGGCTGATGGGACGGTCATCGTGGAGGTAGGTTCGCCTCCCAATTTCTCAGCTGCGGTGACACAGAACAGTGTCTCTAGGCTTGGGAGTGTCAGCATCCAGTAGGCCCTGATTTTTTGCCTCCATTTAGGCTGGTTGGGTGCTAGAAAGAATGGCATTAATCGACTCAGAGAGTCTTGAGGAGTCCAGCTGGCTACTTTGGATGGCTGGACGGGCTGTCTGTAGCGAGATTTTTGGCGGATTTTCGATTTGAGTTGAGGAGCTTTAAAGAATGGCGTTCGTTCAGGTTGATGGTCAAGCTCTGCCCCCATATTTATAAAAAAATTTAATGTCCACCCACAGCACAGATGGTTGAGGAAGGCAAAGGTAGTACTACTTTTACCCTTACTCAGAATTAAAGGAACACTAAGGCACTAGCAATACAAACCTGTATTCCTAATGCTTTAGTGTCCTTGTCACAAGTTATATAGGTCCCCCAGTATGTAAATTAAAAATAATAAAATAAAGGTTTCTAATTGCCTTTTTCCATAGCTTAGGCTACCTAGGCGCTGCTTACATTTCCTCCTCCTGCAACATCACATTGCTTTGTCCATTGTTGGGGCAAACCAATGCAGGATCTTCAGGCTCTAGGGAAGGAGGTGATGAGTGCCTGGTGAACTCTAGGTATGTTGTCAAGAAGACTATAGTGATCATGTTTTACATAAAGTGTAGACTTAACAAATTTCTATCAGTTGTATTTATATCATCAAGTGCTGTGCCATTTAAACCAGTATTTATTTTCTGATGCCTCACTCTTTCTCTCCTTAGTCCAGTGTTGCCAAAACCCTACCCTAGTGTCATAATCTTTCCTTTCCTTGTTGCTCCATCACAGTTGAAGACAATATTGTACTCTGGACCCCCAGACGTCTTTACCCCCAGAATCACCCTCTACTGCTGCACAACCTGTGTCACAAACTTCTAATCCCTTATGCACAGTGAAATATTTTCTCTACCTTTTCTCTGTGGTCTAGTGGTGACCACTGCAATTCCCCTTCCATAGCTGTAGTGTTTGACAAATTTGCCACCAACTTTTAAAGTTTCATAGCTAGATATCTGGTGATTGAGTTCCAGAGTACAATATTGTCTTCAAGGTAATAGTGTGAGGATACATCCCATGCCATCAAACAAGTCATTCCACACTGGAACTTCATTACCAGAGGACATGGATGGAAAATAGAACTCTAGCTCCAGGACCAGACTGGAATAAAAAGTTGGCCTGTTCAATTAAAGGCACAACAACCCAATATATGGGGATGGTCCGAGAGTGGGTTTACTGTGTCATCGTCAATTACAGGTGAATCCCGGCCTGACTAGCACACAAACCATGATCACGAACAGAACAGTGGCCCACCACTATAACAATGTCCAGGAGAAGAAAATAATATTAACCTGAAGGGATCCAGGTATAAACAGTCCATAACAACCTTCCCTTCAATAGCCTGGGATCAACTCTTGACTTTTTATTGTAATTCCCTGATGTAAAGTACAAAGGAAAATTAAGTATAGGCAAAGATACACTTCAACAATGTCATTTGTAATGCATTATAAAAAAAACATTAGCAGCCTAAGAGTAAATTTGGTGATTTGTTTTTGCCATTATGTCTCCAAAAAGTTGTTGAATAGACATTTCTGAATATTCTTCTCAATGAGCCAATTCAGTGATTGTCCAAGCTGATGTCCAAGGTCTATATATAAACATAACTGGATAAACCTAAAACCCAATGGAGATATGTATTAATCTATATTTGAAATACTATTTTCATTGTTAGGAATATCCTCAATTGGATTGAGTTCATTGATCACTGACATCTGTGTTACATAGTTACATAGGCTGATCAGAGACACGTGTCCATCATGTTCAGCCTTCCTCACATTTCTTTTTTTGCTGTTGATCCAAAAAAGGCAAAAAAAAACCCCCAAACAATCCAGTTTGAAGCACTTCCAATTTTGCAACAAACTAGGAATAAAATTCCCACTTGACCCCAGAATGGCAGTCAGATTTATCCATGGATTAAGAAGCTATTCTTCCAGTCTAAACACATGACCTTGTGTCCTATGTATAGTTCTGTTTGTGAATAGATTTCCACACTAGTATCTCTCAACACTCAAAAGTAATATTGAAGCAATCATGCCACCTCTGCAGCTCATCATATTGTAACACAACTATACAAGTGTGATAAACACACAGGTGCAAGTTATTGGCCACTAACTGGCAAGTCTATGTTGGTTATTACGGGATCCTAGAGACTCCGCAATCATTTATTCTTCAGTTCCACACCTTCTATATATGTGGTAGAGCTGAAAGAACTGAACCTCTATAAGTTAATGGTACTCAATCTTTTGGGATTTATGGTAATGACACTCGTGTGTATTTTTTAGTATTATATTGTATTATTTTTTGTATCTATTAACTGTATATGGGAGAGGTTATTCTTATTGCCATATTGGATTTTTCAGCAATGTCCACATTGCTTTAACCCAGTGCAGCACTAACCCACAAGGCAATGAGTAAACGGCCCATTATCTGGACGACTTCTGACTGCAAATCCTTCATTGACTTAAGCCGGAAAGAACAACAGCTAGTTAAGAAAGAATATACTACAGAATAACGCAACAATTAAAAGGTCACTCCACTGCCCATAAACAAAATCATTTTTTAAAAATCACGCATGCATTTATGTTAAAAGTTTTGCTTTGGATGGAAATGATGCAGATCTCTTGTTAGCATCCTTTCACAAGTCCCCCTTTTCCTCAGCACAGATATTCCCCAGTACTTGGGAAACGACCAATCAAAGGCTTCTCGTTGAGAGCTCGGGGACAGGAAGAGCCAAGGAGCCCGAGTCCAGGGAGGTAAAATGAGCCCTAAAGGATGCGCATGCATACGCATGCATGCACTTACAGCCTCACTGAGACTTAGGGAGAAGACAGGTGTGCTGTGTGATACTCATGAAATCGGGAAGATAACCTCCCTGGCTGTCTGGATGACAGCAATGTTGGCATTTCCGCAAATATTTTTAAAAGGGCCAATTTCAATTATAAATTAGCACTTACATAAATTGTAATTAAAAAATAGCATACTCTCAAACTCACAGAAGTGCTTTTTTGAGTGTGGTGTGTTCTTTTAAATTGTTAAAACAATTAATATCCTTTTACAATATTTACCTGATTTATTCACTTAATATTCATTATGGTGAATGGATACTAGTTATATATAAAAAAAAATTTAAAATAGCCTAAAAAAATGTTGCTCAATTTTGTGTAGTTTCCAAGCATCGTCTTGAAAAGGAACAAAAAAAAAAAAAAAGAGAAAATAATGGATTTCCCCAAAAGTGAGGTAATAAAAGTACTTAATAAATAAGCAATGAGGGACCAGAGAGATCATTCATTTCAGCATCTTCCAGCAAGACTGAACCATATAACAAAAGCAGTTAAAGAAAAGAAAAAAACAAAAAATGCATTCTACAAGTAAGTAAAACACTGTAACCAGATACTAGACTAGACGTTCCTGTTTTAACTTGCTGAATTCTAGAGATCTAGTAAAGAGGTACTTTCAAGTTGCGTTACCATGGAAACTTGATTTAGACTATGATAACAAATGTTCTGTGGAAGCCCAAGTTTGAAAAGTTGCAGCTGTATCTACATTATTAATAGTAATTATTGCAATATAATAATATTAATTATACTTATCACAGTAATTATTTTAGCGTCTTTATACATTTATCTAAATATATCAGTATTCATTTTTAATAAAATAAATGTAAGAATGCTTCAATATATGCATTTTGCTTATCTTTTTGTGTACATGTAAATATAACAATTATGCACTTGTACAAATGTTAATATTATTAATAATAATTTTCCTCTTGCAGGTTCAAGCTGTAAATCAGTATTTTATTTGGTGTTAATTTGCATCCTGTCCTGGGAATGGGTCCGTTCAGCACCAGCCCCTTCCATTATTGTATCCTCTGGAGAGGACGTAGGAACGTCCACCTCCAATAACCGTCCAACTATGCACACTTCTGTAGAACTGGCGAAATTCATTGCACAGCAAGCTAACATGCTAAACAAAGAGGTGAGTGTCTCACTGGGGGAAAATGATAGTGGCAATGGTAGGTTCTTTGGGACCAAAAAGATATTGCAGGGGCTCAGTAATAAAAGTGATGGTTTTGATACTAAGAATATACAATGTGTGCTGTTTATATTTCATAATAATGTCAAATTATGAAAAATGTGCCCCACCTCTTCCCTATATTCTCTTAATAGTGCCATATAGATTAACAAAATCCCTCCTTAGCTACGTAGTGCCAATTCTAAACTTCTGAACTTTCCCAAACTTCTTACTACCTTGATGTGGAGGTTATTTACTCTGAGTGTGTGCAGGGCTACTGAACTTGAAATAACGCCATTGAATTTAGCTTCATCAATATTATTCTTTATAAGGTGTAGTGACATTGAAAGCCATTTTTGAGTGTAGAGTTTATAGTCACATTTTCCTACGCCCTTCCTTGCATATTTCTGGGTTAAACTATTGGTTGATAATGAGATAATGCAGCCTTTTTTTGATGCTCTTACAAAGTCACAGCTAGAACAAGTCATATCATCCCGAGGCAAACGTTTTGGTCTTACTGCTGGAATTCCAGAGGAGTATCCCTGTTTTATGTGCACTAAAGGGTTAAATTAATCATGTTATCGATGTATTTACCAAAACATCAGTCTGCTCCTTGGGGAAAGGCATTGTTAGCCTTCTGTAGTAACCCCGTAAGGGCCAACACCATGCACGCCACAATAGAGGTGGACTTGTCTGATTTTTGGCCATTAAGGAGTTAATTAATCAGCATTGCCTACAATGTAGCTAGCATTTCCCTAAATCGAATCCTACACACACCGCGTTTTCTTGATATTAGTGAATTTTTGCGCAGTTTAGGGGAACTTTTACTCTTTCACCTGACATAACAAAAACTCCATGTCAAATAAAAAGGTTATATTGTAATAGTTATTTTGTTTTATAATATTTTTCCCACAGTCACATTGCCAGTAAATTACCAAAAAAAAAATACATAGAAACGTGCTTCAGTCAGTCCTTGCAGTCCCAGGGGATACTGCCCAACTAAGCATATCTCCCTTTTTCATTTTATGAGTGATGGATTACACGGCACTAGAAGCAAGTTCTTGTATCGTTTCAAAAAATGATTACGCAGTTTGCAATTATTATTGGCTGAATTCCCAAAAACAGGTCTTGCCACATTATTATGACTGAATCATTACTTTTAGTTTCAATTGTGCGTATTTTCCCATATCTCTACCAAATCATCATGAAATCACTAAAAGAGTTCTGTTTAGCAGCAATATGATTTACAGATGACTTGCTTTAACTTTGCGACACCTAGTCAATTTCCTTTCATTTATCTCAGAACTTGAAAAATTCAACTATTAGTATTATTTAAGAAGAACAAATGTGTAAGCAAAACATGAAATTGCAACAGACCAACAAGCTTCCAGTCTAAACAATAACCGACATCCAGGGTGCCCAACAGGTAGATCCCCAGATGTTGTAGAAGTACAACGCCCATGATGCTTTGCATGCCTTTAGAACACATTTAGAATGCCAAAGCATGATGGAAGCTGCGGTTTTAAAAACATCTGGGGATCTACCTTTTGGGCACCCCTGCTCTGCATGAATTTGACCTGGCCTTTAACAACAAGCAGTTGAAACTATTCTATAGTCCAGATGTAGTCCCTTAATGCATAAAATGTGATCACATCCATCTATCTATTGTATCTATATAGCTTCTTACCTATGTTACCTATGTCATATTTGCATACCTTTTAACAATGGAGGTATAAAATTAAGACAGGTTGGTAGACCCGAGAGGGGGCCTTACCAGTGATGCAGCACACGTCACTGACACTAGTGAAAGGAGCGGGCCTGCCCACTGAAGGTCTAAAGAGGTCTCTCTGGCCAGCCCCCGATCTACAGGACTTTGCAGAGATCTCTGTAGGGTCTTAGTGCATGCGGATAGTGCAAGCACATCTAAAGATGTGTTCATGCTGTGTTACCTGAGGAAACTAAATCGAGACTGCTGAATTTGGACTTTTGGGGGTTCTGTCTGTTCTTCTCGACTTATAGAGCATATCTTTCCATTATAATGGTTTTTGTAGTGGAAAAGTACACAATGTATTGCATTATCATGTTTTGAGACCCTGAGGACAATATGATCTTGGAAAACAATAAAACACACATGTGCTAACTAGCGTGTGCATTATTTGTGATTCTTTAGCTTTGCAAGACCCCCAACCTCTGCGAGAACAGTCTTGAAACACTGATAGAAAATCCATTGAAGCTCCCTACCATGGTCTCTGAAGATGGGTGTTTCCAGAAAGGATTCAATAAAGTAAGACTACAATCATAACAGTAAACTATTAATTGCAACGGAAATAAAGAGGAACTGTTATATTTCCGTCACATTTGAGATAAAAATATCTTTGATTCCTGTACATCAAATGTAGCAATATGCATATTTAGTAACAGCAGTAATAGTTGTATAGTGTATATATACTTATATTGTTCACTACCTGCAAGTATCTGTAATGTCCTTTTCTTGTTTTAGGAGAAATGTCTGGGTAAGATCCATCATGATCTGAAGAAATTCCAGCCATACTTACTGTATGTGGAGAAACATTTCACAAGCAAACAGGGCAATGTGGAGTTAATTCGATTCAAAACAATGGTTCTGGCCAACAATCTTAAAACGGTGAGTCAATCTGTGAAGTAGAATATTTATTACGCTCATTAACGCCCTTGAATTAGAACGTTTAATTTTCTGTTTACCAATGTGTTGTACTCATGTTAGATCAGCAGGACAAAAAACGGGGCCTTCCTAATCACCTATAGCGCACCGCCTGTACAGCCTAATTGATAATGTGGAATTTAAACATTTAATTTCTAAATATCAATTCCATCTAATCTGGATGGCAGTGATAAGAATGCTTGGATTACCTACTCCCAGCACTCCTAGCTAATGATTAGGGTCCAGGTTTGACAGAATTGATATTAGTAATGCGGTGGTGTGCATTAAGCTGGAGATGGGAGCAGACTATTGAGCCAGAGAGAGTGCCATTTCTTTTGATAATACCTTCCCAAATGGTTTGGCTAAAGACTTTCCCCATGGTGAAGCATTGGGATGGCAAGTGCGCATGCACGGCAATCGACATGTTGCGCCAATAAACATCTTATAGCCATGCACTGATTCAATGTATCTCTATGGGAAACATTCTAAGCATCTCCATGCAGAGCGAATCCCTGAAAAACCCTGAAAAGGCAGCGCTTACATTGCTGATACTGCATTGACAGGCTGTTGGCCTCAGAACTACTACATTAAGCTGTAGTGGTTATGGTGCCTAAAGTGCCCCTTTAATATAAGATGTAGGATGATGTCTTATATGTTATGTAGTGCATTGAAACAATTGTGTCAGTCTTGGTTAAAACGTGTGAGAGGAAGTAGGTGTTTTGAGCATTACGTTACACCTGTTACAGAATGTGTTTAGAAATCCATATCCGCTGTCACCGTAGGTGGTAATCAGACTCAGTGGCTAAATGATGAAACCCTGACATTGCATTGCTCAAAGTTCCACTTTTACACATGCTACCTCAGCCAGAGAAAGGGCTTTAAACTGGTCAGTGTATAATGATGATAATGCAGTTCTCAACCTGTGGGTCATTTTTTTTTCTCATATCCTTAATATTACAGAAGACAGAACTTCAACAAGTATTCCACAATTTAACACTGTTACGGAAATGATATAATCAAATTAATATATATATAATTTTTATATTTGATGAAAATTTTTTAGAAATCATATTACATAAAGAACTGTTACAATGTTTTAAATTTTTACATTCACGTGCACGCATCAAACTTTAATGTATTTTTTTTGTTGTTTTGTTTTGTTAAAGGTGGAAGAGACCACTACTGTGAGTAACACACAACAATCCATCCTGACTGACGGAAAGTCTGAAAATCTGTGGACGCAGAAGGTGACAAGTCACTTGATTCTGCAAGCTTTCACTGATTACATGGAGAACACGTCAAGAGCTGTACGACACAGCATCAAAAAGGGGAAGCGTGTTTGAACACACAAGACCTAACTTACTACTACGTAGCAAATTATTGCAATTCTGTTTTCAGAAAATTTAGCCAGTATTGAAGATAATTTCAAGGTTGTCAAAGTTAGATAATGCACCTCTCAAACAATAATTTATTTGTTATATTTACCAAAGCATGTAGCTCAATAGGGTTGAGTTTAAAGCTATTTGTACAGAGCCTAAACCAAGGGTACCCAAAAGGTAGATTCCCAGATGTTTTAAAACTACAGCTTCCATGATGCCTTGTCATTCTAACACATTCCAAAGACCTGCAAAGCATCATGGGTGCTGTAGTTTTACAACATCTGGGGTTCTAAGTTTTGGGCACCCCTGGCCTAAACTATATCAAAAGAATTTGTGTTTTCATGGTTCATAAAAGCTAATTAGTCAATTTAATCTTTCCAATCCATCATGAAACCACAAATGTAAAGAGAAACTGTCACAAATATTTAAAGAACATTTCTCAGTAAACATCCATGCGATAAGTGTGTTAAATACAGTGTGTGGGTGTAGGTGCTGTCATGTTCCTGAGTTGACATGCACATACCTCGGCATATTTCCCATGATTCCTAGCATCTATGCAATTTGACTGGATATGCAGAGCATCATGGGATACTTAGCATTTACATCAGATGCCAGGCTATGCCAGAACAGCTTTGCATTTCTTAGAGATGTTACTTGAAACAAACAAAAAAATATAAAAAAAATACACTAATACAGCTATTAGAAGTTGCTTTTACTTCTAAAATGACAGTTCCCCTTTGAGTCTTAATTTTAGTTTTTGATCAATTTCTTTGAATACTGGCAAATAGGAACGTTAGCCCTTACAATATGCTTTCGTAAACACACAAGAAGAAGTTACTCCTCTACCTCAAATATTACTAGCAGAGAAATTTATATGGCAGGAAAATAAAACTTAGCAAATTATTAACTTAGAGAGCACTTCCGTAATACATTCATTGTTGTTATATGTTAACAGAAAGCTATTCGATCTGAGCTATTTATTTTTTTATATTAGCAGGTTGCCTTGAAGATACATAAATGTATATTTGCACCTGTATAAATGTATACAGAATACATATAGAGGTCATATACATATTTTTTATTTATATGTTTCTATTAGATTATGATAATTTATTTACTTTTTATTTTGCCTTTAACTTATTAAGTGTTATACTAAAATATTTATTTATGTAGTAAATTATGTATTACAAAACTGTAAACTTGTGCACAGTGAGAACATTTGTCTCGGCTGAACCATTTTTTTGCAAAAATAGAAATTAGAATGGCTGAATGTTACTTCGGCTCGGTAAAATTTTGAACCGAGATTTCTATTCAGAAACAAATTGGAAGAACAATAAAGGGTGCGATACTGGCCAATCGGTATATTGCTAAATATTTTGCAGTACATTGATTGGAGCATTTTCCCACCATTTGTTGCACAGATTCAGTAAGAAAAAGTTACCAAAAGAGGGGAAAACAGGAGTAGCTGTAAAAAGAATCTGTATTTATATATTATCTATTTATTTAAAATATATATTTTCTATTTATTAAAAATATATACAGATTTTTGTTACTGCTTCTCCTTTTTGCTCACTTCTCACTTGATCAGGAATAAAATCAATATTTAGTGACTGTCCACTCACTACAATTTATTTATTTTTTATAGTCAATTGTTTATTTAACATAGACATTTTTTCATTTTTTGGAGGGGGTTATTAATTAATGTTTTTCTATAGATCTTGTTTGCTTCATAAAGTGAAGCATTCAGATTTGTCTCTACATTGAATTCAAAGTGTAGGAGACTTATTTTTCTTCCATATGTTAGTTTAAGATAGAATTAAGGTCAAAAGGAATACTGACAGCACTGATTGCACATTAAAGGACCACTATAGTGCCAGGAAAACATACTCGTTTTCCTGGCACTATAGTGCCCTGAGGGTGCCCCCACCCTCAGGGTCCCCCTCCTGCTGGGCTCTAGGGGGTGGAAGGGGTTAAACTTACCTCTTTCTCCAGCGCCGGGCGGGGAGCTCTCCTCCTCCTCTCCTCGGCTGAATGCGCATGCGCGGCAAGAGCTGCGTGCGCATTCAGTCAGTCTCATAGGAAAGCATTCACAATGCTTTCCTATGGAAGCTGGCGTCTTCTCACTGTGATTTTCACAGTGAGAAGCATGCAAGCGCCTCTAGTGGCTGTCAATGAGACAGCCACTGGAGGCTGGATTAACCCTAATATAAACAGAAGTTTCTTTGAAACTGCTATGCTTATAGAAAAAAGGGTTAAACCTAGCTGGACCTGGCACCCAGACCACTTCTTTAAGCTGAAGTGGTCTGGGTGCCTATGGTGGTCCTTTAAGGTAAATTAAGGATAAAAATTCTAGTCTGGTTAATTTAAACTATCTACAACAAATAGTGTTGAATATTGTGTTTTCAATGAAAACAAAGTAAGTAATATTATGGTTAATTTATGCAGAATTGTGTTTTTCTGGATTGTAATTTGAAGATCTTTTATAATGTGGATTTTGTAACGGTTATTTATCTGAATGTGAAATCTAAATTACAATTTTATAATGCTCTAGTAAGTAAACATTTTGTTTGAGTGTGCTATTTATTATATTCTATTTCATAAATCATTTTATTTAAAAGAAAAAACTTTGTGTCTTTTATATAAATCTACATTTACTTATTTAACATTTGGAACTTCCTAACACTCTATTGGGCTTTAGAACTGCAGATTTTTCTATATTTTACTGATAACCTTTTTTTTTTATTTAAAGTGTATTGACATTGTCAGTGGGATGCTCTTGTTAATAAATAATAACAGTATTTGATTACAGAGATAACATCATGAATTCTGTAACATAAGTTTACAATCCAAATGCATGAGAAAATTGTATATAAAGGCATCAGTTGACTTGTATTAACAATGGCAAGGCCAATGTTAAAAATATTAGTTATGTCTAAAAATCAAGGATCAGGTCAGTGAAGAAAGGAAGCATAAGGATCTAAGAACAGAAAGATAGGCCAATGAATTAATGGTTGAAGAGGGAAACAAACACCAGATGTATTATTATTTTAGTTTTTTTTCTGTGATTTGAATTATTCAGTCACACTCATTAATACAAGCATTGCTATTCAGATAAATAGGGTATATTTGTTGTGGGAAAAATAAAAACAGCATTGGCCAAGTAAGCGACGTACGCACATCTAAAATCTCATTAAACAAAAGCCATTGCCAACATATGAGTTATGGCTCAGGTAGTAACAAGTTGCAGTAAACAGGGTGCAGAGAACGAATTGCGAAGGACCTCTTACCACGGCTTGGAAGCAAAGTATTATTTGCATTATGGGATACAGTGTTCAATTACCCTGATAGCGCAGCAGGGTCAGTTTGAGGGGCATCTATCACAACTACTGGGTTATTCAGTAGAATGAGAATCAAATTTAAGGCAAACAAAGTTAACCTGGAAGCATAATTGACTTGGAGAATGCTTCGAGGTTGGCTAGCTTGGTCATGCATTTGGATTCCCAACAATTCTCACTGTAGTCCTCCTGGAAGGAAAGTGCAGGTTGATTAAATTGTGCAGGAGCATGGTTGTGAAGGACCACCATCGCTAATAAACATAACCTCCATCACTGTAGTGACTGGTAAGGGAGATCTTGAAAAATGAAAAACTTTGTTATTGAATGAGAAAGATAGCGAGGAACACATTGCCGTTATAGACTAATTCACAGAAACATTCTAAAGCTGCAGTTCCAGCTGTACAGACATATCAATTACTAGAAAACATGACTCTACAGCTGGCATCACGCAGTGGGGTGCCACCAGTTTGAAAATCCAAGCAGACTCCAAAATAAGGACCTGTTTTTCCTCCATAAACATTTCTTAAAGTCCTACAAAAGTTTTAATATCACCCCCTGTAGAAAGAGCAAAGTTGGCAGTTTAAGTTTCATGGAATTGATACACAATAGCTCCCCTCCTGCCTCCTTCAAGAAGTATACGACAATGATACAATCATTATATGTTCTACATTAACTATCCAGTCCTAAAAGAAATATAAAATAACAAAACAAAAAACACAAAGAAATTAAAGGAAACTCCAGTGCCAGAAAAACAATCCGTTTTCCTGGCACTGCAGGTCCCCTCTCCCTCCCACCTCAGAATCCCAGTTTGCTGAAGGGGTGAATACCCCTTCAGTCACTTACCAGAGGCAGCGACATGTCCCACGTCGCTGCTTCTTCCTCCGCCGCCGCTCCTCCTCTGCATTACGTCGGCCGGTGGGTTTTCTGTGCTATAGAGCAGGAAGTGCCCTCTAGTGGCTATCTAGTAGAGAGCCACTAGAGTTGGAGTTAACCCTGCAAGGTAATTATTGCAGTTTATGAAAAACTGCAATAATTACACTTGCAGGGTTAAGGGTAGTGGGAGTTGGCACCCAGACCACTCCAATGGGCAGAAGTGGTCTGGGTGCCTGGAGTGTCCCTTTAATTATGTTGCTGCCAGTTTGGTTCATTCTCCACCCAGAGCAGAAATCACAAATAAATAGACACCAAAATAGATGTTTATTGTTTAAAAATTCTATTTTACCGGCTCATGACCTGTGTCATTTCGTCAAAGAGGCATTTTTGTATTGATTTCCTCCAGGGTGGGAAGACAAATCTTTAATAATGTAAATAAAAAAAGAAAAATCTGATTATTTTGTATTTAACCCCATAAGGACACATGACATGTGTGACATGTCATGATTCCCTTTTATTCCAGAAGTTTGGTCCTTAAGGAGTCAAATCAGGTTGTTAACAAAATACAGGAAAACCCTATGTAAATACAGATTTCTATTTAAAGGGACACTATGGTCACAAAACAATTTTAGCTTAATGAAGCAGTTTTTAAGTATAGATCATGCCCCTGCAGTCACACTGCTAAATTCTTTGCCATTTAGGAGTTAAAACACTTTGTCCATGCAGTCCTAGCCACACCTCCCTGCATGTGACTTGCACAGCCTTCCTAAATACTTCCTATAAAGAGTCATCTAATGTTTACATTTCCATTCTTGAATATTCTGTTTAATGTAAAAGTTCTTATCTACTACTCTGTTAATAGCTTGCTAGACCCTGCACGAGACTTCTGTGTGTGATTAAAGTCAAATTTAAAAAGCAGGAGATAAAAACTTTTAAAGTAAGTTAACATCCGATTAAAAATGAAACCATTTCTTTTTCATGTCAGCTGTGTCAGTCACAGCTAGGTGAGCCATGGCTAGGGCTGCATAAACAGAAAGAAAAGTGATTTAACTCCTAAATGGCAGAGAATTGAGCAGTGAGACAGCATGATCTATACACCAAAACTGATTCATTAAGCTAAAGTTGTTTTGGTGACTGTGGCGAAACCAACCTCGCCACTGTACACTGGAGAAGCCTGGTTGCTCGCATGCTGCCTTTGGACTATGGCCCCATGTTAAAAGACATCTTTTTTTTCCCTGCAGAAAAGACTTATTCGTGCTTTTCTGCCGGGTGTTCGGTAGATTTGTTTGAGTGTGTTGTGCCCCAGATAGGAATCCCATGGAGCCCATTCGCATGAAACTGACTGTGTAAAGACTTTGGCTCCATGGCGATTAAACTGTATTCGTGTGGTCTGAGCGCCATTCGCTTAATAATGTGCGCTCAGACCTGAGCTATCTGGGGATATGTAGAACGTATATGTTTTATGTACTGAATGTAACTGTAGGTAATTTTATGTCTTTTACTGTTTGTTTTCTGCCATGTGGTTAATGGAGTTTTGCCTCTGTCTTTGGAGATAATTGAATTACTTCTCAATTATCTCCAGAGCAGAGAGGAGGGATTGTGATGCATTGTGGGATGGTTGAAATGTGTAAGTCTGTGATTGGTCCTTTTACCCCTTTGTGTCCCAGTCTCCCATTTGGTCACCTAGGGGAGTGTCCACCAGGTGGGAGACCTGCATAAAAGCCGGGCAGTTAGCCCCAGTAAATGAGTTCCTGCTTAGCCCTCAAAGTGAAGTGTCGTCTCATTATTGGGGGAGGATTTATTGTATGCTGTTAGAGACTGATTGCCAGGAGTGTAAGCCGCTTGGGGGCTTTTCCTGTTCGTCTGCTAGCAGCTATTCGTGTGTCTCCAGTTCGGGAGTTTCGAGTATTCCCTTGGTTGCAGTTCGGGAGTTGGTGAATTTGTGGGTTTAGCAGTTCAGGAGATTGGTGCTTGCAGTAGCTGTTTGTGCAGTTGAAAAAGGGGAATATTGCCTAAACGGTTTTTAACCCCTTTTGGGCAAAACGGTCCGTTACAGTGACTATAGTTTCCCTTTAAGGTACGATATAGTCCAAAGCTTATTCAGCATGAAATATGGATTCGTTCTGTAGCATGAGGCTGTATATTCATGCAAGATTTACAAAAATGTTTCAAAATTAAGTTCAGGAAAATACGCTATTCCCATTTGTTATTCTGTAAATATACAGACATAATTAACACCTGACCATAAAGGGTTACTCCAAACATCACAACCACTCTTTGAAGTGGCCATGGTGGTGGGACTCTACATATGCAGCTTTTCAATATGCACAAACAGAGATATTTTATATTGCTGTCAGAGGTCCAACTATCATTAGTACTTAGACAGGTCTGAACAAGAATTCCAGACTGGCTAAAGTCAATTCTGTGCAAATTCTTTACAGATGGTCATTCAAAGTCTAAGAGTCAGATGTGCATCATACAGCATCTAAGGAGGCTAGGCAGCCATCATACACCCAGTAAGAGGGCAAACTATTGCAATTTAAGTTTTTTTTTAAATGATGTTTTGTTTAAACGCTTAGTTAACAAATATTGATGTTTAAGCAATTGCAAGAAAATGTAAGTTGTATAACATTATTGGTTTAGTTAAATAAAACTATTTAAGTTGTTCTTCAAATATGAGTGATTAACTTGGTAAACTGGAGATCGTTCACCTTGCAATAATGTCATCCTTATCTACATATTTCTATGGTATATACAACAAAATCTGTTCAGGTATAACCGTTGAACTACAAAGCAGACAGCACAATAAGGGTGCGCCTAAAATATATACTAAGATATATAAAATACAATCAAATAATAAATAATAAAACAAATTTAAATAATATATATAAAATAGACAATAGTCCAAAACTTATCACAGTTCGTGATGGTAGGTCCCACGTGTGTAAAAGGAAATTCTTGAGATGTGGAGTGAGATCAAGTCTTCATAACCGTATGCTTGGAATTCAGTGAAGCATATGTGAAGAAAAGAGAAGACAGAACTCCAATGGCACAGTATATAGATGCGTAGAAAATAAAATAGTGAAATAGGTCTTACTCACACTTTTCAGAGCTGAAAAATCCAGCTCTGATATTGCGCGCACGAAGTGGAATAGTCCCCACTCAAGGACATACAGAGTAGACTTCAGTTGGTAATTCTCTGACACACGTTCGACGTCCCAATTGATGTTATTAGACCCAGAGAAAAAGAATAAAATATATAGTGCTCTCTGTATTATGGTGAAAAGTTTAAAAGAGTATAAAATATATATATTACTCACATTCTTTTGAGCAGGTTTGTACTGCTCAATATAAGCGCCCGGGTGGTATAATCCCCACCTATGGATTCTTTATGCTTCTTCTAAAATTGGCAATATAAGTAGTCAGGTGGAAAGAAAGAAAAATGGCAATAAAATATTATATGCCAAAAAGGTTTCTTTATTATAGAGTAGTAAAATTATATAGTAATAAAAAAATAACCGTTGAACTAATCTGAAAAGTCAATGACATTTTGAAATCTGGCTGCAAATGAAGCAAGCTAAGATTAACTTAAGATAACAACCAGCAAGAATGAGTCTTCACATTTAAAAATCACAATTTAAATAGAGTATTATGGACTAGTGATTTAAAAGCGACTTGAAATCAAATCCATCATAATTTTTTTTCCACCGTAATTTAACACACTCCCTGTAAGTGTACATAATGTACACATTTTTCAATACCATATATGTTTACTTAATACAATACTAGTTATGAACAAAATATTAAAGAGTAAGAAAAGTAGTTTTTTTTCACATCCCCCCAAAAACATATGTCTATGCAATTAAAGTACCTCAAAATAGATTCACTTAGTCCCAATTGTGAATATGCCTCATATGTCTAGGGTTTCCAATAATTTAGCTATGGGATAAATATGGTGCATATATACTGTGTGTATTTAAAGGAGCACTATAGAGTCAGGAACACAAACATGTATTCCTGACCCTATAGTGCTAAACCCACCATTTAGGTGGCTTGCCCCCTGATTAGCCCCCCTATAAAAGTTTAAAACTCATCTTATTTCCAGGGCCACGCGGGTCTGCTGGCACTGGCTCCGCCCCCTTTGTGACATCAAAATGCCCACAGGGAAAGCATTGGATTGGCCAAATGCCATTTTGGCCAATTAGGAACTCTTTATAGAGATGCGGTGAATCAATGCATCTCTATGAGGAAAAGTCAGCGTCTCCATGCAGAGCATGGGGACGCTGAACGGCACGGCTGCTTACTATGCAGCACAGAGCCAGGAAGCCCCTCCACTAGCCATCTAAGGAGTGGTCACTTGGAGGTGTCCCTAGGGGCAATGTAAACACTGCCTTTTCTCTAAAGCTGTAGTTGTTCTGGTGACTATAGTGTCCCGTTAATTATCTAAATCGTGTCATTTTCATGGTTAAAGGGACACTATAATCACAACAACAACTACAGCTTCAGAGAAAAGTTAGTGTTTACATTGCTGTCTAGGGACACCTCCAGTGGCAGTCACTCAGACGGCCACTAAAAGTGCTTCATAGGTCTGTGTTGCACGCGTTTAGGGTATCCACACTCTGCATTGAGATGCTAAACTTTCCACCTAGCGATGCATTGATTAAATTTTTATATAGGGCCATCCGATTCTGTAGCGCTGTACAATGAGTGGACTAACAGACATGTAATTGTAACCAGACAACTGAACGTACAGGAACAGAGAAGTGCAGCTTAATGAACTTACATGCTAGAGGGAGTGGGGTATAATGGCACAAAGGGTAAAAGTAGGGGTACGAAGTAGGTTGTTAGAAAAGTATTTACTGAGGGCTGAGTAGGTAATTTTTGACAGTTGCAGGAGAGGAGTCATGGAGAGTGGGGGATAAAAACCTGCTAACAGTTTAATTGATATGTTTTCTTGAAGAAGTGAGTTTTCAATGATTTTTTTGAATGAGTGGAGACTGAGTGAAATTCTTATAGAAAAGGGAAGGGAGTTCCAAAGAAGAGGTGCAGCCCTGCAAAATGCATCTCTATGAGGAGATGATGATTGGCCAGCAGGGCATTTGGTTCCGCACCCTAACTGAGATCATAAGAATTGAATAGCTAAGCCAAACCAATGCTTTCTTATTGGATTGGCTGAAATGGTCAATTCTGATTATGTCAGCCAAGGCACATCAGTGGAGGCACCCGCAGACCCACGTGTTGCTGGATTAAAGGTAAATGTTTAACTTATTTAAGGGTGGCAATGGACCTAAGTAGTGGTTTTAACACTATAGGGTCAGGATTACACATTTATATATTCCTGACCCTATAGTGTTCCTTTAATTCCCCACACCATGTCCCACTAAAGCAAAGATCCCTAATTTGTATTCAGCTACAGCCAAGTACAGCAATACCTCACTTATATTTCTTTGCCAGGTTTAAGGTGCAATTGATAAGGCAGTTCATTTCTGTGATTGGCTCCCAGGGTGATTAATCAGCCTGGGATCCAATCAGGGACTACTGCTAGACAGCCTCACAATAAGTAGAACATTTACAGCCAGTCCCAGGATGCACTGCGGGAACAAGGGATCAACTATCAATCATTGCACAGGACCATTGTGACAGCCCCTTGTTTGGGTTACTGGGCAGCCTAAAGAGCGAGACAGTCTAAAAAGTGGTGCACATCTTGTAATGTAGGTCAGGCAGCTCATTATTACAGTGAGTGCAGCAATATTAGGGACTTACGTACCCCATACAGATCATGTCGGGAAGGGGTTAAAGGAGAATACAGTATTATTTTCTCATGAATCAAGATGTAAATTTGCATATGATGGTGCATGGCAATTCCCATTGTATTTCCTTTTGTTTCTGACCATATTTTACTAAAGTGAAAAAAATGAAATTGCAGTAAAAGGACAATTCTTAATATTTTCAAGACAAATGATGTGTCGCAGTTCCGTATACTCATCCTTTACCTGAAGAAAACTAGATTTTTGATTACTGTGACCACGTGGAACTGAACTTGACAAACAATCGAAATTGAAACTACAGTGGGACATTTGATGGTGATTTTGGTAGGATTATTATAAAGGAATAGTCTCACCCT
Source organism: Pelobates cultripes (assembly GCA_933207985.1). Classification (NCBI taxonomy): domain Eukaryota; kingdom Metazoa; phylum Chordata; class Amphibia; order Anura; family Pelobatidae; genus Pelobates; species Pelobates cultripes. The sequence continues at coordinate 56,157,927 of OW240915.1, forward strand.
AATATTACACTCAGTAGATCACAAAGTACACTTATAATGAAATCATATATATATACATTGTATATGTATAATATATTATAAAATGCTTCAATTATTAATATATATATATAATATATTTAATTAGTTTTTTACATTTCAGGAGACTGGGGGACTGCCTGACAGCTCAGACAGTGCCCCTGCAGGCAGCTCCACACACTCCTATTGCGGCCATGTGATCATGGTGATCACATGGCCCTGGAGAGCCGGAGTTCCTGCAGGGGGACTGCTGGGCTCTAGGGAAACCCCCCCAACCGTGATCGCCGGACCATGTAAGTGTAGGGCACCAGGACGGAGGGAGGACGACTGGGCGTACTATACTGCCCTCCGGCGTTTAAGTCCACCCCTTCAAGGAAGGCATAGTACGCCTGTCGTCCTTAAAGGGTTAAAAGTTACTTGCCTCTGCAAACCTGGGAAGTTCATGTCACACTCACCAGGTCTTAATTTTCATTAACCCATGGCTGATGGCAAGTGGAAGTTTTGAGCCCTTATTCTACAATATACCTTAATGATGCTTTAGTATAAGATTCCATTCTGATGGATGGTGTTCATTCACGTGTATTTCAATCTTACATCTAAGGATTCAATTTTAAAAATTTTCTTAAACGGTTATGCTAAAAGGCTAAATGTTTAGACCTCAGATACACCCAAAGATATTGCACAACTGTAAGAATGAACAAACAATTATATTTGTTTTGTTTCCTGTTTTAAACAGACCATACATTCAAGATAAATGACATTTCAGGATAGGATAAACATATGTAAGTTAAACATTTATATAAAAAATGTTATTTAAACAAAATCAATTTAAGCACTGCAAATAAATAACATTTTATGTTTCAATAGAAAACACAGTCATCCTTTGAATATGTTAAAGAGGTGGTGAATTGACAGTGGTTTTGTTTCTACGGACATCATACTAAATAAATGTCTGTGTTGGTCCATTTTATGCTATGTTGAAAAAGTCAATGCGTTCTCTTAAATTTCAATACTCTTATTCTTTTATCGCGGATCTTCTTGATATTTGAAGTTGAGAATTCTTGTTGTGTAGCTTTCTTTAGCCCCAAAGCAAACTAAAAAGATAAAGAAGAAAGATAAACTGATTAAAATAGGAGTAGATAACCTAAAACTGGGATGGTTCAGTTACATCTGGCATAGCGGAGATGTATGCAGGAGTGATATACACTCAACCAGAAACAAGTCTGTCAAGAAGAATGGAACAAAAAAGGTCACAAATAGATGGCCAAACTAGTACAAACTAGATCAGTTATAAATAAATCAATTACTGAAGGAAAAGGCGGCTTTATCATATAATAAACGTGTGTGTGTGTGTGTGTATGACTAAAATATTAAATATTCACACCTTATGGTAATAAAGAAAATAAATAGAATGCTTCAGAGTCTGTACTTCAACACAACACTTTCAAGGAGAGTAACAAAGATAAAAGGAGAACGCTTTATTGCACATAAATATTCAAACTTGTAAAAAGAAATACCCTTAACGGAGTTATAAAGCTATGATATTGCATACATGAACATAGATCACAAAACAAGTACAACGGAATCCTAAGTACAAACAGTATTATATATATATATATATATATAAAAAATTGTTTAATAAGTGATGAAATAATGAAAGTATTGGAGAGACCGTGCCAAGACTATGATAGTGCGTCCTGATGAAGTCCTCTTACAAGGTTACTAGTTTGTTTTTTTAACAGTTCACTTGATTTATTTTTGTCCTGTAAGGGATGTCGTTATCGAGAGCTCACAGAGAGATAGACCTTTACATCTAGTCATGTTTTGAGGTTGTGGAGATAGGATCTTTAAGGGGTTCATTTTGTGGACCCAGGGATATGAATACTTAGAGTCTTATACTGAGCCAGACTGAGTCTGCAGGGTCAGGACACTTAGGGGTTACTTAGAAGTAGATACTCTAAAGTATGAATTGATAAATCTTTGCTACCTGTACATTATAGATCCACACTTGTAATACAGTTTTACCCTCATTGCTAACATACGATGTGGAAACGTATTTGGTTTCTAATTGCATCATTTTCTCTTTGGGATTTTGCAGGCTCACTGCCCATTAGCGGTGATAATTGGGTATATATTAATAGTATGGCTGGTAGACCCTTGCTAAATGGAGCGCTTTCCTGACCTCACAACAATACATACATGTTTCATGTATTAATAATGCCTGGTTTAGCAGTCAGTGGCCTGATAATATGCAGATTTACTTGAATGCACCCCCTTTAGATACAAGCTACACATGCTTTATTAAGATGGCGTACACACCTTCGGTCTCTTCAATACTTTCATTATTTCATACACTCATTCACCTTCAGTCCACATTAAATCATCCTGCATGGTTTAAAATTTGACAATGTACAAACCATGTATTTTTGGAGGCAAGTAACTTGGCTAATAAATGGACATATATACAAGTGCATTTATTGTTGTGTTAGTGTATGTGAGAGAAAATGATGCTTGATGCATGTTTGTGTGTGACTTATGAGTTGAGATGTCTGTGGGTGAATGTGAACTGGACCTTGCCAGTATACGTGTAACTGATATCAGTATAAATGAGCATAAATTTTCATCTCTTCTCATGTGTTCTAGAAATGGGTGCATTCATTAGATTTTTTTTTTATAACGAGTTAGTAAAGACAAAGGTCATGCAACGTAGAAAGTACAAAATTAGTAGACTGTTTTGAGAAGACCCCGCCTTCTAAATACACACACACACACACAGACACTCTAACAGACACACACACTAACAGACACACACACTAACAGACACACACACTAACAGACACACTTACAGACTTACACACAGCTTAGCAATACAGGTCTCAAATTGCACACAATCGTGTTGCCTACTCTGTACAGTTTGCTCTGTCTCCAATAAAAAAAAAAAAAAAAAATAACTTTCATTGTATCACAACAATTCCATGTCATAATCGGCCTCCTTTATTGAGTTGCTTTTATTTTCTTGTATACCCCAAGTCGTGTGTGAATACTTTCTTTTCCTCCACTTATTATACTTATTATACTAAACCTGTGTCACAATTTGCACGTTTTTTTCACTGGTTCACCAATCACTGGTAACCAATTCGCTCCTATACACAAGATATTGCAAGCAAATTTAATTGAAAATAATGTGAGGCAGCATATAGAAGACCAAGTGGATTGGACCTTTTATCATAGCCCTGGCAGTCCAACACCTAAAAGTTATGGGAGAAGCTGGATGCCTCCCCTCAGCTGTGCATGGTTCGATACAGAGACTCACTGGCAGACAGCATTCAGATAAGGGGACCTAACTGGATTCTATTTGCAGAAGAATTTGGAAGCAGGCTGCAGCTATGGGTGCCCACCCAAGCTTTTCTTACAAGATTTGACTACTTACAGGGAGTACATCAGGGCACCATACCAACTACAGTGGGTTGTATCAGTTGTGGTGTTTGGAGTATTCCTGTAATTTTTATTCGTAAAGTGTTTAAAAGTAAAAGAAGGACCCTGGGCACAGTCATGCTAAATCATACAAGTGATGGGCAGTTGTGATATACTGAAAGCGGTTTTAAATACTCAAAGACTATAATCAACATAAACTGGGTTATTTACTAATGTAAGAATTTCAAGGAATTCAGAGTGAACACATAATTAAATAAGGTTTCCTAATTGGCTGTTCTGGCCTAACATTTGAAATCTACTTTGAATTCCCAGCAATTCTCACTTTACTAAATAATCCTGAATATGCTTCAAAGAGATTGAGTGGCTATGGTGCCTAGAATGTCCCTTTAAGTGTTCACTTCAACAAAGTATATAGTTCACAGAGCGGAAATCAGTATGCCAGAGACAAGGAACTTGAGGTCAATGCGGAATTTACAGCCTGGGAGCTGTCTAACATCCTGACAAAGCAAATTCGAATTTAAAAAAAATAAATAATAATTTTCAATTATGTTTTCCCCATTGACGAAAGTGGAACACCCCTTTCTCTTCTGATTACTTTTTTTGCATAGTAACACCAGAGGGAATCCCTTGGTTTTTAACTTCTTGTTTATGTTGAGGTCAGCTTGCAACATTAGCACTGAGAGAGTTCCCTATTGTGAGAAAAATATACACGTGCATAAAGTCATGTTTTCCACTGTGCATTTCAAATACAACGAACCTCCTAATTATAGAATTTTTATTTATTTTTTAAAAAAGGAAGGATTATTTATGTTTATAGAAACTCATTCAGGCACCCCCTTCCGCCTATTGAGCAAAGCACAGGTTTCTCTTCCTTCTAATGTTGCCTCTCCTCCTTGTCACAATGTGTGCATAGCCATTCCGGTACTCTAAGGGTTAAAAGGTGACTTTGACAAGCATATTCACCTCTTCTTTTCCTGTGTCACTCTAAGCACCAAAACCACTTAAAGGACCACTCTAGGCACCCAGACCACTTCAGTTTAATGAAATGGTCTGGGTGCAAGGTCCCTCTAGGATTAACCCTTTTTTTTATAAACATAACAGTTTCGGAGAAACTGCTATGCTTATAAATGGGTTAATCCAGCCTCCAAATCCTCTAGTGGTTGTCTCATTGACAGCCGCTAGAGGCGCTTGCGTGATTCTCACTGTGAAAATCACAGCGAGAACACGCAAGCGTCCATAGGAAAGCATTGTAAATGTTTTCCTATGAGACCGGCTGAATGCGCGCGCAGCTCTTGCCACGCGTGCGCATTCAGC